>JANAVB010036019.1:19786609-20167274 GCA_029216955.1 Iris pallida
AAGATGTGAAACGGGTTATGAGATATCTTAAGAAGACTCAGACATATGCACTGTACTACAGTGGAGATCCGCCGGTAGTAGAAGGCTTCAGGGATGCTAGCCGGTGTTCAGAGTTGGAGAGCGAGAGGTCCACATGTGGATTTATTTTCACAATGGATGGAGCTGGTATATCGTGGAAGTCGAAGAAGCAGACTATGCTCTCGCGGTCATCCATGGAATGTGAGTTCTTTGCACTTGATACCGCAGCGGAGGAAGTATAATGGCTTCGGGATCTCATGTATGATCTTCCAGAGGTTGGGGCACAAATACCGACAATACCGATATGCTGCGACAACCAGGCAACTGCGGCGGTGGCATCAAATGACCTCTTCAACGGGAAGAAGGGGACTGTGCGGTTAAAGTACAGGGCAGTACCCGATCTCATCAAGAGAGGTGTTATTACAGTGATTGATGTTTGGAGTTAGGAGAACCTGGCGGATATGTTCACCAAGGGCCTCAAGAACGAGTTTGTCGATGACACAACAAGAAAAATGGGCTTGAAGACATTCTGATATTATGTTATTATAATTCTAGCATAAAGTTTTATGCTATTAGTTCAAAAAAAATCTACTAGGCATCTAGCTTTTGGTTCAAGGGAGGACCATTAACTGAAAAAATATCAGGAACAGTGGGTACATGTCCTCTGTGGCATGCAAAGGTTACGGACCTACAACTCTGTTGTCTACTATTGTTTTCTGCGAAAAATAGATCATGTGAGAGTTTGGCTTAAATGCCTTAATGAGTTCTCAAGCAGAGTGAATGTCTGGTGTGCTATACAAGAAGCACGGTAGCGCAGTACTACAAGGAGTGAAACTCCATGCTACAGTGGGGTGACTCCACCATAAGGTTACCTAAAGGGGTAATGCCTTGGCTTTGCGAGCTAAGTCACAGCGGAGTAGCACCGCAAATAGGCAGGTGGCCTAATACTGTATGATAAAATTAAAGAGGGGTAGTCAACACTACAAAGGGAAGGTGTTCCTCATGTTACAGTGGCACGACACCACGATGAGGTACCCGGATAGGGGTAAAGCCTCGGCCTTGCAAGCCATGTCGTTGCGGCATAACACCGCAAGGGAGCCTAAGGCTTCATGCTGGGTAATATGGCACTACAAAGAGGCTGTGACCTCATGCTACAGTAGTATGAAACTATGATGAGGTTCCCGGTAGGGGTAGTGCCTCTGCTTATGGCCATGTCATAGCGGCGTAGCACCGCAAGGGAAGCGCAAGGCTTCATGCCATGTCTCTTTAATAAAGAATTCACCTATAGTGTATGGACAGAGATAGCATGTCGTCTCTTGAGGGTAAACTTGTAGACGCCCAAAATTATACACTGAAACCAGGCTGGCACAGGGCCTTTAATATTCAGCCAGAAGCACATATAACTTTATTATGTGAGTGAAAAAAATTTCAGCTATGGTGTAGATTCAAGGCTTAGTCCATTCTTGTATTATAGTCTGTCATTTGACCTATGTGGGAAGACTCAAGTCGTCATCGACATCTCTCCTAATGCATGATGGACAGTTACTATGGGAAAGACTCAACTCCATATATCGACATATGTGAGGGATTGTTGGAGCTTTTCCTTGACATGTAGAGAGCTTGCTCTAACATGCCAAGTGAAGTTTAGTCCCACATTGGAAAAGCAACATGAGGTATCTCCATATATATACTTGATATGTGTTGTTGAGATATGCACATGGGGTTGTGACCCTAAGGAGGGAACCATGTGTGTGATTTTACTAGGAGGTAAGGTTAAGTCTCCATGGTAAAGCTTAAGCTTTTTACTCTTGGGAATTAATTTTCATTGGAGCTAAGCCCCGTATGGCTTAGCGACTCGGACTCGGGCTCATGGACTCATGAGGCGTAACGTGACATTTTGTTGGCGCACTTTGCACTTAACACGTCAGCATTGTCGCTACGCGCATAGTGCGCTTAAATTGCGCTCATTGCGTGAGCCTCTTGCGCAGCCGTTCGCGCACCAGTTCGTACGGCCCGATCACGCGACCAGATGGCTCGCCAGTTGGCACTGCCAGATGGTGCAGCAGTTGGCGCTGCAGTTAGCGCGGGATGCGCGCGGTGCGTGTGTGGCGGAGGTGGCGCAGGAAGCACGGTGCGCAGGTGGCGCAGGTAGCACGGTGCACATGTGGCGCAAGTGCACAGGTGCACAGTATGTGCTGTGCACGTATGGCACAAGTTGCGCAGGTGGCGCGCGCTGTGCACCAGTTGGCTTAGATCGTGTTTGTACATGATTTGAACGGTTACAGCATGTTCGGAGCAGTTTTTTCCACGTCCCGAATGTTCTTCTAACTGGACAGTTATAGCGCGGGCCTATATAAGGTTCTCTTCTCTCTCTCTCTCTCTCTCAGAACAAGTGTTCAGAACACATTTCTTACGAATTCAACAGAGTTTGAGAGAGAAGAAAAGCAGAGCACTAGCGCCACTTAGCGCAGGAGTCCGTGCGCCATCCGACGAGTCAGAAGAGCGGAGTATTCCAAAGTTCTCCGTCGAACTTGCTGGTTCCTAGAATCTGTTCGTATGGGGCGAATCAAGGTTTGAGCACCGGTGATCATTCACCCCAGCAGGCTGTTCTTCCTTCCACTTCATCGCCTGTCATCCACTTCAACTCGTTCTGAATGAGAACACTTCTGATCTAATCAAAAACTGTTAGTGGACCATCACTGCTACTGCTAGCAATTCGATTTGTACATTCTTTTTAGAAGAAAAACATTTGTTTGCTACTGTTACGAATTTTTTTTTATTTTCGTAACCTAAAATCCTCCAAGGATCTCTGTTGTGCACCTTCTTTGAAGTGTTGCTTCGAAACGTCGTTTTTACAATCGTTTCATTTTTCAGTTTTCCATCGAAAATTACGTCCTGGAACTAACAAGGTTTACACAATTACACTTCAATAAGTTTGATATCTGCGATAAAGAAGTTCTATTTGAATTATTTTCCTACTAAATCTACACCAGACAAAATAGAACCTTTTTTTTTGAGATGTCCTTTCTCCAAGTCGGGCCGTGTCCATACAATCCACCCAACCGCCCGATGGGGGGATTCGAACCCAAGACTTGTGCTTGGGTGGCCCCTCGCACTACCACTAGACTAGTGCCTTAGGGACTGTTGTTGAGTACTTTGTACAGTTTTATTACACTTATATCTTCAAATATTTACCCCAACAGTAAAAGGATCTTTCACCTTTTTTTTGGGTTAACATGTGTCCTAAGGACACATGATAACATATCAATAAATGTGTATTTTATAAATGTACTTCCACCAGCACATTGATAAATGTATATTTTATTTTAATAAATACAAATTTTAAGTGAAATGTTATTTTATTTAATGTGAGTACAATATAAAGTACATATTTATCGACATGTTATCGTGTGTCCTTAGGATGCATATTAACAACTCTTTTTCATAAGATCTGACACCTATTTTAATGTCACCACACACATATGGTAAATTCCTACTCTTCTATAATTCAAAAATCCTAGAGTAACTCATGAGTTACTAATTTTTAAAACTCGTCAATGACAAACCGATGGATTACATGCATCTCATCCCTTGATTTTTTAAGGGCCTCAGGAGAAAAAGTCAAGGGCCTAAATAGAAAAATAAATCCATATGTCATAACCATATTGCAAGTTCTTATTTTGAGTTCTTACTTTGAGTTCCTACTTGAATTTCTGTAGTCTAACTCAAATAGTAATTTTGACTTCATATTGCAAGTTCTTATTTAGTAATTGTACATAATCACAGTGCACAGTTTTTTTTGTGTGCCAAAAGGTATATCAAGAGATAAAGATGCCAGGCATCTCTGACATAGCATTGAACAAATGACAAAAATAATTGTAACTTATTAAGTTGTGTATAAACAAACTAGGATATTCTGTTATACAAACAAATGAAGCTAGAGACCAACAGAGAGGGATGAAAAGTCACCTAATACTCAATAAAGAGTGTTGTATGTAAGGAAGGTGGCAGCAATGGAAGCTATACAAATCAATAGAGAAGGTAATAGGGTGACATTGAGGAGTTGGCCTTCACCGAGGTAACCGGCCAGAGTAATCGTGCCGTCTGCGACCACCCGCGCCAGGGTTCCAGCTTCGGTTGAAAGTAGTCCACCGTTGTAAGTTCCACGAGCAAGCCGGGATGACATGACCCGAGACAGGAGAGAGAGGTTGACACCTGCATTTCAGTGTATAAAACAGACTGATGCGAGCACAAGAAGATAAACGAACTCATATTTGATGTTTGATCAGGAAAAAAAAAACATGGTTAGAAAATACGTGATTTAAAGGTATATAATTAGACCATCTCCAATGGGGGTTTCTATCTTCCCTATTTCTATGGAAGAAATCCATTTTAGAAAAAAATTCTGGTGATTTCTATCATCATTTCTATCATAGGTGACAATGATGTAGGATGGAAACTTTCTAGGAGGGTTTCTACATGTAGAAACTCTCAAAAAATTTCCTATCTCTCATGACAATTATTATTGGGCCCCACACTATTAAATTGGTATTTTTACTATGTGACACATAGGATAGAAATGGAGAACCATTGGAGAGCATTTTTGTATGTCTACAATTTCTATGTAGAAACTCTTCCAACTAGGATAGAAATTTCCTTAAAGTACAATGCCAAGTAGGATAACAACTCAATTTTAGAAATCACCATTGGAGATGGTCTTAGTTCTACATGCTGCGGTGATCATAAAGAAAAGGTTCAGTACCACGTAGAAGCGCATAATTTAGAGCACAATAGATGAAGAACAAAAGTAGAAGCAACAGCAGGGATCCGAGCTTCACCATATTCGTGGTGTAAAATACTTGAGTTTGGCAACATATGCACAATAATGAAAAGAAATAAGAGAAATTAACAATCCTTTTTAAATGTGAAATGAAATTTATGAAAAGTAAACCTAAAACGAAAGACTATGTTCATGCCTAAATCTGACTTCAGGAAAGTCTCTGATGCTTCAAGACGTGAAATATGTATCTGTTATTGCTAAGAATATGATCTCTGGAGGCCTATTATGTAAACATGCCTAAGGATGGACAAGCCGACCAGAGATGGTGATGTCCATAAAAGGAGCCTACTACGGAAAAGTCTTTTATTCCGAAGGGATGTTTAAACTTCCGCTTGTAACTCAGTCTAATGAAATTAATGCAATTGCTCATTCTAATTATACTCTTGAGTTGTGACATAATAGACTAGGACATGTTCATTGTAAAAGAATAAAAAAAATGTCCAGTCTATGACTTATTTCCAAATGTGAGGGTAAGGTAGAGAAATGTGAAGTGTGTGCTCAGACGAAGATCACAAAGAAACACTTTCATCGAATTAATCGAAGCACAAATCTTTTGGAGTTGGTACACTCCGATATCTGTGACTTCAAACAATTCTCTACAAAAACCGGGATGAAGTATTTCATAACCTTCATCGATGACACTTCTCAAAATATGCGTTCGTCTATTTGCTGAAGTCTAAAGACGAAGCGTTCGATAAGTTCAAAGAGTTCAGAGCCAAGGCTGAACGGCAAACTGGACAACAACTCAAGAGATTAAGAAGTGATCGAGGCGGAGAGTATCGGTCTTATGAATTCACATCGTTTTGCAAAAAACACGGAATCATCAACGAGACTACTGCTCTGCATTCTCCTTAATCTAACGGAGTAGCGTAAAGGAAGAACAGAACATTGACAGAAATGATGAACTCAATGTTGTTGACTGCGGGTCTTCCAAAATACTATTGGGGAGAAGCTGTATTGACGGCCACTTTTATTCCGAATAGAGTGTTGTATGCAACTTCTGACATCACTACTCATGAACTTTGGTTCAAAGTCAGACCTAACTTGAATATCATTCGAGTGTGGGGGTTCTGGCATATGTAAAGCTCCTAGATCTGAAAATTCAGAAGCTCGGTAAAAGGACTACGAAGACGATCTTCTTGGGATATGCTAAGAAGAGTGATGCACATGAGGTGTGGAGAGGCACATGGGTGCTATGTGGGGGTATTTTTCTAGTGGAAAGAAGGCTAACACCACAAAGAAAGCATTTATACTTTTTGCCATGCTCTTGGAATTAATTCCTTAGAGTGCTGTGCGCGTTGTGTGCGGGTGCGCGAGTGCATGCGGGCGCAGTTGGCGCAGCGCGCGCTGTGCACGTTGTGCGCAGGTGTGCGTTGTGCGCATGTGCGCGAGTGCGCATGGGCGCAGTTGGCGCTAATTGCTATAGCACGCGCATATCACCGTTGTCGTGTCTGTTTACGATCTGAACAGTTACGACACGTTCAGGAACGGTTCCTCCTTTCACGGATCCGTATTACCACGTCCCGAACATTTCGTAAACTGGGCGATTACTGGACAGACACTATATAAGTTTCTCTCTTCTCTCTTATTTTTTTAGTTTATTTTTTCTACAAGTCCCTTACGAAATTCAGAGAGCAGAGAAGAGAAATAGACAGATAGCACGCGCAGTTTTGTCCATCCGAGGAGTCAGAAGAGCATTTCGTCAGAGTGTTCCAAAAGTTCATCTTAGAACTTGCTGGTTCCTAGAAGCTGATCGTGTGAGGCGAATCTAGCTTTGAGCTCCGGTGATCCGTCACCCCTGCAGGCCTTTTTCTTCTTCTGTTCATCTCTTCTTCACTTGTAACTCGTTCTTTTCCAATCACAACACGTTTGTGAGGAAGAACAAAATCTTTTTTGATCTAATCAGAAACTTTTTGTGGGCTTTCGTCGTTGCTGCTACGAAATTTAATTATCTTCTTCGAAGTGTTGCATTTGATTTCGTATCTCTAAATCCTCCGAGATCTCAGTTGTGCACCTTCCTCGAAGTGTTGCTATAATCTGTTTTTCATCTTAAAATCACGCCATGGGACTAACAGCTATGTTTATGCCTAAATCACTGAATTTGTCATAACTATTACTACAACATCAGGCATATCTTCTATGACACTAACAGAAACAAGGTGCGCCAACAAAGCGCCACTTTGCACCCTTGAGCCCGAGTCCGAGTCGCTAAGCCCTTTTGAGGCTTAGCTCCTAAGGGAATTATCCCATGAGCATGACAAAAGGCGCAAATACTTTCTTAAGGAGTTTGTCATTTTTCCTCCTAGAAAAATACCCCCTACAAGCCCCACCACACCTCATGTGCACATCTCAACACAAGCAAAGCATTGAGATACTCGTCATTTGGTGTAGCCAATATGAGACTATCTTTCGTATCTAAAGGCAAAAATACCAACAGTTCTCCACAAATCTCAATATATGGGTTGAGCGTTCCCCACAGTGACTGTCTATCATGCATTAGGATAGATGTCTCTTCGACTTGAATATTCCCGCATGGGTTGAACAACAGTACGATACAAGAATGGACTAAGTCTTGAATTCTGCATCATAGGTGCAGTTCTCCCCACTCACATAATGACACCAGCTGTGTTTCCTGGTTGCACATTAAAGGTCCTGTGTCCGCCTGGTTTCGGTATATTTATATTGGGTGTCTACAAGCTTATCCTCAAGAGACGGCATGTATCTCTTTCCACATACTCTAGGTGAGTTCTTTTAAAGAGTCACGACATGAAGCATTGCGTTTCCTTGCGGTGCTACTCCGCTATGACATGGTCCAAAGTCGAGGCTACTCCTCATCGTAGTGTTATACTACGGTAGCATGAGGTCCCAGCCTCTTTGTAGTGCCATACTACCCAGCATGAAGTCTTGCGCTTCCTTGCGGTATTACGTCGCTGTGACACGGCCCACGTAGCTGATGCTTTACCCTCTTTAGGTACCTCTTGATAGTGTCACACCACTGTAACATGAGGTCACCGACCTCTTTGTAGTTGTAGAGTAGAAAAATGGGATGATTTCTATTAGTATGAGAGTTACATATATATAGGAGAGGCTTACCTCCCTCACTCATTCTAACCAATGTGGGACTAAAGCCTAATACTACTAATACTTAACACCCTCCCTCAAGCTAGAGCATAGATGTCAACCATACCCAGCTTGTTACACGGAAATTGAACCCGATGACCAAAAAGTGGGGCTTCGTGAATATATCAGCTATCTGATTATCGGTTCTCACATGGTAAAACTTAATCATCCCCTTTGTATACTCATCACGGACAAAATGTATGTCAATTTCAATGTGCTTCGTCCTTTCATGAAATATATTATTAGTAGCAATATAGATGGCAGACTGGTTATCACACCACAAATCTGCTGTTTTAGATACTGCTTCTCCCAGTACTTGTAAAAGATGCTTCAAATATGGCACCTCTGCTGTGCCATGAGCAATGGCTCGGTATTCTGCTTCTGAACTTGACCGTGCTATCACACTCTGCTTCTTGTTTTTCCACGATACCAAGTTTCTGCCAATAAATACTGAGTAGCCAGATGTAGACCGTCTATCAGTCAGGCTTGTACTCCAATTAGTATCGGTAAAGCACTCAACACGAGTATGTCCATGATTCTCCATCCAAATTTATTTTTTCGAATTCTTGACTGTATAGCATAGAATTCTGAGAACTGTCTGCCAGTGTAGAACTCTTGGAGAAGCCATAAATTTACTTACGACACGACGAAAGAAATATCTGGACGAGTCATAACCGTCAAGTAGTTGAATTTTCCAACCACTCGACAATACTGACCTGGATTGGTCATTAGAAACCTGGTAGTAACTTTGTCCCTAGATCCATGGGTGAGGTTGCTCCCTTGACTTGCATCATTTAGTATGTCGACACATACTTCCTCTGAGACGTGACAATGTCCCGCTTATCCCGTGTGACTTCAATGCCTAAGAAATAGTTCGATTATCCCGTATCCTTGGTCTGAAATTGTTCTCCCATGAACTTCTTTAGTCCTGTAATATCCTAGTTATCGTCCATCGTGATTACAATGTCGTCAACATAGATACCAAGTAGTATCCTTCAAGCTAATGTTTGTCGGTAGAATACCGAATGATCCTTCTTGGATTGATATGCCAAATTGAGTAACAACATGTGTGAATCGACCAAACCACGTACGGGTGATTGTTTGAGGCCGTAGAGGGCCTTCCGCAGATGACACACTTTACCCTCTTGCAACGAACCCGGGAGGTTGAAACTACATATATTTCTTCTTCAAGATCCCCATAGAAAAATGTGTTCTTGATATCCAGCTAAAGCAATGTCCAGTCATAGCGAACAACTAAGGCCAAAAGAACGTGCACATATGTCACCCTAGCAAATAGAGAAAATGTCTCAAAATAGTCCTCACTATATGTCTAAGAATATCTTTTAGCCTCCAGACGAGCTTTTAGGCGATCAAAAGTGCCATCCGATTTCACCTTGATCGCAAACACTTATTTGCAACTGACTGCCTGCTTACCAGTAGGCAAATTTACCAAGTCCCAAGTATGGTTCTTCAGAGTGCTTTCATCTCCTTCTCCATAGCAGTACGTCAACCAGGATGTTTGAGACCCTCATCGGCAGTATTAGGAATTTGAATTCCATCAATAGTAGCTACCAAGGACTGAGTGTGGCTGATAAGTCATTCGTAGTTGTCAACATATAAGGGATGATCACGACAGGCACGACGAGGTCGGACTGGCGGAACAGGCGAATCAGTGGAGCTAGAGAAGGATGACTCAGTGGCACTATCTCTGATGTTCTTTCGGGTGACATCGGTACTGATTGAATTGGTGTTTGCGAACCGTCGGACCGAGATACTAGCACGGTAGGGGAAGGCGGCACCCTTACGGGGGGCTGTTGTGGTTGAATAGGAAACAACAAGAAATCCCCTTCTGGATAAACTTGTGGAACTAAATCTGAAGTTTGCGAAAGTGGAGGAAACTCAGATTCAGCGAAGATAATGTTCTGAGAGAAAAAAAATCTCCTTAAGGTAGGAGAGAAACACTGATACCCTTTCTGATCTTTAGGATACCCAAGAAAAATATATTGGATTGGCTTATGATCTAATTTAGAAAGAATCGGTCGGATATCTAGTACATAGCACAAGCAACAAAAAATTTTGAGAGGGAGAGGAAACGACTCTCTTCTGGGATATAATCGAGAAAAATGGGTAGAACCATTGAAAATGATGATGGCATACGATTAATAAGACAACAAACGGTAAGTACCGCATCCGACCAAAACTTTTTAAGAGTACGTGCTTGAAACATAAGAGCGCACGTTGTTTCCAAGAGATGGTGATTCTTACGGTCGGCCACACCATTCTGTTGTAGTGTGTAAGGATAGGAAGTTTGGTAGATAATGCAATTGTTGGACAGATGAGTATTGAATTCACAAGATAAATACTCATGACCATTGTCACTTCGAAAGCATTTAATTGGAATATCAAATTGTGTTTTGATTTTTGCATAAAAATTGCACCAAATTTGAAATAATTCGGAGTGATTTTCCATCAGATAAACAAAAGTGACATGTGAGTAATCATCAATAAATATAATAAAATATTTAAAATCCATTATTAATTCAATCGGACAATGTCCCCATATATCATAATGCACCAACTCGAAAGGATCAGATGCAAATTTATTAGGATTCGCTGGATAGGGAATCCGGTGATACTTAGCTAAATGACATGAGTCACAATGAAAACAAGCATGAACATCTAAAGACGGGTGCATTTTCTGGAGAGCTTGGATTGATGGATGGCTTAATTGATAATGTAACTCGAAAGGATCGAGTTTCACTCTGGCACAGACAACAGAAGAAGGTACGTTAAACCGGTACAAGTCTCCAGCCACATATCCCTTACCAATAATCTTCATAGTCTTTAGGTTCCGAAAAACACAACCATCAGAAAAAAAATGTTACTGAGTAATGCAAATCGCGAGTAAGCTGACTAATTGAAAGCAAACTGAACGGATTTTTCGGTATATGCAATACTGAATTAAGTGACATTCCAGAAGAAAGACGGGCACTTTCTCGTCCACGGACAGTTAGTGAACCACCATTGGAAAGAATAATATTGGAAACACGACCCGTCGATACATAATTGCGTATCATACCTGCGTCGCCAGTCATATGAGAAGACGCACCAGAGTCAATCACCCACTGCTTCGGCCTCACCATACATGCCGCTGAGTCTTCACCTTGCACCAGATTGGCCTTTGCTACCTGGTTGGACAGGATGTCCACTTTGGTTTGAGCCCTCAGCTCGTCTTCAACATATATCCAATGCAAGAGGCGTTCAAGATCTACCTCCATCTTCTTACGATACATGTTTACAATGAAGTTGCTCTACCCAGGCAGGAGCTTGGCAACAATACCCTCGACAATGAAAGCATTGACCAGGGGCATACCATCATCCTCAAGCTTTTGGTGCAACTTGAGAAATTTTTTGGCTTGAGACACCATCGTCTTGTCATCCTCAAATCGCATCTTCCAGACTTTTTCAGTCACATGAATCTTGTTTCTGTTCTTATCAGCCTTGTAGTGCTTCTCTAGAGACTCCCAGACGTCGTTTGCTTGGATCGTCTTACTGTATGACTCCGCAAGAGAATCCTCCATGGAGTTCAGAATTAGCAACTTACAGAGGTTGTTATCTCTCCTCCACTTCGTCTGCAAAGTCGTGGCCTCAGTGACCATCCGAGCATTTTTTCATCCTCTGGAATAATAGGCTCCGATCTGTCAACACGTAATCCACGTTTACTAATTGAAGATTAAGGCTAACCTTCCTCTTCCAGATGTTGTAATGCTCTCCGTCAAACTTTACAAGTTTGTTAAAACTTGTATCGAGAAGGTTTGCACAGTTGTTCTCCATCGGATCCAATTTTGTTTTGAGATTGTTATTCCCGAGACAGATCTAGATAGAAGAATTAGTCAGAATAGAATTCTCATTCTTTCTTGCAGTTGCAGTTGCAGACAGACAAAATGGATTACAATATGCAGAAGAAAGAGAGAAGGAGAAGATAAAATCAATCTTTGCTGGGTGACGAAGATCAATGTTGCTCAAAGCAAGATTCGTCCTCACGCGATCTGCTCCCAGGAACCAGCAAGTACTCAAAAGAACTTCTGGAATGCTCGCTGTCACCTCCTGACTGAACTCGCATGAACTCCACTAGACTTTAATGGTGGCAACGACAAAACTCTCTTAGTCTCTCAATGTCGAAGTCTTCTTCACACTTTTCAAAGGAGGCACCAAGAGAGTATTTATAGAGTTGGGTGGAAACCCTAACCCTTATCCTAGCCGCCAACTAATTACAAAAAAATAGAAACAATTTATGGAGAGATTTGACTAAATTAAATTCAAATCTCTCAAAAGATGGATATGAACTATTGACTCAATCTTCCATAACCGTTCAAATCCCTATATCAGCGGAACTATGTATCAGTCCATGCGGCAAGACACCAGCACATGTGGCTAGACATGCATAGTCGCACCTAGTCTGCGAATGCGCCTACACCTGCACGCACGCATGCGGTCGCCCATGCACCCGTTCAAGCGCCCGTGCATGCACCTCGCGCATAAAACGAGCGCCCGAGCACCATACGGCGATGCTGACGTACTAAGTGCAAAGTGCGCCAACAAAGTGCCACTTTGCGTCCTTAAGTCTGAGTCGCTAAGTCCTTTTAAGGCTTAGCTCCTAAGGTGATTATCCCATGAGCATAACAAAAAGCACAAATGCTTTCTTAGGAGTTAATTATTTTTCCTCCTAGGAAAACACTCCCACATGGCACCCTTATGTTCCCCACCACACCTCATGTGCACATCCCAACACAAGCAAAGCATTATATTGAGATACTCATCATTTGGTGTAGCCAATGTGGGACTATCTTTCCTAGTCTAAAGACAAAAACACCAACATTCTTTCTATCTCTAAATCTTTTCATTAATATTTTTAATAAGTAAATGACTTCCATAGTAGATTTTTTCGGCATAAAATCAAATTAATTATCTAAAACACCAGTCTCTTTTCTCAATTTTTGCTCAATTATTCTTTTTTAATAGTTTCATTGTATGATTCATAAGCATAATTTCTTGATAAATTTACAACTATGTATATGTCTCTTGTTTTTATATACGTGTACTGTAATGATGTTTCTACATTCATTAGACATCTTCTTAGTCCTTAGGATTTGGTAGAATAAATCAGTAATCCACATCAAGTTTTTCTTCCCTTAACATTCTAAACCTTAATAGGAATACCATCAGATGAATGGAGCAACGGGATAGTCACCCCTTCAGTATTGTCATTGTTTACAAGGTTGGATGGATCCTGAAGGTGATAGGGCGATTTGTTGTGAGATGAAGATGGAGAAGACGTCAACATCGGTGTCTATAGCAGAGGAGTTGAAGGGCCCCTTCCTACATCGTCGCTAGTTATTGGTTGTGGAAGAAGACTAGGGGAGAAAGAGAAAATGGGAAAAAGATAAAAAGGAACCGAAAAGAGGAAAGAGGAGGTTATGATCTAACTGATTGCAGCTTCTCTCCTCGTTCAGGTCACCATAGGTTGCTGGTTAACTATGGTCAAAGGAGAGGTGCTTGAAACTACTCAAAATTAGTTTCTGGTAAGGAAGGGATGCATCTGCACATTCCCCGTAGGGGGGCTCAATTATAAAAATAACAAGTGGTTTCCGTAAAAAAAATCATAAGCTACTATTAGATGTAGAGTTAGCAAACTGATGAGAATCTAGACTACTTTCACCAGAGGTTGCTGGTTATCAAATTTTTCTTAAGAATAAATCGCAATACAATACCTTCAAGAACTTCAGCAGCTACAAATGTGATGATTGCTGAGCAAACGTATTGAGGCACAGAGTATTGGCTTGTGACATGAAAGCTCAAAACTATGCCAATTAGCACCACTATCTCTGATACTAGCAAGATTTGCCTGCAAAATATTGCAAAAGAACTAAATAATACTAGAAATGGATTACTGACCCAAACAATCATTATGGTGCAGGTCAAAAGAAACCTGTATCAAAGCCCTGTGCTTGTATTCAGATTTTGGGTAAGAAAGTATAACAGATTATTTTGATGGTATAAGCTGATAAATGGATTTGAAAATTATCACCTTCAAATAGTATAAGTATGTTACAAGCAAGCTGGGAAGCTCAAACAACCAAAATAAAAATACACCATGTCACTGTGTATCATGTCAAGATATGTCACTGTCTGTTCTGTCCAGCATTTCTATGCGATTAAGAGATACCAGAAACACATTATGTTAATTACTCAAAAAAACGAAATAATGGCTCTAGAAAATTGAATGACACCAGAGGATTAGTTGAAACTAATTCTTATGTACACTATGTCAATACTATCAACTATGTAATCTCATGATACTTTACACATACTGATATCAAATCAAATAATCCTTAAAGCCCACTAGTTTCCATTCTCCCATCTTCTTTCCTCCTCCTTTGTAAATTGGACGAGCAGTTGCCACCTTGTGACCAATTATGCATACTACCTACATACGCAATCTTTGGAGTATCCGTTGCAAAAGTAGAAACTAGAAAGCTTGGAGCCAATTCCAAGACCTATCTACCCTACAATAGCAAGTTTAGTAATGGACTAAAAATGTAATAATTAGTAAATTACATCAATTGTTTGAGAAAGATTGTGAACAGGCAAAATTGCTTAGTGAAACAGAGTACGTATTGCTCCCGTTCAACACTAGAAATTTACCCCCAGCCTTGTAGTAGTAAGGCTGATCTTATCAACAAGAAATATCTAAGAGTTAACAATTGCAAAGGTTTAAATGACGCTAAAATAAATTTCATTATTGAACTGTAGTAATACAATTGTTATGAGTTATGAAAATAACTATAAATCTAATTTATATCTTTCATTTTATCTCTCTCTTATTGTTCTTCTATTCTTCTACTCGTTCTTTTTCATTCCCCTTCCCCTTCCCTGTATCACCTCTCCAGCGGCAGATGGAAGCAGCACTGTTATTGGTAACACTCTGAGGAAAATAGTAACACAAGAGTTCTAATTAGGTCAAAACAATGAAGAAAAGTTTGATTCTGCAACAACAACAACAGTCTTTATCCCAAATTTTTGGGTTCGGCTATTTGAACCCTCTTCTTCCATGGGCATGTTAAGGGCCAAATCCTTTGCAATTCTTCTTCAAAATTTTAAACCATGTTCATCTAAGCCTACCTCTAATCCTAGAAGCTCCATAAACAAAATATAATCGCTCCTCCTTGGGAGTATCTATTGGTCTACATTGAGCATGTCTAAACCACCTACGACAATTTTTTCTCATATTATTCCCAATTGGTGCCACCCTACCTTCCCAAAGATACACCGATTTATTATCATATCATTTAATGTGTTGACATCACCTATCTTAGCATTCTCAGTACGGCTATACTAAATTTCTGGACATATTGTTCGTTAATTGTTAAACCATCCGATCCATAACACATGACTAGTTTTATAACAATCTTGTAGAATTTTTATTTCAACTTTAAGAGTTATTTTTGCAATCACAAAGTAGTCCAGAAACACTCCTCCACTTCAACCATCATGTTTTAATTATATGCATGATGGCATCATTATTAATTTCTCCTTCATGATGAATGGTTGATCCTAAATATTGAAAACTATCACTCTTAAGTATCCCATGTCAATCTATATCGACTCCAATCTCATTTATCTTTGCCCTCCGGTTAGCATTTAACAATTTTCTACTCTCATCAACCAATACAATATCGTCAAAAAACATCACAAACCAGGGAACCTTCTCCTGGATATTATTAGTAATTTCATCCACAATTATCGCAAAAATGCAAGAACATAATGTTGATCCTTAATGTGGCCAATGGTAATATAAAATGGTTTACTATCTATATCTACTTCAATAGTTCGATATATATATATATATATATATATAGTAGGGTGTACTTCAGCTCCTTATGTCCCCAGAAGGAGGAGCGGGCCGATGTGCTGGGTATCGAGAGGAGTGATCTTCCGGTACGATACTTAGGAGTGCCTCTCACAGTCAACTATGCACGGGATCAGGACTGCCATAGTCTGGTGGAGTACGTCCAGAGGAGAGTGGAAGGTTGGCAAGCCGCCGGCTTGTCATTTGGCGGACGCATCGAGCTGGTCCGATCGGTGATTTCGGCTGTGGCTCATTTCTGGCTGCAGTCCATCCTCCTCCCTGTTGCCACTATTAGGAAAGTGGAGCGGCTCTGTGCAGATTTCATTTGGAGGGGGGTATGCATGCGATCTCCTGGGAGCAGCTCTGTCGACCCAGGAAGGAGGGAGGAGTGGGGCTCAGGCCGTTGCTGGAGATTAGGGAGGCCTCCGCGCTTAAGCTGGCTTGGAGATTCATCAACGGGGGGTCTCTCTGGGCGGACTGGATGCACAGCAGATACGTGAAGCAGGACAACTTTTGGACGTGTGCTACTGACAACAATCACTCAGTCACGTTCAAGATTGTCTTGAGACACAGAGGGGTGCTTAAACCTGCAATCCGGAAGGTCATAAAGGATGGGTCTGGAACGAACCTCTGGCAGGATCCTTGGATAGATCGGCGTTCGCTATTGGACATCAGGAAAGCCCCGACACATCAGGAGGACAGGCGTGGTCTGACGTGTAGTCGCATCATTCGCGACGGAGAGTGGAGGCCGGAGTCTTATCGGTTTACCGAGGAGCTAGGTGGGATCATTAGTACTATTGCCATTGATCCGGCTTTGCCTGCTGATCGGTGGATTTGGGAGCCGACAGGAGCAACTCCGGGAACTGGAGAGTTCCAATTCCGGAGCTGCTACAACCTCATCCGGCGCACCTTCCCTCAGAGTTCTGACTACGAGTTCGTATGGTGCAAGGGTCTGGCCTGGAAGATGTAGCTTTGTGTCTACAAGCTTCTACTTGGCCGTCTTTTGACTAGGGATCGTCTGAGTTCGTTTGGAGTGCCGGTTCCGGATCCCAAGTGTGTGCTTTGCAGTCTGGAGCATGAATCTATAAAGCATATTTTTTTCGAGTGTGCACTGGCATGGCAGATCTGGTCGGAGCAGAGTAGAGCGTTGGGAGTGTACGTCTCCGGGAAGAAAATTGGGGACATCATCACGGTGCTCCGGGATAGCAGGGGTCGAGGGCAGGACTGGTTCCGGACCGCCAGAGTTCGTCTGGCTGCTTCAGTTTGGCATGTATGGCGGGAACGAAACCGTCGGATATTTGAGGGGCTGGTCACCCCTCTGGTAGGCATTCTCCATAACCTCGAGTTTGATGTAAATGCTATGGGGAATTGATGAGTGGGAGTCCCACTTTGATTGTATGTTGTAAGATTATTGCTTTACTTTTGGAATAAAATTTACCTTTTTTCAATATATATATATATATATATATATATATATATATATATATATATATATATATATATACGAGGAGGGATCCGCATCCCCAGTTTTTTGCATCCCCAAGCATCCTCATGCTATCTACCGTCGGATGTTGTTTAAGTCATCTAATCATAACCCTTGATTTGAATTGTTCAAATCGACGGTTAAGATTAGATGACTTAAACAAGATCCAATGGTTGTTAATACGGGAATGCAAAAAATGAGGGGATGCGGATCCCTCCACTATATATATATATATATATATATATATATATATACGGGAATAACTTACGGGACAAACTTACGGGATGATACACGTATGGTTCTCTTCTAAATCTCTTTCTCTTTAAAACAATTAAATCTCTCATTTAAAAAACAAACCTATCTCTATCTTAAAGATAAGTCTATTTATTTTTTAGTGAGAGATTTATTTATTTATTTTTAAAAATTAAGATAGATAAAGTAATTTTATATTTTTTTAAATAGAGGTGGATTTTTTAAAAAAAATTATCCTTAAAAACAAATATACCTTTAAAAATTATATTTAAAAATATAAATTTTAATGTTAATATTAATATTAATGTTAATTTTAATATTATTTCTGATGTTAATTTTCCAGTTTTAATGTTATTGTTTATATTAATTTTCATTTTAACATTAGTGTTAATTTTAATGTTCATTTTAGTGATAATTTTAATTTCACTAGTAATTTTACTTTTAACATCAAAATTAAAAATTAACATTAAAATTAACACTAAAATTAAAATTAATGTTAATAATAACATTAAAATTAATTTTAACACTAACTTTAACATTAACATTAAAAATCTAAAATTAAAACTAAAATTAAAATTAAAATTAAAATTTAATAGCAACATTAATATTAAGAGTAACATTAAAAGTAATATTTGAAATATAATTTTTAAAAGTATATTTATTTCTAATGGAGGGGACTGTAATATATATATATATATATATATATATATATATATATATATAAGGTAACTTTATTTGTAATTAAGACATATTACATCTCCTCATCTTTGTTTATATCATGCTATTATGTAAGATTCTCGCTTAAGATGAGCTTTACCATTTATATATGCGTCGGTTCCTTTCTCTCCAGATGTGTCAAACGGTTGTCGATAGCCTGATACGTGCCCCCCTTAAACCATCGGGCCCCCCTTCTTCGTTGATTGGAGATGAACTCAATTTGGGCTATGAAATCTCTAGTTAAGGAGGATCGTAGATTCAACTTATTTCTCTGTACTGTCCAAATACCCCATGTAAATGAACATAGAAAGAATAAATGAGTAAATGTTTCATTATCTTGTTGACACGACATGCATTTTTGTCCGTGTATCTGTATCCCAAACCTGGCAACTCTATCCAGAGTTAATAGTCTTCTATTCAATGCTTTATACATGTTAAACTACATTGTGCTCAAAATATCCTTCATCCATATTAAGTCAACATGTATTATATGTTGACTCATCGGTCGGAATTGTCCGTATGCTTTGTTGAATTCAAATGTTCCAGAGGTTGTATTATCCCATACCCATATATCCGCTCCTCTACTTCTATTCCGAATTAAGCAATTGACGTGCTCACTTCTCCCCATCAAAGCATATATCTGCCACCATAATCCGCATACTATACTTTGATGGCGAAGCCACGGGTTAAACCACAAGTGCATATCCAATCCACTGCCAGTTATCTGTGTGATTATTGTTCTGATTTTCTGTTTGTACTGCAGTACAGTTTTATAAATTACTGAATAGTTGTTGTTGGTTTGTTGAACCCAAAAGTTCCATGCATTTAAATATATATTGCGCGTCCAGGTAGCCCATAATGAACGACACTATATAAAAATTTATGCCAATTTTAAGCCAGCTATGTCGTAGAGTACGAATAAAGATCGTAGTCCCACTCCACCTTCGCTTTTTAGTCGACATAGATCCGCCGAAGCAATTGTGTGAATACCCCCCACCCCCAAATACAAAATCAATGCATAGTTTTTTCAATATACGAATTGTCGCCGACAGAAGCATAATAATCGAAGCTAGAACAGTGTTATGGCAGAGACAACCGATCGTACCAGTTCGATTCGTCCAAATTATAGATTTGCACCCGCCAACCCTCTACATATTCGACCATACTCTGGCAATCATAGGCGCACGCATAAAAAATCAAGAGCGGTAACCCAAATATTCACTAGTAAACATCTTTTTTCAATTTGAACAATCTCTTTAAGCTCTTTCTGATTTGGATAGAGTTAGACCTTCGAGAGATGGCCAAACTCTTCCATTATCTGTGTCGTAGCAGTTAAGCCTCTATTGGATGGGACCAAGAATACTAATATATCATTAGCATATATAAGATAGGATACCGTTTTAGTTACGTTTTTGTACAAAGGAGTTATACGCTTTCAGTGAACTACAACATCCATCAAACATGTGAAATATTCCATAACCATTGTGAACATATACGGGGATAGTGGATCCCCCTAACGCAAGCCTTGTTTACTGGAAAAGAATCCATATGGTTGACCCTTAATAAGTATTGAAAACGTCGACGTAGTAATTGATGGCACTGGGGATTCCCAGGACCCTTACTTTGGTGTGTGTATGGATCGATAGAAAGTTAAACAGATTTAATACGTGTTCTAACCCTTCATAGACGGAAACTAGGGTTCACGAATTATACCTGTGGCGGAAAGAAGACAAGTAATTCCTGGCAATCTCGAGCGGACGACCCAAAGATCTTCTGCACGTATTCCTTCCTCGAGTTGGACGTCGTGTGGACGACGATCTCCCAACCTTTTCTTCTCCTTGGCAGCCCTCTCTTTCTCTCCTTATGTGAATCACGAATTTAGAGAAAGCTTCAGATTTCTAATCAGTGATTTTGCAGCCAGAGAATAGAGGATATATATAGGCTACGGCAGATGCCATAAGGAGAAATTAGGGCTAGGCCTCCTAACGGATCTGGATATTCCG
Organism: Iris pallida; assembly: GCA_029216955.1. Classification (NCBI taxonomy): domain Eukaryota; kingdom Viridiplantae; phylum Streptophyta; class Magnoliopsida; order Asparagales; family Iridaceae; genus Iris; species Iris pallida. The sequence continues at coordinate 19,806,952 of JANAVB010036019.1, forward strand.
TATTCAGCCCGAACACACAATCCAGGCCCATTAACAATAGCTCGGTCCACTAATGAGCTATTTGTTGCACTACCTCCCTAATTCCAAATTATGTTTGTGGGCTCCTTTTATTATATGCTCGTTTGGCTCCCCATGTTAAAATATCGTATGTCCGTCGATCAAATTAAGTTACTGACAACTATATTGATTCGACATCTTTTATCCTTAAGTAGTATCGCTCAACTTTATTTGTCATGTCGGATATAATCTACCTGCAGGGTTTACATGACAATCCTTATGAGCTCCTTAAGGGGACATCATCAACCCGATATATCGGGACATGGATTCCATTTATAATCAACAGCCCATCATACATACAATGTTATTACCCAATTCATAAAGGTCGTTGATCCATAATGAATCTCACTCTTTCATGAGTCAAAGTAATGTACACTGCATATACATGTCTGTTATTATATCCGGATTAAGAGCACAAACATCCATAATAACAGAGGTGTTTGTTCTCTTATGTAGTCAGTACAAAGAGAACAACCTCAAGTGGTCCTGTTCAATACACACAAAGTGTACTAGTGTAAACCTATAGTCAAGATAGACTAATACCAGATTACACTACAACCTTTCCAATAGATTGTCCGAGTCCATCTAGGTTGTGAACTATTTATATACTCCATAGGGAACTGATAATATGATCTTCTGTATGACACCACACACCATATTATCTACAATATAGAATATCAGACATTTGCATTAACACTTGCAACAAATACAATATGCAAACATTTGCCCATATGATTCTCATTCAAAATTTAAGGAAATAAGGTTACTACAAAAGTGATGCTTTTAGTATATAACCCTAACAATCTCCCACTTATACTCAAAGCATTGCTTTTCAGTATACTGTTACAAATCTCCCACTTATACTTAAAGCCATGCTGCTACACATCTGACTCCCATTCCCTCAACATGACTATCAAAAGCCTTAGCTGGTAAGCTCTTTGTAAAGGGATCAGCTAGGTTGTCGGCTGATGCTATCTTGATCACAGCAACTTTTCCTTTCTTTACGAAATCTCATATCAGGTGGTACTTGCGCCTAATGTGTTTACATGTCTTATGGGCTCGTGGTTCCTTCGAGTTTGCAACTGCACCACTATTATCACAATAAAGTGTAATAGACTTAGGCAAACTAGGTACCACATCCAAGTCCAACAAAAAATTTCTGAGCCAAACCGCTTCTTTGGCTGCCTCAGAGGCTGCCACATACTCGACTTCCATGGTGGAATCAGCAATACATTTTTGCTTGATACTTCTCCACACAATGGCTCCACCTCCCAAAGTAAACACATAACCTGAGGTAGATTTCCTGGAATCCCTATCTGACTGAAAATCTGAGTCTGTATACCCCAAGGGAACTAAACTATCTGCCTGTAAACTAGCATATACTCTTTAGTCCTTTTCAGGTACTTCAAAATATGCTTTACGGCAGTCCAGTGCTCTTGTCCTAGGTTAGACTGATATCTGCTGACCATGCCTAAGGCAAAGCAGATGTCTGGTCTCGTACATAACATTGCATACATTAAGCTTCCTACTGCTGAAGCATAAGGAACTTTGTTCTCTATCTCTTTAGGTGTCCTCGGACACTGCTCCTTTGATAGAGTAATTCCATGTCTAAAAGGTAAGAAACTTTTCTTAGAATTTTGCATACTAAAACGAGTTAGTACAATATCGATATAGGAAGCTTGGGATAAGTCCAACATCATTTTCTTGCGATCTCGTAGAACTTTGATCCCAAGGATGTGACCTACTTCTCCCAAGTCCTTTATATCAAATTGTTTGGATAACCATACCCTTATATCAGATAACACCTTCACATTGTTTCCAATGAGCATGATGTCATCCACATAAAGTACTAGGAACACCACCACGTTTCCGTCACACTTTCTGTATACACATGATTCATCCTGACATTGATCAAATCCATAAGATTTTATCACCTGATCAAAACATATGTTCCAAGATCTGGAAGCTTGCTTAAGTCCATAAATGGACTTCTTGAGCTTACAAACAAGATGCTCTTGGCCCTTTTCAATGAACCCGTCTGGTTGCTTCATATAGATGTCTTCCTCAAGACTTCCATTAAGGAAAGCTGTCTTGACATTCATTTGCCAAATCTCATAATCGAGATGAGCTGCAATAGATAAAAGAATCCGGATAGACTTAAGCATGGGTACTGGAGAAAAGGTTTCCTCATAATCGATAACCTCTCTTTGAGTAAAACCTTTTGCTACAAGCCGAGCTTTAAAGGTTGCAACCTTACCGTCTGATCCTCTTTTTCTCTTATAGACCCACTTGCATCCAATGGCTTTTACACCAACGGGTGGTTCTACAAGCTCCCAGACCTGATTAGAATCCATAGATTGTATTTCAAATATCATTGCTTTTTGCTAAGACTCTGCATCTTTATCTTGGAGTGCTTATTGTAGGTACAGGGATCATAATCTTGTTCCTCAGGGACGAAGTCTGACGACTCTCCCAAGAACATATATCTATCAGGTGTATCACAACCCTCCTACTACGACGAGGCACTATCGGTTGTGGTGTAACATTTGTAACACGTTATGCAGTCATTTGTGGTTCATCTTCTTGTACTGTTGGTACTGAAGTACTTGGTGTCTCACCTCTCAGTTCTTCTAGAACAACTCTACTTGTGGGTTTATGGTTCATCACATAGTCTTCCTCTAAGAATCGGGCATTAGTGCTAACAATGACCTTCTGATCCTTAGGACTATAAAATAAACCTCCTTTCGTTCCTCTTGGATAGCCTACAAACAAGCGTACTTTTGTACGAGATTCCAACTTATTTGCTTTCCCATTCAGCACATGTGCTGAACTACCCCAAATGCGAACATGTTTCAGACTAGGCTTACGCCCAATCCACAGCTCTGTGGGAGTAAGAGGTACTGACATAGAAGGAACCAAGTTCAAAACATAAGCTGCAGTCTCTAAGGCATATCCCCAAAACGAATCTGGTAAATCCGAATAACTCATCATTGATCTAACCATCTCCATAAGAGTTCTATTTCTTCTTTCGGCTACACCATTCTGCTGGGACGTTCCAGGTGCAGTCAATTGGGATGCAATCCCAGCCTCTGATAAATAATCCCTAAACTCTCCAAAGAGGTACTCGCCACCACGATCTGATCGTAATGACTTGATACATTTTCCATGATGTTTCTCCGTTTCAGCCTTGTACTCTTTGAATTTCTCAAAGCACTCAGACTTACGGCGCATCAAATAAATGTATCCATACCTTGAATAATCGTCAATAAATGTGACAAAATATTCAAAGCCACATCTAGCTTGGATAGTCATGGGTCCACACAAATCAGAATGAACCAATTCCAACACATCTTTGGCCCTATACCCCTTTGCCGTAAAAGGCCTTTTGGTCATTTTACCTTCCAAGCAGGATTCACAGACTGGTAGTACCTCCACTTCCAATGAACTCAAAGGTCTATCTTCAACCAGTCTTTGAATCCTTCTTAGGTTAATATGCCCCAATCGCAAATGCCAAAGATATGTTTGGTTCATACAAGAATGTTCTTTTCTCTTATTTAAGTTAGATGACATATTATTCATTTTCATAAGTTGCATTATGGACGAAATAGGATTAATGACATACAGATTATCAACCAATGCATCAGAATAGATAAAATGTTTATTCTTTCTAATAACAATATTGTCATTAAAATAAATTGAATATCCATCCTTAACTAACATAAAAACATAAACTAAATTAATGTCAAAGACTTATTTCTACCAAAAGATAAAGTAACATCTCCTAATGCAACGACCGATACTTATGTAGCATCACCTATGAACAAGCATATCTCTCCATCACTGAGCCGTCTGGTTTCCTGGAACCCCTGCAATGTATTGCAGACATGATTAGTGGCTCCTGTATCTACACACCAGGTGCCGGTAGATAACACCGCTAAACATGTTTTAACTACTAGTAAATGAGATATACCTTCTTTGTTCCCTTATTTGAGAAGTGGACAATCAGTCTTCCAATGTCCTGACCCTTTGCACTTGAAACATTTGCCTTTCGGCTTTTTTACCGCGCCTTGAGGTCCCATGCCCTTCTTTGCTGAGTTTGCTTGTTTCTGAATGTTATTCTTCTTCTTATCGCCTTTTGGCTTAGAAGTAGAAGCCTTTTCAGAAACAAAAACATGACCACTCTGCCTAAAGAGAGATTCAGCATCCTGTAGCTCTTTTGCAAGTTCTGCCAAACTATACAACCTTTTGCTCATGTTGTAATTAAGGCAGAAATTGTCAAAACTTTTAGGCAGAGTCCCGAGAATGATATCGACCTGGGATTCCCTATCGATTTCAGCTCCAAGGATCTCCATCTCATTCAGATGACCCATCATCTTGAGAACATGATCTCTTACTGGTGTACCCTCAGCCATTTTTGTATTCATCAAACATTTCATAGCAAACTGCCTAGCTGCTCTACTCTGATGTCCGAAGAGTTCCTTGAGGTTAGACATCATGTCATAAGCTGTGGCTATGGCTTGATGCTGATGTTGCAGTACATTTGACATAGATGCCAGAATGTAACACCGTGCCATCTCATCTGCCTTTTTTCACTTCTTATAAGCCCCTTTGACCTCTTCATCAGAGTTAGCATCAGGCTTAGGTGGGCATTCCTCAACAAGTACATATTTGTACTCCTCAGCAATCAGAACAATGTCCAAATTACGTTTCCAGTCAATATAATTAGGTCCAGTAAGTTTGTTTTCTTTAAGAATCACCATAAGTGGACTGAAAGAACCCATTTTTGAAATCCTGAGAATCACATAAATAAAATTATGTAGGGCAAAAAAAACTTTTTGAATTAATTAAATATTAATTCCCTTAAAACAATAATAAGAAATTCACCAACACCTTGAACACCATGAATTTAGCATGCCACGATAGTGTGGACGTATACAAATTCAACTTTGTTCAAGTAGGTTTTTCTTATTAATTTTACTATCATGTCAACATAACTTTATGACAAATAAAATTAATATGTTGGTCTTGCTCTGGTCATACAAATTATAGTAGTGACTCCGATGGGAAGGATACCATTATTTGTATATAAGTGTATACCATTACTTAATACTAAGTCCATTACCTTGTAATGAGTTCCTTCAGATGGAGAAGTGAACACATACTAGGTAACTTTCTACAATTATCCCTAAGAAAGTTTGTACTGGTGATCCATAATTATACTCATCCGATATGGAGGAAGGCACTAAAGCCAACGCGCAAGTATAATTACATCACCTACAAACCAGTAATGGAGACCATAGGATTTATACTAAATAAATATCCTCTCCCACTTAGTTATTTAACAATAAGGGTTTTTCTACTAGTTGATATTATGTCCATGTTGTCCATTATTACTGTAGCCTTAGTTTTTCAAAAAAACATCCACACAATAATAAACATGCATAATCAGAAAAAGTAAAATGACAACAAATAAGAGAAAAATATCCAACTATTATGGTCATCTTTCCTGCTCCGTCTAAAATCTGGCGCTACGCAGATCTATTCGGGGTTCGACCTGCCCAGTCAGGTCGCGGGGTTCGGGGCAGCGTCCCGATTTTTTTAAGGTTTTGGTTGTCGATTCCTTCATCGAAAATCATCTGTCTGCCTCTGGACTGCTTAAAACCAGCATCTCGTCCGGCGTCAGAAACAGCCACCACCGCCATCACGATTGATAAAAAATAATTAAAATTACATCAATCCTATCTATGCCTCCTGAAAGAGTTCACACATAATCTAGATTGAAAAATTCAAATAATAAGCACGATCAACCCTCGTGATTTTAATTACATCCACAGCAACAACATCCACGACATGTCCGTGGTTTAAACAAAATCAAAAACATGCATTGGACCATAATAGTTGGATCTAAGATGCCTGCAAAACCGAGTTAGAACAGATCTACATCTACCGACTATTACACAGCGCAGGTTTTATTGGACAACAAGAACGTATCAATCAATACGCAGATCCAAAGTGGCTCTGATACCAATTGATGGAACTGGAGATTCCCATAACCCTTACTTTGGTGTGCGTATTGATAGATAGAAAGTTAAACAGATTTAATACGTGTTCTAATCCTTCATAGGCAGAAACTAGGGTTCATGAATTATACCTGCGACGGAAAGAAGACAAATAATTCCAGGCAATCTCGAGCGGACGACCCCAAGATCTTCTGCACGTATTCCTTCCTCGAGTTGGACGTCGTGTGGGCAACGATCTCCAAACATTTTCTTCTCCTTGGCAGCCCTCTCTTTCTCTCCTTATGTGAATCACGAATTTAGAGAAAGCTTCAGATTTCTGATCAGTGATTTTGTGGCCAGAGAATAGAGGATATATATAGGCTACGACAGAGACCATGAGAAAAAATTAGGACTAGGCCTCCTAACGGATCTAGATATTCCATGTTCAGCCCGAACACACAATCTAGGCCCATTAACAATAGCTCGGTCCACTAATGAGCTATTTGTTGCACTACCTCCCTAATTCCAAATTATGTTTGTGGGCTCCTTTTATTATATGCTCGTTTGGCTTCCCATGTTAAGATATCGTATGTCCGTCGATCAAATTAAGTTACTGACAACTATATTGATTCGACATCTTTTATCCTTAAGTAGTACCGCTCAACTTTATTTGTCATGTCGGATATAATCCACCTGCAGGGTTTACATGACAATCCTTATGAGCTCCTTAAGGGAACATCATCAACCCGATGTATCGGGACATGGATTCCATTTATAATCAACAGCCCATCATACATACAATGTTATTACCCAATTCATAGAGGTCGTTGATCCATAATGAATCTCACTCTTTCATGAGTCAAAGTAGTGTACACTGCATATACATGTCTGTTATTATATCTGGATTAAAAGCACAAGCATCCATAATAACAGAGGTGTTTGTTCTCTTATGTAGTCAGTACAAAGAGAACAACCTCAAGTGGTCATGTTCAATACACACAAAGTGTACTTACACCTATAGTCAAGATAGACTAATACCAGATTACACTACAACCTTTCCAATAGATTGTCCAAGTCCATCTAGGTTGTGAACTATTTATATACTCCATAGGGAACTGATAATATGATCTTCTGTGTGACACCACACATCATATTATCTACAATATAGAATATCAGACACTTGCATTAACACTTGCAACAAATACAATATGCAAACATTTGTCCATATGATTCTCATTCAAAATTTAAGAAAATAAGGTTACTACAAGAGTGATGCTTTTAGTATATAACCCTAACAGTAATATATTCATGTATCATGTCCACCCATTAAGTATCAAAACCCACAACCAAAATGATCTGATACAAATTCTCGATTCACCATGTCATATACTTTCCATAGATCTAACTTCATGCACGTCTTGTTTCCACCAACTTTATTGAAATCTCTGACCATTTCATGAGACATTAAGTTATTTTCGTCAACCAATTTGCCTTTGACAAATGCAGCTTGATTGGGGGGATACGAGCCCCTACACGATCACTTCCATACGACAACACATAATATATGTAATTATTTTATGAAGCAAGTTGCAGCAGAAGATGGGGCGGAAGTTGGCCTAGGATGTTGCTCCTTCCTTCTTCGGGATAAGTGTGAGAAAAGTGTGATATAACTCCTGAAGCATCTTCCATATGAGAAAAAGTCCTGTACAATATCGAGAATCGAATTCTTTAGCTTTTCCAAATAGATTTTTTTAAATTGATGGTAAATCCCTCAGGCCCTGGGGTCTTATTTGGATCCATGTGCTTCACTCTGTAGCAACTGGTTTCCTTGTGTAATCAGCCTCTTACAAGAGTTCTGGAGACACGTGAAGGTAGTCATCCTGGTTATACAGCTTCTTGTATAATCGAGGGCTTCTGCCTGTATATCCTTCGGCAAGGAGATCTTTCTGCCACTAGCGTCTATAAGCTTGTTGATATTTTTTGTGTTGTCGAGTTCGGATTAAGTCGGAAAAAAATTTGGTACAACGATCTTTGTCTTTCAGCCAACTGATTTGACACGTTGTACCAATTGAATCTTCTCCTGTAGAGAAAGAATTACATACCTCATCCAGTATGTCTTTCTCCTGGCAAGCAAGCTCCGGATTTTGGGGGGTCTTACTGCAGGTGGTCCTGTACGTCGTGAAGCTCCATCTCCCGTTGAGACAACACAGATTTTGGACAGGCCTTGTTCCCGCTCTTGAGTGACCTTTTTACCGCCTTTAAGTACTGAACCATGCAATATTTGGTATTCCCTCCCACTTCCGTCTGCATACCCGCCTCCACAGCCTCCTTATAACCTGACAGATCTGGCCATGAATTGTTGAATTTAAATGGTCTTGTCTGAAAGGGATTTGTCTCCGACATATGCACCAGAATCGGCAATTGATCGTTGGTTGATGGAGCAAGACCTTCCACTACCATCGAAGGAAGCTTGTCAAACCATCAATTAGTGCCAAGCCCAACCTAACAAGCAAGTAATACGATTATGAATGGCTCTGTTATTCCATGACCACGTGTCCAGTTTTTCTAAGCATTTGAGACTAGATTGAAGTCTTTGAGTATAGAATCAGGGACTCGACGACCACTAATTTTTTTCTGGCTGAACATCATCGCATTGAAGTCTCCAACCAGAAGTAATGGCAATTGAAGTTGAATGTCAGCTATAATGCTGACATAGATGATCTCCTGCCACAAATGTTCCCGTTTTATTCTATCATTATGTCCATACACGCTCCAAACAAGAGTTTGAATCCCTCTTTGTTAGTACACTCTCATACAATAAGCTGATCAGAATTGTGATTTATGTTTCCTGACCATGTCCTACTATCCCATAAAAGTCATATTTTCGCCATGTCACACTGACTAAGCTTGTGAGCATGGGACCAAAAGTTTGGAGTTTTTCAAGTCAATTTATTTTCTGACTTTATTTTTGTTTCTAACAACTCCGTGACTAAATATTGTGCTTTTTTAGCTACTACTCTAATCTCACGCCACTGACCCAGAGAGTTAGCACCTCACATATTTCATATCAGAATTGACATTAATACCGGTTGATCTGACCTTAGACAACACCAAACTCTCCAATAGGTCATTGGTGAGTTCAGTCCTTAACCCATGCTCCTCCCCACTGTCATTATTATGATCACCAGGATCATCCCATAAGAGTAGGCTTCACTTGGGATTTTCCACAGAGGGTATCCTCTCCGGATGCTGAATTTTGTTGGTTCAAATTACTCGAGCCTTCCTGTGACGGAACGACTTCTCTCTTCTTCCTGGTTTAGTTGAGGATGCTACTTGAAGGAGCACTTGCATCACACCCTTGATTGGCTTCTTGTTCGTATAGATCGGTGTTCCTTGTATTGAACTATTTGACCCAATGAGGTCCCAGCCAAGTCATCCTTCATCTTTGTTGTATAGCGTTTTTCGAAGACACCGGGATGGGAAAAGCTTTCGATTGAGCATCCACGACTACCTCTGCTCCCGATGAAGCGTTATCATCATCTTCTATATGGGACTCTTCTTCATTTTTCCTGTCTTCATGTTGTTGGTGGTGTTGTGTATTGACCTCAGTAGCAAATGTGTCTTCGGTGGTCGCTATCCGGCACATCTTGAGCGCATGGCCAAAGCATCAGCATTGACTACAAACAGGTGGAACCCACTCATAGTCAACTAACTTGCAAAGGATTTCCCCAGTTGACAGTTCAAAATTCAAGTACCCGCGGTAGATCTGTGTTAGCTTCGATCCCCACGGACATTCGAGCATACAATAGTCTCGATTTCATGGAAGTAGCATCATCCGATTTAATTGGTTTCCCTACTATGCTCGCCAACTTCATAAGCATAGGTATACTCCAATAATGGAGGGGAAGTCTAGGTAGACAAATTCATATAGCATTTAGCATTCAGATGCTATTGGTTGAGTAAGAAGAAGGTCAATTTCGCATTTAGCATTCAGATGCTATTGGTTGAGTATGATCATACGACCATCGAAAGTCCATGGGACCCCTTGTATGTATCGTCTTGTAAACCAAATTGAACGAAGTAAAATTCATTATAGCGGAAGAAAATCTCCATGCTACCCCGTGGTCTCCAGACTCAATTTACATAGGCCCTAGCTTGTCAGTAATATGGTTTATCTCCCAATACATAGACATTCAGAGTGTTTTTATAGCCGTGGTCTCCTCTAAGTCTTCCTTTTTGAACTCAACTACCTTCTGGTCGTTGATCATCTTCGATTCCACGTACTCCATCTCGACATTTGGTTGTGCTACCCCTGGCCGGCACACCTCTGCCTATAATTTTCTACATGTGCCTAGAGTATCCATTCTATTTCCCATGTTTGACGGTTGTGGAGATGATACCCTCTGTATTAACCAACCTCCAACTCGGATCTCCAATCGTTGTCCTATATCAACAGTTTCCATGCGCCGCCGCCCCTCATTTTCCTTCGCTATCTCCGGCACCCGTTGTCGTATGCCTCCCCTCGCATCGTCCAGTAGTCTTCCCATGATGCCGGCGATCGATCGTCGTCCAACCCCCGACGTCCTCAGTCGCAAGCAACGCTGCTTTGTTGCTCCTCTCTCAATCCCCTGCCCTACGAATGTCGAGATCCCAGGCCATAGCCCGAAACTCTAAATCTCCTGTGGAACCAGCCGCCGCAGCCATCATTTTTGCATATATATATATATATATATATATATATATATACACTATCGACGCTAGCCAGGCGGAGGATACATGGTGCTGGGCCGGCCCAGGTACGGGGGGCGGGTCAGGGCTATTCTGCTTTCGGAGTTGCTACGATTTGGTTCGGACCCACCACGATCTGGCGGAGGAGGTGAACTTCATTTGGGGCAAGGGCGTTGCACGGAAAATGCAACTATGTGCATATCGTCTTCTCCGGGGTAAACTGATGACGAGAGACAGACTCCTCCGGTTTGGGATGCAGATCCCGGATGCCAAATGTGTGCTATGTAATGAGAACGATGAATCTATGGGGCATCTTTTCTTTGTTTGCCCGATGACCTGGCACATTTGGACTGAGCAGTGTGCACAGCTGAGAGGAGGAGTTGGGGTGGATCGAGACATCCGGAGCATTCTCAGCTGGATCCGAGATCACAGAGGCAGGGATCCGGGGTGGGCTAGAAGAGCCAGAGTTCGTCTTGCTACTTCTGTTTGGCACATCTGGAAGGAACGGAACAGACGTATCTTTGAGGGCTTGACTACCCCCCCTATTGGAATTCTACATAATATAGAATTCGATGTATCTGTAATGGCCCCATAATATTAGTATTTGGGGCATGGAGAGTTGTGATGTTGTACTTTAATACCTTTCCGCTATACGCGAGGAATAAATTCACCCTTATTCCAAAATATATATATATATATATATATATATATATATATATATATATATATATATATAAACCTATATTATAAATGGCGAGCGGAGCGGGCGACGCGGAGCGACGGACTAGGGTTCCTCCCCCACGGCCACCGGATCCTCCGGCCGGCCGGGGGAGGATGGTCGGAAAGGTGGGGGTGCACGGGCTGCCCCCCCTGGTCGGCGGAGGGGCCCCCCCAGGCGGCGGGAGGGGGGGCGGACCATCTGGTTTTGGGGCGGACCATCTGGATCCGCAGGAGGGGGGTCGGGCGGACCACCCGGTGTTGGCGCGGGCGGTGGAGCCCCCCGTGGTGGAGGAGGGGGGGCGGACAAGCAGGTGGGGGGGCCGGCCGGAACCCCCGGACGGGTCGGCGGCGGCGGCACCCCCCTGGTGGAGGGGGGGACGGATCGGATGCCGAGGGGGTCGGGCGACCCCCCTCGGGTGGTGAACGCGACGACTCCCCACGTCGGGAGGGGAGCGGACTCGGATCCTAGGCCCCCGGCTTTCGAATTTGGAGCTGGCCAGAGTTCGCAGGAGAACCAGAAGGATGGAGGAGGTTGGACGACGGTTACGCGGCGTCGTGCTGTGAAGACAGGGGGGAAGGCAGGAGGGGGTCAGGGTCATGTTCGGGACCGCCACCCGGCTGACAGTCGTTAGAGCGGACCTGGGTCGAGGACAGTGGCTCGTGGCCCGGTGGGATCCGCGGGGAGATCGGTGGGTTGGCGGCCAAAGGCGACTGCTGCAGACAAAGGGAAGGGTAAGGTGGTGGATCCTGGCGCTCGGCGATCTACTGCCCCGAGGCCGGAGGATGCACCCAGGCCACATGGGGTGACTGCTCAACCGGCTGGACGGTCCTGGGCAGACATTTGCAAACCTGTGGGGCCGAAAAGTCCCACATCGATGGAGTATGTTCCGCCGATCAAGGCGGGGAGGGGTTTCCGGACCTCGTTCCCCGCGGAGAAGATTGAGAAGGTATCAGCATATTGGGAGAATACCCTTGTCCTCTATGTCCTCGGCAACAAGCCTTTCTATGGACAGATTCGGGGTTACGCAGCGCGTGTCTGGCAGCCTAAAGGGAGTATGGAGTTCTTTGCCCGCGAGAATGGCTTCTAATATGTGAAGTTCGGACTCGCGGAGGATGTCTCTACGATACTCCAAGGCGGGCCCTGGATGTTTGACGGAAGGCTTATCATTCTCAAGGAGTGGACTCCGGAGCTTCGCTGTGAGCGGGAAGTACTGAATGCCATCCCTATATGGATTCGCTTCCCTGAGTTTCCAGTCCGATTTTGGAGTATTCCTCTACTGATGCGATTGGCGAGCTTGGTGGGCACCCCGATCAAGGCAGACTAAGCCAGTGCTTTTCGGTCGAGGTTGATGTACGCCAGGATTTTTGTGGAGATCCGAGCTGGGAGGGAGTTACCGGAGGTGGTGGAGTATGAGATTCCGTCTGGAGAGGTGCTTACCCAGAGGGTGGAATACGAATGGGTTTCCCCTACCTGTTCACGGTGTTCCTGCTTCGGGCATCTGGCCAGTGCTTGCTCGGCGACCGGCCATCAGAGGGAGTCTTCTAACCCACAGAGTGAGACTTCTGACGCCCCCTGTGACATGGATATCAGAGTTGACAGCGGAGTGGAGGCCTTAGTGGGCGAGGATACTCTTCCAGTGAGGGAGGGCGAGACGAGCCTCATTATATCTACCCAGTTGGCTCCCACGAGTGGGGCGTTGCCCACCTCCCAGGGACAGAGTAGTATTGTTACAAGAGGTATGGCGGCGTCGGGGATTGTGGTGCGAGGGGGTGGAACTTCGGCTGAGGGACAGGTCTACTGCAGGAAGAGGCGGGCTGTTGGGCCGCTGAGTGACTGCCCCTCCAGGGAGGGGATGCATCCTTCTGACAGCGAGGAGGCGGTGTGTGTTGACAATCCTTCATGGGCGTTGGTTCTCTCTCAGGCCATCCCTCAGCAGACCGTCCCGACTGGGATGGTTGTGGATCTTTTAGCGACGGACGCAGCGCTTCCCCCAGGTGCCGATCCGGGTGTTTCTTCAGGGGACCCTTCCTCTAATTAATTAATGGCCATTATTGCCTGGAATGTGAGGGGGGCGTGTTCGCTTGGGAGGTGGAGAGAGATCTGTGGGGTGCTTCTCAGAGAGAATTGTGACATCTCTATTCTGTTAGAAACTAAGATTAAAGGGGAAAAGACTCTTGCTCGCAGGACCCCAACTCATTGGGCCCAACTGCACAACCTGGCACTGTGTGACATGGCCAGGATCTGGGTTCGATGGAACTCGAAGAGCTGGGATGGAGATTTGCTTTTGATGACGGAGCAGCTGATTGCTATTTCTTTCTCTAACAAAGGTGGCTTCCGGTTCTTATTGGGGGCAGTCTACGGCCACAATGACAGACGGAGGAGGGAATCCCTTTGGAGTGACATTTCCCGAGTCGCAGCTGCAGCAGATTCAGCGTCTCTTCCCCCTCTTGATGATCGGGGACTTCAATGTCCTTCTGCACCGAGGGGAGAAGGTGGGAGGATGGCCAGTACCAGACCCTATCCTATACGACTTCCAGAGATATCTCCTCCAGGCGGGCTCCAGGGTTTATCTCGCTCTGGCTTTATCTGGACTTGGCATAACAAAGCTATTCGAAATAGGGTTGCGTGCCAGCTTGATAGAGCTCTGGGGAACGGGGAATGGTTCCGTCATTTTTCGAACACTTCGGCGGAGGGCCTGGCTGCTGGGACGAGTGATCATTCCCCTATCCAGGTTGGATTCACTTGTCGGACTCCTGGGAAGGCCCGCCCTTTTAGGTACAACAACAGTTGGTACCTCTCGGAGGGATACCTGGAGGCTGTCACAGAGGGGCTTGATAGTGGATAGGAGGGGACGGCTCAGTTCCGATTGGTCCGTCGTCTCAAGGCCACGAAGCAGGCTCTTCGGAGATGGGTGAAGGGGTTGCCGAAGACTTCTCTTGAAGATAAGGAGGTGGAATTGAGAGCTATCCAGGAAGATATGCAGGCCACATGCTCGATGGAGACTTGGCGGCTAGAGAGAAGGAATTGATTGAAGAGGTCACATCTTGCGGTTGCAGAAGGAGATTAGTACGGCTCAGCATGCAAAATGCTCTTGGCTCAAGGATGGCGACCGGTGCTCTAAGTTCTTCTATGATGTCATCCGGACCAGACAGCATAGGAATCACATCTCCCGGCTTCTGGATGTGGATGGCAATCTTGTGGGAGAACCGGCTGCGATACAGGGCGAGGCGGTCAGGTACTACTCTGAGTTGTATTTCCAGACTGACTACTTGTCTGTGTTCCCAGAGATTATTACGAAGAGATTGGTGACTCCTTACGGGAATAGTATCCTCCTTGCTCCTGTTACATTGTAGGAGGTGGAAGCTATTGTCAAATGGCGGATCCCAACAAGGCTCCAGGCCCAGATGGTTTTAGCAGTGGGTTCTACAAACGCCACTGGGATACTCTGAAGCATCAGGTTTTGGAGGTGGTACAGGAATTCTTCACCAACGGAAAGCTGCTGAAAGAGTTGAACCACACCTTCCTGACGTTGGTGCCTAAGAAGGAGGGAGCGACAGCGCTGGCGGACTTCAGACCTATTGCGTGCTGTAATTATCTTTATAAGATAATTACGCACCTTATGTGCCGGCGTATGGAGGGGATCATGCAGGACTTGGTCTCTCCGAACCAGGCTGCGTTTATCAAGGGAAGATCGATTGCTGAGCATAGCATCCTGGCCCATGAGATGGTGAGAGGTTTTAACAAACCTGGAGGAGAGAAGGCTTGCGTGAAACTGGATCTGAGGAAGGCGTATGACATGGTCAACCGAGACTTCCTCTGCCATCTGATGATCGCCATGGGTTTTGGGGACCATTGGGTTGGCCTGATACGAGAGTGCATCACGTCCCCCAATTTCTCGGTTCTCATTCAGGGCATTCCCTATGGGTATTTCCAGAGTAATCGTGGGCTTCGACAAGGCGACCCCCTGTCTCCTTACCTGTTCACGATTGTTATGGAATACTTCACATGCCTGATGGATTTAGCAGCGCACCGAGGGAGACTGGTTCCACTGTTCCGGAGGGTGGATCCTCCTGTCACCCACCTCATTTATGCTGATGATCTCTTGGTGTTTATCCGGCCTTCGATGGAGGGTATGCAGACGCTTGCTGAGATTATGGGAGAGTTGTATTCTCTGTCGGGCCTTCAGCTGAACAGGGAGAAGAGCCGAGTGTACTTCAGCTCCTTATGTCCCCAGAAGGAGGAGCGGGCTGACGTGCTGGGTATTGAGAGGAGTGATCTTCCGGTGCGCTATCTTAGAGTACCCCTCACGGTCAACTATGCGCGGGATCAGGATTGCCACAGTTTGGTGGAGTACGCCCAGAGGAGAGTGGAAGGTTGGCAAGCCTCGGGCTTGTCATTTGGCGGTCGCATTGAGCTGGTACGGTCAGTGATTACAGCTGTTGCTCATTTCTGGCTACAATCCATCCTCCTTCCTATCGCTACGGTGAGGAAAGTGGATCGGATTTGTGCAGATTTCATTTGGCGAGGGGGTATGCATGCAATCTCTTGGGAACAGCTCTGTCGCCCCAGAAAGGAGGGAGGAGTGGAGATTCGGCCGCTGCTGGAGATTCGGGAGGCCTCCGCGGTTAAGCTGGCATGGAAATTCATTACCAGGGGGTCTCTCTGGGCTACCTGGATGCATAGCAGATATGTAAAGCAGGGCAACTTTTGGACGTTTGATACGGACAACAATCATTCCGTCACGTTCAAGTCTGTTCTGAGACACAGGGGGATTCTCAAGTCTGCTATTAGGAGGGTCATGAAGGATGGGTCTGGAACGGATCTCTGGCGAGATCCCTGGATTGATAGGTGCTCGTTATTGGACATTAGGGGGGCTCAGACTCACCAAGAGGACAGGCGGGGCCTGACGTGCAGTCGGATCATTCGCGATGGGGAGTGGAGGCCGGAGTCCTATCGTTTTACCATGGAGCTGGGAGAGGTCATTAGCAATATTTCTACAGATCCGGATTTGCCTACAGATCGGTGGATTTGGGAGTCGACAGGTGCGTCACCAGGTACTGGGGAGTTCCAATTCAGGAGTTGCTACAATCTCATCAGGCGCACTTTCCCCCAGAGCCCTGACTTCGACTTCGTATGGTGCAAGGGCCTGGCAAGGAAGATGCAGCTCTGTATTTACAAACTCCTATTGGGTCGCCTTCTTACTAGAGATCGGTTGAGTTCTTTTGGAGTGACAGTCCCAGATCCCAAGTGTGTGTTGTGCGGGCTGGAGCAAGAATCTATCAGTCACATCTTCTTTGAGTGTGACTTGTCTTGGCAGATCTGGAAGGAGCAGAGTAGAATTTTGGAAGGTTGCGTCTCTGGGAAGAGTATTGGGGACATCATTACAGTGATCCGCGATAGTAGAGGCCGAGGGGAGGACTGGTTTCGGACCGCCAGGGTTCGTCTGGCTGCTTCGGTTTGGCATGTCTGGCGGGAACGAAACCGTCAGATCTTCGAGGGACTGGTTACACCTCTAGTGGGCATGCTTCATAACATCGAATTTGATGTAAATGTTATGAGGCCTTGATGAGTGGGATTCCCCACTTTGATTGTATGTTGTATGATTACTGTGTTCTTTGGAATAAATTTAACTTTTTTCAATATATATATATATATATATATATATATATATATATATATATATATATATATAAAGAGCTAAATGAAGCTGGCTTAAAGATAGGGATAGGTGTTCTAAATTCTTCCATGCGACATTGAAAGCTAGGTAAAATCGGAATACAATCCATGGGTTACTAGACCCTAATGGTATACTTATAATTGGGGCTGATGGTATCCGGGATGAGGTTGTTCGGTTTTACAGAGCTCTCTACAACCAAGACTCATACTCGACCAATTTTTCGCATATTGAGTTTAAGAAATTGATTTCCAGGAAAGGAAACTAGGTTGAGGACCCCTTTGTCGATGAAGGAGATAGAGCTCTTTGTTAAAAAATCGGATCCTATTAAATCGACATAGCCTGATGGTTTTAGGGCTGTTTTTTTCAATAACCACAGGGACATGATTAAGGAGGATGTTTTCGATGCAATGAGAGAGTTCTTTGAATCTGGCAAGCTGCTCAAGGAGCTCAACCATACATTTGTGGTCTTAATTGCGAAGGTGGAGGGAGCGACTCAACTAGGAGACTTTTGTCCTATAGCATGTTGTAATTTTATATACAAGATCATATCGCACCTTATGTGTGCCCGGATGAGGGATGTCATGACGGAGCTTATCTCTACCAACCAGATGACTTTCATCAAAGGGCGGTCCATCTCAGAGAACTACTTACAGCCCATGAGACTGTAAGAGATTTTAATAAGCAGGGGGCAACAAAACGTGCCTTAAACTGAATCTCAGGAAAGCTTATGATATGGTTAATCGAGACTTTCTTTATCACAATATGATATGTATGGATTTTGACAAATGGTAGGTTGACAGAGTAAGAAAATGTATCTGCTCATCCTCGTTCTCGATTATGGCTAGGGGCCAGACAGAGGGGTTCTTTGGCAACAGCAGAGGCCGGAGACAAGGGAATCCTCTGTCTCCCTACCTCTTCGCGATTGTGATGGAGTTCCTCACTTGTCTCCTGGATGACGCTGTTACGGACGGGCAATTACCCCCTTATTTTGCAAGATTAAGCCAGTGGTCTCTCACCTTATTTATGCTGACGATCTGCTTGTATTCGTGGAGCTGTCTTACAGATCTTTTGACACTCTCAAAGGGATATTCGATAAATTGGAGAATTGGTCGGGGCTGCAGCTGAACAAAGACAAGAGCCAGATGTTCATGAATCGTACCTGTAGGAACAAGGAGGCTTGGTTGGCTAAGATGGACATAGCGGAAGGGATGCTCACTATTAAATACCTGGGGCTTCCTCTATCGATCAATTATGCGCTAATGCGGACTGTGAGGGCCTTCTCGGATATACGCAATCGAGACTAAAGGGATGGCAGGCACAAATGTTGTCCTTTAGAGGGAAGGATTGAGCTTATCAAGGCTATTATTTCGGCTACAAGATTATACTGGCTGCAACATTATACTGGCTGCAGGCCATTATGCTTCCTAAGGGAACGATCAAGAAGATTGAGAGCCTGTGCGTCGACTTCCTATGGAAAGGAGGATTCACGCTATTAGTTGGGATGAACTATGTAGGCCTAAGAAGGAGGGAGGTCTTGGGCTACGATCCTGGTCCCTACTCAAAGAAACGGCATACTTAAAATTGTTTTGGAGATTCATCACTGGGAAGTCCCTGTGGGCTGGCTGGGTTAAGGGTAGGTATTTTCCGAATGGAAAATTCTGGTCGACTAGGTGCAACAACTTCTCCGTCACTGTTAAAGTGTCGTTGGCGACGAGACTTAGGGCTAAGGCTAAGCTGATTAGGGTGATATGCTCAGGAACTCAAACTAGCATCTGGCATGACCCTAGGATCAAGCACTTTAGCTTGATTGAGAGGGAGGGTTAGCATGTTTATGAGCTGATGGGCTCCTCTGACAAGGTGAGTAGCCTTATCCAGGAAGGAGAGTGGAATCTGCAGGGCCATTTAATCAAGGTTGTTCATGCGGAAGACATACAAGCGGTAGAGATAGATCAGCAAGGGAAGGAAGACTACTGGGTCTGGGAAGATATGGAGAGGGAACCTTCAAGTTTAGTACGGCTTTGAACCAAATTAGGACCTTCCACGAGGAGGTTGATTGGACGAAGGTGGTCTGGACCAAAGGGGCGGCTGTCAAGAACTCTATGTGCCTTTACAAAATGATCAGGAACCGACTTTTTACTCGGGACAGACTTACCAAATTTGGCATTCCATGTGAGGATACTCTATGCTGCTTATGTGGTAAAGAGGACGAGTCTAGGGATCATCTGTTTTTTGAATGTGACTTTGTCTGGGACAAACGTCTCCCCTCCGTTTTAAATAATGTTAAAGCTCAGAAGGGTAAAGGAGCAAGAGGTTACAGGTGGCTCAGAATTATCTTTGGGGTGCTTGTCTCGCATGTACGGCGGGAACGAAATCGACGTATTTTTAGGAGCTTTTCCTTAGTATATTTGTTGTATAAAGACATAGATGTTGACTTAGACATCCTTAACCCCAGATAACCATTTTGTAATCTGGGCGGGATCTTAACTGTAATAATTGTGTTTATCTATAAATTTTACCTTCATCGAAATATATATATATATATATATATATATATATATATATATATATATATATATATATACGAGGAGGGATCCACATCCGCTCACTTTTGCATCCCCCAAGCATCCTCATGATAACATCTGTTGGATCTTGTTTAAGTCATCTAATCTTAACCATTAAAAATCAACGGATAAGATTAGATGACTTAAACAAGATCCAACGGATGTGATAGAGGGGATGCTTGGGGGATGCAAAAGTGAGAGGATGTGGATCCCTTCTCTCTCTCTCTCTCTCTCTCTATATATATATATATATATATATATATATATATATATATATATATATAATCTTTTTCTTAATCTTCTTAATAAATAACTCTCAGAATAGATCTTTCCGTTGTAAAACCAAACATTCTCTCAAAATCTGATCTCTTTTTTATTGTTTGCTCAATAACTCTCTCCTGTAGCTTTATGATATGACGCAAGCTTCGTTCATCGATATTTATTACGAATCTGTATACCTTTCTTGTTTTTATATACGGGCAATATAATATTACTCCAGTCATCATGCATCTTCTTAGTCCTTAGGACTTAGTTGAATAAATTTGTAAGTGGCGAAGGACAAGACTTAAAGGGATGATATATATATGGATTACGTGATGCTTTCACAAACTAAGGTTAGCGGAAGTTTAATTTAAAGCAAAGATCGATGAAACTATCCAAAGAACTGCAAAACATCAAAAAACCAACCAAATAAATTAAGATTTATTGGTTGAATTTGCTAAAGGAACAAAGTTACAATCAAAATGAACCAAATCTCATTCAACGAAGAAGTTGAATCCACACGTCAAAGCTTTTGTTTTGGGTCAAAAGAACACCCTTGAAAAGGGAATTTGACTTTGGGTGGATTGTAATAGGATTTGAGATTAGGTTTATGTAACATGGACAAGGAGAAAAAGAAGATGTAAAAGTCGAAGAAATCTACTCTAAGGGTCTGCTTGGATTGAGAGTTAAGAGAGTTAAGCGGAAGTTAAGGAGAAATAAAAATCATGCTTGATTTGATGGTGGAAATTTAGGAGGAGGGTTATAGAGGGTTAAGTAAGGGTTTGTTTAACCCTCATTTGTCTATTTTTTCAATCCTCCAAATCGGAGGGCTAACGAGGATGATTGGGATGTTTTGTTTAAAAAGTCATAAATATCCCTTATTTGTCCTATAAAATATCATGGTTTTTTCATTTTTTTTTTACTTTCAACATTTTGCTTCCAGTTTTCTCATTTGTGAAGATATTTTAACAAGTTCTAACTACAATTTCAATCAAATTTAATTTTATGACATATGTAATAAGGGTATTTTGGTAACTATTGTATTTTTATTAATTCTCCTCTCACTCAAAACCTCCAATCCAAGCGAGAGTTATTAAACACATGCCACTTAACTCTCCCTCTAATCCAAATAAGGTTATGTATTAACTCTACTCCCCCTCACTTAACTTTCCTTTACTAACCCCACATAATTCAGCTTATTTTTTCCCTCAATCCAAGCAGACCCTAAGTAAAGCATGAAAACAATAATTTGAATAAATCTCTAAACTCGTCAACGAATAAAACTTAGAGAGTACGTGAGTTTATATAGCCATAGAAGTCTTTATATAGCCATAGAAGTCTTGACCTCCAAGAAACAAAACCTTAAAAGGCAACTAGCATGCCAATAATCATGTTTTGATATTTAAACAAATTCTAATAAAAATTACCATATATAGTTAATCTTAATAACCAACCATGTGCACCAGTGTGCATTATTAAAATCATGTGCATTAATTGGAAACTGTTAAGTATTAGTATTATTACGTAATATCTCAATAAGTGTGGACCTATATGTAATATGCCTATTGCTATATATATGTCTAAATCCTCCTTTAAGGGATCAACAATTTTATTATTTTATCCATGGTATCAGAGCCAAAATTCTAACCCTAGCCACCTTCCCCCCTTCTCTCTCTCAAACCCTAATCCTAGCCACCGTTGCCCCCTTTCCTCCTCTCTCTCTTTCTCCCCCCTCCACTGCCGACCGACGTCGCTGCCGTCCGCCACCGCTGTCAGCCATCAGTCCCCCTGAACCCTATCCGCTGTTATCCCGCCGCCATCGCCGCCTCCACTATCCTGCCACTGTCATCCCGCCGCATCTATTGCTCATTAAAAAAGGGAATCATTAGAGTCGAGTTCTTTAGAAAGCAAACTGTAAGAGTTTTGTGTGAATCTCTGAACCTCGACAGCCACATCAGGATTTAACAAAAAATAAATTGTGATAGTTTTGCATGAATCTCTGTTTCTGGCTTGTGTGTTCCATTTTCGATCTTTGTCAAGAATGTGCGAGCTAGTATTGGCATAGTTGATGTGAATATCAAGTTGTTCCGAATATTGATAGTCGAATCAAGAACCTGAAGGATGTCGAGCACTGAGGTGAATAGCAATGCTGACACCAGTGTCGGGGATATAGAGACGGGAATACGAGCACTGGTACGACATTTTCATCAATTCGACTTGTCAATCAGAGGCTGGATGGTCAGGATGGCCACTCCACATGGCATAAGAAGGTCGAGAAGATGCTTCACTAATGTAGTTGGATTCTCAATAATGTAGATAGTGGCTTTGAGAAATAGAGAGACTGGAGAAGTAAGGGACACCAAGATCCGTTAAAAGGCCCTTTAACCAAGTGATTATTCAAATTCAGAAGAGGAGTCGGCAACCACGGTTTGTTTCTTCATACGCCACGTGACAAGGTCCTCTTCGAAGAAGGTATATTAGCCATTAGTGTAACAACAATTATAAATTAGTTCAACATAGTCCACGTCAGGAGAGGCACAAGGAGAAGTGTTGGCACATTTTATTTTGATTATTAATAGCATCTTCGTAGTTTAGTTTTCTGCGTCTTCAGATACATATCCTCTCAGAAGCTCAACTACATAAAGACTTTCCGTTCAAGTGCATCTATCCCTTCGCATCGAAGATTGAAGCAGCTACCGGCGCTCCTTGCATAAGATGGCGTTCTCCTGCTTAGAGTCTTCGTGTCTGTACAAGTCTAGGTATATCTGTAAACACCTAAGGACGGATGACAAGTAAAAGAACAAGTCAAAAATCAAATACCTACAGAGCGACATACCGGCGGCATGCTTCGGCATACCGGCGGTATACCGTTTTTAGAGTCTAGAAAGTTGCTGTGACAAATTGTCGGCATACCGGCGGCATGCTTCGGCATACCGGCGGTATACCGATTTTTGTGTCCAGAAAGTTGCTGTGACAAATTGTCGGCATACCGACGGCATGCTCCGGCATACCGACGGTATACCGTTTTTAGCGACCCTTTTGTGTCCAGAAAGTTGCTGTGACAAATTGTCGGCATACCGACGGCATGCTTCGGCATATCGACGGTATACCGTTTTTAGCGACCCAAAAGTTGCTGTGACAAATTGTCGGCATACCGACGGCATGCTCCGGCATACCGACGGTATACCGTTTTTAGCAACCCAAAACTTGCTGTGACAAATTGTCGGCATACCGACGGCATGCTCCGGTATACCGGCGGTATACCGAGTTTCAAATATTTGGTTTTTGATTTGCTCTGACTAGCATTAATGGCCGCATTTAATGCTCTCAAACGGTCATTAATATGACCGTTACTATTTGGCCGGTATACCGACGGTATGCCGCTGCATACCGACGGCATGCCGGTCTGCCTGTATTCAGAAGCATTAAATGCCACCAACTCTTGGTTTCTCTATAAAAGAAAGCCCTCTCTCTCTTGAGGACTTTACCAACTCTTGCCATAATTTTTCCAACAACCAAGAGCTCCACCATTAATACTCTTCAAGCTTTTAATTGTCATCCTCTCCCAAAGTGATAGAGTATTTAAGAGTTGTAAATTTCGATCTTCACGTGTTAGAAGATCAACAAGTTTCTCTTCTCATTTGTTTGAAGTTGGCGAGCCTTCGTAAGAAAACTCGTGTGTTGAAGTTGGCGAGTCTTCGGATCCAAAATCGTGTTGAAGTTGGCGAGTTCTTCGGATCCAAACTCGTGTGTACTATTTGACTAAATAGTGGATTTAAGCCGGAGAGAGTTCCGGGACTAGATTGCCTCAAGCGAGGATACCAGGATACATCTTGTGTTTGATCTTCTCACTCTTTATTTTTATTTGTCATATATTGCTTCTGTTGCACTAGTTATTTTTTATTTTCCTATTCACCCCCCTTCTAGGGTTCTACAATTGGTATCAGAGCTTTGTTCTCTTGATTTGGATTTACACCCTTTGAGTGATCCATGGCCTCTAACCCTAGTATCAAAACCTTCCACAATGAAGGACACTCCACAAATAGGCCTCCCCTATTTGATGGAACCAACTATAACTACTGGAAGATTAGGATGAGCATTTATCTGAAGTCCATAGATTTCGATTTATGGGATTGCGTGATAAATGGTCTTCCTACTCCTTCCAGAGTTATTGAGGATATTGCTTCTGACACCCATCGGGACACACTTACTGAAAACACCAAGAAGCTTGCAAGTCGCGATGCCATGGCAATGAATGCTCTTTATTGTGCTCTCGACAGTAGTAAATTCAACCGAATCTCTACTTGCAAGACTTCCAATGAGATTTGGAAGTTACTTGAAGTCACACACGAGGGAACTTCACAAGTGAAGGAATCCAAGATCAGTAGACTCACACAAGAATATGAGTCCTTTAAAATGAAGCATGATGAATCTATTACTTGCATGTTTACTCGTTTTGGTGACATTATTAACCCTCTCTCTTCTCTTAGTAAGGAATATTCTGCTCATGAAAAGATCAGAAAAATTCTTAGAGGATTGACGAAAGTTTGGAGTCCTAAAGCTACCGCAATCATTGAGGGGAACGATCTAACAGTCATGAACCTTGAGACCCTCATAGGTAAGCTAATGACTCACGAGCTCGATATGAAGGATCAAGAGGAATCCTCCATACAAGAGAAGGAGAAGGAGAAGACCAAAGAGAAGGAGAAATCTCTTGCTCTCAAAGCGACAAAGTCCTACTCCAAGGATAGCTCTGACGACAATGAGTCGGACGACGATGAAGAAATAGCTCTCACAGCTAAGCACTTCCGGAAGTTCCTAAAATTCAACAAAGCCAACCGCTTCAGACGGGACAATGAAGAAGATCCGGCGTGCTATCAATGCAGAAGACCCGGACACATCAAGAGAGATTGTCCGATGATAAGAAAAGACTCAAGCAAGTACGAGAAGCCTAGCAAGGGAAGCTCGTCCTCCAGAAAGTTCGCCAACACAAGCATTTGGTGTGAAAGCGACGCGAGCGACTCCGACAATGACAAGGAGTGCAAACACAATGCCAACGTCTGTCTCATGGCAACCGATGAGGTACTTGATGATTTCTCCTTAAACACTCTTACCTATGATGATTTGGAGAAAGCTATTCTTGAATTGCATGAATAGCACAAAGGTGTTCGGAATAAATACAAGAAATCTCTTAAAGAGGTTGAAGCTCTTCAACTTGAAATAGAGAGGCTCTCAAGCATCATTATTGATGTGAAGGAAAAATCTCCTGCTTCTGACACGGATGAAATAGAGTCCTTGCGACTCAAGTTTCAAGAATCTCTTGACACCATCAAGAAAAAGGATGATGAGATTCAATCCATGAGAAGCTCTTATGAATTTGCTATGCACAAAGTTCAAGATGCTAATAGGAGAGAATATGACACTTCTATTAAGTATAATAATCTTCTTATGCAGTGTAAGAAATTTGGTAATAAGGACACTACTCACATGCATGCTCCTAGACATCTCCACACTCACCACAATGCTAGGCATACTTCATACATGAACACTACACACAAATCCTTTCCTAACACAAGGAAAGGACCTTTTATTAAGAAAAACACTTCGCATCATGCTTTTTATTATCATCATCACAATACTAATGCTAGAGCTCCTCGCACTAGAGATTCACACATGCATGTTTCTCACATATCTTCTTCTAAATCCTCTATGATTTGCAATTACTGTGGCTTGCATGGACATACGACCAATTATTGTCATACAAGGAAACTTGTTGACAAGAAAGTTTTTATGTGGGTTCCTAAGACTAACCCTCAAGGACCCATAAGATCATGGGTACCAAAATGTTCATCTTCAACTTATGTTGTAGGTGAAGAGTCCTTCTCATGCTAGAAGCAAGTGGATTCTCGATAGCGGTTGTTCACGGCACATGACCGGGGATGCTTCATTATTTACAACGCTATCGATGAAGAAGGAAGGACACGTCTCTTTTGGTAACAATCTCAAAGGTCACATTATAGGGAATGGTAATATAGGTTCCCCTCCTTATCCTTGTATTAAGAATGTGTGTCTTGTTACTAATCTTAAACACAATCTTCTTAGTATTAGTCATCTTACCGATAATGGTTATGATATCAAGTTTGTTAAGCTCAAATGCTTCATTACCGATAGTTCTAATGGATCTATTGTTTATGAAGGAATTAGAGAAAACAATATCTATGTTTTATATCTTGTTGAAGACACTAACAATAACAGGTGCTTAGTTGCTAAAAATGATGAGAGTTGGCTTTGGCACATGAGGCTTGGACACGCCAACATGGATACCATCTCTCGTCTTGCTACCAAGAAGCTCGTAAGAGGACTCCCAAGTATCCCATTCAAAAAGGATATGATATGTGAAGAATGCGAGAAGAGTAAGTTAACAAAGTCTTCCTTCAAATCAATCAACTCTGTGAGTACTTCTAGACCCCTTCAACTTATCCATATGGATCTTTTTGGGCCTAGAAGAGTTGCTAGCCTTGGAGGCAAGCTTTATGCTTTTGTTTTAGTTGATGATTTTTCAAGATTTACTTGGATTATTTTTCTTGCTTGCAAAAGTGATACTTTTCGTGAATTTGTTGCCTTTTGTAAACGTGTTCAAAATGAGAAAGGTTTTTCTATTAACAAAATTAGAAGTGATCATGGAGGAGAATTTGATAATGCCGATTTCAAAAGATTTTGTGAAAAGAATGGTTTTGGACATGATTTTGCTTGTCCACGAACTCCTCAACAAAATGGTGTTGTGGAGAGAAAGAATAGAACCCTTGGCGATATGGCCCAGGTTATGTTAAACCAATATAAGCTCCCCCAATATTTTTGGGCAGAAGCTGTTAATACGGCATGTCATGTTATTAATAGGGTCTTGATTAGACCTATTTCTAAGAAGACTCCTTATGAGCTTTGGTTTGACAAAATTCTCTCTATTGAATATTTCAAAGTTTTTGGTTGCAATTGTTTTATTTTGAATACCAAGGATAACCTAGGCAAGTTTGAAGAAAAAGCCTGTGAAGGAATATTCCTTGGATACTCTACTCATAGTAAAGGTTTTCGTGTTTTTAACAAAAGAAGTCTTGTTGTCGAAGAGTCAATCAATGTCTCTTTTAATGAATTCAACTCTTCTACATTCTCCTCTTCCGAGGATATTGATGACATCTCGTTTGGATTGGAGAACTCCTCTATTGAAGATCGTCCTTCTTCATCTAACAATGAAGTTGTGACTCCATCAAAAGAGTCTCCTCCTCTCGAGCCTCCTCAAAAGGATCTCCCAAAAGAATGGAGATTTGTCACCAATCATCCTAAGGAGCTTATCATTGGGGATCCTTCCTCAAGTGTTAGCACTAGATCCGTCACTCGTGATCTTTGTGCAAATGTGGCTTTTATCTCTCAAATAGAGCCTAAAAATGTTAATGATGCTTTTCTTGATGAGTTTTGGATGATAGCTATGCAAGAGGAGCTAAATCAATTCGAGCGAAGCAAGGTTTGGGAACTTGTCCCAAAACCTAGCAATCATCCCATTATTGGAACAAAATGGGTGTTTCGTAACAAACTTAATGAAGATGGGTTAGTGACTCGTAACAAAGCCCGATCGGTTGCTCAAGGCTATAACCAAGAGGAAGGCATTGACTACGACGAAACCTATGCTCCGGTTGCACGGCTTGAATCCATTCGTATGCTTTGTACTTTTGCTTGTTTTAATGACTTTAAGCTCTTTCAAATGGATGTTAAGAGTGCTTTTCTAAATGGTATTATTAAAGAGGAAGTTTATGTTAAACAACCTCCCGGCTTTGAAGATTTTCAATTTCCAAATCACGTGTTCAAATTCCACAAAGCCCTTTATGGCCTCAAACAAGCTCCCCGTGCTTGGTATGAGCGCCTTAGCTCTTTTCTTGTTTCTCACAATTTTTCAAAGGGGAAAGTTGACACAACACTTTTTATTAAATCCCATAATGGCACTCTCTTATTGGTTCAAATTTATGTCGATGATATTATTTTTGGTTTTACTAACAACACACTTTGTGTAGAATTTGCTAAAGTTATGCAGGAAGAGTTTGAAATGAGTATGATGGGTGAACTTTCCTTCTTTTTGGGATTACAAATCAAACAAGGACCCAAAGGAACCTTCATCAATCAAGCGAAATATACAAAGGACCTCCTCAAGCGTTTCGACCTCGACTCATCCAAATCAATGAGGACTCCTATGGCCACAACGACAAAGCTTGACAATGATGAAGATGGCACATCGGTCGACATTCGTAAGTATAGAGGTATGATCGGTAGCTTACTTTATTTAACTGCTAGCCGTCCTGATATCATGTTTAGTGTTTGCTTGTGTGCACGATATCAAGCCAATCCAAAAGAATCACACTTGTGTGCCGTTAAGCGCATTTTTCGTTATCTTAAAGGTACCATTAACATGGGTCTTTGGTATCCGAAATCCTCATCCTTTGAGCTTCACGGCTTTTCGGATGCGGATTTTGCCGGATGCAAGATTGACCGAAAAAGCACTAGTGGCACATGTCAATTCCTCGGGAAGTCTTTGGTATCGTGGTTTAGTAAGAAACAAAATTCTGTTGCTCTTTCAACCACTGAGGCCGAGTATATTGCGGCTGGTTGTTGTTGTGCACAAATTCTTTGGATGTCACAAACACTTTTAGATTATGGCATTTCTCATTCTTGCACCCTATTAGATGTGATAACACTAGCTCAATCAATCTCACGAAAAACCCGATTTGTCACTCACGCACGAAGCACATTGAAATTAGACACCATTTTCTTCGTGACCATCAACAAAAGGGAGATATTCGTCTTGAATTTATTGATACTACCTATCAGTTAGCCGATATTTTCACCAAATCGCTCCCGGAAGATCGCTTCACCTTCCTTTGCCGTGAATTAGACATTTTATCCTTTGATCCATAATCCCTCTCGGCCGGCACACCGACGGTATACAGCGGTATACCGGCGGCATGCCGTTTTTTCGATTCAGAATTAGGTTCTGTTTCGAAACTCGGCATACCGTCGGTACACGTCGGCATACCGTCGGCATGCCGGATGGAGGCGGACAGGATTTCAAATACAGCTCTGGGCCCACTTTTATTCTCTCTCCCTTTATTCCTCTCAACCCTCATTAAATTCACTCACATCCATCTCTTCCCTATTAATTACTCTCTTCTTTCAACTTCTCAACATCCCATCACATTTAATACCCATCTCTTCACCTCCTCCATTTACTCCTCTTTTTACTCCACTTTCCATATTTCCAACCCACTACCTATTCCTATCCCCCATTACTTTCATCCGTTCCCAACCCACCCTCCCTTCTTCAACATCCAACCTTTCATCTCCCTACCACTCTATTAAAACCCTATTTCTCCTATCTCTTCTCCCTACTCTCTCATCCACTCCAAAACACTAACCTTCCTCCATGGCCAATCCGAAGCGTCCCCGCTCCTCCTCCTCCTCTTTCTTCAACCCTTTCATCCCGGTGGCTCAACCTCACGGGTATGACCAACGGGTCTTTACCAATTCCTTGGCGGCCGAGCTATGGTCCAACACTTCGTTCATCACAATGTCTTCAAGGGACGAGCGATAAATTGGAATCTCTTTCCCGGTCACGTCTCCTTGTTTGACGAAGCCGGACTCTCCTCTCTCCTTCGGCGTCAAATACCCGTCTACCCCGCTGCCGTCCGTCTATTCTATTGCAACTTGGTCCCGGACGA
Source organism: Iris pallida (assembly GCA_029216955.1). Lineage (NCBI taxonomy): Eukaryota > Viridiplantae > Streptophyta > Magnoliopsida > Asparagales > Iridaceae > Iris > Iris pallida. The sequence goes on from JANAVB010036019.1 coordinate 19,836,714, forward strand.
CAACCATCCCGCCATTCAGTCCATGGTGAATGATCGTCACTTCCGTCTCACGTCTTGGGACATCGGGCACATCCTCGGCATCCCGGACAAAGGGGAAGCCTTGCCATCCTTGGCTGCTCTTCACTCCTCGGCGGCGTCACCCTTCGACGAGTTCTGCCGTATCATCTGCAAGGGCCCCAACCCTCCTGCCATCCCGGCCCTCTCTGCACAGCTGGAGTCGTTTTACTACGAGCTCCATAGGATTGTGTATCATACACTCTTTCCTAAGAGCGGGAACTACGACGTCATTACCGGCGATGCCCTCGTGTGCATGTATTATCTTTATGCCCGGAAGCCCTTCTCCTTCCCGAAGACTCTCCTTCTTCTCTTCCGGCGTGTCATGCCCGCGGGAAAGCAGAACCTCTACTACGGCTCCCTTATCACTCTCCTTCTGGAAGCCCGACAAGTTGATCTATCTCTTTGCTCCTCGGATGGCGTCCCTTCCTATCTTGATGTTTTCCGTTCCCTTAGTGGCGCCTCTACTTCACGTGCCTCGTCTTTCCAAGAGCAACCGGCATCCACTCATGCTGCTCCCGCATCTACTCCTCCTGCTTCCGGCCGTTACATGCCGCTGACTCAGCAGCACTTCGACATGCGCATGGCCCAGGCAGAGGAACAGATGAGGGCTCATACTCGTGGCCTTGGAAATCTGATTCAAGCCCGCTTTCATGATCAAGCTTATTTTATCCAGCGCACCATTCAAGACCGGGACATGTATCTGGATCTCAATCTTCAAGATCCAATGTACCAGGGTTCGCGCTTCTCCGATCCCAATGCCTATGGGTTCATGTACCCGGACGGCATTGATCCTTATGGTGCCTTTCAACAAGCTCAGGATGGTGGGGACGACCCGGCGGATGATTAGGGCTGGCTACCCTTTGGATGATGGTCTCGAATAATGTGTGGTTTAGTTATGTGTGTTTGTTTGTTTTATTTTATGTTCTGTCTTTTGCGGTCCTTCGGGGACCTTTGTGTGGTTGATCCTAGTACTTTGTAGTCCTTCGGGGACTTGGGTTATGTTTGTCTCTTGTTATCAAACTATCGTGGGGAGAGTCTTCTTATTTGTCTTTTGTAGTAATGAACATCTTGCATGTATCAAGCTATCACTTTCATATATAAATACATGCTTTTTATTCTATACTCTTGTTCTCATTATTGCAATTTTTTAAAATTTGTTTTTCCATCTTTGACTAAGTGACAAAGGGGGAGAAAACGTATTGAGGGGGGGGAGTTGTCTTCCTACGGGGGAGTTACTCCCTGAAGATGCTATCTCTCTATTTTGTCAATTATCAAAATGGGGGAGATTGTTGGCACATTTTATTTTGATTATTAACAGCATCTTCGTAGTTTAGTTTTTTGCGTCTTCAGATACATATCCTCTCAGAAGCTCAACTACATAAAGACTTTCCGTTCAAGAGCATCCATCCCTTCGCATCGAAGATTGAAGCAGCTACCGGCGCTCCTTGCATAAGATGGCGTTCTCCTGCTTAGAGTCTTCGTGTCTGTACAAGTCTAGGTATATCTGTAAACACCTAAGGACGGATGACAAGTAAAAGAACAAGTCAAAAATCAAATACCTACAGAGCGGCATACCGGCAGCATGCTTCGGCATACCGGCGGTATACCGTTTTTAGAGTCTAGAAAGTTGCTGTGACAAATTGTCGGCATACCGGCGGCATGCTTCGGCATACCGGCGGTATACCGATTTTTGTGTCCAGAAAGTTGTTGTGACAAATTGTCGGCATACCGACGGTATACCGTTTTTAGCGACCCAAAAGTTGCTGTGACAAATTGTCGGCATACCGACGGCATGCTCCGGCATACCGACGGTATACCGTTTTTAGCAACCCAAAACTTGCTGTGACAAATTGTCGGCATACCGACGGCATGCTCCGACATACCGGCGGTATACCGAGTTTCAAATATTTGGTTTTTGATTTGCTCTGACTAGCATTAATGGCCGCATTTAATGCTCTCAAACGGTCATTAATATGACCGTTACTATTTGGCCAGTATATCGACGGTATGCCGCTGCATACTGACGGCATGCCGGTCTGCCTGTATTCAGAAGCATTAAATGCCACCAACTCTTGGTTTCTCTATAAAAGAAAGTCCTCTCTCTTGAGGACTTTACCAACTCTTGGCATAATTTTTCCAACAACCAAGAGCTCCACCATTAATACTCTTCAAGCTTTTAATTGTCATCCTCTTCCAAAGTGATAGAGTATTTAAGAGTTGTAAATTTCGATCTTCACGTGTTAGAAGATCAACAAGTTTCTCTTCTCATTTGTTTGAAGTTGGCGAGCCTTCGTAAGAAAACTCGTGTGTTGAAGTTGGCGAGTCTTCGGATCCAAACTCGTGTTGAAGTTGGCGAGTTCTTCGGATCCAAACTCGTGTGTACTATTTGACTAAATAGTGGATTTAAGCCGGAGAGAGTTCCGGGACTGGATTGCCTCAAGCGAGGATACCAGGATACATCTTGTGTTTGATCTTCTCACTCTTTATTTTTATTTGTCATATATTGCTTCTGTTGCACTAGTTATTTTTTATTTCCCTATTCACCCCCCCCCCCTCTAGGGTTCTACAAGAAGCTCAATCGATAGAGAAGCCTCTGGCTCGAAGACTTCTTCATGTCACAACGACATAAAGGTGAGACATCGTAGGAGATTGTATGTATTGGCTAACATGACAACAAAAGTAATGTTCGGACGAGCAACAATCAGGTAGATGAGTTTGTTGTTGTCTGGATCAAGGAGAAGTCGTTTTGAAGATGAGCTAACATTTGAGAGAAGAAGGTTTTAATCTATAAGAGTGTTAACTGGATAACATCCAAGAAAGCTAGTTTCTTCCGGTGGATCAAGCAATACTTTCACTTAGAGAGAAGTAAGAATTCGTTCTAATGAGCAACCTCTATACCAATAAAGTAGCGAAGATGACCTGGGTCCTTGGTGTAAAAGTGGGTGGCTAGATGTGCTTTAATCTTGGAAGTGTCAGTAGATTCATCACTAGTGATGATATAATTCGCAATATATAAGGAGAATTGCCATGCCCTAGGATTGACAACGGATGAAAAAAAGAAGTTAGCAACACTTTAAATAAAGAAATATAGAATATAGAAAGGAAAACTTTATTGTATTTTTGATATTTAGAATGAAAGGAAAGGCTAGAATATAAAGGAGAGGCATGACAACAACCTGTCATTGAATCTCCTTCTTTCTAGAACTAATCCCTTAAAACAAGGGATATACATGTTGAAACTGAACTGCAGAGATTTCGGATATCACTATCATGTTCCCTTTATTTAAAACAAAAAAGGAATAAAATCAAACTTGATCCCTATAAAGTAGGACTTACAATCTAAATTCTACACTCCCTCAAGCTGGGAAATTGATGTTAATCATCCCAGCTTGGATGTCAATTCTTCAAATTTTGTTCTTGGAAGAGCTTTCGTTAGAATATCAGCCACTTGAAGATGAGTAAGGACATAGATCAAGTCCAAATCCCTTCTTCAATTTTTTCTCTTTGATGAAATGAAGATCCAGCTCCACATGCTTAGTCCTATCATGGTGAACATGATTTTTAGCAATACTAATTGTAGCTAGATTGTCACATTATACCTTCACTGACATTTTTGTCTGAATGCTTAATTCATTAAACAATCTTTTCAACCACATCCCTTCACATATGCTCTGAGCTAAAGCCCTATACTCTGCCACGACATAACTCCTTGCAACATAGACTGCTACACCATGTTACTAAGTTTCCCCATACATAGGTGCAATAGCCAGTTGTTGATCTTCGATCTGTAACAGATCCTGCTCAATCTGCATCTGAATTGACTTCAACTTCCTTATCATTCCGTTTCGAAAGAATATCCCTTTAACAGGAGTCATCTTCAAGTAGCAATAAACTGCTTCAAGATGTTCTTCATTAGGCTTGTTCATGAAATGGCTTACAACACTAACTGGAAAGCCTATATCTGCCCTTGTATGGGAGAGAGAAATGAGTTTTCCTACAAGCCGTTGACACCTTGTATCAACAGGAGAACTATCCTCTCTCAAACCAAGTTTGTAATTAGATTCCATCCAAGTGTCAGCAGGCTTGCATCCTAACGTTCATATTTCTTTCAGTAAGTCCAGAATGTACTTTTGTTGTGAGATCACAATGTCTTTTTTTTAATAAGCAACCTCCATGCCTAGGAAGTATTTCAGAGTTCCTAGATCTTTGATTTCAAATTCTCTGGCAAGAACCTTCTTCAAGCTGTCCATTTCTTCAATATAATATCGTCAACATATGCAATAAGAATAGCGACTTTCCTATTAGGAGAGTATATGGTGAACATGATATGATCTTCTTGCCCCTGAGTGTATTCATGCTTCTTAACTGCTTTTGATAACCAGTCAAACCATGCTCTAGGAGATTGCTCGAGTCCATACAGAGACTTACCGAGCTTGCAGACAATGTAAAATTACTTCCAGTCTCAAACCCAGGTGGGATTTCCATGTACACTTCATCTTCCAAGTCACAAATGAGGAAAGCATTCTCGATGTCTAATTGATAAAGGGGGCAATCTAGGTTAGCTGCCAAGGATAGCAACACCCGAACAATATTAAGTTTGGCGACAGGAGCAAACGTCTCTTGGTAGTCTATGTCGCAGGTCTGAGTGAAGCCTTTAGCAACAAGCCTAGATTTGTAGCGATTATACTTGCATCTGGTTTGTACTTGACAGTAAAATCCACTTGCATCCCCACTGGTTGTTTTCCTTTTAGTAAATATGAGTTCCCAAGTAGCATTTCTTTTCAGAGCACTAAACTCTTCTCCAATTGTAGCCTTCCATTATGATTTTCTCATGACATCCTGAATATTCTGTAGAATTTCTACATTGAATAGATTAGTATGCCCTGTTTTCTGATGACAGACCATCATAAGAGACATAATTATAGATTGGATGCTTAGTGCATTCTCTTAGGAACTGAATAGAATTTTGGGTATTCATGATTAAGGTATTATTTTACATTGTTGGTGCAAAGTGGTTTGGTAGTGATATTAAACTAGTTATGGACCTCATTGTGAAAAGTTTCGAAATCTAATTTCAAAATGATAACAAAGTAAAAGAAGAACCAACTCACACAAGAATGTTCATCAATGAAGGTTGCAAAGTAACAAAAGCCAAAGAGACTTTGAAGTTTATATGGACCGCAAATATCTGATTCGACAAACCAGAAAGAAGAATCACTTCATTAGGGTTCAAAGAGGTGGAATGATTATGCTTCCCTGGAGTACATGGTTCACATGTGAACTTTGATAAAGATAATTGGATGCATAGTTTGAAGAACTCAAACAAGAAGGATAACCGGGTCAATGGTGCCAATCAACTGTAGATATGATTGCCAATCAGAAGTAATGTTTGAGATACCAGTTATAGGGTTCATATTGGTTTGGGTTTTGAGATAATTGGATGTCAGAGATATAAAGAAATATCCGATATCAATAAATATATTATATATTATATATACTAAATGCTCTTTAAAATTTAAATTTCTAGATGTACTAAACTAATGTCATAAAAGGATTAAAATAAGTAACTAATTAACAAAAAAAAATCTAACCATAACATAATAACATAGCAACAAACTAACAATTATCAAATTCAAGTACAAATAAAAAACTAATAATATTAATAATATTGTTTCAATCTATGTTGTACTGGGCGCTAGGCGAGGCGAGGCGACAGGCCACCCGCCTCGCCTAGGCGCGCCTAGGCGTCGCCTAAGCGCCCGCCCAGAATCTGTTGTTCTTGAATCAAAAAATTATGCATTTATGTATACAACAAATATGTGTATAACTAATAAGCAATAAACATTAACCAATAAGCACAAAAGTAATATAAGAAGCCAAAAAGATGAAATAATAAATGTTCAACATCAAGAAAAGATAGTAAATATAATTGTGCGACCCTAGGCGACCCTAGGCGGGTCATTTTTTTCCCTGGACGACCCTAAGCGGGTCATTTTTTCCCCTGGGCGACCCTAGGCGGGCGCCTAGGCGAGCATCGCCTCACCCAGGAAAATTTTCCCCAGGTCGAGGCGAGTCCTCTGTCACAGGCGCGCCTAGGCCGCCTAGGCGCGCCTAGGCGTCGCCTGTGACAACATAGGTTTCAATACAAAAACCTACTTGAAAGAGAGAGGGGGGAGCCTCGCGGCTCGACAGGGAGAGAGGGGGGGAGGCTTCCTCACAGATCGACAAAGAGAGAAAGAGAGGGGGGAGGCTTCCTCGTGGCTCGGCGAAGAAAGAAAGAGAGTTAGATTTAGGAAATTTTAGGTTTACGTTTGGTTAACGGGTAGGATATGATCCGACCCAACCTAACCCAACCCGAAAACACTTATTCACGCTAAAATCCGATATTTTAATATATGGGAGGATATCGGCTAATATATCAGATTTCGATCAATATGTTAGGCCGATTTTTCTCAAAATGATATATACTATATATATGGTATGTCGGTTTATGCCTCAAACCGATATATTGGTCGATATCACCGATATCTATAACACAAATCAGAAGGCCGAAAATCCAAGTGGTACATCCCATTCACCTCATGATGCTTACCAATCACTTAATGTGTCTCTAGATACTGAAACATTACAAAGGAGGGAAAATATAGAGCAATTCAGATCTTTCGCAAGACAACTAACTAATAGAAGATTAGCTCATAGAGACGGAACAATTGGAACAGACTGAATATGGAGATCTGAAGTCAACTGGATGGAGCTTGAGGGAAGGAAGTAGTCTCTCCATTCACAACAGATACATCCTGGTGAGGACTCAACATTATTGTTTCAACCTTTGCACGAATCATATGTTCAGAAGCTCCATAATCAAGAATCGATGGAGTAGAGTGAGACATATATACGATTCCTGAGGTAGTAGACAAATTTGTAGTAGATAAGATGACCAGTGCTGTAGGTGTTAAAAGGCGGCTAAAGAGAGTAAAGGATGCCTAAAATTCCTTGGGGTACTGGGCATAATAAATTGCTAGATAGCCATGCTTTGCATCTACATGATCATGAGTAATTCCAAGACCTTTCCTCTGAATGTGACCCAGTGGATTTGTAGTATACGAATATAACAGTACCAACTATGTGGAAAGCATCATGATGATGAAACAATGTATCAACGATCTGTTTGCTGATGTTGCTTTGAATGTAAACAAAAGAGTGGTATGCACGAAGTATAAGTTTTATACAGAAACCATCAACAAAGCTTTCAAGAACTACTTCTACTATCTATAGATAACACCATTGATGTTATTGTTGAAAATTTTGTCAAATGTCACAGGTACTATCAATCAGCTAATATCCAGAATGCTTATGGAAAGCATCATCACTAAGGCCTAAAATGCACATTGGTGTCACCAAGATGAAGAAGAATATATATATATATATATATATATATATATATATATATATATATATAAAGCAAATGACCTCTAGCCTAGTGGTTAAGAGAGATGCATGCGGCCCGAGTGGTCAGGAGTTCGAATCCCAGTGGGAGCGATTCCAGAAATAATTTACCTGGTTCCAAAAAAAAATATATATATATATATAAAGCAAAATGTCAAACCCAAAAATTTGGTATCAAGGCTTTGTTGTTGTGAAATATAAGAAGAAAAAAAAAGTTCTTGAGAGTAGAATCAAGAAATATCAAAGCATACATACACCGCGACAGATGGATTAGATCCACACAATTCACTTTAGTAATGCATGAGCATAATAATTTATTTATATTTACCTGTCTTCAAACATGTTGGTAATGTAGGTACCAACTATGGCATTTACTGGAAGAACTGTGAGCCCAAGTATTGCCAGAAAAATTGCCACTTTCCCCGTTGTCCATTTAAAGTAAAATGTGGTGATGACACTCGACTCAGATAGTAAAATCTCCATGGCATATTTGAGCATAAAATAAATCAACAGCTGGACCTACAACATCATAAACAAAAACGCTGAGAAACCATGGTTTTCACGAAAGAGGCTAGTGCAGTACGTTATGATTAAACATCAAAATAGATCTGACTATAATTACATATTAAGTTGGAAATCCACATAAGTTGCAAAGTCAAGTAATCCTAGTAATTTGGGAAGCACGGACACTCCAAAACTAGAGCCGTGTCGTGTTGGACATGTATCGCACGCTCCACGAACACGAGTCAGACACTCTATGGGCTGTGTAGTGTTGGACACATATCGGACACCCCACGGACACTCCAAAATGCACTAGGACACACCAAAATAGGTGTTGTGTCTGTGTCATCGTGTCCTTAATCGTGTCGCATCCGTGTCCGTGCAACATAGATGGTAATTGTGTATGAAAATGTATTTTTCTATTGCTAGAAGGTTCATGCTTCAGGTCACATCTCCTTCCCCCACTCCCACCACACACTACAACTGAACACCTCATCCTCCAAATACTTTACAAGGAAAAAAAAAGAAAAAAGAAAATAGAACATAAAACATAAAAGAAAATCAAAAACTTTAAACAAATACCAGAGATGCAACAGATGTTACTAATTATTCGTTTGACTTCATCAAGATGTCGTACATAGTACAATTGATATCATTGTCATCATCCAAGCCTTCTCCCATCAGAATGGAGTCAGGTATGGAGCATAAGAAAGCTCCATAAGTGAATTTGCAAAGTTCTTTGATTGGATGTCAACTTGACGTCAGTCCTCTATGTTGGTGCCAAATTCATGTCCAAGGTAGCTATGAGCATGAGAGGGTCATGAAATAAATCCTAAGTGATCAGTTGGCACATAGGTAGACCTACCTTTTGGTTGCAATTTAAGCTCATGCAACCAGGGAGAACCCTCCAAGTTCCCCTAGACTATAAAGAGCCTATACGAAGACACATTATGCAAAAGAGTAACAATCCTATACATAGTACAAATGATATCTCACACAAATAATTATCCTATGTTATTCTAGTGCTACATTCCAATCATAGTAGTGGTGGCAAGATACTTCAACAAAGGAAAGTGGAAAAGTCAGATTCTAGAGAATAATGCATTCGGCAAACACAAACACTGGCAATTCAATATCAGTACACAAAAACACTGACATAACTAACAGTCTGTGTTGTTTACTACCTTATCATCAATTCTGATGAAGACGGCCCCATCTTTGCCTACCTTGGGGAACATAGTAAATGTTCATGTGAGCAGAACAGAAAACAGAGAAGGAGGGAAGTGTCATCGTGCATGTTTGAATCCAAACATCTGGCTCTGAAGGTGGTTCATGACAATTTGCCATATTTATGGCTAATTAATACTAAAAACTGTCAAATTTAATTGATAAGCAATTTTGTCCACTTAGCAATGTGCATACAAGCATTTGTGTATGTCTGCTACTAACTCTTCATATTTTGACATATTTACCATTGAGTAAGACAACATTTTATTGTCTCCAATAAACTAGGCTGGACGGACACTGCAGAAAATGAATAGTAACTGAACCGGTTTCAAATCTTGCTATCTCCACTTTACATGTAAATTCATAGATCTCCTTCAAGAGGTTCAGATAGCAGCACATGAAAGATAGCTATCTTTTAGACTCTCTTCTCCATCATCTAAAATGTCATTAGACTAATTGGCATTTTATAAATTTCATTTTACTTCACCCTAAACAATTTGGTATGATTCCTGTTAAGTGTTATATTAGAATGATTAGTTTGTGGGCTTTAGTCCCACATTGCTTAGAACAATAGGAGAAGGGGCTAGCCTCTCCTATATATGTGTGTCTCTCAATATCAATAAAATCAATCCATTATTCCACTCTACAATTCCAATCCAAAAAGCAAAATATAATTACATTCCCAACTACATACGATTTGAAGCGAATTTTAAACTTCATCCAAATCTGTACAATAAAACAAGATGACCTTGACAGAGATAAAGATATGACAATCTAAACCAATGGCATGCATGTAATAATATTTCATTCATATTTATCATGTTGTACAGTAATAGAATAAATTTTGTATTAGGCAAATACAACAATACATAATAGTGAGAATCCAAACCTTTACAGATGGTGACAATCTAAACCAATGGCATGCATGTAATAATACTTCATTCATATTTATCATTTTGTACAGTAATAGAATAAATTTTGTATTAGGCAAATACAACAATACATATTAGTGATAATCCAAACCTTTACAGATGGTGTAAGCAATCTGTAGGCGGAACCAATTGAATTGGCAGTTTTGTGCGAGTCTTCTACTGCCTCTTCACTATCATCACAATATTGGTCTCCGTCTTCATCAAGATTTTCTTTTGAACTTAAGAGTAGAGGTTGGGCAAGACCATTTTCTATTTCTGAATTTTCAGTCGGTCCTGTTATTCAGAAAACAATAAAACATATTTATTGTGTAAATTTGTATTTGAAAGGTTCTTCTGCGAACCATAACAGAGTACCATCAGAATGAAACACAATATTCGTGAGTGTCAGAAATTCACATAATATGGAAACAATTAACCAACTTGGCATGGGAACAGAAACAACCAACTTTCTGGAGGTGTAGAAGGTGGGGAATCAATGAATCAGATATTCTTGAAGATCCAGTTTTTTATGTTTGTAATAACAATCCTACATCATTCCCAATGGGTAGAAAAACTGCTACCAATATAGCTATATTGCTCCCAGTAATCTTCTTGTAAACGCAAGGTTCATCTACACATATTATGAAATTAAACTTTTTTATTACTTCAATAAAATAGATGTTTCATGTTAGCGAAGCTTGTTTATGTCAACATATGAACTCTGTTGCTTGCAAACTTAACGGTTTTGACCCTCAAGTAAAATCACTCCAGACTTCTCATATAGATGTCTATATCTTTACAGTGAACTGATTACATATTTTGGCACATATTTCAAGCGATTTGGTCAAGGATTCGTTGGAACTGACGGATATATATGTCCTATATATTGTATCACTACTTATCATTTAAATCAAGGATTCGTTGCCCTCCATGAAAGAATACCTAGTCCTAGATACCAATATAACTAATCCGAAAAGAAAAGTGAATACTCAATAAATCATGTCCATAAACATATAAACTAAATGCCTTACTCTAGCTAAGTCATAAAATTTTCATAAAGTCAGAATCTTTTAAATCATTTCTCTAAAACATAGAAATCATGAACATTAACAAGCCTTACTCTAGCTAAACCATAAAACCAAACATTTATATCCTATATAAAGAAAACATATAACAGAAGCTTCTTTGGTATAATACATGATATTGTGCATAAAATTAGTTTGCAAACATCAAACTGACTAACCAGGATTGCCATGCTGAGAATGATGGTTCTCCTCATATCGAGCCGGCTCTCTAAATGAAATCCACAACCAAAATAGATATATGAGCCAAGTAAAAGTCATGACCCATCCTGGTGAAGTACTTTGGTTAATTGTGATCGAGTAAATCTTAAAATTTACTTGAAGCAGGCCAGCAAGAGCTGGACCACAAGCCATTCCAAGAGCACTAGCACTAACAAAACCAGCAGATGCCTGCATGCGAATCTTAAGAGGAACACAATCACTGATGTAGCGACGATTAACAGCCCTTGCAGAACCCAACCTGAAAGAATGGTGAAAATGTTTTGACATGTTGAATACATCATAATACATTCTTTAATTTAGAACAAGTACTAAGTACTGTTTGGAAATTCAGAAGAATGTACTTCGGACCAACAGCAGTGCGTGTTTTCCATAGCAAGATGTTCAACTGTCATTAAGTTTTCCATTAATTAAAGGACAGACAATATGCAATGGCATGGAATGATCATGGTGAATGGTTAATGTTTTATCAAAAGAATGAAAGATAGTGTTCTTTCACACGGATCAAAATTGGATTAGGTTGTCTGGACCCAATTAAACCATAAAACATAAAACTCTTACTTATTTCTCTTAAAAATAATAAATGTATATAACAAATAAGGGGAAATTGTATCCATAATGGTTTACGTAGTAGATAGCCACATACTAGTACATTTGAATCTTGATTAAATAATCGTAATAATTTGGTTCACTAAATAAACTGATCACTTACAATGGTAACATGCTGTACAACTCCTTTCTCTTTCCTCAAAATTCTAACTTAATGAATGACAAGAAAGAAAGAAAATAATCCAAGGATAGTCATGCATGCACCTTGTGCAAGTTCTAATACGAAATATGATGTGGGTAAAAGAGGGAAAGAAGAGAACACTATATAAATCAAGGTCTCAGCAAGGAGGAGATAGAAAGATACGAAAACATTCTCTACAAAAGGTATTCACAAGATGAGAATTATATAAACTGTTCAAGCCTTTGTTCCTTCACTAAAGCCCCTATATAGATTCAACTAGTTACTTCTACTTTCAAGAAAATACAAATCACAAGGTGGTCAAAGCCAAAACCTACAAGACACAAGAAACAAGAAACCGGCATCAAATACCGAAGAGAACGGAAATTCAATACTTGCACAATTTGGCTTTAGTTCTCAGTCAATTCTGTATTAAACTTGAAGATTTTCCTACACAAGTTAGGTACCATTGCAAAGTTTTTTTGGGTCTACTTTTCAATGCCTCAAACAGTCTGCTAATGAAGCTTCCTAGAGAGAATTCTGGAATTTTTCCCAACATGTACCTGTGCTAATTGTTTTACTGAAAACAGTTGTATTCACTGCATTAATAGACATCCAAATTAAAATTTCAAACAAATCATGATTTATCATCTTAATAACGATATATATTTAGTATTTACATATCATATAGGGAGGACATATCATGCATTAGAGTTCAGTTTGATAGTTTCACCTCCTACATGACCAACTAAGTTAAAAATGAGAAAAGAAAATTACATATCAAAATTACTATGAAACCTGTAAGGAACAGTCTTAATGAGGATTGTGAACTTCGATTTGTATGATATTTGTAGTTTCATATGTTTGAGCTGGTCTAATTAAGACAATAAATGTAATAAAGACTTGTAAGGGGAGACTAAATAGTAAGAAGATATTTGAACGAGTGAAAGTAAACAAGGTCAACAAATATATATTGAGAGTAGATAAATGAGGAAGGCTACATACCCACATAGAACGCGACCGGCAAGAAGAACAGATATAGAATTAAGATCATAAGCCAATGCGTATAATGCATTGCCCATGATGAGCATAATGCTGCTGAAGATAAGAGGTCTAAAGTATGACTTATTTGACCATGCACTAAAATAAACTGAAGAGAACACTTGTGCAACAGCCATTGATCCAATAATCACACCACAAACTGTAGCGGCAGCTCCAAGGCTTGTGGAGTAGTCATCTGCAGTTGGGACAATAATGTATGTATTGACCATGTAAAGGAAAGTGTTTGCCAAGTTCAGAAGAAGAGACATAAAATGGTATCTTCCAATATCAGCATGGTCTTCTTCTTCTGCACTAAGTATATTTTCCTGAGCAATCATAGCATGCTGTCCTAAAAAGCTAAGGAAGTTTGTCGAGTTTGTTAGCTTGTCTACCGATGCTTCTATCAGAACAATAACAGGGTCCTGCATCCAGTAATTAAAGAGCGTTAACAACAGTCTTTTATGTCAAATCCTTTGGGTTACGGCAATCAATCATATTGTGTTAATAATATGTCGTCAGGAAACTGTAATCCATGATACGATAAGACAACTGCAGATTCTTTCAAGAAAGTGTACAGAGTGTGTAATAGGAAAAGGTAAAATATATCCATATCCAACCTTAAGTGTAACCGATGGCTGGTCATAAATGGATAAGTAGCTTCCTTCATGATCTTGAAGCTCAGCTAGGTTGCGAGATAGTGCTCCTACAACAGCTCCAATTCCCTGCTTATTTAAATAATGCTTCAGGAAAAGTAATGTGCCTAATGTGACAAGGCATATTGTTCTAGTCAATGTTCAAAAAGCCAAATGTTGCCCAAGTAAATGCTAGATGAACTATGACAAAAAATAGAATACAACCAAAAGCTAAGGTCAGATTCAGATACATTACCACGTGCTTGAAAACCTGCTGTAGCTGAGAATAAGGATGGTTTGATCTACTAGAAACATAATAATCTGTGAATCTAAAGCCAAAGCGTTTATCGAACTTCTTCAGTATCTTCCGAATACCGGTGGCATTCATATCAACAAACCTAAGAAGCTTCAGAAGATCTTGTCCTACTGCCCTATATTCTTCTCGCAGTTGACTGATCTGTGATATATCTGGCTGCTCTAAGAGAACTGTGCGCTGTTCTCCCAATTTCTCTAACCTGTTCGCAAGCAACCCTTGTTGTTCCAACAGAAAAAGTACTATTTTCTCAATCTGCAGAAAACAAAAAGGAAGATATTGAAACAACAGGCATATACAGTTAACACCATAAACACAATTAACAACTTATTTCTCTTTTTAACATATGTAGAATGGAATAACAAGAAACAACATCTGTCACTAAATTTACAAAGATGAAACATAGAGCTTTGTTAAATATAAAAGGTAGGCTAATTTTCACTTAAATGCTCTGAACTATCAGAGTTTTTTACACTTTCTCCTACTATTATGTTATGAACTAAATACCCTGAACATTACCTTTTCATTTAAAACCGTGAAGTATTGCTCTTTTTCAAGTTGGACCTAACGGTAAATGCCAAGACCATAATACCCTCCTAATAATAATCAAAATTCAAATAAATAACCAAAAGTCTTCCTTGATCATTCCTAACCCTACTCTAATATAAATTTAATTAAAAAACAGTCATCTTCATCCTCCTTTCTGACCTAACCCTAATCCTAATCTAAATCTATTGGCATAGAGCCTTAATAAAAACTATCCATTGAGTTGAGCTATTCCAAATCTCAAAAAATTGATTATTTTTTAGACAACATGGCAGCCTAGCTATTATCTAGTTTTCTATTATGTCCTCTTTTTGTATCCTTTACATATTGGCCTAGAGCCCTAATAAAAACTATCATTGAGTTGAGCTATTCCAAACCTCAAACAAATTGTTTATTTTGGGGACTTACGAGGGCCATCCAAGTGATAGATATTACTAATTACCGTTTTAAATTTAAGCTTCCACAACTCAGTTCGTTTATCGTGAATCGACTCACATAGGTCTCTCATGTAGTCTTGTCCTACGTCACTACCTCTTCCCCTTAATCGTCACCTATGTCCGCTTATATAGCCGCCAATCCTGAACAGTATTGTGGTTGTTGTAGGAATTTAAGGGGAGGATGAGGCACTTCTACTAGCCGAGATAGTAGTTCTTCTCATGGTATTCTTTCATGTATTATCATTGGTATCAATCATACTTCTAATAGATGATGAGCCAACTTTGGCAAGCCTAATTGGACAAATCATTTGTAAGACGTGTTCTCCAATTGTTATTGTTCTGCATATGATGGCGATTCGGTTACTTTTTCATGAGAGGACTATGAGAAACTTGTCCAATATCAGTTCTTTCACATTGCAGTCCAGCCTTCATCTTCAAGTAGTTGTTATTTCAATTCTTCTAAAAAATAAGTCATGGTTAATAAATTCAGAAGTCACCACTCATAACATAATTGTTCATGTTTCTCCATGTTAGATTTTCTTCTTCCATTCCTAATGTTTCTGTGATTGTTTGGTCTCACTAATCTCTAGGAAAGGGATTGTTTAGGATTCTCCTTCACTTACTCTAGATCATGTTGGGTTTGGGTACCCTTCCTATCCGGAGAACATCATGGAGTGCGACGAGCGTCAGACGACAATGGATCAATTTGAGTCAGTGCCAGAGCAATCTAGAGCAATATCAGAGCTCGAGATACAGCGGCGGTATACCGCCAGCATATCGCAATTACCTCCAACCAGCAACTTTCTGGGACATTTTTTGTTCCTGCGGTATACTACAGGTATACCTACAATATACCATCGAGTCTAGGCAAGGGGTATATAAGTTAACTCTAACCTAATTTCTAAAAAGATTATTGCCAATAATCAAAAGAGAAAAAGGTAGAGATTTTCTACAAGGGTTTTCAACTTTCAAGAAGAGAAAGAAAGAGATCGAGAGTTCTCGGTTGATTCAAGGATTCGTTCGAGGAGATCCACACATCATGATCTTGTCATCAATAACTTCTTGTTTTTTCTATTCTCTTATTTTTGTTCGTTTTGAGTAGTTGTAGTAATCATGTTTGGATCGGTAGGAGAAGTTTGTAGAAGTCGGTGTATTTCTTTTATTTCTTTAGTGCAGGTTTTTCCAGGTTAGACTCTGATCATCTCATGGTTTTTTTCTCTCTAGATTTTCCATGTAAATATCATTGTGTTTGTGAAAGTTGCTTTTGTGTGTTGCAATATTGTGCTTCTGCAGGATTCTACGCTTCAATTTAGTCCTCATTGTGATTTCTTCCCGTCGGGAATGATATTATTTCATTATTTTCTGTGTTCCCTTCACAACAGAGTGGTATCAGAATGTTTGGTTGCAGAGTACATAATGTTTGGTTGCAGAGTATCAGGTGTTTGATAGTTCGACTAGGTAGAAGAGATAGACGTGAAACCAATGCGTATGGTTAACCTGAACGGCACAAATTATCACTATTTGCGAATCAAGATGAAGGACCTTCAGTTCATCAAGAAATTGCATCTACAAGTAATTGCATCCAAGAAGGCAGTGATAGATTCGAGGTCGTTCGAGCATATACAGGTTTGTGGGTATATATGAGAATGTGTACAATTACATCACAAGCATTGATAACGCCAAGGAGATATGGAAGAACCTGGAGTCGTAAAATGCCAAGAAACCAACATATTGTTATTTATGCTGCTACAGATGACAGGTTTGAGGTACATAGATGGTACACTTATTACAAATCATCTAAGTGAGTTCCAAAACATGGCCGATCAGTTGTCAACAATGGGGGTCAAGGGCTTTGGTTGTTGGTTACTTTGTCGGACTCATGAAGAACCTACGAGTATCTATGATCACTTTTGCTCCTGAAGGTGTTGTAAATGGAGTTCACCAAGAGCAAGATGTTAAATAAGGGGAAACGGATACATTATGGGGTGTTGGTGTGAGAGAGTCGAGGGAGAAGCAAAGGTCGAGGTCCAGGCGGCATGAACAAGAGCTGAGAAAAGTCCAAAGGTCGGATGGTTAACTTCGAGTACTATCATTGTGACAAGAAAGATCCCATTAAAAGAAATTTCTTTGTATGGAAGAGAGAGAAAAGGACAACAAGGGGTCCAAAGCGAAATAATGCAACAACTTCAGTGCATGGAATTGATCTTATCGTTGTATGTGGTGAGGTTACTATGAACCTTGCATGCGACGACGGTAGTTGACTGGTAGACTCGGGGGGCTTCAGCACACGTGTCTCATAAAAGGGTAATGTTTCCACTTATACAACAGGTAATTATGGAGTGCTAAAGATTGGCACCGACAATGTGTCAAAAGTAATTGTCGTTGGAGATGTGCATTTGAGACCAATATAGGAGCCACTTTAGTGCTCAAGGGTATTAGCCACACCCCAAACATCCGTTTTCAACTTGGTATAGATTAGACAGTTGGATGATGAGGGATTCCTTACTTACTTCGAGAATGATCAGTGGAAGATTACAAGGGATTTGAAGGTTGTTGCCAGGAGGAGCAAGAGGTCTGGTCTCTACTATATGGAAGGAAGCGCACATGGAGCACAAGAGGTCAACATAGTCAGATATGTGTCTATAGAGCTATGGCATAAACGGCTTAACCATATCAGCAAGAAAGGGATGAGCTACCTAGCAAACCAGATAGTGCTTCTAGTTTTGAAGCTTGTGAAGTTAGAGAGATGCACACATTGTATGACTAGAAAGTAGCACAAGGTGTCGTTTCAGAGTCACATCTTCGAGTAAGTCAACATTATTCGAGTTGATTCACTTGGACGTTTGTGGTCCATTAAAAGTAAAATCTATTAGTGGTGCTTCTTACTTCATAACATTTATTGATTATTATTCCAGGAAAGTTTGGATCTTCGCCATAAAGACTAATGATCAGGTGCTTGCTACTTTTGAGTTTCAGGCCTCAACTGAAAAGAAGACTGGCAGGAAGGTGAAGTGTGTTCATTCCAATAACGGATGCGAGTACATAGGTCCCTTTTGTGCATATTGCATAGGGAAAGAAATACGGCACCAGAAAACTCTGCCCAAGATGCCTCAGATTAATGGTATAACAGAGCGGATAAGCATGATGCTAGTAGAGGGAGTGCAATGTTTGTTGTTAGAAGCAAAGTTACCATATAATTACTGGAGTAAGGCCTTATACATTATAGCTTGTATTATTAATTTGTCTCCTAGTGGTCCTTTGTACGATGATATGCCTGATAAAGTGTAGTATAGCAAAGAGTCGTTATACAGTTGTCTGCGAGTGTTTTGATGCAGGGCCTTCATGCATATACCAAAGGAAGAGAAGTCCAAACTTAAGATGAAAACGAGACAATACGTCTTTGTCGGTTACAGTTGGAATGTGTTCGGTATAGACTCAACGACCCAATAGGAAAGAAGCTCTACAGAAGTCAAGACGTGGTGGTTATCGAGGATCAAGTAGTGAGTGACTTTAAGGATTCTAAGATGCTTTCTAAGGCTGAGGATTTGCCTAAGTTCGAGTTATTCAAGTTCGACCTAGTTCTAGGAATTACTAGAGATATACCAAACAAAAGGGAGCCAGTACATAGAGTTTCTCCCAACCTTGTTCATCAGTCTCTTGAGGATGATCAGGATAATCCTCAAGAGCATGCAGATGGGACAATTCCTGAAGGAGACTAGGTTATTAGTAATGAACATCCAGCACCAGAGACTCGATCGAGGAGAGGTACTAGAGAGTGTCGACCATCAGTGAGGACTCAGTTAAGGAGTATGTGGTACTGACTGACGAGGAAGAACCCAGAGTTTTGCAAAGGCGATGAAGAGAACAGACAGAAATAGATGCAGGCAATGTAGGAAGAGATGAATTATCTACAGAAAAATTACACTTATGAGCTGGTTTTGTTTCAAAGGGCAAGAGAAGATCTTACTCGCCTGCGATACAAGGTGAGGCTGGATTTTGATGAAATCTTTTCATCAATTGTCATGATGTCGTTTATACATATAGTATTGGGCTCATAGGCAGATCCACATGCACCGGACTGGGGACATAGGCCCCCAGGGAAAAAATATATCTTTTTAGTATATGTTATATATCCACTCCAAATTTATTGTCTGGGGTTTTAAATTAGAAGGAATTTATAGAAGCATATTATTACATACTTTAAATTTATGCTTCTAAAGTATGCTAAATTAGAATAATTATCTGGGCATATAACAAATACCTAAATTCCTTCTAATTAACTTACAAATTAGAAGCATATTTTGGAATATAACAAATACTAAAAAAAATTCAAACGCTTAGAATTCTTTAGAAAGTACGCTACATAGAAAAAGAGTTGCTTAGTAGTATTACAAATAATGTTGTAATTAAATGCTTTCAAAGTATGAGAACTCGTAGAGAACAATTGTGATATGTAATACTTTATCGTATAATAATAGTACTATTTAATATAATATAATATTATTATATTCCAAAAAAAATGGGGACTTTGTCTACGAACCCCTTTATAATTGTACCCCTAGTAGATTGTAAATTTGTAATCCTGGAATCACCACTTCTTGGGCTTGGCAATAAGTCTCGACTTGGAGGTTGAGCATATGGATGTGAAGAATGCATTCCTTTATAGTGATTTGGAGGAGTTATACATTGAGCAACCAGAGGGTTTCAATGAGAAGGGAAATGTGCATATGATCTATCATTTGAAGAAGAGTCTTTTCGGTTTAAAGCATACAGTAGTTTCGAGTCTTTCTTAGGAGAGCATGGGTATGCTAAGATGACGTCGGATCACTTCTCTTCTTGAAATATTTTTTTGGTGATGATTTTGTTTTTCTTTTTTTTATGTGGATGACATGTTATTGGTGGGACGAAATGCCACCAAGATAACGGAGTTCAAACGCCAACTAGGTACATCTTTCTCGATGAATGATTTAGGTGCAGCAAAGGCTATTCTTGGAATGGAAATCAATCGAGTGTCAAAAATATTGTGGTTGTCTCACGAGAAGTACATCGTAAGTGTGCTTCAGATACTCGGTATGGACGAATCAAAGAGTATAAGCCCCCTATTTGCTGCTTACTTCACGCTTAGCACCGAGAAGTATCCATCAATTGAGGAGAAAACATATATGGAAAGGATGCCTTATGCTTGAGCATTTGGTAGTCTCATGTATGTCAGGGTTTGTACGAGATCAAATATTGCACATGTGGTCGAATTATTTAATAGGTGTCTCTCCAATCCAAGGAGAGTACAATGGAATACGGTCAAATAAATTTTATGCTATTTTCAGGGCACTTCTAGTTTGGAGGTTTTCCTTTGAAAGTGACAAATTGAAGTTGATCGGGTACACCGATGCTAATATGTTTGGGGATGTAGACATTAGGAGATCAACATAAGGTTATGCAATGATGTTCGTAAGGGGAGCAGTTTCGTGATAGTCACGTTTGTATAAGTGTGTTGTTTTGTCTACGAGGGAAGCGGAGTTCACTACAACGACAAAGGCATGTTAGGAGTTAGTAGACGAAGAAATTTTTACAGGAGTTGGGACTAAAACAAGAGTAGTATACTTTGTTATGTGACTGACATAGTGTTATTCACCTCGGTAAGAACTCGACATTTCATAAGAGGTCCAAGTATATAGCAACTCGGTATCACTGGATATGATCATACTGAAGGCAAAGGATGCTGAGCTTGAGAAGGCCAGTATGGATGACAATGGAGCGGATATGCCCAGAAAAATTCTGTCGAGAGAAAATTTTAAATTCTACAGGAAGCTTACCAGAATTGTGAGTTTTTTAACCTAGTCAGGAAGGAAGATTTATTGGATTTAGGGTTCCCTTCCTATGTGGATAACATCCTAGAGTGCGACGAATATCATCCGTGTGTTAGAGAATCTCAGGAAGTTGAAGGTGACAAGGAGAGATCAATTTGAGTCAGTGTCAGAGTGATCCAAAACAGTGTCATAGTTGGCGGTACATTGAAGTATACCGAAATTAACTCCAAGTTTCCAGCTAGGACAAAGTTTTTGTTCCATATTATATTGTTGATATACCGGCAGTATACCGTCAAACCTGGGTTGAGCAGGAAATGAGTTTATTTTCAATCGTAACCCAAAGACCAGGGTTTGTTCTGGATTGGGCAATGGATATCTAAATTAACTCTAACCTAATTTCTAAATGATTATTATCAATAATCAAGATAGAAAGAGGTAGAAATTTTCTACAAGAGTTTTCAACTTTCAAGAAGAGGAAGGAGATTGGGAGTTCGCGGTTAATTCGAAGAAGGATTCGTTCGAGGAGATCCACACCGGCTGTTCCTCTTGATCTTATCTTCAGTAACTTGTTGTTTTCTCTATTGTATCTTATTTCAATTTATTTTGAATAGTTGTGGTGATCCGATTTGAAATGGTAAAAGAAGTTTCTAGAATTTGGTGTATTTCTTCTATTGCTTTATTAGAGGCTTTTCAGGGTCGAACTCCGATCATCCAGTAATTTTTTGCTCTCTAGGCTTTCTATGTAAATATTGTTGTGTGCAATTGTTGCTTTTGTGTGTTGCAATATTATGTGTCTGCAGTATCCTACACTTCAGTTTAGACCACACATGGAACAATGTTATTCTTATGTATTATGTGTTCCGTGTTCCGTTCCCAACAGATTATGTCCCCTATGTTCCTAAATATAATGTTGATCTTCCTCTACAAATCACACTACTAAGTTCTTAATTGTTTTGTGGCATTTTTACTTTAATTTGTATTTAGGATCTCGAGATGAGGATGAGGATTGGTCGAGGGTTTTTTTTGTTTTTATTTTGAAGATTTTATTTTTATGGTTGGTCGAGGATGTAAGTCTGAAGGCATTTTCTATTTTAATGATCATTGCGCGCATATTTCAGTTATTGTAACTACTTTCTCTATCTCTATGTTTTTTATCCACAGCAATTATCATCTTGGACATCCTTCTCTATGGGAGATGAAACAACTGTAGGAACGTTGAGCACCTCTAGAGGGGGGGTGAATAGAGTGTGTGTGTGCAGCGGAAAATAATCACCAATTAAAACTACACTTTAAAAACTATGGCAGTGAAAATAAGAGACAGTAAATATAATGCAGCAAGAGATAGAGAATTCAAACTCAGCGACACAGCGATATATACTGGTATCCCTCTGAGAGGACTAATCCAGTCTCGAGTACTCTTGCTCGATGTTAATCCACTATGGCACAAGCTTTAACTGAGAGCTTGCAGTCTCTTACAACACCGTGCTTGGTGACAAGCGCACGACCAGCTTCACAACACCGTGCTTGGTGACGAGCGCACGACCAGTTCCACAACAAGAAAAGTTGTTGAACTTGGAACGACCTCTTTACAACTCTTGGAATACCAAAAGACTCTAAATCAACTTTGATAGTACTGGCTTTTGGCTAAGAGGTGTATAGGTATGATTTGAAAATCTTGGATCGTTTGAAAACACTTGAATAGTAGAGAAGAGAAGATGAAGAGTGAATGAATGATTTGAAATGAAAAGTTCTTCTCTATTTATAGGTGTTTTCTGGAACCGAACTCGGACAGAGTTCGGGCAGAGTTCGGATGCATATATCTCGCAAAGAGACGTTGCTCGCAGATTTGGAGGCAACAGAAGTTTGAATATAAATTGACCGAACTCGGACAGAGTTCGGACCGAACTCGGGCCGAACTCGGTTAGGAGTTCTGTCAGGAGATTTTCGAAATATTTTAACACAAATTGTTTTTGAAAGTATTTTGGAATATTTTGTAAAATGAATGTAACAAGAAATATGAGTGACAATGGGTAAGCTTTTTAGAAAGAGAACTGAAATAACCTTAAGCCAGTATTACCAAAACTGATTTTACAAAATAAATCCTAGACTCAATAACATGTAAAATACAGAATAAAATATAAAATGAATCATCTTCAGATGTGATGATGTTGATGCTTCGTTGATGCAGTACAATGTCCGTTGAAATTGATTTCATATATCCTGAAATGATTAGCAGCAGTTTGTATATTTTGTGTATTGACTTAAGTGCATGTTGATTATCGAAATCGGGTGTGGCCATGGAATGGGCCAACAATCTCCCCCATTTTGATAATTGACAAACTTGAGTCTATACCAAAATATATCTTGATAAAATAGAACAAAATACAAGTATACCTGAAAAAATGGTAGAGTTTGTTTTTCAATTTGTAATAGCTTTAGCTTTTTGGTATGGGTACTCTTTTTCTCCCCCTTTGTCAATTAGTAAAATGACTTGGCTCCCCCATAATGTGTGAAGCCAACAATAGGAAACAAAAGACAGAGTGAAGGAAAAGAGACATAATCACAGCATAAGATAACTACAATGGAAAGAAAATACTGGAAATAAAGAAACTGTCATACTAATAAGTGCTGAGTACAATTATCAGAAAATGTCTAACTAATGAGTTTAGACATATATAAAAAAAACTACATCAAAGCATAAAAGATCATCATCTAACAAATATCCCACTATCCAAAAACTGAAGCCACATCACATAGTGGGGTCGTCAGCACCAGGAGCCTCTGGAGGAAAGTAGGCTGCAGTGGGGTCGAAGTGCTGGAAGGAGACCTCATCTGTGAACCGAGGACCTGGAAAGCCTGGGTGAGGCTGGATGGTGACTGGATGGATCGGATCATGGGCTAGGCTGTAGTGGAGATCAGATATCCCATTCCTCAGCACCTGGGCCTGAGAAATGTGTCGGAACTCCGAATCCAGATAACTTTGATGACGTTGCGTAGATACAGCAACAAAATCATCAAAGCGCTGGTAGAAAGTCGGATCAAATCCCGGGGTAGGGGCTGGAGCAGGAGTAGGAGCATCAGGAACCTCAGCGTCAGCAGCTGGAGCAGGCTGAGCTCCAGGAGGCAGAGGTGGAGCAGGAAGCCGTCGAGATCTGGTAAGCTCGATAGGAGTAGAGGAGAATGCACATGTCTGAAGGTCAATCTCAAAACGACGAAAGATAGATGCCAAGTGCATTGGATATACCAGATTCCTTCCTGCATTTCTGCAGTTCAGCATCCAGGACATCATGGTCTTAGGGATAGAGAAAGGAATGCCAAAATGAATGTGATAGAGAGCAGAGAGTTCCAAGAAGGTCACTTCATCTGTGGATCCTTTCTTTGGAAGAAGGACAGAGAAAATCATTCGATGAAGTTCATAAAAGGATTGGTTCAAGTTCTTGGAATAAACCCTACGAGGAACAGGGTTTGGATGACAAATGAGTTCCCTAAAAGAGGGTAGGGTAACATCAGCAGGAAACTGGACATGGGTAATGTCAACCAAAGCATCACCAAGATTAGGAACATGAAAAAATTCACTGATATCGGTGGCAGAGAATTCTAGTTCTTGTTCAGCAACGCAAGAATAGAAATTTCCGTTAGGTTTTACTTGCAAATTGCAGTAAAACATTCGGATGGCATTGTCAAAAATGTTTTCTGATACCTCGAAGAAATCTCGGTATCCTAGGTGGTCAAAAGTAGGAGCATATTAAGAAAATATTGTAAAATTTACAAAAGCTCCATTGCAAATCCTATGACCAGAAAAAGAATCGAACCGAAGATCAGAAAACTCTTTGTCCGGAAACAAAGTAGAGTCATAGTCTTCTGGATCTATTGGTCGTGCTGGACTAAAAAGGCTAGCAGGGGTATAATCCGAAGAGGAGGAGGCCCCTTGGGAAGATGATCTATGACGCTTAGGAGCCATTGAAAGAAATTGAAGGAAAGGGAGTAGATTACCTTTTTGAGAAAAAGGAGGAAGATGAGAATTCGAGACGCCCACCAGATCTCTTGGATTCCTTGCTAGGATGGAGGAGGAAGAACTTTCTAGGAGAAATAATGAGTAAATTCGAGTTGGTGAGTGAAAAAGAGTGGAGGAAGAGGAGTTTATAAAGGAGCTAGGCCCGGCTGTTCGTTTCTGGAACCATAACAACGCCGACCGAACTCGGTCCGAATTCGGTCCGAACTCGGTCAGAGTTCGGCCCGAGTTCGGTCACTTGTATTCCCGAGACAGTAAATGCAGTTCTGGTTGGAAAAATAACTTTATGACTTTTGACTCTAGTATTTAATAACTTACGTTATTTATGGGTTAACTGTAGGGGTTGTCCCAGCTAACGGAGGTTCACCGGGGAACTCTTAAGTACCGCTTCGCTTCGACCGTAGTCGTGGTGACAGACATACCCTTTTTAGGTTTGTACCCAAAGATAATTTCCGTTAAATAAATTCCAAAGTTGCAAGTCATGAAATTAATTTTAATTACCATATTGCATTTATGAATCTGAAAATTCAAGTATACCGAGCTCACGCCTCAATATGTTAAAACGGTCTTCAGCCAATGGTTTTGTGAATATATCTGCTAATTGATGATCTGTGTCAATAAATTCTAAGCAAATATCCCCGTGTTGTTGATGATCACGAAGAAAATGATGTCTTATCTCTATGTGCTTTGTGCGTGAATGACAGATAGGGTTCTTAGTCAAATTAATAGTGCTAGTGTTGTCACAATAAATAGGAACATTAGTGTAGTGCAGATTGTAGTCTTCTAAGGTTTGCTTCATCCACAAAATTTGAGCACAACAACGTCCTGCGGCGATATATTCAGCCTCAGTTGTTGATAATGCTACAGAATTTTGTTTCTTGCTAAACCAGGAGACTAAGGCCTTTCCTAGGAAATGACATATGCCACTGGTACTTTTACGGTCCACTTTGCATCCCGCAAAATCCGCATCCGAGTAACCTATCAGGTCAAAGGATTTGGTTTTAGGATACCATAAGCCAACTGTAGAAGTTCCTTTAAGGTATCGGAAGATACGCTTAACGGCACTAAGATGTGATTCCTTAGGATTTGCCTGATAAGGTGCACAAATGCAAACACTAAACATGATATCAGGACGACTAGCAGTTAAATATAATAAACTACCAATCATACCTCGATACTTACGCTGATCGACAGGTTTGCCACTTTCATCAGCATCAAGCTTTGTAGATGTAGCCATAGGAGTTCCGATTGGCTTTACATTCTCGAGGTCGTACTTTTTCAGTATGTCCTTCGTGTACTTAGCTTGGTTGATGAATGTTCCTTTTGAGTGTTGTTTGATTTGAAGTCCTAGGAAGAAGTTTAGCTCTCCCATCATACTCATCTCAAATTCACTCTGCATACACTTAGCAAAATCTTGACAGAATTTTTCATTAGTAGAACCGAATATTATGTCATCTACATAAATTTGCACAAGAAGGATATCATCATTCAAGGATTTTATAAATAAAGTAGTATTAACTTTTCCTTTTGAAAAACCATTTTCAAGTAAGAATGCACTTAGGCGTTCATACCAAGCACGAGGTGCTTGTTTGAGTCCATAAAGAGCTTTCTTAAGCTTGAAGACGTGATCAGGTTTTTGAAAATCTTCAAAACCAGGGGGTTGTTTCACAAAAACTTCCTCTTTTAAAAATCCATTTAAAAATACACTTTTCACGTCCATTTGAAATAATTTAAAATCATTAAAGCATGCAAATGCACAAAACATGCGGATGGCTTCTAGTCTAGCAACAGGAGCATAGGTCTCATCATAATCAATTCCTTCTTCTTGATTATAACCTTGTGCCACTAGACGTGCTTTGTTGCGTAGAACCTGTCCATCTTCACTGAGTTTATTTCGGAACACCCATTTGGTACCAATTATCGATTGACCAATAGGTTTAGGAACGAGTTCCCAAACTTGGTTTCTCTGAAATTGATTAAGTTTCTCTTGCATGGCAGAAATCCAAAACTCATCAGTAAAAGCATCATCTACATTCTTAGGTTCTATTTGAGAAATGAATGCTACATTTGCTGCTATATCAGAATTTTTAAGAGATGAACGTGTACTTACACCTTTAGATACATCACCTATGATGAGTGTTTCTGGATGATCTGGCTTGAATTTTAATGATTCGAACTGTTGGGTCATATCTTTCACAAAACTTTTCTCAGTTCTTGCATCTTGGGTCAGATCTTTCACAGAACTCTTCTCAGTCCTTGCGTGTGTATCCTCATCATCACTGTCGCTAGATCTGTGACTATTTAACTCATCAAAAGTAACATTAATAGTTTCTTCAACAATCATAGATCTTTTATTGAAAATTCTATATCCCTTACTCTTAGCAGCATATCCGAGAAATATCCCGTCATCTGCTTTGGAGTCGAACTTTCCCAAGTTATCCTTGGTGTTCAGGATAAAACAGCGACATCCAAAAACTTTAAAGTAAGAAATGTTTGGAATTCTTCCAAACCAAAGCTCATATGGTGTTTTCTTCGAGATTGGTCGAATTAACACCCTATTCAAAACATGACAGGCTGTACTAATAGCTTCTGTCCAAAAATATTTAGAAAGATTATACTGATTTAGCATGACTATAGCCATTTCGCTTAGAGTACGATTCTTCCGCTCCACAACACCATTCTGTTGGGGAGTTCTAGGACAAGAAAATTCGTGGTAATATCCACTATCATCACAAAACTTTTTGAAATCAGAATTTTCGAATTCGCCGCCATGATCACTTCGGATACGAGGAATCATGAAGCCTTTTTCGTTTTGTACCTTTTTACAAAATATCTGAAATTCAAAAATTGTATCACTTTTGTTTGATAAAAAGTAAACCCAAATAAATCGAGAGAAATCATCAACAATAACAAAAGCGTAGAGCTTACCGCCAAGACTAGCGACTCTACTAGGACCAAATAAATCTATGTGAATCAACTGCAAAGGTCTAGAAGTACTTACAGCATTGATGGATTTAAAAGTAGACCTATGTGCTTTGTTCTTTTCACAGTCAGCACATACCATATCTCTCTTGAATGGAATCTCAGGGAGTCCTCTTACCAACTTCTTTGTACTTAGTCGTGATATAGTATCCATGTTTGCATGTCCTAATCTCATGTGCCATAGCCAGCTTTCATCTTGATTGGCTACTAGGCACCTACCTGCATTATTAGTATTCTCCAAAAAGAAAACATAAATATTGTCTTCTCTGATTCCTTTATATATGGGATCACCAGATGACAAATCATATATGGTACATTTATCTTTCACAAAATTGATACCATAACCATTATCTGCCAAATGACTTATGCTTAATAGGTTATGTTTCAATTCTGTTACTAGACAAACATCCTTTATTACTGGATAGGGAGACATACCTACAGTACCATTACCAATTATATCACCTCTCAAGTTATTTTCGAAGGAGACATATCCTTCTTTCTTCATCGATAGCGTAGCGAATAAAGATGCATCACCAGTCATGTGTCGCGAACATCCGCTATCGAGGATCCATTTGCTTCTAGCATGAGAGGGTTGAGGGTCCACCTACAAGACAAGTAGATGAATCCTTTGGTACCCATTTTCTGAATGGTCCATTCTGATTAGCTTTAGGTCTCCAAATTAAAGTGTGATTGTCAACAAGCTTTCTTGCTAAACAGTACTGTGATATGTGACCGTGCGTACCACAATAAGTGCAAGTCAGTTTAGAACTAGATGTGGTCACCACTGTGTTTACATGCTTGTATGGTTTGGAGAACCTATAAGTGAAAGCATGATTATATACGTGTTTCTTCTGTGCTTTCTTATTCTTAGTCCTCATAGGTGTATGCTTGGCATTAGGACTAATTTTAGGCTGTGTCACAGGTATTGCCTGTTTGCCTAACTTGATTTTTAACTTTTTAGAAATCGCAACAGACTCTTCATATCTAGCAGTCATATCTGAGAGTCTTTGTTCTGTTACTAGGTGCTTCTTCTTCTCTATGTCATATAGATCTTGCATCTTGACATAGTCTCTTTCTTTCTTTTCAATTTTGAGGATAGCCTCATGATAGTCTACCTTGAGTTTGGCTATCTCTTTCGTGTTACCGGTAGTAGACGTCTCTTTAATATCTTCAATAAGATTGGACAGTCTAGCTAACTCGGTTGTGTATGCCTTAATCTCTTTTCGAGATTGCTTATACTTGTCAAGCACATTTTTGTGTTCTTCAAGTAAATCGCTAAAGGCATTTTCTAACTCATCGAAAGTAAAGTCATCATATAGAGGATTTGAAGATACCTTATCAAATGCCATAAGACAGACATTTGCATTGCCGCAGGGTCTGTCATCTTCTTCTGAATCACTGGCATCACTTTCATGCCAGATACTTGTGTTGGCATACTTTCGACCAGTTGTTGTCTTTCTGCTTGATCTTGATCTGTCATATGGACTGCTTTTCTTTGTGGTTGGACAGTCCTTCTTCATGTGCCCTGACTTCTTGCATCCAAAGCATATGGTTTCATCTTCATTGCTTTCTTGGACATCTTTCTTCTTTCTGCTTGTAAACTTTAGGTATTTCCTAAAGTTCTTCACAAGTAGGGCACGTTCATCACCACTTGATGATTCTTCATCAGAGTCATTGCATGTTGATTTTCTTGCTTGAGCTTTGAAGACAATAGATTTTTCTTTTGGTGTTGCTTCCTCAAACTCTTGCAAATCAAGTTCATGGGTCATCAGCTTCCCCATCAGTGTTTCCAGGGACATAGTGGTGAGATCGTTTCCTTCGATAATTGCTGTGGCTTTTGGATTCCAGTTCTTTGTTAGAGCCCGCAGCACTTTCCTGATCTACTCATGATTGCTGTAATCCTTACCAAGAGATTGCAGAGGATTAGTTATATCAAGGAAACGAGTAAACATCTGTGTAATTGACTCACCGGGTTTCATCTTGAAAGATTCATATTCCTGAGTCAGTCTACTAATTTTGGATTCCTTCACTTGGAAAGTACCTTCATGAGTTACCTCAAGAAGTTTCCAAATTTCGTGAGACGTCTTACAGGTTGAAACTCTGTTGAACTCCGTTTTGTCAATTGCACAGAATAGTGCATTGATGGCACGAGCATCAAGACTAGCCTTAGCTTTTTCAGCTTCGGTGTATTTGTCATGAGGCTTTTCTATAAGAATACCTTCAACCACTGTGGGTGCTGGTTTCTTATAACCATCAATGACTATTGACCAAAGATCAAAGTCAAGAGACTTTAGAAAGAAAGTCATTCGTGTTTTCCAATAGGTATAATTTGTTCCATCAAATAGGGGAGGTCTATTTGTGGATTGCCCTTCACCGTTGAATATTGATTTCACGGCTGCCATATATACTCTCTGAGGTATATTATATTTGAATATAACCTGCTCTGATACCAATTGTAGGAACGTTGAGCACCTCTAGAGGGGGGGTGAATAGAGTGTGTGTGTGCAGCGGAAAATAATCACCAATTAAAACTAAACTTTAAAAACTATGGCAGTGAAAATAAGAGACAGTAAATATAATGCAGCAAGAGATAGAGAATTCAAACTCAGCGACACAGCGATATATACTGGTATCCCTCTGAGAGGACTAATCCAGTCTCGAGTACTCTTGCTCGATGTTAATCCACTATGGCACAAGCTTTAACTGAGAGCTTGCAGTCTCTTACAACACCGTGCTTGGTGACAAGCGCACGACCAGCTTCACAACACCGTGCTTGGTGACGAGCGCACGACCAGCTCCACAACAAGAAAAGTTGTTGAACTTGGAACGACCTCTTTACAACTCTTGGAATACCAAAAGACTCTAAATCAACTTTGATAGTACTGGCTTTTGGCTAAGAGGTGTATAGGTATGATTTGAAAATCTTGGATCGTTTGAAAACACTTAAATAGTAGAGAAGAGAAGATAAAGAGTGAATGAATGATTTGAAATGAAAAGTTCTTCTCTATTTATAGGTGTTTTCTGGAACCGAACTCGGACAGAGTTCGGGCAGAGTTCGGATGCATATATCTCGCAAAGAGACGTTGCTCGCAGATTTGGAGAAAACAGAAGTTTGAATATAAATTGACCGAACTCGGACAGAGTTCGGACCGAACTCGGGCCGAACTCGGTTAGGAGTTCTGTCGGGAGATTTTCGAAATATTTTAACACAAATTATTTTTGAAAGTATTTTGGAATATTTTGTAAAATGAGTGTAACAAGAAATATGAGTGACAATGGGTAAGCTTTTTAGAAAGAGAACTGAAATAACCTTAAGCCAGTATTACCAAAACTGATTTTACAAAATAAATCCTAGACTCAATAACATGTAAAATACAGAATAAAATATAAAATGAATCATCTCCAGATGTGATGATGTTGATGCTTCGTTGATGCAGTACAACGTCCGTTGAAATTGATTTCATATATCCTGAAATGATTAGCAGCAGTTTGTATATTTTGTGTATTGACTTAAGTGCATGTTGATTATCGAAATCGGGTGTGACCATGGAATGGGCCAACAACAACTACTGTTGTTAGGTCAGTCTCTTTCAGTTTTAGAACATGGGGAATGGGACTTAGACAAGAATCACCATTTGACGTGGTCTGGACTGATATTTGGGGATCTTGTGGAGTCTTGTTTATATTTGGATTTAGGTTTTTTTTTTTATGTGTATTTTTGTATGACCTGGTTTACAAGTTATATAACAAATTAGAGCTCAAGAATTTGACGTATTAAAATAATTTTACAATGAAATAAAGACTCACCTTTCTTGCACTTCTTGTTATATGAAAGGTTTTGTCCTGGTATTACTTTCGAATATAACGTGCTATTGTGGGAATATGTACCCTCGGCATTTGTTTGGTGCATTTGGAGAGCAAAATAACGGTTTTTAAAGAACTCCGTCCCATTGAGAATTTGCAAAAGAAGATTGTAAGGCCAAGAGGTCATCACAAAACTCAGTTGGTTTTCACTTGCCAATCCACTAAAGATCGATGACTATTGTCTGAAGGTTTCTTAGTCGTGTTCTTTCAAGATGACGGTACTCTCGTTACCCTCTATATTATTCTGAGCTTTTTGTATATTTGGGTGTTGCTTTCTTACTTTGATGCTTGTTTCTTTTTGTTGACTAATTTTGTCCATTGTTTCGGTCCAGAGTATTCTGTTGTCCACTTTTCATCATCTTAAATAAATAGTCTTTCGGCTGGGGTCTTTCTGAGCAAATCCTTTTTCTCAACAAATGGCCCATGAGATTTGAAGTCTGAATTCTACTTTCAGTACTTCTTTTGGTATTATTCATCAGACTATGTCTCTCAACAAACTGGAATTGGAGAAAGGAAGCAACATCAACTTCTTGATATTGCAAGTACACTGATGTTCCATATGCATGTCAACAAATCATAATGGGGAAAGATTCTCACTGCACGATATCCAAATAATTGCATGTCCTCTTTTATTCTCAGTGAACAGATTCCTTTCTCCTATGTGTATCCAGGTTGGACTTTGTTTCATGTACCTCCTAGAGTTTTTTATTATTTGTTTTGTACATGTGTTGGGTCTTGGTCATGAATAGCCTGTCCTCTTTTATTCTCAGTGAACAGATTCCTTTCTCCTATGTGCATCAGGTTAGGCTTTGTTTCGTGTACTTCCTAGAGTTTTTTAATGTCTGTTTTGTACATGTGTTAGATCTTGGTCATGGAAAGCTTTTTCTTATATCTGTTAAATTTGATTTCTTATGCTATTCTTGTACTAGAACATGGAATAATTGTTAAATGTTTCTTATCAACAGCTTTTCTCATGGACGGAAGGCAAGGAAACGACTGCCAAGAGCAAAATCTAAACTCAACGACAACCCCAAGTGACCAGGGTCACTTCCGGGTAACAGCCGCCTCAGATGCGCGACACAAAGTGGGAATGAAGCTAGAATACTATTTAGGATAGAATTGCTAGTCAACAACAACAACGCAAAGCCTTTATATTCATCTTTGTTAAGGGCCATGTCCGTTGTAACATTAACAAAAACCATCTCTCTTCTTACATCCTTAATAAAGTCAAATTGCTTGCCACCAAATATAAAAGAAAGAACACTCTTGTTTGCCTCTGGTCAGGCCTTGTTACATAAGGCTTCAAGCACCGCTAGCTCCTTGCTTTCCCCTAGATGGCATGGAGGATGTTAACTTTTCTTGGAGTACTTACATTTTTGTTGATGTCCTTGTACCCCTAAGTCTATTCCTTTATCTCGGCCTCTATTTCCTCCTAATGCAGCTAAGCCATTACAGGTGTATTCTCGGCGACCATGCCAGGTACTATTAGATTTATTTTGTGTAAAATGCTGTATAGTTTCGTATATATGCTCCACCTTGAGGGGGGATGTTAGGTAAATTAATTGATTAGTTATCAGGTTGAAACATGTTTATATGTAGTCTACTATCCAACTCTACTTTATTTAAAAGTGAGTACTCAAATTAATGAATAGTCCTTTTTTCTACTAAGTTATTCTTCTATTTCTAATTTTTATTATACAACAATATTCGACCCAGCTACGGTTGTAGTGGTGGTTTTTTGTCATCAACTTCTAACCTCTAACTACATTTGCTGCTCTTACACCACAGCAACAGCAACATAGCAGTCATCCAAAAATTTTGGGGCTGCTTTTGATTCAAAAGAACTATATTGTAGAGACAGTAACGTACACAATCAAGCTAGGCAACAGGCATTGGAAAAGTTTTTATTGCATATTGAACACTAAACAAGCCAATGTAAATAGTCCTGTAAATAATCACACAGTTACAACCCTGATGCATAACCAATGACAAACAGTTATACGCAAAATATTGTGAAGTCGCAAACCTGATCATCTAGCATCCTTGAGAATTCCTTGTGAACCTGGCGATGATCTTTGCCACCCATCTGAAACTGTTGAACCTGCTGATTTACTCTCTTCTTCATCAACTTGTAGTTGATATAATACCTAGCAAACCATAAATTTTAACAAAATTCAATGAACAATGAACAATGAACACAAATATCATAGGACTTCTTTAAAACTAGAAAAGCAAGTAGCATAACTGACAGGAGACTAAGATTAAGAAAGAATTTCTTGCATGAATATGTACTCACTTTAACTAATGTATAACTTGGATATAGACGAGCAGTAACAATATCTAATAAAATAAATTTTTAAGAGAAGGACGACAGCATCAATATAAGCGTTCCTTAGAAGAAAAGTGGATAAGGAGAGGGGTGGTGGATACCTAGCAAACCACAAGATAGTATATAACATTCAATGAACAAAGAAGGCATAAATGCTGTAGGAACTATTCAAGCATGTAGCACTTTGACAGGAGAGAAATAAATTACTTTTTGCATGATTATGTACGTATTCACCTTAAATAAAGGAATAACTTGGAAAGAGACAAAAGTCATGAAAGCTAACAGAAGAAATTTGTATGAGAAGGGAGACAGAGCATCAGCAGAAATAAGTGTCTCCAAGAGAAAACAAAAAAACTGAATAAGCACAGCAATAATGGAGTAAATCATCGAGTCCTACGAAAGATGACAATTGGTAGATAAACTTTCTCGATGACTGATATATTGAATGTATATCGTTAGATTGAAACCAGTGAAGCCATGGTCCAGGAAGGAGGAATAGCTCAAACCAAAAGTTGAAATTAGTTAGCAATGATTTATATAGAACACCAATAAAGAACAAATGTTAATGAGTGAAGAGAAATGCTTAAGAGGTTCATAAAGAATTCCATACTTAGGGAGTGTTAAGAAATCCAATAGAGAAAAAAAATACAAAGAGTTAGCTACGTAACAAGAAGTGGATCATTCTGACTTGATAATCGAGAGTGATAACCAGTATATTGTCTACCTTCAGCCTGAGGCCAGATATTATGAGACGGTTCATACAGATACTTTCTTCAAATCTCCGGACCTTTTCAATTCATTGTTACTACCTCATCTGCAATTTAAGATTTTGCATGCAATACCATTTGACATCTATCGCTAATAAAACAGCCCCCTTGCATCCAAACATCTGTGTACCTCATTGATTTTCTATGCTTCTATTCTGTTGTGTGCAAATATTTAAGTACATGCTATACAAACACTCAGTACTAATATGTCTAAAACAGAAGTATATAAGAATGCTCATGTGTCTATGTATTCTTTGGTCCTTTACTGGTGTCAGATATCAGGATTGTGACAGAGATTTCAGAACCAGGATTTCACAAGGACTAGCATAAACCAGCCACTAGATAAGTTTTGTGTTAGATGATCTAATGAATTTTCAAATACAGTATTCTTGCTTGGTGTTAGATAATCCATTTTTGATAAATAAAGAGGATAAACTTATGAAGATACACTAGAAAATGGTGCTCCCCTTCATTGGTTCAAGGATCCTAAATCATGACATTACAAAATACATTACTGAAAATTAAATATTTTGAAGAAATTAGATTTAAAAATATTTTTCTACTTCTTCAAATCTAGCATATTGGTACAATTCTATCTTTTGTCAATTATTGTTGTGCATTTTGATATATTTTCATTCACATAAAAGGGAAAAAAAAATCCAAACTTGAATATAAAATCAACTTCTAAGAAAGGTTTGTAGTAATGGTGTTGGAATCAGTTCCAGACCCTTCGTACGAGTATTGGTATCGGTGGTTTTGGCATTTCGGCAGTTTTGGATCTGAGTTTAAGAGTTCTTCGTTCGGAAAGCCAAAATATAATAAGAAATTATTTTTTAAAAAAACTAGAAAAAATATTTGATACATTTAGATATAATCTTATGTATCATTTATTGTCTATGGTTAGTTTTGAATGGAATAATATTCAACACTAGTGACTTATTCACCCGCAATAGATATGTTGTCCATTTCATTTGCTTTTAGGTAAGTTACCTCAACCATAGAACGGTTTGAATGGAATGATATTAAGATGTATCAACGTTTTGAATTTATATCATACAACATCGACAATAGTAATATTATTCACATTGTGTCGATAAATTAACGACGCACTATAGTATGTTGTTCTTCGATACATTCTAGTCATTGTGTTGACATTGGTTTTCCATACTTCTCTCTTTTTGTTTAATCCTTGTTGAACTAATTGAAAAATGAACCACAATTTCAGTATCTTTCAGTAATTGTAGGGATGAGTATCAGATCGAACGTGTCGAAAACATACAATATGGTGATATGTATCGGTATCGGCCAATGCTGTAAACCTTGCTTTTAAGTTACTAATTCTTCTTTTAACTTATTTAATTTAAATTGAGTACCAAAATAGTTGAAAAGGTCATAGTTGTAAAACATTTCAATCGTATGCCGTTTTCAGATTTGAAAAAAAAAACTTTTCTAACACATATCTAGTGAGTTAGTTTGCAATTTTCAAATACTTGGCCCCATTGTAAGAAATGATTTCACAAACTTAACAATACAAACAGAAACAAACTTAGATGGCCAACATTGTGAGCATTTAAATCATGGATCAGCTTTAGTTTCAATCAATTAGTCAACAGAGATGCCACATGGAGAATAGATTATAATACCTATTATATCTGGAGAGAAGCAACTGCTTTTGTTCAAACTTTTTAAGCATTAATTGTCAACAATTGCTCATGTTTCAGTCAGAGACATGATGCTCCACAAAGTTGAGATGAAATTGTTTTCAGTGAAATAATTAGCAGCCAATGCAAAATGATGAGACCATTAGGTTAATACAAAGATGAAGACCATCAGGTGATATACAAAGATAAAGAGGAGCTGTATCTTCAAATTATTTTCACAGATTATAATCTTCAAGCACGGTTACAGTGACAATTTTCCTGGAAAAATTGTTCGGTAGGCCAGAAACAGAAAAGCATTACACCTTTCCTAAGAAATATGATAACTGTAGGAATTGTGAGCATGTGCATACACCTGCGAGCACTTAGAGAAATAAATAAATAAATAGATTTTCCATATAAACAACCTAATCTTCCATTGGTTTAGAAGTTATAAGTTTGTGTAACAAAGTTTGTTTAACAAATGTATTGAACTGCAAAGAGAAAGAGCATACCCTTTCCATTCTGGAACTTGATCTGCTGCCAACCTTTTACCGAAATTTACCATCTTGAAGTCAAAGGATAAGTATCTACAACCAAGAATATGAAATCATAGAGAGATGAATAGATACAAATAGAACTTCAGACATATCAATTTATGCAGAAAAGTAGCAGTAGATTTTTGCAAATTCAACTACCGTCTCGGCTAATTTGTGTAAATTTCAATTGTCTTCATCAACAAAAGAGGACAAACTAATAAGAAAGCATAAAGGTTAAACATAACATACCACTTGTATACAGGATATAAAGTACTTCCCATGTCCACATCATCTCCTTGCTAAATGTACAGGTAAGATGAGTCTTTTCCATAGAATATAAAAGAGTACCCTTGCCCAATTAAAATAAAAAGTTGTCTGGACACAAATCTAAATCTTTCAAAGTTGATTTCAAGGAAAGGAAAATCTGAACTTCACTGTAGAGCACAAAGGACCTTTTTTAAGACAGAAAAGCTATCAAAACAACAACAATAGAGCCTTTCTCTCAACTTTTTGGGCTCCGCTATTTTAATTTCATCAGCACATACCTACGACTGACGCCCCAAGGTACAGACACAGTGACAGGGAGTCAGTAGTAATTCTGGCATGTCCTAGCGTGTTTTGGAGTGTTTTGGGCGTTTCCAATGCATGTCTAACACACCGTGACATGGTGTCGGAACTGATATTCAGGGTGTGTGCTTCCTAACCATATCAAATACTAAGAGGAGAAAGGATTTTGACATAAGCCAACTAAAAAACTCAAGCTAACATTTGCTGCAGAAAAGAATGCAGAGAGGACAGTCTCTCAAATAAGTGCTGAAATTACAGCTGCCTAAGAATTGGACTACTTCTCTAAGACTTTTCTGCAAACCGAAGTTCTCGGCTAGGCTTTACAGTGATCAGTTAGCATACAGTACAAGTATGGTCATAGTGGCAATTCTTTCAAAAAGCAAGATCCTAAAGACTTCAAATAAATAAACGGTATCTTGTCCGTGTCACATTTGACACGTACTGGACACTACATCGACACAGAAGCGACAAGTATGATAGGACACGCAGAAATCAATGACATATCCGTGTCGTCGTGTCCATATCATGCCGTACCGTAGTCATGTTGATTCAAGTATGAAAAAAGTTACTGTGCCATTAAATTTACTGGAAAGACATATAAAATATAAATCTATAGATCCAAACGGCTAGCAACTAGAGATCACAATGGCAATGCTTCCGACGAGAGCTAAAATTAGCGGATACAAAAATGAAGTTAAAATTCATGAAAAAAAAAAATCAATTCTCAGAAATTCTATGAGGCTATGAGCTTCTTGAACCCAATAATGTATCAAACCAATTAAAAAATATTGTGATCGACCAAAAAATAATAACAATTATTTACCAGAGATTTGACGAGATCTCCAGGGAATGCTTAGATGACCATCAACAAACAAACTTGAGTCTGGATTTTTTTTTTTCCCCACAATGGGAAGTTTCCTTCTTGATGCTTTTTGCGCTGGCGGCCCTGATATTTGACCTATTTATACACAGATGGGATCGGAATGGGGAAGCAAACGATTGGCCTCGGTTGATGACGTACCAGAGCGGGATGGAAGTAGTGTCGTTTAGCATGCAAGTCCTTGTGATTTACTATATTGCAGATCAGATTGGATATTTTGCAGAACAGTTCTTCCCAGAAAGGAATTTTTAAAGGATGCTTTTTGGAAAAGTCTATTGGCCGCCTGTTGGTATATTTTGGAAGTTATCATATTTGAATTAGATTAGCTTCTTTTAGGGGTGAGCAACGGTTCGGTTCGGTTCAAACCGAACCGTATATATGAAAATCGAAATAACGTAAACCGTATTTCTCAAAACCGAAAACCGAACCGTTTTTATAAAAACCGAACAAAACCGAACCGAATTAATTCGGTTCGGTTTTCGGTCGGTTCGGTTTCATGGGCCAATGTGCCGGACCTTCAATTTTTTAGCAAAATATGTCTATTTAAATAACAATTTATTTTAAAAATATGATATTATTGTATTAATGAATTATATATTACATAGTGTGAAAAATATCAGTATATATATAGATTGAGGGTAGAGAGAGAGAGAGTGCTAAAAAAAGTACCGACAGAGAATAAGAGGAGAGTGTCCTCGGCTAAGGGTTACAAAATATTAGTATATGTAGATTGAGGATAGTTTGATAAATTATTAAATCTAAATCGGTTTTCGGTTCGGTTCGGTTATCCGGATCAAGAACCGAAAACCGAACCGTTATTTTAAAATTTTAAATTTTCAAACCGAAAACCGAACCGATAACCGAAAAGCCGAACCGTTTGTCATATTTCGGTTCGGTTCGGTTCGGTTCGATTTTCAACCTTTCTTCTTTTGTACATAAACCCATTAAATATACTTATATTTTTAAGGGAAAATGCCCTCATTTGAAGTTTAGAAACTAGCATATATTGAAAAAAAAATTAAAACTAGCAAATATCCCAATTCTTTGTACGAACCCGGCAACTTTTTAACAAAATTTTTGAATGTTTTACACAAAATGGAAGCATTTGCTAGTTTTTTGAAAATAAAAATAAAGTATATACTAATTTTTTATATTTTTGAATGAGGGCATTTGCTAAAGTATTCCTACTTCTAAATAAGTGTCCCACATCTCAATAATTTTTAGGAGTCACCTACTTTATTTTGGTATATGATAAAGACATAACCCATTTTGTTTAGGTCAGCACAAAAATATTAATTTTTAATACCCAAAATCCAAAATATCCCTTTGAAAGTGTCAGGATATCGCCCATTTAAGGATAAAAATAGAATTTTGTATGCCACCACTTATTTTTCCTCCTTGTTCAAATCCTAAACAAGTAGAAACATTTAAATAATTGTAGTCCCAAATCCTTAAACCCTAAGAAACCTATATCATTCCAATCACACCCAACAGATCTTCGAAGAATCCTTGGTCATGTATTCTACAAAGTTCTCTATCCAAGATTTTCAACCTTGTAGTCATTTTCCAATGGAAACGACTCTCAAATGTAAAAGATATTACGAATAATCATTTGATGAAGTAATTGGATTGTTGAATTTTGACAATTGTGCAACACCCGAACAAACTAAGTTTTTTTTTTCTCATTTCAATATTTGAATTTTGCAAAAAAAAAATTTGAAAATTGCAATTGACAGTCTTAGGACTGCTAAAATTTTGACAATCATGACTTAAGCAAAAACTTCCAAATTTTGCCAGTCTAATAACAGAGAAGTTTATACCTTTGGATTACCAAAATTTTGGCAATCCAAGGATAGAGTTGTTTAAGTTGGAATTAGGGTTAGGCTTTCTTTTGAATTTTTTATGTATTTATCTTTCTTTTGTACTTACATATTTATTTCTATTTCAAAATGCAGAATATTTTGTCAACGTATATGGTCGTCCCTCCTATCGGTGTTAATTTAAGCCATTTATACGACGGACATTGTGTTTGACTCCCGTAAAGAAGTGCAAAATCAGTGCCAACAAGTTGGAAAACAACATAATACTGTCATCATCGTTTCAAAATCGATTAACTATCGAGTTGGGCAAAAATGGTTGCAACTTAGATGTGAGAGAGGTGGTGTGTTTAGGGCTCATCATAGAAAAGATACGATCCCAAAAGAAATAAAAATAACAAAAGAAAAGTGTTAAGACAAAGAAATGTGGATATTCATTTAAGTTGCAGGTTGTTACCATCATCGAAGACTAGTGGATAGTGAAAGTCAAGAATGGTATCAATCATCCTCTCTCCGACACACTCGTGGGCCATGCATATGCAAAATGATTGATTGTCACTGTAACTTGACCTGTCAATTGGGCAGGGTCGGCCTAGCCCGGCACGAGCCCAGCCTGAAAAATTGGCCCATGTGCCGGCCCAGCCCCGTATATTAGGTTGTGCCGGACCACGTATATTGGCCCATAATATAGGCCCGGCCCGAAGGCCAAGCCCGACTCGGACCGGAGCTCGACCCGGTTGCAACATCCCCTGTATAATTTGTAAGCCCATAGATATTTTAAAAATATTTTAAATAAGGAATTATAATTTTAAATAGCATTTTTATCTTTAAAATGAATTATTATAATTATTAGAAATTTTCTAGAATTTTTAAATAATTTTTAAATAGTTAAAGCCCAAAAATATTATTTTGCAATTTATTGAATTGTTTTAATAGCTTTTTGTAATTTTTTTAAATGTTTTTAATACAGTTTGCAATATTAGAATCTTTTGTGTAAATTTAATTTGCACATAGCAGAGCGGGGGGGGGGCGTTTATGCAAATTATATTTTGCACATAATCAAGGCGGTGGGGCTTTGTATAAATATCGAATATTGGGGGGGTTTCTGTAAAAGTCCTTTGACCAGTGCCTTCGTCCCCGACTAATCCCGTCGACCGACGGCCAAACCCTAACCCTAATTCCTAAATCTAGGCCTAAACCCTAAACGAAACCCTAATCTAAACCCAGCCAGCCCTATAAATAGACCCCCCCCCCGACCGAACCCCTAACCCTATTTCTCTCCCCGACCACCACAGACACCGCACGAGCCTATTCTTCCCCGACGAACTCGCCGGAACCCTAGATCTAGGATCCTTGTCGCCCCAGCCATCATCGATGCCTCCGAACACCGCCTTCTTGTTCGTCTCGGCGAGACGAACTCGCCTATATCTTTCTCGACGTGCCACGACGTCTCCTCCGCCATAGAGCACCCCCGACAGCCTCTGCCCATCGGACACATACGTGTCACTTCTTCTGTGGGTCGTGTCGTGTCTCGTGTACACGTGTGTGGACTCGTCCAGTGTCGAAGAATCTAGTGGTGAGCATGGACATGGCGATTTCGTGTCGTGCGTATCGTGCTAGCCGCGGACACAGGACTCGTGTCTATTTTAAATACTCGTGTCCCTAACTGTTAGGACACGGGTTTAATATTAAATGGGTAAACGGGTTTGGGTGTGTTATTGGGTTTAAACCCGCACAGTAATGGGTTTTATTAAATGGGTTTACTGTTGACAGCGGGTTTGGGTTCGGGCCCAATGGATTTTGGGCTGGATTTTATATATATATATATATATATATATATATATATATATATATATATATATATATATATATATATATATATATATATATACATATGTGTATATATATATTTATGTATGTTATTATTATGTATATATATACATATATGCATTTACTAAATTATATGTATATATTTCTATGTATGTAGATATAATTTGGTGCTAATGTTATTATGTATAAATTTACAAGTTATTTTATTATTTAATTTTATAACTTGAATATTTCACTACTTTAATATATATATATATATATATATATATATATATATATATATATATATATATATATATATATATATATATATATATATATATATATTATTAAAATGCTTTAATATTCATTTATATATATATATATATATATATATATATATATATATATATATATATATATATATATATATATATTTTAATATATGTATTTTTGTATTTCGATTAATTACGGTTATTTGAGTCCAGACCTAGCATGGGTTCTG
Organism: Iris pallida; assembly: GCA_029216955.1. Classification (NCBI taxonomy): domain Eukaryota; kingdom Viridiplantae; phylum Streptophyta; class Magnoliopsida; order Asparagales; family Iridaceae; genus Iris; species Iris pallida. Next base: position 19,879,368 of record JANAVB010036019.1, read on the forward strand.
TGGACTTAAATAAGCCTAAAAATATTCAAGGCCTGTACAAGTCATATTGGACTTTATTCATGGCTTTGGGTCCCGTATCTGGACTTCGGTTCAATTTCGTATACGTGGATAAAATATTAAATAATTAATTATTTATTTTCCAGAAATTATAACATGCTATATTTGAATTTTTATATATAATTTTTTTGCTGTAAAAATCTGGGAAAAATTGTATTTAAATACTATGTTAATTTAGCTAATTTAATATAATTTTTCTAGGATTTATTTAGTATTGTTGACATTTTATAAAAATAGGAAAACAGAACTCATTTTCAGGGTACTTATGTTTACTGATTTTTATTAAATATCTATGAGGGTTTTTAAATTCCAGAAAAATTTGTATAAATTTCTATAATTAACAAGGATCATCTTGGTACTTTATTTTATGTATATTTTAGCCTTGTTCCTATCTTAATAATTGTTGGAACACAGTGTACAGTCTGATTTATTTATGAAATAATTACGACTTACGATATATTGTGTGATTTTGGGATATTTTAGTGTTAGACCTTACCCTACCATAGTGTAAAGGTCGTAGAAAGTTGGTTTAGGTATTGTGTCACCCCACATTGGTCTCCTATGCTAAAGTCATCATTTGGATAGGTGTCCAGTCAGAAAGTCGTGTCGCACCACTAGTGTCCTAGTATTTAACTTAGTATAAAAACTAAGTTTATGTATCATTTTTACAGTGACGAGATACCAGGATATCTATAGCTTCATATATATACCCTTGCTTTGCACAAGGCAAGTACCTCTACAAATTTTATTTACTGCATATAATAAATTGTGTATAAACCATGTTAAATACCGATACCTAAACTGCAAGTCATATCTCTCCATGTTCCACCTACTTTATACTGCTCTCAGTATCCACCATGTTTTATACTATTCTCGTATCTCTCACATGTTTAGAATCTGGGTTATAGGAAAACTGATAGTTGAGTACGTGATCATGCCCCCTTTACCGTACTCGAGCAAAGTTTTATTTTATATGTTACTGTGTCGTAGGCCTTTTTCTCAAAGCAGTATTTGTACGTATGTACATCTATTGCCGTATTACGTGTACGGAAGTAAATTTTATTTACATGTGCCCCCGTATATTGTACAACTATTGACGATCACGTACCTGCTACAGTTTTAAATATTACATATACATCTATCTCTATGACATGTGTCCTTGCCATGATAGATTGTGATATGCCATGATTCCTGTTTATTACACTTCAGATCATTTTATGCTTCGTATATTTAGTTTGTTAGAATCAGTACTTGCTCTCGTCCTGACAGGATAACGTTATAGGTATACTTACCGAGGAGGAGTTGCTATGTTATTCCTATTATGGAGTTGCCGTCGAGGATCAGACTTTGCCTTACGAGGATGTACCTGCGAAAAAATTTGTCTAGTTTGTTTAGTTGCTCGGGACTTTTAAGAGTAGTCATGTTTAGACTATGTATTTTGATACTGGACCTGTATCCAGTTTTATGTCTTGACTATGTATTTTAGAACATATTTATATACGAGATGATTTTGATGTTTGGGATATTTTTTGACTCAAAAATGACATATAGAACTGTTAGCACACTTTGGTCTTATCTTGTTTGTCTATTAGAACAGCTTACTATACTTTATCTCAAGCGTAGGCTGGACATGACTCGGTCCGGCCTAACAATTTGGGTAGCGGATCGTGACATATTTTTAGTGGTGGCCCATGCAGGTCCTGACTAAATTGTTTGGTTACGTCATTGTACCAAGCATGCCTGCAATTAGGAACTTAAGGTAACTAGATAACACTAGTAATAACATTTAGAACACCTAGAGGATTACTAGGATTGTAACATAGGAAACTCATCGCGGCATATGCTCGTTATTATAAATTAGACTTTTTTGTTGTTTATGATTGTTTACTTTAAAAGTTCTTATAAGTTCTTTTATTTATTAGATGGTGCTCACACGCTCGTCCTAGTATGCCACCCCTAAAAATGGCACACTTCCTATCCAGTCGGTTGACCAGTTGACCGATGCACCTCCACCTCTACCTACCATACTCCCCCACTCCACAAATCCACTAACCCAGATGCCTCCACCACCTTCCGCATCACAGTCCCAGCAGGACTGGATACTCCCACTACCACCTATTAGTATACCTACCCAGGCTTCCGTCACTTACAACGGGAACCAACTGCTCACTCTGATCCAGGGGTTCCTAACAACCCATCAGGAGCAGACCACCTTACTCCGCCAGAGCATAGAGCGTACCATGGTCCCACCACCGGTAGAGCCACGGCAGAGAACGGGGAACATCAAGGACTTCATGGGCTTGAACCCTAGGGAGTTCATGGGGACTGAAGGCATCATAGTAGCAGATGACTGGCTAGACTCGGTAGAGAGGAAGCTCCTTGGAGCTAGGTTGCCGGGTGACCTTCAGGTCAAGGCCACGAGATTTCTGCTGACAAACTTGGCAGGAGTTTGGTTCAGGAATGAGCCATTACTCACGAGGGGGAGGGCCACATGGGATCATTTCAAGATCCAGTTCAAGAAGAAATTCTTCTCGACCACCGCTAGAGTAGCCATAGGGCTACAATTCCAGAACATCTAGCAGGGGAACCGTTCTGTTGACGAGTACACAGGGAGTTTAGTCATTTGAGTCATTTCACTCCTAGTCTAGTTGCAGACCCAAAGAAGATGACACGTAGGTTTTGCCATGATCTAGTCCCAGACATTGGCATTTTCCTAGTGGCGAACGGGACGACTGACTACTACCAGAGCCTAGAGTTGGCCCGGAGTATAGAGGAGCGTCTTCTGTCTTGTAAGAGGTCGGCTTCCGTACACCACGAGGGACCTTCCAAGCACCAGGCTTTCCAGCCGAGAGCACCGGCTCCGCACCAGTAGACATACCGTCCTCCCACACCACATCACCCAACTCCACCAGTTAGAGCCCCGGGACCACAGCAGCAGAAAGGAGCTCTGTGTGTATTCTGTAGAAGGCCAGGGCATGATTACTCCATCTGTAGGAAGAGGTTGAGGCAGTGCTTAGCTTGCAGGTCTACCACCCACCAGCTTAGGGAATGTCCAGTAGCGAGGGTACCAGGTGCTGGACCACCATTTAGAGGACTGCTACTTTCGACGCAGCAGCAGAGGTTCGGGCAACATCTGCAGCAGCACAAGGGACCCCAGGGGAAGGCTTATAGTCTGGCTCTTGAGGCAGAGCCGGAGCAGGTTTTGGAGCCAGATTATTTAGTCGACATCATCACAGGTCATGTTTATTTGCATACTTTTCTAGCTCTATGCTTGTTTGATTCCGGTGCATCGCATATCTTCCTGTCATTAGAGTTTTTGCATAAACACCACGTAGTAGCTACACCTACCGAGGAGATGAGTAGAGTATTGACGGGAGGCAGACCAGTACCCATTAGAGCTATATATAGATGCTCTATTACTATAGCTGGGAGAGAGTTTGGGGGACGATTCTTTGTGATGCCACTTCCCGGGTATGATATTATATTGGGAATGGATTGGCTTAGCTATGCTCACGCAGCTATAGACTGCCATGAGGGTAGTATTTTGTTCAGTCTCCCAGGTACGACACTATTCAGTGTCAGGAGAACAGGGCTGGAGATCAGCCTAGAGCCGAACTATTGTGCAGCAGTTGGGGAGTTAGCATCGCCATGCCCTATCATCAGGGAGTTTATGGATGTATTCCTAGAGGATCTTCCAGGACTTCCGCCTGACAGATATATGGAGTTCACCATAGATTTAGTACCGGGTTCATCACCAGTATCCGGGCTTGCTATAGAGTGAACCCCAAAGAGGCCGTAGAGATGAAGGAGCAGATCGATGACCTATTGAAAAAGGGTTTCATTCGATCTAGTGCTTCTCCATAGGGAGCGCCAGTACTCTTTGTGCCAAAGAAGGATGGTACAGTCCGGTTGTGCATTGACTACTGGGCGTTGAATACTATCACCATTAAGAACAAATATCCTCTGCCCAGGATAGATGATTTGTTCGACCAGTTGAGTGGGGCGAAGGTATTTTCCAAGATAGATTTGAGATCCGGTTACCACTAGGTGAAAGTCAGGGCTGAAGACATCCAGAAGACTGCGTTCAACACGAAGTATGGGCAGTACGAGTTTTTGGTGATGTCGTTTGGTCTCACAAATGTGCCAGCTGTCTTTATGAACTTGATGAATAAGATATTTCACCAGTATCTGGATAAGTTCGTCGTGGTGTTTATCGACGATATCCTGATATACTCAAGATGCCAGAGGAGCACGTAGAGCACTTGCAGACAATTTTGGAGATTCTGAGGCATGAGAGGTTGTATGCCAAATTGTCGAAGTGCGAGGTTGGAACACATGTCGCTAAAAATCTTATAATCATCTAACCAGTGACTAATAGTTCTACCAAAATATCTAGGACATATGATATCTATAATCCGCTCCTATCTATCAAACAATCAAATATTTAATAAGTAATAATTTACACAAGTAGCAAAAATATTGATGAACTCTAATAAGCATGACTTTTCGTAGCTCCGCAGTAGGGAAGACAGAAAGATAAGGCAGAATAATAGGGAGCAGCTGTGAAGCTTCAAGAGCAGTGGAGAGTATCCAATGTTACAGATAGAAAGGGAGTTTATGAACCACTGCCTTATTTGCTAGATTGGGCTACTCTAGTTCAGTCACTTGCTGAATCAAGAACCCTTCGTTTCTTAGAGGGGCTTGCAATCCGTGCAATACGAAAGTTCCGTTCTTGAAATTCTAAACAAGGTTCCAAAGTAGAACGAAATTTGAGAAATCAAGATTGTGATATATTCCGTGGTTATTTAAACACACAAGCAAGGAATATAATTGTAATGGAAGATCGTATCGTGACTTCTAGGTAGATGGAATATGGGTTACGGATGGCATCACATCCTAAGAGGTGGAGACTACATAATAGGTATAGGGTCCGATTTCAAATAGTTCAGTTCTATAGTCCAAATATGGTGGTGTGCATGGATGGGTTCTACTGGGCCTTAATGGGTTCTCTATTTGGACATCAGTCGTTGGTTGGATGAACATTGGATTTCGATCTATAAGGATTGGACAAGATCCCAATGATAAAACTCTTCCTACTAGATTAGGGTATCCTAGATTAGGTTTCTATCCAAGGGTTGAGCTAGTTGCCCGTCAGGTTGGTTAGCTAGGTCCCTAAAGCCCAAAATACGCTTTCAATGACTCTTGTGTTTAAGTAGCACATGAGGTCTCAATTGGGTGGACTCTAGTGGCATGTGCGTAGTGGGCTTCGAGTTGATCACAACCATGTATTGGATCGAATGAATTGAGTCAAGGTTGAGGCTCTAGTGGAAGTTGGGAAGTATATCGGTACTATGGTAAGGGTTTTAGCTATTGCTTTTGACTTAAAAGTCGTACCATAAAAATAGAGTACAAGGAGACGGGTTTGAGTCGGACATGATATACCTAGATGAAGATGGACTCGTCTAGATCTTACATGTGAAATTTGTTGGAAGATAACAGCTGGTCTCGTGCTCCGAATATTAATGGCACGGCCGGGGACACGAAATGATCTAAATGGAAAGTGGGAGTCCGTGGGCACTAATTATCAACCTAATGGGAAGTTATCCTAATCAATCGGTAGTTTTCGTACATCCAAATTTTTTTTAGAAAGCTTACAGTCTACCCACCTTAGAAGCTAGGATATAGTTTTAGGAATAATGAGGTTAGAAGGATTCCAAGGTCCAGATACTGTACCTCGACTCTGGCTAATAGAGAATAAGGCACGGCGTATCGGATACGGTAGGTATAAGTCAAGTCAAGGGTCGTTCTTCAATAAATGGAAAAATGAGTGTGTACAATGACATAGGGTCAATGAATTAGAGGAACATACACAATCATAGTATACAAGAGTTATCGACGGGGTAACCATTCTCTAAGGCACATCATATGATAAGATTTCTAACAACAAAGTCGTGAATTTCTATTGGGGTCAAACCTGCCAGACTATTGTCACAAGGGTTCTAGGTGAAGCAAGCTTCAATAAATAATTTGAGGCTCACAATAATCGGTCTCTTAAGGATAGATAGTCTCCTAGGTTGGCATTTGGTCAAGGGAAAGATCCTAATCATTCTCGGACTCTAATGACCAGAAGATCATGATAGTAGGTTTAGGGTCGCAGAGAGGACGAGTAACTTAAGGCAAGGTTCTAGTCACCTGGCTGGCCGATGGTAGTTACCCTTGTGTATACAACCATCATAGCCATGGGGATACCCTGTGTCTCTCTACCCATTATAAGCTTTCGTCTTTCCAAATCAGTGAAAGACAAAACAATAGGGTTCAAGGGAGATGTCACTGAACACAATTACGTGATTCAAAGGCGAATGTATAATTCAAGGAGTTGTCAAAGCAGTCGCGGATGAGATCTTAGAGACATCTACATCTCAACCCACGTAGGATAATTAGATGAAGAGCGAACCAATTGCATCATGGTTGATCAAACCGTAATACAATAATTCTGATTTGACAATATGTTAGCGGGCGTCCCCAATAAACATATGTCTTGAATCAAGCTCGATAAAAGAGTAAGCTTGCAAAACTAGGCTGTAATAGCAGCACTGGTCAAGATAGTCAATATATAAGTAGGCGAGATTTTTAGAAAGGAGGCAGTAGTTCGAGTTTTGAGAGAATCAAAACCTTACCTGGTGTCATTGCTTATACAGTCATCCCATATCTTCTATCCATTCGGCCTTAGTCGACCAATGGGTTATGGAACTCTAAATTCTATATTCTAGGTAAACCTATTAATGTCAGTCAATTACCTTGTCAATAGATCACAAGGACTGCGGATTGCTAGGTTAGGAGACATGCTACCCTACTTACAGCAAGATAGAATTTAAAAAATATGCAATTCTAACTCACGATATAAGATTTATGTCTAATAAGGCAAAAGAAAATAAAATAGTTCATCAAGATCAAAGCCTTAACTATAGGTAAGCCTAACTTACCAAGTGAATGGTATATCCACATCGGATCATATCGTCATATCAAAGGTAAAAGTGTACCTATAGGGATCTAGCAAGCTATCTAAATTTAATGATTCTAAATTGCATGGCCTATCTAACAACCTTAACTACCCAATCGGTCAATTTAAACAAGGGACTCCTAGTCCTAGTCATTCTCTTAAATTATTTTAATCCTAATTGTGAATGAGCATTTCCTGAGCGCAGGCTCGCAATGGTACGACTAACTTAAGTACCATCATGATTTCACAATCTTTTGCGAAAACGACCTACATGAGCCACTACAAAAACTTGTCACGACCTGCACCCGCTTTTTCGGATACGAGACGTGTCTAAGCCAGCCTACGCCGCAGAGTCGGCGGTAGAACGCTGTCAAGCCCGCAAGAAATAAATGCTCAAAAATCACAAAGTATGATATTTGCTGCTCATTCACATTTCTAAGTTTATTACAACATTTATAATATTTTTAATTAAAAAAATATAATATTTTATAATTAATGAAATATTACAACTGCTATCTATTTCTAGGTCGACCTCAGCATACCCAAGCCTTCCCAATGCTAAGAGTGATCGCGGCTAACCTGAAAAATATTGGTTTCCAGTCAGGAATGGAACAAGTACACAAACCGACGACAATGCAAAAATACAATAGAATTAACAAGACATAAAAATAACATATAAGATATAAAAACTGGAAAGAACTGATGACATGGCACGGCAGAGAAGAAAACAAGGAAAAACTAATAAAAGACATATATCTAGGTGGTTTAAAATATCCTTTTCGGCATGTGAATGACTAGGGGGTAAATCCGGCACCTGCACGTGTCGTGTACAGGTGCTATTGTTCACGAATAGACATCATGGGATAGTTCTGGGTAGTCCACATGTATACTAAGATATTTTTCCTCCCGACTACTCCGTGTGACGAGCGTGTCAACAAGTAGCAAGATATATGTATAGACATGAAATGAAAAGACTACTATGTATCGAAAGCAATAAGAAAGTGCACTTGCCTGAGGTCCTTAGCTGGTGAAACCAATAATAATATACCACTCAATGAGCCACAATCAGTCAACACATGCAGAAGTCTCCAGATGCTGAAATAAATAGTACCAACATTCTCAGAATAGTCAAATTAGCTAGGATTGCCTATCCTTAAGTCCAATTCTGGACACAGGGGCAAAACGATAATTTCGGGCAAAAACGATGTCCGCCGTTGGACCCGCTTTGCACCGAAATGCATGCCAGAGTCAATGATCTCTAAAGTCATCAAACTACATGTCAACAGGTCCAGTTTTTCGATACGAATCCAACCGTATGTCCAGAGTTGGATTCCGACAGGCCGTGCATAAAATCGCCCGTTGAGTGGGACCGTAGGGCCCGCAAAACGACGTACGATTCAACTGTCTCAGAATTAGACCAAACTTGGCATACAGGACCAGTAAAATGATACGGTCCGGTTGGCGTAAGTTTTGTCTCGTTCTGACGAGCGTGCACAAAGTAATTGGGAAATTTGCACAGAGGCCGATACGGTGAATTTCGACGAATTCGCATCAAATTCATCGTGCACACGCGACCAATTTGAATTCCGTCAAAGCCCACACGACCACGAAGCCATTACGCATCTTTCAATGCTTTCGGTTCGCGACCACGTCGCCCGGATTGGCGGGACGCACGTCGTGTGGATGAATTTTATTGATTTTAAAACATGTTTTTGTCAAACTTTGGGATTCGATTTCTCGACACGTAGTCGATGATTTCCAAATCCACAAAAAGGGTCATGAAGTCCTATATGTTGTCTATAATTGTGTTCAGGTAGAATTTCTAAATAGCTACTGGATCGATCGAAATCGATACGCCAATGTGGGTTCATGGATTGTTATGTCCTGTTTTTGGGACAGGTTTTTTGCCATGTTTGGAGCGATTTATCGAGCAACCTAGCTCTTTATCCTACAAGCTATTGGAAGGAATTCAAAGTCATATAGGTTGTGAGTATACCTGCGCAAGTGGCTCGAAAAATGGATGAATGTGCACGACGATACGTCATCGCGAAACCAGCCCCGTGCTGCGGCTGTTGTCGCGTCTCTCCCGCGTCTGTACGCGCGCGCGGCCATCCGCGGCCGGCCGGCGGTGGCCCAGGGCGGCGCTGTGGTGGTGCGCGGCCGCTTGGTGGTCGTGGGTGGGTCGCCCAGGGCTAGGAGGTTGTCGACGTTGGGAGAGTTAGGGTTTCGATTCCCATCCCGGTCGAACTCTCGACTATGATTATATATATTTCTGTTGTAAAAATAGAAGCTTGAAGTCTCGGTTTGGGTGGCAGCAAGGTCTCATGAGGGGCCCATGCAATGGAGTTGACCGAAGATTTGTGCTCAGTGAATACGTGGGCCTGAGTCCATTCATCTGGCTTGTTCCCTTCCTAATCTTCTTTGTTTTCTTTTTCCTTTTTTCTATTTCTATTTTCTATATATATATATATATATATATATATATATATATATATATATATATATATATAAACACTTATGTATATATATTACATATATACACACATTTACACACACATAATATTTATATTTTTATATATACACACATAATATTTATATTTATATTCATACACACATCTTCCTATATATATGTATATATATACACACACATTCGTATACAATATATTTTTATGCATACACCTCCATACATACATATATATATATATATATATATATATATATATATATATATATATATAATATACACATTCCCATTTATACGCGTATACTTATATAATCCTATATATACATATTAACCCATGCACATTTATTTGACCATGTAATAATATAACCAATTAATATTAAATAACAATCCCAATAAAATAATAATAAGGATAATAAAGAAATTTAATATGCCAATAATAGGCATATATATCATTTGTACAGTCTTCTAGTAGTCCCAAAACGTACAAGGACCCATTTATATAATTACCATTGAATATCAACTAATAACGGTATTTATAATATTTAATTAAGAATACTTAGAAAATATTCATTAGATAATTAAAACGGAATTCGACACCATCATACCAAGATACATCAACACGAATGTCATAGGACGTCCCGTATGACTAAATGGGCTTGGGCTCAGTTCGTGTTTAGTTTGACTAGTTTGGTACAACCAGGTCTCCTAAACGTCAAATAACAATAATAATGAATAATTAAATTATTTATACTGGTCATGTCACAACTTGGCCTGATTTTCTTAGTTAGGACATCACTATGGCTCGGCCTTCCCCTACCATGACTAAACACTAGTCAAAGCACGCCACTGAGCTATCCGTGCCATGATTCCTAGTCACCTTGTACTCCAAATCTCAACTATGGCTAAAATCATCTACCGTAATAATTAACTATTTAATTATTTATAAAATTCTAAAATCACTATTTAAATCAAATAAATAATAAAAAATATTTTAAAAATTTTCGGAAAGGGAGGCTACACAGAGCGATATGCAATATTTGATGGAGCAACATAATCATAGAGATATCAGACTGAAGGAGGACTCTCATCCGTTTAAGGCTGGTAACACCCTCCAGAGTTATCTCAGACAGGGTTACAGACCCATGTCCAAAGAGGCCCAACTAACGGATTTTCTCTCTATATGGCTGCGACGCTTCATAGTTCCAAGAGCCAGCGCAGTTGACAGATTCCATCGAGGCGTTCTGTTTGCTGCAGTACGTCTCATTTTTGGATATAAGATGGATCTGCTTTCAGCAATGACCCGCCGCTTGGACGCAGGATTGCGTTCTTTTGTACAGACCATGCTTCACGACAAGGCGGCAAGGCAAGACTTTCCTCGTACCGAGATGCCGTATACCTATTTATTCGGATGGCTATTGCTTCACCATCCCAGTCTGGTGAACCCTGATATAGAAAGTGTCGGTAGAGATTTCATCAGATACTACTCCAACGCTTATTGGCAATATACTGCTCTTTCAGAGTGCAGATTCGCCTTGAATCGTGGATCGGGATGGAGCTTTCAGTGCATTTAGCCCCCTCACGGATATGAGAATATGCCTCCACAGCTGATGGATTTAACTGCAGAATCACTCCGGTTAAGTCCACCCATCTTTTCGTGGCTGCAGACGATCCGTCCCTCTCACTTGGTCTACAGATTCGAGGAAGAGTGCTATCTGGAACCGTACTTGCCAAGTCAATTTGCACGACAGTTCGGATATGATCAGCTTCATGTAGGTAATGCCACCACTTGTCTACAGGCCAAGGGTTATCTGATCGATGGGGCTAGGGCTTGGAGCTATTACAATGCCCGGGGTACTAAAGCAATATTTTCCACGCCCTTCAATCTTCAGCAAGGCCTGCGTATGTTATATACATACGCAAACTTCTATACTTCAGCGAACACATTCACTGAAAGCTTCCATCCTGCATACAGCTTCGCAAGTGAAAAGAGGTCCATGTTTGGAAAACACACTGCTCAGGCTTTTCGGGATGTAGAAGATAGAGATCCTGCGGATCCACCACTGGAAGCTTCTATTCAAAAGAACTATCCCGATGAAGTTCAGGATCCTCTGGACGTATCCCTAAAGGTGGGGAAAGAGAAACCCCCTGCCAAGGGGTTGAAGAAAAGAAAGGCTAAGGAGACGACGGCTCCTCCTCAGCTGGATAATAGACCTGCTTCCCCAAGGGCTCCAAAGAAGAGGAGAAGGACATCTTTGACTATAAATAAACCAACGACTACAAGAATGACTCGTTCTCAGTCAAAGCAGATGCTCCTCAGTTCCTCCTCCGGAGAGAAGGAAATCACTCATTCTTCTATTCAGAAACAGAAAAGAGTCACAGAAGGAGGAACGTCTACCACTCTGATCGATCTGGTGGATGATCGCACCGGAGCTGCTGAAGAGCCGGTTGCATCACCACATAGAGAGGTCAGGAGAAAGTTGGTAGTTGCCGAAGAGGTACCATCTCAAGAAGGTAATATCGAGATTGTGATATACCCAAATAATATATACTTTTTCCTTGTCAAAGATGTATATTAAATTGATTTCTTTCTTTTACAGTGGCTACTTCAGCGGATGTTCAGTCGTCTACTACCACCGTAGAATCTCCGATATCATAAGCTGTGATGGTACGTATTCCCGCCAATGTACTTGCTACGACGGGGATAACAGTTCCATCCCCAACTCCTATGACTCCGGAAGCCACCTCTCATGAGAAAGATTTGCTTCCACAAGATTCTCCGAAGGCTCAAGAGCCTACTCATTCTGAAGAGGCGATGATTGAAGCCTTAGCTGATTGTGACTTTGGTGATGAATCATATGATGATGATTGGAATAACATCACTAAACAAAAACAAACTTTAGAGGATGTACCATCACCTCAGGAACTTCCAGCTGATGAAGATCACTCAACTGCTGAAGACGAAGAAAATGTGGTTATCAATAAAGAACATATCAATCCCAAAATCAATGAACCCATAATCTCTGAGAAACCTGAGATGTCTGGAGTGGCAGCAGAATTAGCAGATAAAACTCTAATAACTCTGCCACTTCAGACTGAATCTGGAGCAGGAAGTAGTCAATCTACTATGTCTGCAGAGACCCTGTCAAAGCTTCAGCCAGAGACAGTCAAACCTCTTGACTCCTCATGCTATACCCAGCTCAGGTAAAATTCTAAACATGATCTATTTGTCGTATCTCCTTCATCATTGTATATTGCTAATACAAATGACATATGTAAATTGTAGAAGAACCCACAGGGACTGTAGCATGGGAGGGAAGCTCTTCCCACATCAGCGCTCAAGATGAATTACCTCCACATATTAAAACTGTAAAGACTCCAGCGGAAGTAGTAGCCACCCCAGGAGCCATAGCAACTAACAAGTTCGTGGTGGCTTCCTTCACAAAAGTTTTCTTCACGTCTCTGGAGCCTTTAGTTCATAGAGTGATAGAGAGAGAAGATGTTCCTTTTAGTACAATCAGAACTCCCTCTTCATTATTGATCGGAGGCATCCGCTGCCAAGGAGACGTGGCTCAGGCTATCTTTTTGGCACACATTTTAGATGAGCTGGAGGGATCAATTAAAGCTTGCAAGGAGCTAAAAAGAGGGGATATCGAGCAGCTAGTAAACATAGAATATGAGGCTATGGCTCGAGAAGCAGAGATTAGTAAAGCAATTTTGAAGAATTTTTGCTGGCTTTTACTAGACAATCATCTGAAATAGACATTCAAATTGCTGATGCAGCTGTTATTGCTAAGAGTCATAAGACTAAGGCTGCAGATGAAGAGAAGAAGGCTGCTGATCTGGAGGCTAAAATTGCCCAGCTTCAAGCAGAACTCAAGACTGTCAAGCAGAACTTAGAACAAGAAAATCAGTTACATCAAGCTGTTATTAATCAAATAGATGCTTTGAAGCATCAGAAGAAGGAATTTGAACGTCTAAAGAATGAAGAACTAGCACGTCAAACTGCTGCTCTGTACCCATTCAATCCTGAGTCAGGAAGGGTTGAAGCCAGGCAGCGGGTGCTAGATTCCCATAATAAAAGAGTTCAAGTTTTGAAGAAACAAATTGTAGAACTTATTACTTATCCTTCAGAATAGAATAAGCAAAGCTTGTTGTCTTTTTTATTACAATGTATCTCTTTTTTGAAATAGAAATAAAATAAAAAAACTTTTTATGTGGTTCCATTACTTGTTGCATATCTTGTTATAGATATAAGTAATAGAATAGAAAATATATTCAGAGGTACTGGACATGATATATTTCTTGATTAGAAAATAATAATATTTATTATATCTTCTCAGAGGTATTGTGGACGTGGCAGAATAGAACGTTTAGAAATACTGTTATTTCAATAGACAACTTTATCAGAGGTACTAGGGACGTAACAAGTTGCTGATGTAGATAGTCGGAATTCAAAGGTGTGAAGGACATTAATTCCTTTTATTTATAAGAAAGTAAATAAAAGATAAAAGATGTCAAGACTAATAAATGTATGGATGAACATTTAGACTCTTTTTTAGTGGAGAGAAAGTGAATGATTGAATGGTCGCTTCAGTTTTTGTGGAGGAGACATTAAATGAATGAACAGTCATCTCGATTCTCGAGGAGTAGAATGAATGAATGAACAGTCATCTCTTTTAGGAGAAAGAAATAAATGAATGAACCGTTGAACTTCTTTTAAAGAAAAAAAGTCGTATCGGTTCTCAAAGCCGATCATCTAGTCGTTCTGTCTATAAATAGAACAAAACTTCTGTAGATATGGTCAACTTCTTTTATTTCTGTACACAATATCTTCTAAAGATTTGCTTACTCCGAAGATCGAAGACATGACTGAGATGCCTCCTGCTGAGCCTCCGGTTCCTCCTCAGAAAGAAGTGGGTGAAGGCTCGACCATTCCTGCACCAGAGCAGGACCTGATTGCCAAGTTGGTGAAGCCTGGGAAGACTGCTGAAGAAGAAGCCACGAGGATAGCCGCCTGTGAATTGCTAGTGTGTTCAGACAATGAGATGTTTGAATTGCTGGCAAATCATGTATTTAATCATGAAGGATCGGGTCCTCGTCCCGTCCTTAATATTATGTAACTCTTTTCTGCTTTTGAAATAAAATAAACTTTATTTACATCATTTATCTGAATATAGAATATTTTACTTTTATACATAATACTTCTTGATAAATTTGCCATTGATAGGCATCATAGCAACTCTGCCATCCATATCTTTTAATTGGTAGGCTCCATTTGAGAAAACCTTATTTGCCACATATAGACCTTTCTATTTTGCTTCAAATTTGTCTTTGCTCATGTGAGTCATAGTCATAGGACGTCTGACTGTAAGAACTAGCTTGCCTTCCTGAAATGTTAGCACTTTGACTTTGCGATTGAAAGCTTTTGAGATAAAGGCTTGATAAAGTTCGATATGTTGTTGAGCTAGCAGCCTTTTCTCATCGAGCGCCTCTAATTCTTGAAGTCGGAGACGATCATTATTTTTTGTGGTAAGTTCATTAGCAATGGCAATTCTTAAGGATGGAATTTGAATTTTCAGGGGTAAGACAACTTCACATCCATATACTAGAGAAAAAGGTGTACAACCTGTGGGATTACGGACTGTAGTACGATAAGCCCATAGACATTCTCCAAGTTTCTTACTCCAATTACATTTGTTAATAGAAACAAACTTTTTAAGGAGTTTGATAATAGTTTTGTTGAATGCTTTAGCTCACCCGTTAGCTGCAGGATTATAGGCCGTAGAAGCAACATTATTGATTCTGTTGTCATCACAGAACCTAGTAAACTTGTGACTGGCAAACTGTGGTCCATTGTCATGAATGATCCGACGAGGTATGCCAAATCTGTATATCAGTTATAGCCAAGATAAATCGATGTCCTTTAGACGAAGGGGGATTGATTGGACCAATTACATCCATGCTCCAAGCTTCGAAGGGCCATGAGGCAGTAGTCGGATGAAGAAATTTCAATGGTTGGTTAATAAAATCTGTATGAATCTGACATGCTCGATATTTTCTTGCATAATCAATGGCATCTGATACCATAGAGGGCCAGTAGTAGCCCATACGTCGGATACAATCCTGTAATTTAGGATCGGGCTGATGTGCTCAAAAAATGCCATCATGAGCTTCGTATAATATTTGCTTCGCTTCATCACCAGCAAGACATCTTAAGAGTAATCCATCAAAAGTTTTTCGAAAGAGAGTTTTGGTGGTATGATTATAATAGAATCGAAGCGATCGCCGACAAATACTTGTTGCTTCTTTTGGATCTTCAAGTAGTATATCATGTACTATAAAGTCGATGAAGGGTGTTCTCCAATCTTCGCTGATGACATTGGCTTCAGTTGAATTATTGAATTCAATGTTATGATTGTTTTCAATATAAAACAGTTCTCTATTGGAGATAACAACCATTTGTTATCTTTTGACTGGAATTGCTAAGTCCGCAGCCAGGTTAGCTAAGGCATCAGCTTCTGTATTGCATGCTTGACGTACATGTTCAATGAAGAATCCTTTAAAAGAAGAAGCTATTCTGATTGCTGCTTCGTGGTATAGTACCAGATCTTGATGTCGAACATCGTATGTGCCTCTAACTTGATTAACAATCAGCTTAGAATCACCATAAACTTCGAGATATTCAATATCCATTTGTTTGGCTAATTGGAGTCCAATGAGCAAAGCATTATATTTTGCCACGTTATTAGAGCACGACTCATCTAAGGAATAAGCCCTCTGAATAGCTAATCCATCTGGTGAAACGAGAACAATTCCCACTCTAGCGACAAGGGTACCTCCAGGTCCAATTCTAGATGCTCCGTCGAAGAATAAATGCCAAGTAGGGAATTCTTCTGAGATTATATTTGATTCCAATGTTTTGTCTGGAATCTCATCATAGAGTTTAGATGTTTCAGGAATAGGATGAGCTGCTAAGAAATCAGCTAGTGCTTGGCCTTTAACAGACTTTTGGGGAACATAGACCATATTATATTATGCTAATAATATGGCCCATGTAGCAAGCCTAGAATTAAGTGTGCTGGGCTTCTTCATTAAGACCCGAAGAGGATTGACTCGGGATATAACATGAATAGTTTGGCTGATAATGTAATGTCTTATCTTTTGAACAGCAAACATTAAGGCTAAGCATTCATTCTCTACCGGTCTATAACAATGTTCAGCTCCAATCATCGTTCGACTAAGGTAGTAGATGGCTTGTTCATGACCTTCTTTGTTTTTCTGAGCCAGCAAAGCTCCCAATGAATGGTTCATCACCTGGACATACATCAAGAAGGGTATTCCTGAGATCGGTGGTACAAGGACCGGTGGACTCATCAAATACTGCTTTATGTCATCAAATGCTCGCTGACATTCTTTTATCCAAATAAAAGATATACCTTTCTTTATTAACTGGGTAAATGGTCTGCAACGTCCAGATAAATTCGAAATAAACCTCCTGATGTAAGCAAGTCGACCTTGGAATTCTCGTAGCTCTTTTAGGTTGCGTGGAGGACGCATCTCTTGAATGACTTTGATCTTCTCGGGATCAACGTGTATACCTTTAGAGGTAATGACGAATCCGAGAAATTTACCACTAGAGACACCCAAGAAAGACTTGGTGGAGTTCATTTTGAGTTGATGCTGGCGTATTAGATTGAAGATAGTTCTTAAATCTTGGATGTGATCTTCCTTTAGAAAACTTTTGAGAGCAATATCATCAACATAACATTCGACAGTCTTCCATAAATGATCTTGAAAGATAGTACTCATAGCCCGCTAGTAAGTTGCACCTGTATTCTTAAGACCGAAAGGAATAACTGTATAACAGTATACTCCGCGAGGGGTACAGAATGAAGTATGTTTGTCATCTTCAAGATTCATCCAGATTTGATTATATCCAGAAAACCCTTCCATCAAAGAGATTCGTTCGAATCCACAAGTATTATCGATCATGGCATCAGTATGGGAGAGGGAATTCATCTTTAGGACAAGCGTCATTGAGATCTCGAAAGTCTATGCACACCCGAACCTTTTCGATCTTTTTTAAAACTGGTACAATATTGGCTACCCAGTCAGGATGTTGTTCTTCTCTGATAAAACTGCAAGCGATAAGCTTTTTGACTTCATCATCAATCGCATCCATTATTTCAGGCTTGAATCGCCGTTGCTGTTGTTTGACTGGCTTGGCATTAGGCAATATGTTAAGTTTATGAGTTACGACTTGAGGATCTAATCTCGACATATCTTCATAACTCCAGGCGAAGACATCAATATATTCACGAATAAGGTGAATCAATTCTTGTTTATCGTCCTCTAGAAGATTTTTGCTAATAAAGATTGGTCGCGATACACCTTCTCTCCAACATCGATCTGGATTAGTTGATCCTCAGTAGGTGGTTCTCGTTGTTCAAAATGGAGTTCCCACTGATTGTCCATCCTTTGTGCCCAAGGGTCTACTTCAGGAGCTTCCTCAATATCATCTTTATCATCGTTTGAGAACTCGGCTGACACCATATTAGAAGATACTGTTACCCGATGGACCTGATCAATACTGTATCAGAATCCCATGAGATAGAATCAGAAGAGTTAGATCGTTCTTCTTTATCGAATTCGGAAGGGTCTGGAGTCAAAAGTGGTAAAGTATAACCTAATCCCCGCTTCGTTTTACTGTAGTATTATTGTGATTTTTCTTTTGGAACAGAAATACGAATATGAGTTTGCCTTCCTTTACCGCTATTGAGACCAATTCTGAAATCATAGCCCATTTTACGGATGATTGCCTTGGATTGTGGACTATAGCGACGTTGTTGTAGTCTTCCTGTATCATCCTTATTATCGCTGTCGGGCATGATTTTTTGTTCTTCTCTTTTATTAAAAAGTATAGGAGTTTCGCCTTTTTTTGAGATAGTACTAGGAAGAACGATTCTTGTATTGAATCCAGTGATACCACATTTTGTAGAGATAATACGACTCCTATTGTAAGTGGCTTAAAGCTATCTAGCATATCCAAATAACATTGAGTATAATAAGAGAAATCAGTATACTGCAAAGGAGATGCTTTATTGATTTTTATATCATCATTTACAACAAGACCTTTAGCCTTAACAGGCTTAGTCAAATTGATAACCAGAGGGGGAGAAGAAGAACGAGAAGAAGGAGGGGGCTTTTTACGATAAATGTCTATTATAAGTGGCTCAGAAGAGGTGAGCTCCCTTTGTTCCTGACTAACACCAGGAGGCTGCTTCTTGTGAGAAGGAAGGTAGATAGTCAATGGTTTGGAAGACTGAGGACATGAAGTACATCCTTTGACAGGGATTACCACAGTATCATTCGGCACGCCTTTATGTTCTTTATCAGTATCCATTGCCAGTACCACCTTCATAAATTCTTCGTTGTACATGCGAGAGTCGTTGCAGTACGCTTTAAACCCCTTAAAAGGATTTAGGTCTGCAACTTCTTTCTGTACTTCTCTATTGCCACCCACATATTTGAAATACTGATGGAGAGTAGAAGGCACAATATTATGTTCGTGGAGGAATGGTCTTCCCAATAAAGCATTTTATGAGCTATGATTATCAATCACGTAGAAAGTCACCTTCGTACGAAGATTGCCGATTTGAAGTTTCAGGCGTATCTTTCCCAAAGGTTCACTTCTTCCTTGATTGAACCCCAAGATAGTAGTGATAGTTATAGAAAGATTGTGCACTGGGATCTTCAAAGCATCCAACAAAGTCTTTGACATGATACTAAGAGCAGACCCTGGGTCAATTGGAATACGATCGACTTTCATGGTATCCATATATCCCGTAAAATAGAGAGGACGATCATGGCGATTGTCCTCTAACAACACGTTATCTTGTGTAAAAGTGATGTTAGGTATTAGTTCAAATATACTATAACAATGTGTACAACTGACAGGCTCTTTTTCAGGCTTCTTGAGGAGAGCAAGACAAGCATCAGCTTACATCAAGGCTTCACTTAACGTCTCTCGAGTTTCTTTTGAGAGACGTAAGAGTTCAAAGATTGATAATCTTGCTGGAGTGTTAGCCAATTGAGCCAGTATATCAAATTATATGGCTTGTCGAGTCCGAGAGGTGAGGACTTCTTCAATGCTTTGTCAAAGAGGATATGTTATTTTTCCTTGTCTGCTGACGTTGGTTTAGGAGGAATTGATTCTACCACTGGTGAGGATGTAGATGGTATATTCTTAGTGGGGGAAGATGATGCAGGAGGAACATCAGAAGATGGGACAGGATTCTCTTGAGTTTCGGGATACTCTCTAAGGTAAGGTTTCCCAGATCTGGTGCCGATTAGAATTTCTTCTTCTGCTACCGGTTCAAAGGATACTGTTTGCCATTAAAATTCTTTGATTTTAAATTTCAATACAAATAGAACAGTGTTACAATATAGGACTTAGATATAGCCCTAGAAGTACACTTTTGTTTAATCTGGGTCCCTTGTGCCGATGGAGCGAGTGGTAATGCGTTGACTCCGTTGACGAGCTGACGACGGTTATCGGTTCTCTGAAGGTTTGGATTGCTCTGGGTGCTGGAGATAGCTGAGAGGAGAAAGACATTGAGTGTCTGTATCTGCCTCTCTGGTGGTATATCCGTTCGTATCTGTCTGTGTATGTGTGTAAGAAGGAAACGATTCCTCTATTTATAGCTGGGCAGGTTGGCTGCTCATGCGCGCATATGTAGGATGCGCCGGTGTGAGGGGATGCCACATGTTGATTGCTGATGGAGGTGCATGGGTGATGCACCCTGATCGAGGGGTTGACCTCTTCATACTGCTGTTGTGAGCCGGCACGTAGCAGAGGAGAAGATCTTTCTGTTGCTGAGATCTTGGATGAGTTGAGTCAAAGGACAGGTGTCATCGACCCATGGCTCGGGGATCTCGGATTTGGTGGGGAATGATCTGGTAGGATGCGCCTAGGATTGGGCGCATGAGAAGACTTTGGCTCGTAACCTTTAGGAGTCACGAACCATTCTGGGCGCATGGCTTTTGAGGTGCATGCAGGCGACTTTCCTTCTGTCTTTTGGGATCAGAGAGCAGTCTGGGGCACATGGCTTTTGAGGCGCATGCGGAGCTTCGGATGGAGACTTTTCTTCTGTCTTTTAGGATCAGAGAGCAGTCTGGGGCGCATGGCTTTTAAGGCGCATGCGGGTGGTTGAGTGGCCACGTGGAAGTAGCCATCGGAGTAAAGTCATGATGATGCTGACGTTGCCGACGCTTCGTCTTCTGAAAAAGCTGCCGACCGTTCAGGCTTTGGGAGATGTGCTGCCAACTCTGTCAGTTCAGCATTTAATGTTTGTGACATTCGATGGACAGCTGAAGGGGCACGTCGATTGATGTTCCACTGGGTATGGGGGCGCATCCTCTGTGATGTGCTTGGCTCTGCAGGGCGCATCTGTGTGATGCGCCTGAAGTCGAAGGGCGCGTGCGACTGTTTCGTTCCTTGAGTGCTTTAAATAGCCGTTTGGCTGAATTCGAGGCATCTGGTTCATCCATTAAATGCAAGTTCATTGCTCAGAATTCGGAGAGCCATCCACTTGGCACGTGGGTTTAATCTGCCCGGCCTATAAATAGTGGCATAGAGAGGGTTTGCTTCTCGTTCTCTCACGTACTTCCAACCATGAATTTGGGTTTTTGAGTGCATTCTGTTGACGAAGTGCTCCCGAGGGTGAAGATGAGACGCCATGTCATCGTTGCTGCACTTGAAGGTGACTGTTACATCCAAAAGACGAAGTCGAGGGCTTTCAAGGCAGGCGGAAGGTGCCTATTGCATCCAAAGATAGGGATGCTCGGGCCTCGTCTCCGTTGTTCCGGAAGAGCCGTAGATCGGAATGGCGGTGCTAGGCTCTTTCTTCCTTCAAAGTGGGTGTCATCCACTCTGGTTGTGTTGAAAGCTGCTCCTTTAGCCGTATTTCGATTACGGTCTTCCTTGGTCCTTGGAGGCTCTTTCGAAGCCTCTCCTGGCCACAGATTTACGGTGCTCTTCACTTCCTCGGTTCCAGCCAGAGGGTTAAATGCTTTATTAGTCGAAGCAATTATCAGGTGAACCTGGCTAGAAGAGCAGCACATAACTGGGCTGCTGAAGGGATGCACATAACTGAGCTGCTGAAGGACTGCGCCTTGCTGGGGGGGCTTTGTGGGATACGCCCGGTTGAAGGCGCATGGTGATCGCTGCGCCTGACTGGAGGCGCATAAAGACTGCTGTGCCTGACGGGAGACGCATGGTGACTGCTGCGCCTGACTGGAGGCGCATGGCGTCTGCTGGCCGTAGACTTAGGATCTTTCCTTTGTAGAAGTTTTCCTTTGTACAGCCTTCTCTAGACATGTAATAGACTTTTATGTGTGAATAAAAAGTTCTCTTTCCATGTCTATATTTGCTGCCTTTGTTGTTTTGTCCGAGCTCTGTTTGTCGCATGGGCCTTCTGGTTGTGAATTTCCATGCTTCTACAAGACCCCCTTCAAAGTTTTGAAAACTTTTGGATAAGTTTTGGAATACTTTGAATAAGAAGCATGGAGATCAGGGCACATGACTGTTTGGGGTGCATGTCTGTTCGGGTGCATGCTTCTCTCAGTTAATGATGATGATGCCTCGGTAACCGAAAAGATTAATGATGATCTTTTGGTTTTATTTGCTGTTATCTCTTCACAGAACCCGAGGCGACGGCTGAGATCACACATCATCGGGTCACGCGTGCGACTAAGCCCTATAAATAGGCAAGAGATGGAGAGAGAGAGAGTTCTTCTACCAACCCTGGAGATGCTTAGGGACTGTAGCGTCTTCTTTTTATGTTTTTGCAACTCTTGCTGGGGGATAGTGTAGTTTTGTACTCTCTCTCTTTTTTTTAGAAAATAAAGAAGTACGCAACTTTTTTGTGATGTGTTCATTTTTGTTATCATGAACTTGATGATTTGTGTGGACTTATTATCTTTTGCGCACCTTGGCTTTTAGGTACAGATAATAAGTTTGAAGGAACCAACATGTTTGCTCAGAGGTAATGTGGACGTGGCAATCATTGAGGTTCAAATGATAGAATCTTCCTACTCAGAGGTATTATGGACGTGGTAGGAATGATCCTAGGGAATACGCTGAACAACTCAGAGGTGATGTGGACGTGGAAGTTCTGCGATCAATGTATAACAACACAAGGGTTGTTTGTACGAGATGTTTACTCAGAGGTAATGTGGACGTGGTAAACATGAAGGATAGCGTAGGCTTACGAAGTGTAAGATTTCGCTTTGTAGGGTGTAGAGGGACAACTCAGAGGTGATGTGGACGTGGTTGTCTTTCTACTGGAGGGTGCTACGGAACAGCTGGGTTCCGGAAGCGTATGGTTTTGTCGGAAGGGAATTGTCTGTGAATCCTGATGGTTGGGTCCATAGATCCCCTTGTGGAAGCACATATCTGAAAGATGTCAAGAGTAGTACTTCTTCAGGAACTTGCCGTTGATGGGCATCATGAACAAGTCCCCATTGGGTTTGGTGAGGCGGTAAGCACCGTTTGAGTATACCGTCTCAATGATGAAAGGTCCTTCCCACTTGGGCTCGAACTTTCTTGGTGTCTTGTGAGTGAACACCATCGACCTCCTGACTGCCAGAACCAGGTCGCCAACTTGAAAAGTTCTCTGTTTGACCTTCTTGTTGAAAGCCTATGATATACGGGCTTGGTAGAGTTCGATACGTTGTTGACCTAAGAGACGCTTTTCGTCGAGTGCCTCCAGCTCCCGCAGACGACGACGTTGATTGTCCTTTTTTGTGAGTTTGTTTGTGATTGCTACGCGGAGTGAGGGTATCTGGATCTCGAGAGGCAGTACCGCTTCACTCCCGTAGACCAGGGAGAATGGTATGTTGCCTGTTGGGGTTCGTACCGTTGTACGGTAGGCCCAAAGACATTCGCCCAGCTTTTTGTCCCAGTCGCGTTTGTTGGATGACACGACTTTTTTGAGCAGCCTAACGATAGTTTTGTTGAACGCCTCGGCCAATCCGTTTGCTGCCGGATTGTAGACGGTTGATGCCACATTTTGAATACAATTCTTGTCACAAAATCTGCTGAAAACATGGCTGATGAACTGAGGACCATTATCGTAGATGATCCTCCAGGCTACTCCGAAGCGGTAGATGACATGGTGTTTGATGAAGCTGACCACCCTGGAGCTCTTTACTTCCGCCAATGGGACTGCCTCTGCCCATTTGGAGAAGTAGTCGGTAATGGCCAGGATGAAGCGGTGCCCCCTTGATGAAGGAGGGGTGATCGGTCCTACGATGTCCATGCCCCAGGCTTCGAAGGGCCAGGATGCGACTGTAGGATGTAGTGGTTCTGACGGCGTATGAATGAAGTCTGCGTGAAGTTGGCACGCATGGCACTTCTTAGCATAGTCGACAGCATCAGCGGCCATGGTTGGCCAATAGTAGCCCATACGTCGCAGTCGATCCTGCAACTTAGGACCAGGTTGATGAGCTCCGCAAGTTCCGTCATGAGCTTCTCGAAGAGCTTCGGTCGCCTCTTCGTTGGACAAGCATCGAAGGAGGAGCCCATCGTAGGAGCGTCGGTACAGTATTTTAGTGGCTGTATCATAGTAGAATCGAAGAGAACATCTCCTGACCGAGACGGCTTCCTTCGGGTCCTCTGGAAGAATTCCGTAGATGGCATAGTCGATGAATGGGAACGTCCAGTTTCGGACATTAACATCAGTACCTGTCGGCATGGCGTGGTCCACTCGTAAGCATAGGTTATTTTTAGGACAAACCAAGTCTCGGCCAACCACCGTGACGTAGTGTTGAGTCCCAAAGGGTGCTGCTAATGAGGCCGCGAGGCCAGCCAGAGCATCAGTCTCTAGGTTTTGTAGACGAGGTACGTGTTCGATGAAGAACCCGGTGAAGGTTGAAATGATGTTCAATGCAACTTTATGGTAAGGGATCAGATCTTCATGGCGAACTTCGAATTGCCCTCAGATCTGGTTTACGATGAGTTTCGAGTCACCGTAGGCTTCCAGATGATCCACCCCCAGCTGTTGTGCCAGTTGGAGTCCCATAACGAGCGCGTTGTACTCGGCCACGTTGTTGGAGCACGGCTTCGAAAGAGAGTAAGCACGCTGGATGACTAGCTGATCGGGGGAGACTAAGACTACCCCCACTCCTGCGACGATCTGGCCTTTGGGGCCTGTTCTTGAAACGCCATCGAAAAACATTCGTCAGACGGAGCCTTCTTCGGTGACGTTTGATTCTTGGACCTCATCCGGGATGTCTTCATAGAGTCTTGAGGACTCCGGGATAGGGTGTACAGCTAAGAAGTCGGCCAAAGCTTGACCCTTAACAGCCTTCTGTGGAACGAACACCATATTGTATGGTATTAGCAAGATCGCCCATGTGGCTAGCCGGGAGTTCAGTGATCCTGGCTTCGTCATGAGGACCCTGAGTGGATTGACTCGAGAGATGACATGAATTGTCTGGCCCGAGATATAGTGGCGAGTCTTCTGGATGGCAAACACCAAGGCTATGCACTCCTTTTCAACGGGGTTGTACCGGTGCTCAGCCCCGATGAGCGTTCGACTGAGGTAGTAGATCGCTTGCTCGTAGCCTGTATCGCTGTTTTGAGCCAACAGAGCGCCCAGGAAATGATCCATGGCTGGGGCGTAGAGGAGAAATGGTTTGCCGACGACAGGTGCTACCAGGACTGGTGGGCTTGTCAAGTAAGCCTTGATGTCGTCGAAAGCCTTTTGGCACTCCTTTGTCCAGACGTAAGAGACTCCCTTCTTCATGAGCTGAGTAAAGGGTTGACATTTACCGGAAAGATTTGCTATGAACCTCCGGATGTACGCCAGACATCCCTGTAGGCCTCGAAGTTCTCGAAGATTCTTCGGAGGGTCCATGTTGAGGATGGCTTTGGTTTTCTCGGGATCAACATGAATGCCTTTCGCTGTGATGACAAAGCCCAAGAATTTTTCGCTAGAAACCCCTAGGAAGGATTTAGCGAGGTTCATCTTGAGTTGATGTGCTCATATGAGATCAAAGACTGTCTTCAGGTCCTGTAGGTGATCTCTTTTAAAGCGGCTCTTGACTGCAATGTCGTCAATATAGCATTCAACTGTCTTACGAAGATGTTGACGGAAGATGGTGCTCATAGCTCGTTGGTATGTCGCACCGGCGTTCTTCAAACCGAAGGGCATTACTGTGTAGCAGAAAATGCCCTTTGGAGTCCTGAATGACGTATGTTTTACGTCATCGGGGAACATCTTGATTTGATTGTAGCCTGAATACCCGTCCATAAAAGACATGCGTTCGAAGCCACACGTGTTGTCGATCATCACATCAGTGATTGGAAGTGGGAATTCGTCCTTCAGGCAAGCAGAGTTGAGGTCTCTGAAGTCGATACAGACTCGTATCTTCCCATTCTTTTTGTAACAGGTACGACGTTGGCTACCCAATCTGGGTGTTGCTCTTCACGGATGAAGTCGCTAGTCAAGAGTTTATCTACCTCCTGATCGATGGCGTTCATGATGTCCGGACGGAAGCGCCGCTGTTGTTGCTTGATAGGCTTGGCATCAGGCAAGATATTCAACCTATGCATCGCAATCTGGGGATCAAGTCCAGGCATGTCTTCGTAGCTCCAGGCGAAGACGTCGATATACTCCTTAGCCAGTTGGATTAAAGATTCTCGGTCTTCTTCTTCTAGGCTTTTGCTAACAAAGATGGGTTTGGAAGAAGGCCCGTCTCCAAGGTCGATCTGCTCGACTTCATCCTCGGTGGGAGGTTCACGTAATTCAAAACGGGACTCCCATTGTTGTCCCATGCATTGAGCCCAGGGTTCTTCTTCGAAGGGTTCCGGCGCTTGGTCTTCGCCTTTATCTTTTTTTGAGGCTGTGCTGGTGTCATGTTAGCTGACAGCACTTTCCTGAAGACTGATCCGATACTGGTATCGGAATCCCAAGTTGATGCTTCAGACGAGTGGAAATGTTCTACGTCTTCTGCGTCTGAACTCTCTGGAGTTGATGACGGCGTGACATAGCCTACCCCCCGTCGAGTTTTGTTGTAGTAGTCCTGCGGCTTTCCTTTGGGTGTTGGAAGCCGGAGAGGGAGACGTCGACCTTTGCCATAGTTTAGGCCTTTGTCGCTTTTTAGGTTATAGCCCATCTTTTGGATGAGGTACTTTGCCTTATCCGTGTACCGATAGAGTTGCATTCTGCCGGCATCTGGTTCTGGCTCGAGCGACGGGAGGTCTTGACGACGCTTGCCTTTACCAAGGATGATGGATCCTTCGTCTCGACTTCGTGGAGGGACTATGTAGCATATTCCTTGAGACGGGACTACTCGATTTACATTATGGACGGTCGTTATTTGTGTTTGTAACGACCGTAGAGCGTTATCTAATGTATACATGGCATTCCAATATGGAAGACAAGAATAATTAAAAGACACTCTATTATTGATGAAGTACGAGATTTTATCCCGTGGGATTACATTGTCTAAGGAGGGTGCATCTACATCAGCAGAGATATATTCGCCAAGCTCCTCATCTGTAAGCACTGGGGTTGAATCAGGAGAGCCCACCACAGCTTTGATTTTGGGGTCCGAGAGGGTTATGTGAGCCCTCTCTGGCGTCTTGGATGACTGCGGGGGCTTGCCTTTGAGACGCACCTTCAGTGGTGCCTCAGTTGCACCTCCAGTGACTGGTGCCTTCTCCTGTAATTTTACCACCAGGGGAGCCGATGTTTGAGGCGGCTTCCCTTTGAGGCGTATCTTCAGGGGAGCTTCAGGAGTTGGTGCTTTTCCTGATAGCTTGATGCTTATTGGAGGCACCTTCTGGGGCGGTTTGCCCTTAAGTCGGATCTTCAGAGGGGCATCGGGAGTCATCTCAGGCTCCATGTCCGGCTCGGCTGCCGTCTCTGCCTCGTCATCAGCATCATTGGCTTCCTACTCGTTAAGTAATTTGTACAAGTCAGAATCGGTAAAGTAGGCTTCAATCCCTTTGAAAGGATCGATGTCTGCGAACTCCGTCCTGATAACGCCGTTGGTGGATACATATTTCATGCATTGGTAGAGCGTGGATGGCACCACTATGTACTCATGTAGCCATGGTCGACCGAACAGGATATTGTAATTGACCTCGGCATCCACCACATAGCAGGTCACCTCAGTTTTGAGGTTACCGATGTGACACTTCAGTCGAATTTTGCCCAGTGGCTCGCATTTGCTAGCATTGAAGTCGCTGATGGTTGTGTTGGAGGGCGCCAGCCGGTACATTGGGATCCCCAGTGTTGATAACAGCGCCTTCGGAATGATGCTGAGAGAAGACCCCGGATCGATCTGAATCCGGTTCACCTTGACTGAACCGACATACCCTGTATAATACAGGGGCCGGTTATGTCGGTGGTGCTTGAGCAACATGTCTTGTTGGGTGAAAGTTATGTTTGGGATAACTTCATCCGCACAATGACAGTGCGCACAAGTAGCTGGGAGGTCTTCAGGCTGCTTGACCTGACTGAGGAAGGATTCGGCATCCTTCAGAGCTTCACAGAGAGCTTCTCGGGAGTCTTTGGAAAGACGCAGGAGCTCGAACAAAGATAGGCGGGCAGGAGTACTGGCCAGTTGTGCCAGTATATCGAAGTTGTAGGGCTTGGCTAGCCCCGAAGCATTCTCCTTTCATAGAGGTCTGTCGAAACGAACCTCCACCTGCTTCTGCTTATTGGCTGTTGAGGGCTTAGGCGGGCCCTCCTCCAGAACAGTAGGGATGGTGCAAGGTGGTACCACCTCGGCGGCAGCTTCACCGGGTTGGGCATTTTGTTGTGCACGCGTCTACACAGGGAGTGCTTCTTCTGTTGAAGAAGAGACCATGCGGCAAGACTTGATCTTCCTGCCTTTGGATTTGGAGGTAGGACGTACCTCTGGTTGAGTTACCTCGGGGACGAGGTCGGGGTGGACCCATAGGACCTCTCCTCGAGATATGGTGAGTGGAATGAGTCCACTCACGTTGTCACGGATAGGTGGTAAGTTAACCACCTCCATTGTCGCCTTAGGGATGGGGACGACGCCATCTTGTGTGGTAGTCGGCGGTAAGGTACCGAACTGGAGTGACACCATATTGGCTGACACCGTCTTCTCTTCGTAGTCGACGGAGATTACATCCGCATTGATCATGCGCTGGATGTAATTTTTGAGGACATAACAGTCCTTGGTTGGGTGTCCGACAAACCGATGGTAGTGACAGTACCTCGGGTTGTCCACTTTTCCAACTTCATCGGGCCGCTTTGGGTCCGGTAGCTTGATCTTGTCACCCTGCTTCAGTATTTCAAAAAGTTGCAAGGTGTCTTCGTCGTTGAACGAATAAACCTCCTTGGGCCTTGGTGCAAGTGGAGGCTTCTGAGTAGGCGCCGATGCGCCTTTTGAGGCATTAACAGTCAATGCCTGCTTCCCTTTCGTCTCACGTCCAGGGTTGTTGGCCACAGACCTTTTCCCCTTGTCATCAAAGGCAGGGAAGCTGACCCCCAGGATACGTGCATTGGCTGTCTTCTTTTCTGCGGCTTCTGCTTCGATGATCAGGGAGCTCCAGTCGGGGGGAGGAGTAGAGTTGAGCTAGAGCTTGACTGCAGGCAGCATGTTCATGCTGCAAGAGGAGAGGAGCGCATGTTCCGGCATGCCTGGAGGTATTCTGAAGCAGGCCTGTCGGAAGCGTTCGATGAACACCCGAACCGTTTCCTTCTCCTTCTGGCGTATCTCTATGAGGGATGCCATCGTCATGTCCTTCCCGCCGTCGTAGAAGCGGTCGAGGAAGAGGCGCGTTAAATCGTCGAAGGATGATATGGAATTGTCGGGGAGGCTGCAGTACCAGTCATACGCCACTTCCTTCAATGCTCCGACAAATATGCTAGTGAGGAGCACGTCCTCCTTTGGAAGATATCCCGTTTGGGACTGGAAGTATGTCAGGTAGCGACACAGAGAGTCCTTTCCATCGTATGGCGTCAGTGTTTGTGGTTTATACTTTGGAAGATAAACCACCTTGTTCCACTCGAGAGGATAGGGTTGGGGGATGCCCATCTTCTGGCGCTCCTCTTGCCTGTTCTTGGATTCGAAGTGCTCCCGTAAATCCTCGATCATTTCAACCACATCCTCCGTGGAGCTGGGTGTTGGGGAAGGTGGTACCACCTGGAGTTGAGCGTTTGAGGGCTCAGACGTCCGGGGTACTTCTCGGCGGTCTGTGCCTGAGGGTACCCGTTGAAGGGGTACACTCGACTTCCTATTGGCCCCTGGGTCGGGACCGGTCGAAGGCGTTTGGGTCAAGGCCGACCGTATTTCAAACACCGCCTGAGTCAGTGTTTGTATGGAAGCAGAGAGGGTTTTGAGCCCACCCTCTAATGTGTCTATGCGCTGGACGATATCCTGCGGCGGCGCATCAGACTCGACATCAACCTCAGTCACATTCACTATCACGATGCGACCGGGAGTGGAGGGATGAGTTGAGGCCTCACTCTCGGCTTCACTCTCATGTAGGGGAGTCGCCTCTTCTGGAGCTTCATCTTGGCCACCCCCAGCCACGTTCTAGAGGTCATTCTCGACGGGCGCATCTGCAAGGGTCTGATTACCCTCAGCTCCGTCTTGAAGGGCCTCTTCGTCTTCGGAACTCGGATTCGCAGATGCTAGGCTACCCCCAGCTATGTTCTGGGGGATATCCTTGTCTTCAAAGGCTTCTGGGAGGCTAACTTCGCCTCGAGGATCTGCCCCAAGTGTGCTTTGGACACACTCGTCTTCGGAAGGAGGCTCGACAAGGGTCTGACTACCCCCAGCTTCCTCCAAGAACTTCTTCCTCGACCGAGTGCTTTCGAACACTCCGGAGGACGAGACAGCCGCCTTGGTTTTCTTCGGCTGGCTTTTGGATGAGGACGAGGAATTGCCAGTCGTTTTTCGGACTGATGAGGAGTTGGAGATCACGTTGCATGAAGCAACCCTTGGCTCCTCTTCTGTCGACACCTTCCTCTCAAGGCGATGTCGAAGGGGTGTCGATGATTGCAACCGCTGAAAGACTGACTGTCTTGGTGGTACTGCCGCCTTGCAACAGCAGTTGATGGTGACCACCGCACAAGTATGCCCCGTGAGAGGCGTATCATGCTTGTTGGTCGACTCTCCTGACCGGCGTTTGTGAGTGATCACGTTACGCAGGTCGTTGGAGGAGAGTGCTACTTTTGCACCCCCTTCAAGCGCATGGCAAGGCCAAGCGTTGGGGTGGTCAAGTGAGTGCTGTGCCCCCTGATCTGATACCAAACAGGCATCCCGATCAGTAGTGGGGGAACCACAACATTTGCTTGTCTTGTTCGACTTGGTTGCGCATGCAGCAGATGCGCCCAAGTGAGACAAGGGTTTTGAAGGTCGGCTCGTTCTCGGCGCCGCAGCACTCGAGCCGACCTTGTACAACTTACCATCAGCAGCGCGCATGATTGTGAGCGCATGCTTCTAGCTTGTTGCTGGCATAGCACGTTTGGGACGCATGGCCCGTACTGCCTTGGACTTCTTCATAACAGACCGCTGGGGCGCGTAGTACTCAGAATCCAAATTCTCCTCGCCACTACAGCGAGTGAGTCTGTCAAAGACAGAGATCTTCTGTGGCGCATCAGAGATGATGCGCGGGGCAATGGCTGCGCCCCTGCTCCGTCGACGCATCTTCCTCGCCTGAGAGGGAGATGGCTAGGGAATGTGGTTAGCTGCACGTTTCCCCGAGAGATGCGCTGCATCAGCGGGCGCATTTTGGTTGCTGAGGACGTCAGCAGGAAGGGAGGGCTGGATTGGCGTATCCTCTTCGGTGGTGGTGCCCGAGGCGTCGACCTTGCGCACCCAGACTCGGTGAGTCTTCTTCGGCTTCGACAGCCGCTTCGAAGGACTCGCACTGCCTTCAGATATGAACTCCTCATACGCCTGTTGATTGAGGCGTACGACCAACGTCTTATGGGAGGAGCCCACCTTCACGTCGTCGGCTTGCGACACAACTTTCTCGGTGGAGGAGAAAGAGGTCCCCAGCAGAGTCGTCAGCTTGTTTGTCATTAAAATTCTTTGATTATAAATTTCAATACAAACAGAACAGTGTTACAATATAGGACTTAGATGTAGCCCTAGAAGTACACTTTTGTTTAATCTGGGTCCCTTGTGCCGATGGAACGAGTGGTAATGCGTTGACTCCATTGACGAGCTGACGACGGTTATCGGTTCTCTGAAGGTTTAGATTGCTCTGGGTGCTGGAGCTAGCTGAGAAGAGGAAGACGTTGAGTGTCTGTATCTGCCTCTCTGGTGGTATATTCGTTCGTATCTGTCTGTGTATGTGTGTAAGAAGGAAATAATTCCTCTATTTATAGCTGGGCAGGTTGGCTGCTCATGCGCGCATATGTAGGATGTGTCGGTGCATGGGGATGCCATGTGTTGATTGCTGATAGAGGCGCATGGGTGATGCGCCCTGATCGAGAGGTTGACCTCTTCATACTGCTGTTGTGAGCCGGCACGTAGCAGAGGAGAAGATCTTTCTGTTGCTGAGATCTTGGATGAGTTGAGTCAAAGGACAGGTGTCATCGACCCATGGCTCGGGGATCTCGGATTTGGTGGGAAATGATCTGGTAGGATGCGCCTAGGATTGGACGCATGAGGAGACTTTGGCTCGTAACCTTTAGGAGTCACGAACCATTCTGGGCGCATGGCTTTTGATGTGCATGCAGGCGACTTTCCTTCTGTCTTTTGGGATCAGAGAGCAGTCTGGGGCGCATGGCTTTTGAGGCACATGCGGAGCTTCGGATGGAGACTTTCCTTCTGTCTTTTGGGATCAGAGAGCAGTCTGGGGCGCATGGCTTTTAAGGCGCATGCGGGTGGTTGAGTGGCCACGTGGCAGTAGCCGTCGGAGTAAAGTCATGATGATGCTGACGTTGCCGACGCTTCGTCTTCTGAAAAAGCTGCCGACCGTTCAGGCTTTGGGAGATGTGCTGCCAACTCTGTCAGTTCAGTATTTAATATTTGTGACATTCGATGGACAGCTGAAGGGGTGCGTCGATTGACGTTCCACTGGGTATGGGGGCGCATCCTCTGTGATGCACTTGGCTCTACAGGGCGCATCTGTGTGATGCGCCTGAAGTCGAAGGGCGCGTACGACTGTTTCATTCCTTGAGTGCTTTAAATAGCCGTTTGGCTGAATTTGAGGCGTCTGGTTCATCCATTAAATGCAAGTTCATTGCTCAGAATTCGGAGAGCCATCCACTTGGTGCGTGGGTTTGATCTGCCCGGCCTATAAATAGTTGCATGGAGAGAGGGTTTGCTTCTCGTTCTCTCACGTACTTCCAACCATGAATTTGGGTTTTCGAGTGCATTCTGTTGACGAAGTGCTCCCGAGGGTGAAGATGAGACGCCATGTCGTCGTTGCTGCCCTTGAAGGTGACTGTTACATCCAAAAGACGGAGTCGAGGGCTTTCGAGGCAGGCGGAAGGTGCCTGTTGCATCCAAAGATAGGGATGCTCGGGCCTCGTCTCCGTTGTTCTGGAAGAGCCGTAGATCGGAATGGCGGTGCTAGGCTCTTTCTTCCTTCAAAGTGGGTGTCATCCACTCTGGTTGTGTTGAAAGCTGCTCCTTTAGCCGTATTTCGATTACGGTCTTCCTTGGTCCTTGGAGGCTCTTTCGAAGCCTCCCCTGGCCACAGATTTGCGGTGCTCTTCACTTCCTCGGTTCCAGCCAGAGGGTTAAATTCTTTATTAGTCGAAGCACTTATCAGGTGAACCTGGCTGGAAGAGCAGCACATAACTGGGCTGCTGAAGGGATGCACATAACTGAGCTGCTGAAGGACTGCGCCTTGCTGGGGGCGCTTTGTGGGATGCGCCCGGTTGAAGGCGCATGGTGATCGCTGTGCCTGACTGGAGGCGCATGAAGACTGCTGCGCCTGACAGGAGACGCATGGTGACTGCTGCGCCTGACTGGAGGCGCATGGCGTCTGCTGGCCGTAGACTTAGGATCTTTCCTTTGTAGAAGTTTTCCTTTGTACAGCCTTCTCTAGACATGTAATAGACTTTTATGTGTGAATAAAAAGTTCTCTTTCCATGTCTATATTTGCTGCCTTTGTTGTTTTGTCCGAGCTCTGTCTGTCGCATGGGCCTTCTGGTTGTAAATTTCCATGCTTCTACAGATACCATGTTACAGCTCTTGGACTTAGTTTTGGAGCGTTCTCTTGATCGGATGAGAAAGGTGCTTCAAAGTCTGCCACTAGATCTGGATGAATCTATATGATTTCTCCTTTATCAGCGGACAGTGGATCAAGACCCTCATTTTGGGGAGGTGGAAGATTCACGATCTCGAGAGTAGCCCTTGGAATGGGGACAACACCATCTTGCACTAGTTGTGGTAGAAAATCACCAAACTGTACAGAGACGACATTGGCCGTCACAGTCTTCTCATCCTGTTGGAGGGTAACTGCACCAGAGTTGACCATTTCTTAGATTTTGCCTTTGAGCACGTAGCATGCTCGAGTTGGATGTCCTATAAATAGGTGATAAATACAATATTTAGGATGGTCAGTCTTACCTACTTCCTCTGGCCATTTTGCTTTTGACAATTAAAGTTTATTGCTTTTGATTAAATAATCGAAGATACTCATAATATCATCTTCATCAAAAGAATACTCTTCGTTTGGACGAGGTGCTTTCTGTGGTGGTACTGATGGAGTGGGTGCCGTCTGAGTAACATTAACAGCCAATGACTCCTTACCTTTGAGATTGATGGCCAATGTTTCTTTACCCTTACGATTGTTCTGGCGATTATTGCCACAGGGTGTAGAATGTTCATCTTGATTAGGATGAGCCATTTGAACTCCTATCTGTTTAAACTTTTTAGCGCTAACCTCTGCCGCCTTAGCATTCACAATGAAAGAAGGCTAATCTTGGAATTGTGTTGATCCCGTCCACATGCTGATGATAGGAAACAAGTTTGATTTGCAAGTGTTTATTGTTACAACAGATGGAGTTCCTAGAGGCATTTTAAGTGCCTCTCGGCAGAATCTTTCAATGAAACTCTCCGTAGATTCATTATGTCTTTGTTTAATTTTGATAAGGGCAGACATCATCATATTGTTGACTCCCTCATAAAACCGTTCCAAGAATATTTGCTTGAAACCAGCAAAAGAAGTTATGCAGCCATCAGGCAAGCTACGGTACCAGTCATATGCCGCACCGGCTAAACAACCGACGAACATCTTGGTAAGGAGAGCATCATTTGCCTACAATTGGTCAGTCATCACTTCAAAGTGATTGATGTACTGACTTGGAGAAGTACTGCCATTAAACAGCATAATGGTGGAAAGCTTGTACTTAGGAGAAAATTGAACCACCTTCCATTCAGCAGGATAAGGTTGTTTTATCCCAAGTCTTTGTAGACCATCCTTCTGCTTAAAGGCTCCAAACTGAGTGCGTAAGAGTTTTACAGCCTCATTAGCAACCCCTGATGGCAGGGAATTGGTGGGTTGATTTGAATTATTATAAGGAGGAACAGCATGATAATTATCACCCCCAGCACCAGACTGACTAGGAGCAACTTGAATTGGTACAAAAATAACCTGGAGAGGAGGTACCCCCAGACCAACATTAACAGGTACAGAAGATGCTATGAGCTTAGGATTTGTAGCAGAGTTTATAACCGATGCCACTGCATGTTGAGCCACGATTATAGTGTGCATACTTGCGGCCATTTCAGCCATGATCTTCAGTTTGTCTTCTAGTGTAGCAATTCGTTGCTCTTGACTGGCTGAACTAGAAGCATCTTGGTCTTCTGTAATGGCATATGCTGTCACCTCTCTTGCCATTATTGATGAGATAGTTTGTTCAGAACTTTTACTATCTGCGTCAAAGTCAGACAAAGAATCCTCTCCTAAATGAGTAATGAGAGGATCTTCCTGATTGAAAACATCCTGATCAAAGTTTCGATCTTTCGATCTGGTATGTTGAAAGACCCCTTCACTGGATTCACGAAGTTGTCCCAAGTACTGCTGACTCGGATTACAAGATGTGCCACGCTTTATAGATTTTCTACCCCAGTATCTCAGAAAGTCATATTGATAGAAGCATATAACATATCGTCTTCATCTTCCGTCATGGGTTCAGGAGTTAAAGTATAGTTCAGACGATCGAAGACAGATCATTTAGCTAATTGGCAACAACACTTGATGACCACTTCATGAAGGCAGTGGCATTCTGATGGATGATTTATGGGTGAATGAGACGTCTCTTAATCTCCCGTCTTTGTGTAAGACATTCTCGGAGATCAGTTACCAATGTGGGACGAGAAGAAGTCTGGGGGACATATTCCTTAATTATGTTAGAAACATAACTTCGGTTTTTTAGATGCTTAGTTCCATGAGTGTACAAAAAAGTACTCAACTCATTGGCATAAGTGATTGGGTCCTTCTTTTCAAACTTTTGTTTCTGGTGCAAATTGGCCTTTGGCATAGGATTTTTGCGTTTCACCGAGGTTGATACTAATTGACGTCTGTTGAGATAAGCACACAAATCAGAGAATTCTACTCCCGGTGCATCTGTTTGAGATACCAACAACTTTCCTTGCTTGGATCTTGAGATATGCAAGGTTGGAAGATCTTGAGTAGTTACCATAGGGGTAGGCAAGATGCCTTTTTGATCAGTATTCTTTCCTCCGGCAGAGATTTGAAGACCTCTGTTCAAGGGAATAGAAACTGATCTATCTTCCTCTGAGTCATAAACTAGAAAAGATTGAAAAAAGACCAAAAGGTACTTTCCTTTATTTTGTGAAGGGTTAGCTAAAAAGTGTTTCCCTCTGTTTTATTGTGGAACCACCTTAGGCGCAGGTTACGCCAGTTGAGGAAGCGTCAAAGGACCCTTCCCTTTATTCTGTCTAGTTTTGGTACTAGAACATTAATTCTCTGAGTTCAGAACTGGAGGAAAAGAGGGAATAGCCAAGAGACTAGTTCCCTTAGGTTGTACCAGAGCAGCATGGTGTGTAAACTGTGCCTGGGCAGCCGGATGCATAGGTTGCGTAATAGGATGAGTAGGCTGTACTTTGGTATGCGTTTTGGCAACAAAAGGACTGGACTACGCCTTGGCAGTAGAGGGAGTAGACTGTGCTTTAGCAGCAAAAGAAGTGAACTGCGCCTTGGCAGCAGAGGAAACAGACTGTGCCTTGGCAGCAAAGGGAGTGAACTATGCCTTGGCAGCAGAGGAAACAGACTGCGCCTTGGCAGCAAAGGGAGTGAACTGCGCCTTGGCAGCAGAGGAAACAGACTGCGCCTTGGCAACAAGGGGAGTAGGTTGCGCCTGAGCCACAGAGACATATTGCGCCTGGGCAACAGAGGCAGGTTACGCCTGGGCAACAGCAACTGTGGAAGACTTAAGAATCCACATAGTTCTGTTTTTGGTGATAGACACAATGCGCTTGTTGCTCTTGTTGTTGATCATATCCTCGTAGGCTGTCTGGTTGACTTGAACAACCAGAGTCTTCTGCGTCTTGCCGATCGATGCAGCATCACATTGAGTTGTCACCTTCTCGTCGAAGGAGAAAGTCGTCCCCAACAGAGTCGCTATTTTGTTTATAAAAACAAAAAGTTTATAACAAACTTTAAAAGAATCGTACAAAGTATAATAAATTTTGGGGAAGTACAACTTTAGAAATCTGATCAGAAGACGATCACTTTATCCCTTGGACTATGTGAACTTGAAGACTAGGGCCTCTGGAGAATGCAGCAATAATTTTGCAAGAGTTCTTGATCTCTGTGTGATGCTTTGATAATGATTGGAAACTCTATTTATAGAGTTTTGGAAATAACTATTTTAGCAGTTATTCTGATGTGCGCGAGGTTGAACTGCGCCACTTTGGGTTGTACCAACCTTAAGTTGCGCCAACTTCCATTCAGTTACACAATTATATACTAACTGTATTTAGACGCGTGGCATCATATAATTGAGATACGTATGGTCGTGTACAGAGTAGTGGACATGTTTTGAGAGACTAGTGGCATGTGCGCCACGTCATCCTGTTTTAGAACGTAAGTTGTCTCAACTTTATCAGGTTGTGCGAACTTCAGTCAACAAGTCAAACTGTGCTTGATTGGGTTACGCCTAGGCGCAACTCAGTGCATAGGCACGTGGCAGTATTTGAATATATGAGAAGAATTTGTTCAGATTATGCCCAGGCGCAACTCACAGAGTGCGCAGAACAGCTGTCATTCAAATTGTCTCGAGCGCCACGCTTTGCAGGATTCGAAGAGATTTTCTTCTTTACCGTTATGTCAGTTGTCAGTGCTGTCAGGCAATAATGGTCATTATTGTCAGGCACCATGTAGGCTTTGGCACAATATGATTGAGCGCAGTTTAATATATGGTACAACCTGATCAGTGGCGCAGTTTGATCCCTGAGCTTCATAACTATGGCACAACTTGATCTTTTGGGACGCAACTTGATTGCTGAGTAGCAAATACATGGCGCAACTTGATTTTTAGGCTCTACAGAGGTATTGGTATACCTTATACGGCATTGACACATGATCATCATGAGTTGTGAGTCACATGTAGGACACGTACTCGTGTAGTCGGCTGGCCACCGATACGTATGAGGCGTGCGACGGTTAGGAGTAACTGTCAATATAATTGTATACTAGTAGACTTGGCAGTTACTAGAGGTTCCTATGAGTCATGGATGTGATCCTACTAGGCATTGGGTGGGGAGAACAGTTCCTTAACGTATGGGCCACGTATGTACTTTCCTATTCCTGATCCTGCTGGCCTCTGACATTCGATGAATGTTATGCTTTGAGGTCCCTGGTATCCTGGTGGGTCCATACCTGAGTTTCCTGCAGCCAGAGTGCCCATGCGTTGAAGGTTTGTTCTTAACTGCATTATCACTGTAGAACTAGTAGGCACCTTATTACATACATTCCATTCTTTTCTATTTTACATCACAGTTTATATGGCATAGTATTTTCTTGTATCTTGTTACGTCCCTCTAAGGACCTGGTTATCTCTTCAGGGTTAGACGATTTCCTGCAGGAGTATGGCACGACATTGGATTCTTCCTACATTGATGATAAGGCATCTCCAGTTGACTTTTAGTTTATTTATACATTGAGATATTTAGTGGACATCTTCTATTTTCTTTTATTTCCATTTACGGAGGTTGGACTCCGATCATTTAAGACTATTTTACATAGCTGTTTGGAGTGGTATGTCCACCCGACTATCTCTTTGATATACTTATTTATTATTTGGACTCCATTATCTTCTATGTTGAGTTGTGATGAGATTAGATGATTATATTCTGGCCTGTGATTATTTTATATTTACAGCTTATGTATGTATACGAGGATTCCATATATTGGAGTATTGTTCGTATATGTGCAGTTGGCATGTCTACGTACTTGGTCCTAAGTATTTTGGGACTGGGGCGTTACAGGCCAATAGCTGCTTCAGGAAGTGGCTTGCTCTGATAGTGCTACGCGTATGGGGGACTGTACATCTGAGAAGATTAACCCCTTGTAGATTTTTAGGCGCTTTAGTTCTTTTTCATGACGAATCTGTAATAGATCATTATAGAAATGATTTTAATAAAGAAGCTCTTTTCTTGTAATCATGATGAATCTATAATAGATACTTGTAGACATGATTTTAATAAAGAACTCTTCATGAACTATGACTTTGATTTTCTGTCTGCGCTTTTGTATACCCATGCTTTTGTGAAGCTTTGTGTAGCGAGAACACTACCTGCACTTTTGATATGTCTGTGCTTTTTCATGCTTCTATAAGACCCCCTTTGAAGTGTTTTGAACTTGAATCAAGCTCGGAATACTTTGAACTGAAGCATGGCACGTGTCCTTTGCAAGCGAATGCCCATCACGTCTACTGACAAGCTGTCGTCATGCTTAGCCTTCGACATTAAATGTCTTGAGCCGTCGCTTCATTGAAAGTTTATCACAACTCCTCGTTTCTAGGGAACGATCATCATGACCTTAACTTTTCATTCCTGCGACATCCGAAGAGTTTCCTCGATCATGAAGCATTTTTTTTCTTCTTGTGACGTGGCAATTCCCTATATGTAGGGTTTGTTAGGAGGGAGAAAAGCTTTCTGGCTTTTTTTTCTTCTCACCGAAGCTTTTTATCAGAGTCTTCTTCTTTCAAACCCTAACTTTTCCCGCCATGGCTCGCAAGAAATTAAGAACTTCGAAAGCTCCTACGATGAGCTCCAAGAAGGCTAAAGGAAAGCGGCCCGCTGATGATTCCCTGAATGTTGGTGCCGTAGTTCATAGCGACGTATGGCTGCTTGTAGCACGTAATAAGCTTTGATTCTTCTATTCTGCTGATGCACATGAGCGACTACTCCTCGAAGTATCGTCTAGTAGATGTGTTGAAGCTTTTCTTGCCGATGTGCATGGATATTTACTCTTCGGAGGAGTGTCTGTATATGTAACGCCCCAGTCCCAAAATACTTAGGGCTAGGTACGTATCCATGCCAGCTGTATACATACGAAGTACACTCCAATATATGGAAACCTTGTATGTATACATAAGCTGTAAAATACAGTAGAACCATAATAACTAAATCTTATCCACTAGATAAATAAATGATATAAAAGCAACTTTGAATTTGTCATGTATACAATCGTTGGACGGAGACAAAGTCCACTACCAACTATCTCAAATAAAATGTACAAGAAGTGATCGATAAAATAACGAGACGAACCAAGCGCAATAGTCTTCGAAAGAATGGAGAAGATCACGACCTTGGCTAGAACACCTGCAAATCACAGAAGCACACACCTGGAGAGATAACCAGGTCCTCAGAGGGACGTAACAAGATACAGGAAGAACATGCCATATGAACTGAATATAAATGCACCATAAAATAAAGATAAAGTAAAAGCGTCCAAACTATAACACGGCTCAATATCCCATCATTGAAACAGTAGGCTACCCCTACAACCAAACAAGGACAAGGGATAACTTACTATTCCACGATGCGACATTTTTTATGCCATGATTTGGAACATAAAATTTGCTAAGGTCTCCTAACCTTTCTAGTAGGCAATTTAGAAGACATCTCGATGTATGGGCATATGAAGGCTGACTCCCCCAGGACAATGTAACAACTCTCAACATGCACACGTCAATAACAATACTATCAGCCGGCATAACTCGAGGCTAGCGGCCCACGTGACCCTCGGTCCACATAGCTCGAGGATAGTGACCCTCGCGACTCGACTACTGTAGTACGCAGTTACTACAACTATTGGATTTGGGGTAGCCCATACATTTAATTGTCTTCTCCCTCCCAAGGACACTAGCAAAAGGTAGTTCGCTAAGACTAGGTCCATAGGCATACAAAAAGACAAGAAGGAAAAAAATAACTGAAGCAAAATAAAATGAACTAAAAATAGCAAGTAATGGATCCAACTGAAAACAGATAATAAATATGCAGTAAATAAATAAATAAAGGTGCGTATAATTATAACAGTAAATAAGGCAAGGTATCTTGCCTGTGGGTGGTACGAGAAGCAGCAAAATCCAACAATCAGAATCGTCAACACGAAAGTCAAAATCCACAAGAAGCTCCGGATGCTGAAACAAACATCCCGAACGAGTTTGGAATAGAAGATATGCCTAGGAAATGCCTGTCCAAAAGTTAAATTCTGGAATAGGGGCAAAATCAAAATTTTGGGTCAAAACGATATCCGCCGTTGGACCCGCTTTGCACAGAAATGCGCGCCAGAACCTATGGTCTCTAAAGTCGTCAAACTACATGTCTATGGATTTGTTTGGATGAGACGAACCCAACGGTATGTCCAATTTTGGATTCCGGTGGGCTGTGCACAAAATTGCCCGTTGAGTGGGATTGTGGGCCCGCCAAAATAGCGTCCCGATCAACGGTCTCAGAATCGGACCAAACTTGACTCACAGGACCAGAAAAATATTTCGAGTCCAATAGCGCAAGTTTCGTCGTGATTTGATGTGTGTGCACAAAGTAATTGGGAAATTCCGAAAAGTCCGATACGCAAAAATTCGACGGATACGGACCAAATTCGTTGCGCATACGCAACCAATTTGAATCCCGTCAATTCTTGCACGTCCATAAATTCGATACGGACCTTTCGATACTTTCGGTTTGCGACGGGATCACCCGGTTTGTCGGGACGCACCTCGTACGGGGTTTTTAAGGTTTATAAAAACTGATTTTTCGAGATTTTTAATTTAATTAAAACTGAAATTTATTGCAGAATAAATAAATCTATTTGAAGAGGATGATAGTGGGTCATGTGGGCTTTCTACACGAATTGACGAAATTAAAAACAGAGTTAAAATGAAGGAGAAATCGAATGGAGAAGTCGGATACCTCGATGTTAAATTTTGTCGTTGTTGTGGGTGTTTGTTGTTGTTGCCATAGCGACCGTGAGGCGGGGATGCTACCGCTCTGGCGAGGCTGGCACGCATGCCGAGGAGAGGGAGAAGGATGGAGGAGAGAGGAGGAAGAAGATGGAGAAGAAATTAGGGTTTGTACATATATAACTTAAGGTTGGGAGGGGGAAACAAAGTATTGTTGCTGCTTTTGTATAAAGGTCGGCCTCCTTGGGCTTTCCATGCTGCTGCGTTGCTTTATATGTGGGGGCATGCATTGTATGTGCTGTGTTGCTCCTTAGAATGCATGGGTGGTCGGGTGGGGCCGACCACCCATTAGGTTAAAACACTTTTTTTTTTTTTTTTTTAAACGAATCAAAACCGAATGAATCTTATATATATATATATATATATATATATATATATAGATATATATATATATATATATATATATATATATATATTTTATATATATAAAATATATATATATATATATATATATATATATATATATATATATATATATATATATATATATATATATATATATATATCTAAATGTACCATAAAATCTCTAAAATTTTAAATAACAAATCTAATATTATCTATTCAAATAATTAATGTATTTAAACACATGTACATACATATATACAAATTCAATTAACCATAAAAGGCAACAGTTAATAATATTTAGTAGTAATAATTAATGTACTTATTCATAACAAAAATAACATTAATAATAATAAAATATTAAAATAGTCAAATGGGGTCTTGTTGGACTTATACCACACTTCCTTATCCGGTCCAGAATATTTTGCAAATATTGCAAAATATTATTTAAATAATAAAATATCAATAATTGCACAAAATAAAATAATTAGAAATTGTACATGAAATTCTAAAATAGTTTAGGAATATTGCTACGTACATAAAATAGGTCTACATGGCCACCTTGGTCACACCATATGTCTACTTGGGCTTGAGTTTGGTCCAGACCCAGTTCGGGTTGGTTTGGTCTAACCGGGTCAATAAAATCATTAAATAAAATAATAATTAAATAAAATATTTTAAATGAGTCATTACACAACTCGGCCTGGTTTTTCTAGTTCGGTCATCTCCATGGCAAGGCTTTTCCACACATGGCTAGTACACTAGTCAAGGCACACTGTTACATCTTCTGTGCCAAAATTCATGGTAGTCTTGTGTTCCAAAATTCAACAATGGCTAAGATCATTTCTAATATAAATAAAAATCATAAATTGCATAAATAAATTTGAAGTCTAATAAAATAATAAAAAAATTTAAAAAATAGGGGTTTTATATCCTACCCAACTTATAAGAATATCGTCCTCGAAATTTTGGATTAATAGGGTAGATAGGGTTGAGGGATAGGAAGAGTTTGTCAATACCAAAATGAAATTAAATTTTGGAGGAGGCGATAAAACGACGTTCAACACCACCATGCCATAGAAGATTGTGGAGTCGATATATAGAAAAATATCTCATGGTTATGGAATTCAAATAAGGATTGCTAGTGAAGGTAACAAAATTTTGAATATCCAATTAGAGAACAGTAAGGAATTGTGCAGGCCAAAGAGAATAAATTAGACATTTAGGAGATGTGATTCCTTAAGGGAGAACTGGATACTAATCGTCTTGGTCGAGGGTTTGATTAAGTGAACGATTTGAATCATTCTCGAGTATTTAAGAATAATTGGGAGGGCACGATAACAGTTCTAGGTTTGAGAAAATGAGGAGTCGTTAAAGGCGAGGATATAGCCATGAGTCGGTCGGTGGCTATCTATATTTCGTGTATATATAACTGATAGGGCAACTAAAGGTGATACTTTGAGTCTATCTATCAAGTAAAGTGTCTGGTCTTTCTAAAGTAAGTAAAGCCCACAACAAAAAGAGTTCAAAGACGATGCTATTTAGTACGAAATACGAGGTTCATAGGCGACGAAAATAATTCAAATGAGAGTTGTCAATACTGTCAAGATGAGACTCTAAGGCAGGTTTAACTATGTCTCCATCTACGTAGGATAATTCATGAAAAGAGGACCAAAGTGCAGTAGGTTGATCAGACCATCATGCACCGGTTCTGATTAGACAATATGTTAGTGGGTGCACCTAATAAAATATGTCATGATCAAGCTTGATAATGAAATAAGCTTGCAAAACTGAAGCTACATTAGCAGCACGAGATAGTCAAAATATGAGCAAGGGAGGTACTGATGAAGAAAATTTTAAATAGTCCCAGATCTTTTAAAATCAAGGCTCGTCCGAAGTGTGGGCCTATGCGTTTGGCTTGGTTGACTAGCTAAGTTAGGGTCCTCTGAAATTATAGTCTGAGCAAACTTATCAACATGGATCACAAGGGCAAAGGCTTTGTTGGGCCGTGAGATATTCTACCCAACTTACAAGAATTAAACTAGTAGTGTGATGGGACAATGGGTCAAGCAATCAAAATAAATCACAATTTTAAGCATTTAAGGAATTAAGTAAAACAAAATCACATATCGCGTCGAAAGAATTGAGCCGAGGTTGAATCCCGATCCGT
Organism: Iris pallida; assembly: GCA_029216955.1. Taxonomy (NCBI): domain Eukaryota; kingdom Viridiplantae; phylum Streptophyta; class Magnoliopsida; order Asparagales; family Iridaceae; genus Iris; species Iris pallida. The sequence continues at coordinate 19,923,851 of JANAVB010036019.1, forward strand.
GGTCGAAAAACATATCGGTATCATGGTAAAGATTATAGTTTGGCCATTTTGACCATAAGGTCATATCAAGAAATATAGTATAAGGAGATGGGTTTTGGTGGGACATGATATGTCTACGGGAAGGTGGGCTTGTCTAGGCCTTATATATGAAATTTGTGGGGAGGAAAGTGTAGTATTGTACTCCAAATACACAAGTCACGGTAGGGGATGCCAGAAGATCAAAAATAGAAAGTGGGAGTTCACGAGGTGATAATTAATGCACAAAAATAAAGAAGATCAAGTTAAGGCATGAAATAAAATTAATTAGAGAATCCAGTAAAAATAATTTAGGAACACAATTCCGGAGAGAAGATAGTCACCTAGATGAATACAGTTAAGGAACCATAACTTATTATTCAAATTGCAAATGGGTTAGAAGGTCGTAATTAAAAGATCTAGAATTGAAGGAAGGTCGAGTAAGTCGAGGTGGAAATATAGTCACATAGCTGGGTTGATGACTAACAACACTTGTGTATATACTACTATCATGGTCATAAGTGACATGGCAATTAGTGTGGAATACTTCTAACTCATTAGGGCTACCTTTGTGGCCTACCATTAATATTTCAACTCGAGTTTCCTCCAAAAAGTTTCAAAAATAAATAAACCACCAAAATTTGTATTCACTCCAAGCCGTTCAAATTTATCATGACAAAAATTTAAATCACTTTCATAAATCTCAAGGCAAACTTTATCACGTTACTACTAACCTTTTCCAAAATTAACGTTTAAATTCAACTATTTTAACTCAAGAGTTCATAATTTACGAATCCATAAAATTTCACAATCAATCAAAAATTTAACACTCTAAAATTTTCAAATAACTCATAATAAAACTCTTAGCATATTAAAAGCAATCTCAAAAAAATTTAAGCTCAATGCTCTCATCAATTTTAACTTCTATTCATGCTAAGTTATTCTAGCAAAATCACAACTTCTAAATGGTAACTTCCTTTAATCAACCAAAATAACTTTCCATCACATCCTTCGAAATTCTCTCAATTTTTTTTAATATTAGCAATCCCACATTAAACTAAATTTTTAAATAATCTTATCAATCAAAATTTTTTTTTGCCAAAAATCTAAATAGATTTGTAAATCCTCAATCATAGGACACAATTTAAAACAAAGAAAAATTCTCAAAAATTGTTTTCATAACTTTCAAATATTTAAACCAAAAATTCGCCATCATTACTTTCACTTAAAATTCAAAATTTACTAGTCACAAAATTGCAAGTTGTATGATTCAAATTTAAATAATTTATACTGCCACATTTAAAATCTAAGATTATTTTCAATCCAAATTTATAACTGTTCAAATGTGTATAACTATAATCCAATAAATCATAAACATCAAAACTCGAAAATCAAATAATTTTATATTTGTTCAAAGATGTATATCTATCACTCAAAACTCATAAATATCGCTACTCGAAAAGCAAATCAATTTTATACTTGTGCAAGGATGTACAACTATAACCCAATAAATCATAAATATCAAATCTTGAAAATCAATCAATTTCTTAAACCAAGTATAAAATTCTATAAATCCCCTGGTGTTTACTATTTAGAAATCTCAAGTTTAAAACTTTCCGTGGCAATATCCTACTTTACCAATTACTAATCATTAAGTCACACTAAAAAGCATTTTTAACTCAAGTAGAGTCTTGAATGTATTCCAATTGTCAATATAACCATTCTAGCCATGTGTTTGACCTACGAGCATATACTAGTGTAGTCATCTTCCTAGTTGATACTAAGAACAAAAATAAGAATCGACGGTAGAAAAAATCAAGCAGGATGCAATTCAAGGAAGTCGAACGAGAGTCCGGAATTTGAAATCAAGGGAAGTGGTCAAGCTGTATGGATGAGATTCCTAGATTCTAATCCTATGTTGCAGGCTCACATCGGTACAATTACGTAACCGAAGTGACAAACTCGACCTACATGGGCCACCACAAAAACATGTAACGCCCCAGTCCCAAAATACTTAGGACTAGGTACATATCCATGCCAGCTGTATACATACGAAGTACACTCCAATATATCGAAACCTTGTATGTATACATAAGCTGTAAAATACAGTAGAACCATAATAACTAAATCTTATCCACTAGATAAATAAATGATATAAAAGTAACTTTGAATTTGTCATGTATACAATTGTTGGGCGGAGACAAAGTCCACTACCAACTATCTCAAATAAAATGTACAAGAAGTGATCGATAAAATAACGAGACGAACCAAGCGCAATCGTCTTCGAAAGAATGGAGAAGATCACGACCTTGGCTAGAACACCTGCAAATCACAGAAGCACACACCTGGAGAGATAACCAGGTCCTCAGAGGGACGTAACAAGATATAGGAAGAACATGCCATATGAACTGAATATAAATGCACCATAAAATAAAGATAAAGTAAAAGCGTCCAAACCATAACACGGCTTAATATCCCATCATTGAAACAGTAGGCTACCCCTACAACCAAACAAGGACAAGGGGTAACTTACTATTCCACGATGCGACATTTTTCATGCCATGATTTGGAACATGAAATTTGCTAAGGTCTCCTAACCTTTCTAGTAGGCAATTTAGAAGACATCTCGATGTATGGGCATGTGAAGGCTGACTCCCCCAGGACAATGTAATAACTCTCAACACGCACACGTCAATAACAATACTATAAGCCGACATAACTCGAGGCTAGCGGCCCACGTGACCCTCGATCCACATAGCTCGAGGCTAGTGACCCTCGCGACTCGACTACTGTAGTACGCAGTTACTACAACTATTGGATTTGGGGTAGCCCATACATTTAATTGTCTTCTCCCTTCCAAGGATACTAGCAAAAGGTAGTTCGCTAAGACTAGGTCCATATGCATACAAAAAGACAAGAAGAAAAAAATAACTGAAGCAAAATAAAATGAACTAAAAATAGCAAGTAATGGATCCAACTGAAAATAGATAATAAATATGCAGTAAATAAATAAATAAAGGTGCGTATAATTATAACAGTAAATAAGGCAAGGTATCTTGCCTGAGGGTGGTACGAGAAGCAGCAAAATCCAACAATCAGAATCGTCAACACGAAAGTCAAAATCCATAAGAAGCTTCGGATGCTGAAACAAATATTCCGAACGAGTTTGGAATAAAAGATATGCCTAGGAAATGCCTGTCCAAAAGTCAAATTCTAGAACAGGGGCAAAATCGAAATTTCGGGTCAAAATGATGTTCGCCGTTGGACCCGCTTTGCACCAAATTGTGCGCCATAACCTATGGTCTCTAAAGTTGTCAAACTATATGTCTACGGATTTGTTTGGATGAGACGAACCCAACGGTATATCAAATTTTAGATTCCGGTAGGCTGTGCACAAAATTGCCCGTTGAGTGGGATTGTGGGCCCGCCAAAATAGCGTCCCGATCAACGGTCTCAGAATCGGACCAAACTTAACTCACAGGACTAGAAAAATATTTCGAGTCCAATGGCGCAAGTTTCGTCGCGATTTGATGAGTGTGCACAAAATAATTGGGAAATTCTGAAAAGTCCGATACACAAAAATTCGACGGATACGGACCAAATTCGTTGCGCATACGCAACCAATTTGAATCCCGTCAATTCTCGCACGTCCACAAATTCGATACGGACCTTTCGGTACTTTCGGTTTGCGACGGGGTCGCCCGATTTGTCGGGACACACCTTGTACGGGGTTTTTACGGTTTATAAAAACTGATTTTTCGACATTTTTAATTTAATTAAAACTAAAATTTATTATAGAATAAATAAATCTATTTGAAGAGGATGATAGTGGGTCATGTGGGCTTTCTACACGAATTGACGAAATTAAAAACGGAGTTAAAATGAAGGAGAAATCGAATGGAGAAGTCGGATACCTCGATGTTAAATTTTGTCGTTGTTGTGGGTGTTTGTTGTTGTTGCCATGGCGACCGTGAGACGGGGATGCTGCCGCTCTGGTGAGGCAGGCACGTATGCCGAGGAGAGGAAGAAGGATGGAGGAGAGAGGAGGAAGAAGATAGAGAAGAAATTAGGGTTTGTACATATATAACTTAAGGTTGGGGGGGAAACAAAGTATTGCTGCTGCTTTTGTATAAAGGTCGGCCTCCTTGGGCTTTCCATGCTGCTGCATTGCTTTATATGTGGGGGCATGCATTGTATGTGCTGTATTGCTCCTTAGAATGTGTAAAACTCCTAAATTTTCTACTAAATTTTTTATTAAATTTGGTATTGATTTAGATTTTTTGTATTGTACGTCGCGTAGTCGTATTATACGTCGCGCACGAAATTTTATTTTTCGAAATTGCTCGACGAGTGCGATTATGTGCGAGCGTACATATTTTTGAAAATATTATTTTTCTATTTTTAAATTTTCAAAATAATATACATAATAATTATTTTGTTATTGTTCTAAAATTTCCAAGTTTGTTATTTTATCATTAAGGCCTTTCATTTCTCGCAATTATTAATAATAAATAATATTTTTATTGTATGCTAGAAAAGCATAATTATGAGAACATCATCTTGTACCTATATACATATTTAGTAATTATTTATTACTTATTTTAAAATAGTAATGTAATTTTCGAGATTTATTAATATTAATATTTTATTATTCAAAAAGATATTTAAAAATATTTATTATTTTCGAAATTATTAATATTGGTATTTTAAAAAATATATTTGGAAGTTATTGTGGCCATTTAAATTTTGATTTAATCTTCGGATTTATTTAAATATATTAACTTAGTACATATAATTGAAATTTGATTTACTTAAATTGATTTTAAACTATAGGGGTATAAATTAATTAGATTTAAATGGGATTTATATTTGGATTTGGATTTGAATAAAGTAGAGAATTATCTAACGGGGTTTTAAACTATTATAATCCCTATCCATCTGGGAATTTCCACATCCTATAAATAGGCAGGTACTCATCCATTATTTTTACACAAATAAATTTTCCACAAATTCCACAACCATAGTATGAGTGCATCGTGTCCGTGACCAACATCTTATTCCATGTTTAAACGTACATTATCTCCTACCCGTGTCGGACAATCCCGACACAAACAAATCCCTAAACCTAAGCCTTGCGCTTGACCCTCCGGTCTTCTCCTCCTCCTTGTCCGACTCCCCGACCACCCGTCTTCCAAACCACCAGCATCTCCTCCTCCTCCTTGTCCGACTCCCCGGCCACCCGTCGTCCAAACCACCAGCACCCCTCGACAACCACCACTATAACAACAACACCCCTACCACAGCCATCGCCGGAATCATATCCACTTCCGACCAAATATCACAGCCTCTCCCTCACCATGTCCTCCTCCCTGCCCAGTGCTCCGCCACCGGACCTTCCCGACACCACCCGCTGCCACTACCATCGCCACGACCATCGGCATCGCCCTCACTCCCTATCCACACCAACACCACAGCTCCACAACAAAGCACCAGGCCATCACCCGCCTCCGACAAACCCGACCAACCACCGGAGACAACCCCCATAACCACCACCAACCGGGCCAACCCCCGGAGACAACCACCACGAAAAAGAAAAAAAATCAAAAACCCTAACCCTAAAAACTTACCTCGGGCGAGCTCCGCCACCATCTCCGTCGGCTGCCTAGTCCCTCCGCCACCGCGAGAACAACCTCCGCCGCGCGTGTGCCGCTCTTCCCACGCGTGCGCCGCTCGCCTTGCCCTCCGGCGACCGCCGTACGATTTCGCTCACCCGACCTCCCTGGAAAAGTAGATCCGTCGCTCTCTTCCGCCGGAGCCAGCCGCTGCCGCGTGCGCCGCCTCCAGCTCCGGCCGCCCCTTCATTCCTCACCCGACCAGTCGTGCTCCGCCCAGACGACCACCACTTGAACCCTCTCTCCGACTTCCCCACCGTCCTTCGTCGAAACAACTCCCTCCGCCTCAACGCCGACAGATCCGCCCAGGAGCGCGTGTCGACCTCCCCGCGAAACCCCACACCTGCTCTTCCCCACCTCTCCGCGCAATAAGCCGCCTCCCGCCGTGCCGTGGCCGGAACCCACTGTCGCCTCTTCTCCCACAAACCCTTTGCCGCCGCACTCCGCTCCTCCGGCGCCGCCCACTGGCCGACGCTCCATCATCCCTCCAGTCGCCGCTCCCTGAGCCGCGCGAGCCACCGCCTCCGCGCCGTCGCCCCTTCTCTCGACGCTCCACCGCTCAGACCCACCGTCCGCCCCTCTTTCTCTTTCCCTCGTCCTTTTTCTCATATTTTCTCACTCTCTCTCTCTCTCTCTCTCTTTCCCTCATTTGGTTTTTGTTAAGAGCACAATGGCTCTGTGCAAAATTTGTATGTTTATTTTTTTTTACATTTTTGTATTTATTTTTTTGGTTTTGTTTCATTCTGTTATTATTATTATTATTTAATTATTACTTTAATAATAATAATAATAATATTATTATTATTATTATTATTATTATTATTGTTATTAGTGTTATTATTAAGATTATTATTACTATTAGTACCTATTATTATTATCAATATTATTATCATTATTATTATTATTAATATTGTTGTTGTTTTCCTAATTGGGTTCTTTCTTTACCAAGATTTTGTTATACAATATGTAATATTTGATAAATAATTTAAAATATTATTGCTATACCTTTGTTATTGTACTATTAGTACCAATTATTATTTTTATTACTTACTAGCCAAAATAGATAAATTCATAAAAAACTATTCTTATTATAGGTAACAACCATATTATAGACTAAGATATTGTTGTAAATGTCCTATTTATTTAAAGTAAATTATTTGACAAAATTATAGTTTTACAAATACGGATTTAGCATTATAAATAATTTTCTATAATTTTCTATAAAATTTATTATCCATTCTTCTTTGATTTTCTCCTTTTCATGACCAATCCCGTTATTCCTATTTCTCTGCCAATTTCAAGACAACCTTATGTCCACCTTAACTAAATTGACCGTTCTGGACCCGATGCACCGGTCTGTACCACCAACAGAGGTCCCCTTGTGTAGTTGTTACACCAAAGTCACAGTTTATGCCACCTTGATCATCGCAGCACACCGAGCGTACTATCAGGCAAGACACCTTGCCTTCAATGTTTAATTTCTTGCTCAATATTATGCATGTTTTTACTTATTCTAGAAAATATAAATTGTACTTGCAAATTATTATATTTTAGTTGCATATGGCTTAGAGTTAAGGGACTACCTTTGTTTGTGTCGCATTCATTGGCCCGACACTTGTGTATCACGAGTCACGAGTCTTATTTAGATCTCGGACGTATGTATCGACTGGCCATCGGTGCGCACATGCCGTACGATAGGCAATAACTGCTAAGTAGTTATGGTTGTCTAGAAGACTTAGCGACTTAGCAGTTATTAGGAATGTCGTGATGTGGATTCAGCACGAGTAGTGCATGGGAAGGGTAGAGACAGTTATTAGGTACAGGGGCTTTCACACCTTTACTTTTCTCTAGATGCCATTTGTGACTCAGTCGAGAGACTAGTGGACGTGCATTTATTTACTTTTCTCTAGATGCCACTAGTGCCTCGGTTGAAACACAAATGTGCCGTGCATTTACTTTCCTCTAGCTGCCGTTAGTGACTCACCCAAGAGCTAGTGGCCGTGCATTTATTTTTCTCTGGATGTCCCTTAGTTCTCGCTCGAGTGGTAATGGGCCGTGCATTTACTTTTCTCTAGACGCCACTAGTGCCTTGGTTGAAACGCTAACGTGCCGTGTTTCTAGCTTCGGGAGCCCTTGTGTGGAACGTTGTCTTCAAAATGCATTAACACATAGAATGGTTAAGGACCTTCATTTGTTTAGTCGTATATATACTTTTATGTTGAGCTTCTATTATTCAGTTTATGGCATGATATTATGTGTCTTGTTACGTCCCTCTGAGGACCTGGTTGTCTTGCCAGGTGTGTGCTATTAGCTTTCGCAGGTGTTCTAGCTCTAGCCGTATTCATTGCTATTTCTTCGAGGATGATTGCGCTTGGATCGTCTTCGCTTCGCTTGCCAAATTTATTTCATTTTTTATGTATTTTTCTCTTGATTGTTGGTAGTGGATTTGTCTCCGCCCAACATATTGTATCAAGACAATTCTTTATCATTATTGATATCTTTTATTCATTTATTTTTGTGTGGATGAGATTAGTTATGGTTCTTCTGCATTTTATAGCTTATGTATTCATACAAGGTATCCATATATTGGAGTATACTTCGTATGAATATAGCTGGCATGTCTACGTTCCTAGTCCTACGTATTTTGGAACTGGGGCGTTACATGTTTTTGTGGTGGCCCATGCAGGTCAAGATAAATTGTTTGGTTACTTTACCGTACAAAGCAAGCCTGCGTATAGGATTAGAAGTCTAGGATCTCATCCACATACTTGACCTCTTTCCTTGATTTTATCTACCGTTTGACTCATCAATTGCATCTTGCTTGATTCCTTCCCTCCCTATTCTTATCATCCCTTCGTGCTTGCTAGAGATTGACCCTACTTGTTAGTTGTCCCAAAACGCCATTAGTTTAATTCTTTAAGTTGGGTAGAATACCTTATGAACTAGCAACCCCTTTGACCTAGTGACCTATATTAGCAAGCTTATTTAGATCCTAGAATCTAGAGGACCTAACCCGTCTAGCCAACCAAGGACTTGGACAAGAAGACTATAGGACGACTGTATGACTTAGAATTATTCTACCTTCTTTAAACCTTAATCTCTCGTACCTATGTATTTACCATTTTGACTAATGATGCTAATGTAGCCTAGTTTTTGCAAACTTATTCTTTATCAAGTTTGTTCATGACATATGCTATTGAGCGCTCACTAGTATGTTGTCAAATCAGAATCGGTGCATAATGGTCTGATCAACCAAGTGCACTTTGGTTCGCTTTTATTTTATCGTTCTTCGTGGATGGGGACATAGCTAAACTTGTCCTTTAGAATCCCATCCACGACTACCTTGACGATTCTTTTGAAATCTATACGACCGCCTTTGAACCACGTATTCGTAATTGAACTCCTTAAATCGCTTTCGCCTTCACCGATTTTGGAAGGACGAAGGCACTTGTAGTTGAAATTCTTCTAGCTGTCCTATCAATTAAAACCATTACCATTCGACATTGTTATGTCTTCATCATAAACTCCTAGACCTTTCCCTTGACCCTAATTCTACAATTTTGACTTTCTAATCACTTAAATTTAAGAAGTGATTACAATCGTCCCTTAATCATATCCTCAACCTAGACTACGACCATATAAATTTCGAACCCTTCTATCTACCATTGTGCTTTCTCACCCCCTACGAATTCTTAATTTCGAGGACGAAATTCTTTTAAGTTGGGTAGGATGTAAAACCCCTAAATTTTCTACTAATTTTTTAAATAAATTTGGTACTGATTTAGATTTTTTGTATTGTACGTCGCGTAGTCATATTATACGTCGCGCACGAAATTTTATTTTTCGAAATTGCTCGACGAGTGCGATTATGTGCGAGCGTACATATTTTTGAAAATATTATTTTTCTATTTTTAAAGTTTCAAAATAATATACATAATAATTATTTTGTTATTGTTCTAAAATTTCCAAGTTTGTTATTTTATCATTAAGGCCTTTCATTTCTCGCAATTATTAATAATAAATAATATTTTTATTGTATGCTAGAAAAGCATAATTATGAGAACATCATCTTGTACCTATATACATATTTAGTAATTATTTATTACTTATTTTAAAATAATAATGTAATTTTTGAGATTTATTAATATTAATATTTTATTATTCAAAAAGATATTTAAAAATATTTATTATTTTCGAAATTATTAATATTGGTATTTTGAAAAATATATTTGGAAGTTATTGTGGCCATTTAAATTTTGATTTAATCTTCGGATTTATTTAAATATATTAACTTAATACATATAATTGAAATTTGATTTACTTAAATTGATTTTAAACTATAGGGGTATAAATTAATTAGATTTAAATGGGATTTATATTTGGATTTGGATTTGAATAAAGTAGAGGATTATCTAACGGGGTTTTAAACTATTCTAATCCCTATCCAACTGGAAATTCCCACATCCTATAAATAGGCAGGTACTCATCCATTATTTTTATACAAATAAATTTTCCACAAATTCCACAACCACAGTATGAGTGCATCGTGTCCGTGACCAACATCTTATTCCATGTTTACACGTACATTATCTCCTACCCGTGTCGGACAATCCCGACACAAACAAATCCCTAAACCTAAGCCTTGCCCTCGACCCTCCGGTCTTCTCCTCCTCCTTGTCCGACTCCCCGACCACCCGTCTTCCAAACCACCAACATCTCCTCCTCCTCCTTGTCCGACTCCCCGACCACCCGTCTTCCAAACCACCAGCACCCCTCGACAACCACCACCATAACAACAGCACCCCTACCACAGCCATCGCCAAAATCACATCCACCTCCCGACCAAATATCACAGCCTCCCCCTCACCATGTCCTCCTCCCTGCCCAGCGCTCCGCCACCGGACCTCCCCGACACCACCCGCTGCCACCACCATCGCCACGACCATCGGCATCGCCCTCACTCCCTGTCCGCACCAACACCACAGCTCCATAACAAAGCACCAGGCCATCACCCGCCTCCGACAAACCCGGCCAACCACCGGAGACAACCCCCATAACCACCACCAACCCGGCCAACCCCCGGAGACAACCACCACGAAAAAGAAAAAAATTAAAAACCCTAACCCTAAAAACTCACCTCCGACGAGCTCGGCCACCATCTCCGTCGGCTGCCTAGTCTCTCCGCCACCGCGAGAACAACCTCCGCCGCGCGTGCGCCGCTCGCCTTGCCCTCCGACGACCGCCGCACGATTTCGCTCACCCGACCTCCCTGGAAAAGTAGATCCGCCACTCTCTTCCGCCGGAGCCAGCCGCTGCCGCGTGTGCCGCCTCTAGCTCCGGCCGCCCCTTCGTTCCTCACCCGACCAGTCGGGCTCCGCCCAGATGACCACCGCCTGAACCCTCTCTCCGACTTCCCCACCTTCCTTCGTCGAAACCACTCCCTCCGCCTCGACGCCGACAGATCTGCCCAGGCGCGCGCGTCGACCTCCCCGCGAAACCCCATACCCGCTCTTCCCTACCTCTCCGTGCAATAAGCCGCCTCCCGCCGCGCCGTGGCCGGAACCCACCGTCGCCTCTTCTCCCACAAACCCTTTGCCGCCGCACTCCGCTCCTCCGGCGCCGTCCAGTGGCCGGCGCTCCCTCATCCCTCCAGTCGTCGCTCCCAGAGCCGCGCGAGCCACCGCCTCCGCGCCGTCGCCCCCTTCTCTCGCCGCTCCACCGCTCCGACCCACCGTCCGCCCCTCTTTCTCTCTCCCTCGTCCTTTTTCTGATATTTTCTCACACTCTCTCTCTCTCTTTCCCTCTTTTGGTTTTTGTTAAGAGCACAGTGGCTCTGTGCAAAATTTGTATGTTTTTTTTTACATTTTTGAATTTGTTTTTTGGTTTTGTTTCATTCTGTTATTATTATTATTATTTAATTATTACTTTATTATTATTATTATTATTATTAATATTGTTATTAGTGTTATTATTAAGATTATTATTACTATTAGTACCTATTATTATTATCAATATTATTATCATTATTATTATTATTAATATTGTTGTTGTTTTCCTAATTGGGTTCTTTCTTTACCAAGATTTTGTTATACAATATGTAATATTTGATAAATAATTTAAAATATTATTGCTATACCTTTGTTATTGTACTATTAGTACCAATTATTATTTTTATTACTTTACTAGCCAAAATAGATAAATTCATAAAAAACTATTCTTATTATAGGTAACAACCATATTATAGACTAAGATATTGTTGTAAATGTCCTATTTATTTAAAGTAAATTATTTGACAAAATTGTAGTTTTACAAATACGGATTTAGCATTATAAATAATTTTCTATAAAATTTATTATCCATTCTTCTTTGATTTTCTCCTTTTCATGACCAATCCCGTTATTCCTATTTCTCCGCCAATTTCAAGACTACCTTATGTCCACCTTAACTAAATTGACCGTTCTGGACCCGATGCACCGGTCTGTACCACCAACAGAGGTCCCCTTGTGTAGTTGTTACACCAAAGTCACAGTTCATGCCACCTTGATCATCGCAGCACACCAAGCGTACTATCAGGCAAGACACCTTGCCTTCACTGTTTAATTTCTTGCTCAATATTATGCATGTTTTTACTTATTCTAGAAAATATAAATTGTACTTGCAAATTATTATATTTTAGTTGCATATGGCTTAGAGTTAAGGGACCTTCTTTGTTTGTGTCGCATTCATTGGCCCGACACTTGTGTATCACGAGTCACGAGTCTCATTTAGATCTCGGACGTACGTATCGACTGGCCATCGGTGCGCACATGCCGTGTGATAGGCAATAACTGCTAAATAGTTATGGTTGTCTAGAAGACTTAGCGACTTAGCAGTTATTAGGAATGTCGTGATGTGGATTCAGCACGAGTAGTGCATGGGGAGGGTGGAGACAGTTATTAGGCGCAGGGGCTTTCACACCTTTACTTTTCTCTAGATGCCATTTGTGACTCAGTCGAGAGACTAGTGGACGTGCATTTATTTACTTTTCTCTAGATGCCACTAGTGCCTCGGTTGAAACACAAATGTGCCGTGCATTTACTTTCCTCTAGCTGCCGTTAGTGACTCACCCAAGAGCTAGTGGCCGTGCATTTATTTTTCTTTGGATGCCCCTTAGTTCTCGCTCGAGTGCTAATGGGCCGTGCATTTACTTTTCTCTAGACGCCACTAGTGCCTTGGTTGAAACGCTAATGCACCGTGTTTCAAGCTTCGGGAGCCCTTGTGTGGAATGTTGTCTTCAAAACGCATTAACACATAGAATGGTTAAGGACCTTCATTTGTTTAGTCGTATATATACTTTTATGTTGAGCTTCTATTATTTAGTTTATGGCATGATATTATGTGTCTTGTTACGTCCCTCTGAGGACCTGGTTGTCTTGCCAGGTGTGTGCTATTATCTTTCGCAGGTGTTCTAGCTCTAGCAGTATTCATTGCTATTTCTTCGAGGATGATTGCGCTTGGATCGTCTTCCCTTCGCTTGCCAAATTTATTTCATTTTTTATGTATTTTTCTCTTGATTATTGGTAGTGGATTTGTCTCCGTCCAACATATTGTATCAAGACAATTCTTTATCATTATTGATATCTTTTATTCATTTATTTTTGTGTGGATGAGATTAGTTATGGTTCTACTGCATTTTACAGCTTATGTATTCATACAAGGTATCCATATATTGGAGTATACTTCATATGAATACAGCTGGCATGTCTACGTCCCTAATCCTACGTATTTTGGAACTGGGGCGTTACAGAATGCATGGGTGGTCGGGTGGGGCCGACCACCCATTAGGTTAAAACACTTTTTTTTAAACGAATCAAAACCGAATGAATCTTTTATATATATATATATACCATAAAATCTCTAAAATTTTAAATAACAAATCTAATATTATCTATTCAAATAATTAATGTATTTAAACACATGTACATACATATATACAAATTCAATTAACCATAAAAGGCAACAGTTAATAATATTTAGTAGTAATAATTAATGTACTTATTCATAAAAAAAATAACATTAATAATAATAAAATATTAAAATAGTCAAATGGGGTCTTGTTGGACTTATACCACACTTCCTTATCCGGTCCAGAATATTTTGCAAATATTGCAAAATATTATTTAAATAATAAAATATCAATAATTGCACAAAATAAAATAATTAGAAATTGTACATGAAATTCTAAAATAGTTTAGGAATATTGCTACGTACATAAAATAGGTCTACATGGCCACCTTGGTCACACCATATGTCTACTTGGACTTGGGTTTGGTCCAGACCCAGTTCGGGTTGGTTTGGTCTAACCGGGTCAATAAAATCATTAAATAAAATAATAGTTAAATAAAATATTTTAAATGAGTCATTACACAACTCGGCCTGGTTTTTCTAGTTCGGTCATCCCCATGGCAAGGCTTTTCCACACATGGCTAGTACACTAGTCAAGGCACACTGTTAAATCTTTCGTGCCAAAATTTATGGTAGTCTTGTGTTCCAAAATTCAACAATGGCTAAGGTCATTTATAATATAAATAAAATCATAAATTGCATAAATAAATTTGAAGTCTAATAAAATAATAAAAAAAAGGGAAGATTTATGAAATGCCCAAAAACTAAAAAAGTTTTATGTAAAACCCACCGCTAAAAAAACTTTCATCGCGTGCCCAGAATTAGAGAAACTTATCCAAAGCGGGTTCCAAATGACCCTTTTGCCCTTCCTTTTAATTTATTGGAAACACCCACAAAACTGCTCTTAAAAAAACGTTTCAATACTCCATCTTCTTCCATACGCTGCTCACTTTCGAATCTAGGTTTTCTCCTCAAAAATCTTCAAAAACTCGTCGAAAAATTTTGGAAAGACCGGGACGAATGACAAAAGTGCTAAAACGGAGGTCCAAACATCATTTTTTTGCGAATCTAAAATTTCGGAAGGCCGTCTAACGATGAAGCTGTTACTTTCAGTCTCCTCGATGATACGCTCATTTTGCGACAAACGGGACCTCGTTTCGACCTCCCAGTCAAAAGTTATGGCCCTCCAAAGTTTCAGCTAACCATAAAATGCAGGAGAATGGCATTCTCCGTCTTAATTTACACGGAGAATGACCATTCTCCGTCTTAATTAGGACGGAGAATGATATTCTCCGTCTTAATTTACACGGAGAATGGTCATTCCAGTGTTAAAACGCAGGAGAATGACCATTCTCCGTGTTAGAAACACGGAGAATGCCATTCTCCGTGTTAAATGAAACGGAGAATGTCATTCTCCGTCCTAAATAAAACGGAGAATGGCATTCTCCGTCCTAATTAAGACGGAGAATGGCCATTCTTCGTGCTAAATTAAACGGAGAATGACCATTCTCCGTCATAATTAGGACGGAGAATGCCATTCTCCGTGTAATTTATCACGGAGAATGGTCATTCTAGTGTTAAAAACGCAGGAGAATGACCATTCTCCGTGTTAGAAACACGGAGAATGCCATTCTCCGTGTTAATTAGGACGGAGAATGCCATTCTCCGTCCTAATTAAGACGGAGAATGACCATTCTCCGTCCTAATTAAGACGGAGAATGACATTCTCGGTCCTAATTAAGACGAAAACGGAGAATGTCATTCTCCGTGTTAATTAGGACGGAGAATGGCATTCTCCGTCTTAAATAAGACGGAGAATGGCATTCTCCGTCCTAATTAAGACGGAGAATGCCATTCTCCGTCCTAATTAAGACGGAGAATGGTCATTTTCAGTGTTAAAATGTGTAATTTAGTTTTTTCAGGAATAAAGAGTTTCGTTCTTCTTTCAAAGCGATGATAATTCTTATGAAAAAGAAGAAGAAAGATCTTCTCTCCACAATTGAAGATCTGAGTTCAAATGTCTCCACGATGAAGATGATGATGATGGTGATGATGATGACGAGCGATGATCTGAGTTTGACTGAAGAAAAATACACCGAACTACGAACGATCTTTGCGATCTCTGCTGAATATGAGAGCAATGGAATTCAGATTTCCCGTGAAGAAGAAGAAAACGAAAATCGCAATTCAGATCTGAGTTTTTTGAATTCAAATACATATAGATGACCAATTCGCGCGGAGGGGTAGTTTCGGTATTATAAAAATAGCAGTTTCTAGCGGGTGGCATCTAAAAGGGAATATTGGAATATTTAACATGAAAATACTTAATTCTGGGTATTTCATAAAACTTATCCAGCGGGTGGACATTTCATAAAAGTCCACCCCGAAATTGGGTTTCTCAGCAATTTCCAATAAAAAAAATTAAAAAAATAGGGGTTTTACAGTATATGCGCTGAAGCTTCATTCAACCAATATACATGGACGTTTTACTTTGATAAAGTAACGATTGTGTAACACCCAGTTTTCCAGATGAGGGTATTTTTGAAATTTTGTAATTATAATTAATATTCATTGATATTTATTTCACATTATTATTTTTGGTAATTTTTAATAATTTTTAAACTATTTAAAACTGTTTTAAGTCATGACTTGTGATTTTGATGTGCTGCTAGTGAAACTTGAGAGACTGCATGACCTAGAGCCTAACCACGTCATTAAGATGATTTAATTATTATTTTTAGTCTAGGGGTATTTTGGTCATTTTGACTTATTTGATTTATTTGGTCATTTGTTGAATTGGTGAATTTCTGGTTGACTTGACTTGTTGAGACCTAGTGAGCTAGCCTAGAAGCTAACCCTAGCCATGGTGACCCTAGTCTAACTTAGGTTAACCTACATTTAGTCATTAGAAACTAATTTTAGAATGAGGGAATTTGGTTTAGTGTATTTAAGTCATGGTTCATGGTTTCATGAAATGACTTATGGCTAAATGATTTATTTTGATCATGACTTGGCCCATGGCCCATAACTAGAAGCCCTAACCCTAACCAAACCCTAAATGACCAGCCATAGGGATCCCCACCCTATATAAACACTTATTTCTAGGGCTTGCCTCCTTCTTTCATTCATTTCAACATTGGAAAAAGAAAGGTATTGTCCCTCTTCCAAAAATCCCCATAAATTCATTTTAATTCCTTTTTAATCCTAGTTTCTTGCATTAGAACCTAATACTCTCCTACTTTCTGATTTTGGGGTTTAATCCCAGCTTTGGGACAATTTGGAGCATTTGGCATCAAGAAGAAGAATCCCCCATTTGAAGCTTTTCCAAGCTTTTTGCACACATAGGTAAAACCCTCTAAATTGATTTATATTTCAGTTTTCTTTGCATGTAGGGCTAGATCTAGGAGTCCCCTAGGTGTCCCCAAAATTTGGGTGAATTTCGTGTCCGTTTGGTGTCCGTATCGGACACGTGTCGTAGTGAATGTTAGGTGTTTGTTGAAATGTCTCAATGGATTGAATGTTACTGTTTTTCAAAACAAATTACATGGTTGTGTAGCCCTATATATGGGAATTAATTATATTTATGACTGAGCATGATTCTGTAGATTTTTCGTGTCCAAAACGGACACGCAATTCGTGCACGACACTGCGCACAGGCACCGTACTGTGCCCTGCTGCCCGTGTCCGATTTCTCTTAGGACACGACACTTCGTGACACCAAACTTGGTGTGTACGTAGCCCTAGTGACTGACAGGACTCCGACGAAATTTCGTGGGTCCTCGTTCAGTGTGCACGGAGAAATCGTGCCTGCACTGATTTTGTACAGTGCTGTGCATACTAGTTTCGAGACACTGATACGCACGCTTAACTTCGACACGACGACACTTGGACACGGGGCAGGGTGTTCAGCCCCTAGCCCTATGTTTCCTCGACAGGAGTGCAAGAGCACGTGGTGCCTCGAGCACTGTGTCGAGCCCACGAAGGCTTGACATGGCCACACGACATTTAGCACGCACAGTGCACTGTATTTTTATACCACCTGTTCATGACACATTCGACACTTCGTGTCCAAATTTCTGGACACGAATGACTCCCTTAACACCATATTATGATCACACATGATTACCAACCTTTTAATTGATGAATTAAGTTAATTTCGATATATAAATTTACTTTTTTCCCTTTCCTGAAACTGTCCTGTATCAGTGAACAATTCTTTTTTTCCGAATGTTTTAAAAACCACTTTCAATGATTAAATTACATTTTTTTTACATATATTATATAGTTGAATATGTTTGGGATGTTAGGGCTTTATGTGGAGACTTGTTTAGGTTCGAATAGGTTAGAATGTGTGCACTGTTTTGTGAACTATCAAGGCTATTAATTTCTGAGTTGAAGGTATATAAAACTGTCTATTAAACTGAGATTACCCATATTAATACCTGAGAATTCCTAATGCTTAATGTTAACTGGGTTGTTGGGATTTCGAGTTTGGAAGTTGGACTTAGTATGTTAACTGTGCACTGTCTTTTCCTGTCATTACACTCTGTTCACTAGCATATTTCAACTAAGGCACACACACCTAACTGAAATGAGTTCACTACACCCTTTTTTTTTTTTTCTAAACTAGTTTTCCTGAGATTTGATTAGGTAATAAGGGAATGGGGTTGTGCTAATTTGGTTTATTTGTGAGTGAGTGCTTGTTAATTTATAGTATCATGTATATACAAATGATTCATGTGTGGCCTGTGATATCCAGTAGAGAGAGGCAGTGGATAGTGGCAATATGCTAGGGAATGAGGTCATTGGCCATGGGCCAATGTTTGTGCACAAGTTAAGGGCCAAAATTGGCTATTTGAGTTAGTGTCTTGATGTTAGAGTGTTAGGTTGAATGTTAGCAGTGGTTAGATAATAGTGTCAGTGATTTACAGATATCAGATTGTAGCTTGGGTCAGGATACTTAGCCTGAGCCTGTGACTTTGAGAATTGGCCACTTGGCCAATTCTTTGGGAGTGAGTAGCAGTTTTGGTTTTGGTTAGAGTATCATATAGGATGAGTTGTGTATTGAGTAGTGTTTGAGGCCTGTGTTGGCAATTGCCTTTTTGCTACTGTATTTGCCTTGTATTTGCAGCTGGCAGTGGCAATTTGCCATGCCAAGTGCAGCAAAGCACTGAGCCTTTGCAGTAGGCAGCAAGCCTTGCTTGCTCTGCAGAGGTTGGCTTAGTTGGCCTTGCACTGGCCCTTGTTGCAGTAGCAGCAACATTACCCCTGTCTTATGCACACGCAACACCCCTCTTGTTTACAGTTGAGTATATTTGATCTCTATATTCACATAATATGTTATTTTATATATGTGTGAGTTTAGCCCTATTTTTCTGAGATTTAAAGAGTGTGGGTTAGATAGGTACATATAATTATAATTGTATAGGATGATATTAGTTGGGATTCATGATTGATGGAGTTGTGATGAATCTGTTAATTAGTTTTAGTATAGGCTATAAAAGGTATTTGGGGTGTAGTCTGTTTCACACATATAGGATATGTGATAGGAGAAAAGGGTGCTAGTTTTAGATATGTATATATGTTATATGTATCTGTTAAAGGGGTAATGTATTTCATAAGTTTGTTAATCTGAGTTTTGGGATGTTCACTGAAATCTGAAATGTTATAGGAGGGTTAATCTGAGATGCTATTTCCTACACATTGTTTTTCTTTTCAGTTTACACATGGGCTGATTTGTTCCCTGTCACACACACACTCATATCTATCATATATAGCACACCACACATTGAACCCTCTATTGTTCATGTCACACACACACATTTGTTAATCTGTCACTAGACACACACACCCCCACATGCCATATATCATCTCTATACCTATAGGTAATTTATATGTATGCAGGTTGACTTCATAATGATAGACAAACATGCTAGTTAGTTAGGTTGTTGAATAAATGCATGAGGGTATATATGTATGGATGCATGATGACATGAATAAGCATGAATAAGGTAATGTATGAATAAATGTATATGCATGAATAAATGATGATGTATAAATGCATGTATAAATACCTTAGCCTATGTGTATATATATGGTATATGCATATATATGATAAGTGTTGCTTTGAAACCTTGTGATTGTGCTTGGATGCTAGTCTAGGCTTGGTTAGGCCTAGTGAGACTTGACTAGACTAAGTTTGACCTAGTTGACTTAGTCTGACTAGTCTAGTTTGACTAGAGTATTGACTTGGGTTGACCCAGAGTTGACCTAGTTTGACTTGGACCTAGTTTGACCTAGACAGTTGACTTAGAGTTGACTTTGACCTATATTAGCTTAGAAATCATGTAGTTTGCATTGTAGCTTTCAAATCTCTTGTGTTTTACACATCATCACCCATATTACTCTGTTTAGGACATTGTGACTCTGGTGCAGGCATCTGACATTACACCACTCTTTTCAGAGTATCAGGCGAGTACATTCTCTGATAGTTCTTTCATTTATTTGTCAATTACTGTACTTCAGTTCTAGTTAGCTGTATGTGGTTCTCTGTTACAAACATGTATTTTTATTTCTGAATCCATGTATTCGACACACATACTTACTCGTCTTACCTCTATTATTTGAATCACCATACGAATCACTATTCGAATCACCCTATTCGTATCTTCATATGTTGGTTGGACTTTTATTCGATTGATGTGTCGGACTTTGGATTCATTTGTATTAGATGGGCGGGGAAATACTTGATTAGACATGTGAACATTCCCACTATTCGAACCACCCCCTGTGAATATATTCGAACGATAGCCATTCCACACCCGGCCAGGTGTGTGATGTGCCGGATTTACCCTTAGCCGTTTACATGTCTAACTAAGTATTTTAAAACACACTTGGAGAATTTATTCGAAATCATTATTAGAACATCATGTGAATCACCTTATTCGTATCACCTTATTCGATTCACCTTATTAGAATAATGATTAGAATTACATTCGACTCATCTAATATTAGATTCACATTGGGATTACACTCGACTTATATTGTACCATCTGAACTCATTATGTTATTCTAGTTCAGCTAGATCTTATTTTACAGTCTTCTTTGCTATGCTTCTCTTCTTGTTTAGTTACCTACTTTCTTTGTACTTTATCTGTCTCTCTATACCATCACCTGAAAATTAAACTGCCATATTCATCAATACAACTGCCTATAACTGCTTTATAGTTCTCTGTCATTTACTTGGGTTTTCTAGATGAGATGTGCTCGTTTCTGTCCTGACTGGACCTGTTGGAAATTTTACAAATGATTGCCCTGAGGACACATGCCCTACATTTTACTCAGGAGATGGCTTAGCTACCTATGGCCCCGACACTCAGGAGTGATCGGGATTTAGTTTAGTAGACTTGTATTTATTTTCATTTAGAGCTTTTGTATAGAATTGAGACTTGAGATGTATTTGAGGTTATTCAGATGTTGTTATTATTTCAGTATTTATTTGTGTCTTCAAATTCTTAGTTACAATTCTGTGTTATCTTATCGTGCTTAGACTGTGATTGAGATACACAATATCTTATACTTGTCCTCCGTTCGGAGTTGACCATGATGAGTACATTATATACTGCATGAGATGATGGTTAGTTAGAGACTTAGAACAGCGTTCTACCGCCGACAGTGCGGCGTAGGCTGGGTGCTGTTACGTATTCGTACCCTCACAGTGGGTACAGGTCGTGACACGTTTTTAGTGGTGGCCCATGCAGGTCGAGAGTCGCATTAGTACGATATCGTGGTAGTACGACGACTTAGTTGTACTGCTGCGAGTCTGCGATAGGACTGAGAGATAGGCTTTACCGGAGAGGCACTCAATCACAGTTAGGAAAAATTCTGCTTTGAATCATGCCATCTACATATCGTACTGATTTGCCTTCTTTGAATTAACTGTCCTCCCTTAATATATCGATTCCTGCTCAGTATTGACTTCCTTGTTCGATCTGCCTTCAGGATGGTGGAGACACGATCACATCGCTCTGGTGCAGCAGTTGTTGTAGAGGGGACTGCCACCTCTCAGCCAGATCAGCAGGGTCAGGAGGCTGCAGCTCCTGCCACCTCTGCCCATATTGAGACTTCAGTAGCAGCAGCAAGGGGTATGCCTTCACCAGCTCGGGGGCAGGACCCAGTCATCCCAGAGATGCAGTTCCAGCAGCCGCCGCCTACATGACATGTGGATACGGCACAGATGTTCGCCTACTTCCAGCAGTTTATGGACCGGCAGCAGGCCCGACAGGACCGAGGCATGGAGTTGGCCCTTGCGACGGTCGCAGCACGACCAGTGATCCAGCAGCCGAGGACACCGGGGATCGAGCAGTTTCAGAAGATGAGCCCCAGAGACTTTCTGGGGACAGAGGGGATCCTATATGCCTATGAGTGGATCGAGCATATAGAGGAGATCTTTCGCCTGGCCAGGATACCAGCAGATCTTCAGATCGAGGCCGCAGCTAGCCGGATACGAGATCTTGCTTGCACCTGGTATCAGTCAGACCCCAGGGTGGGAGTAGCTGGACAGTCCTGGAAGGAGTTCAAGGGCTTCTTCAAGAAGAAGTTCTTTCCAGATTCAGCGCTTCGAGCCTTGGAGTCGCAGTTCGAGAGCTTGGTTCAGGGAAGCCTGTCAGTGGAGGAGTACGCTGGGGAGTTCGGTCGCCTCGACAGATTTATAGAGGGTTTGAGCGAGACGACGAAGGCCCAGAGGTTCCGAAAGGGTCTGGTCAAGGAAGTCAAGTCCTTGACCAAGGGCAACAGGGATGCCACTTTTGAGGAGATTTTGACGGGAGCCTTATTGGCTGAGGATGATCTTGAGCTTAGGCTCAAGAGGGGACGAGACCCAGTTGGGGGCAGCAGCAGCGGAGGCCAGGCCAAGAGGCCTTATGTACAGATTCAGCAGATGCAGGCACCGGTAAGAGTACAGCAGGCACAACATCAGCCTAGAGGGCAGGACCGCAAGGAGCAGCCTTGTGCTTACTGCAAGAGGGCAGGGCACGTTTGGGAGACTTGTTATAGGAGGCAGAAGGTTTGTCTGTTCTGTGGATCCGCTGCTCATCAGGTCAGAGATTGCCCTACTGCACCCGTATATGACGGAGCACCGGGTCAGAGAGAGGGAGCTAGGCCACCTGTAGCGCAGCACCATGCCCAGAGGGGTAGAGCTTTTGCGATGGCAGTCGAGGAGACCGACGCTGCAGGTGATGGGTTAGAAGGTTCGTATTCCTGTTCTTCTTCCCCACTTTCATGTGTGATTTCCCTTAGTACCTGCCAGGATATTTCTTGTGATTGCTAGATAGTGTAGCTACCCTGCTCGCGACTATGGAATCATGACCAGTAGGATTGTATTGCTTCGACCTTGATTGATTGGAGGTTTGACCTAGGAAGGGTGCGATCATCTTAATTTTGAGGACAAAATTTTTATAAGGTGGGTAGGATTGTAACACCCAATTTTCCAGATGAGGGTATTTTTGAAATTTTGTAATTATAATTATTATTCATTGATATTTATTTCACATTATAATTTTTGGTAATTTTTAATAATTTTTAAACTATTTAAAACTGTTTTAAGTCATGACTTGTGATTTTGATGTACTGCTAGTGAAACCTGAGAGACTGCATGACCTAGAGCCTAACCACGTCATTAGGATGATTTAATTGTTATTTTTAGTCTAGGGGTATTTTGGTCATTTTGACTTATTTGATTTATTTGGTCATTTGTTGAATTGGTGAATTTCTGGTTGACTTGACTTGTTGAGACCTAGTGAGCTAGCCTAAAAGCTAACCCTAGCCATGGTGACCCTAGTCTAACTTAGGTTAACCTACATTTAGTCATTAGAAACTAATTTTAGAATGAGGGGATTTGGTTTAGTGTATTTAAGTCATGGTTCATGGTTTCATGAAATGACTTATGGCTAAATGATTTATTTTGATCATGACTTGGCCCATGGCCCATAACTAGAAGCCCTAACCCTAACCAAACCCTAAATGACCAGCCATAGGGATCCCCACCCTATATAAACACTTATTCTCTAGGGATTGCCTCCTTCTTTCATTCATTTCAACATTGGAAAAAGAAAGGTATACTCCCTCTTCCAAAAATCCCCATAAATTCATTTTAATTCCTTTTTAATCCTAGTTTCTTGCATTAGAACCTAATACTCTCCTACTTTCTGATTTTGGGGTTTAATCCCAGCTTTGGGACAATTTGGAGCATTTGGCATCAAGAGGAAGAATCCCCTATTTGGAGCTTTTCCAAGCTTTTTGCACACATAGGTAAAACCCTCTAAATTGATTTATATTTCAGTTTTCTTTGCATGTAGGGCTAGATCTAGGAGTCCCCTAGGTGTCCCCGAAATTTGGGTGAATTTTGTGTCCGTTTGGTGTCCGTATCGGACACGTGTCGTAGTGAATGTTAGGTGTTTGTTGAAATGTCTCAATGGATTGAATGTTACTGTTTTTCAAAACAAATAACATGGTTGTGTAGCCCTATATATGGGGATTAATTATATTTATGACTGAGCATGATTCTGTAGATTTTTCGTGGCCAAAACGGACACGTACTTCGTGCACGACACTGCGCACAGAAACCGTGCTGTGCCCTGCTGCCCGTGTCCGATTTCTCTTAGGACACGACACTTCGTGACACCAAACTTGGTGTGTACGTAGCCCTAGTGACTGACAGGACTCCCACGAAATTTTGTGGGTCCTCGTTCAGTGTGCACGGAGAAATCGTGCCTGCACTGATTTTGTACAGTGCTGTGCATACTAGTTTCGAGACACTGATACGCACGCTTAACTTCGACACGGCGACACTTGGACACGGGGCAGGGTGTTCAGCCCCTAGCCCTATGTTTCCTCGACACGAGTGCAAGAGCACGTGGTGCCTCGAGCACTGTGTCGAGCCCATGAAGGCTTGACATGGCCACACGACACTTAGCACGCACAGTGCACTGTATTTTTATACCACCTGTTCATGACACATTCGACACTTCGTGTCCAAATTTTTGGACACGAATGACTCCCTTAACACCATATTATGATCACACATGATTACCAACCTTTTAATTGATGAATTAAGTTAATTTTGATATATTAATTTACTTTTTTCCCTTTCCTGAAACTGTCCTGTATCAGTGAACAATTCTTTTTTTCGAATGTTTTAAAAAACCACTTTCAATGATTAAATTACATTTTTTTACATATATTATATAGTTGAATATGTTTGGGATGTTAGGGCTTCATGTGGAGACTTGTTTAGGTTCGAATAGGTTAGAATGTGTGCACTGTTTTGTGAACTGTCAAGGCTATTAATTTCTGAGTTGAAGGTATATAAAACTGTCTATTAAACTGAGATTACCCATATTAATACCTGAGAATTCCTAATGCTTAATGTTAACTGGGTTGTTGGGATTTCGAGTTTGGAAGTTGGACTTAGTATGTTAACTGTGCACTGTCTTTTCCTGTCATTACACTCTGTTCACTAGCATATTTCAACTAAGGCACACACACCTAACTGAAATGAGTTCACTACACCCTTTTTTTTTTTTTCTAAACTAGTTTTCCTGAGATTTGATTAGGTCATAAGGGAATGGGGTTGTGCTAATTTGGTTTATTTGTGAGTGAGTGCTTGTTAATTTATAGTATCATGTATTACAAATGATTCATGTGTGGCCTGTGATATCCAGTAGAGAGAGGCAGTGGATAGTGGCAATATGCTAGGGAATGAGGTTATTGGCCATGGGCCAATGTTTGTGTACAAGTTAAGGGCCAAAATTGGCTATTTGAGTTAGTGTCTTGATGTTAGAGTGTTAGGTTGAATGTTAGCAGTGGTTAGATAATAGTGTCAGTGATTTACATATATCAGATTGTAGCTTGGGTCAGGATACTTAGCCTGAGCCTGTGACTTTGAGAATTGGCCACTTGGCCAATTCTTTGGGATTGAGTAGCAGTTTTGGTTTTGGTTAGAGTATCATATAGGATGAGTTGTGTATTGAGTAGTGTTTGAGGCCTGTGTTGGCAATTGCTACTGCATTTGCCTTGCATTTGCAGCTGGCAGTGGCAATTTGCCATGCCAAGTGCAGCAAAGCAATGAGCCTTTGCAGTAGGCAGCAAGCCTTGCTTGCTCTGCAGAGGTTGGCTTAGTTGGCCTTGCACTGGCCCTTGTTGCAGTAGCAGCAACATTACCCCTGTCTTATGCACACGCAACACCCCTCTTGTTTACAGTTGAGTATATTTGATCTCTATATTCACATAATATGTTATTTTATATATGTGTGAGTTTAGCCCTATTTTTCTGAGATTTAAAGAGTGTGGGTTAGATAGGTATATATAATTATAATTGTATAGGATAATATTAGTTGGGATTCATGATTGATGGAGTTGTGATGAATCTGTTAATTAGTTTTAGTATAGGCTATAAAAGGTATTTGGGGTGTAGTCTGTTTCACACATATAGGATATGTGATAGGAGAAAAGGGTGCTAGTTTTAGATATGTATATATGTTATATGTATCTGTTAAAGGGGTAATGTATTTCATAAGTTTGTTAATCTGAGTTTTGGGATGTTCACTGAAATCTGAAATGTTATAGGAGGGTTAATCTGAGATGCTATTTCCTACACATTGTTTTTCTTTTCAGTTTACACATGGGCTGATTTGTTCCCTGTCACACACACACTAATATCTATCACATATAATACACCACACATCGAACCCTCTATTGTTCATGTCACACACACACACATTTGTTAATCTGTCACTAGACACACACACCCCCACATGCCATATATCATCTCTATACCTATAGGTAATTTATATGTATGCAGGTTGACTTCATAATGATAGGCAAACATGCTAGTTAGTTAGGTTGTTGAATAAATGCATGAGGGTATATATGTATGGATGCATGATGACATGAATAAGCATGAATAAGGTAATGTATGAATAAATGTATATGCATGAATAAATGATGATGTATAAATGCATGTATAAATACCTTAGCCTATGTGTATATATATGGTATATGCATATATATGATAAGTGTTGCTTTGAAACCTTGTGATTGTGCTTGGATGCTAGTCTAGGCTTGGTTAGGCCTAGTGAGACTTGACTAGACTAAGTTTGACCTAGTTGACTTAGTCTGACTAGTCTAGTTTGACTAGAGTATTGACTTGGGTTGACCCAGAGTTGACCTAGTTTGACTTGGACCTAGTTTGACCTAGACAGTTGACTTAGAGTTGACTTTGACCTAGATTAGCTTAGAAATCATGTAGTTTGCATTGTAGCTTTCAAATCTCTTGTGTTTTACATATCATGACCCATATTACTCTGTTTAGGATATTGTGACTCTGGTACAGGCATCTGACATTACACCACTCTTTTCAGAGTATCAGGCGAGTACATTCTCTGATAGTTCTCTCATTTATTTGTCAATTACTGTACTTCAGTTCTAGTTAGCTGTATGTGGTTCTCTGTTACAAACACGTATTTTTATTTCTGAATCCATGTATACGACACACATACTTACTCGTCTTACCTCTATTATTTGAATCACCATACGAATCACTATTCGAATCACCCTATTCGTATCTTCATATGTTGGTTGGACTTTTATTCGATTGATGTGTCAAACTTTGGATTCATTTGTATTAGATGGGCGGGAAAATACTTGATTAGACATGTGAACATTCCCACTATTCGAACCACCCCCTGTGAATATATTCGAACGATAGCCATTCCACACCCGGCCAGGTGTGTGATGTGCCGGATTTACCCTTAGCCGTTTACATGTCTAACTAAGTATTTTAAAACACACTTGGAGAATTTATTCGAAATCATTATTAGAACAACATGTGAATCACCTTATTCGTATCACCTTATTCGATTCACCTTATTAGAATAATGATTAGAATTACATTCGACTCATCTTATATTAGATTTATATTGGGATTACACTCGACTTATATTGTACCATCTGAACTCATTATGTTATTCTAGTTCAGCTAGATCTTATTTTACAGTCTTCTTTGCTATGCTTCTCTTCTTGTTTAGTTACCTACTTTCTTTGTACTTTATCTGTCTCTCTATACCATCACCTGAAAATTAAACTGCCATATTCATCAATACAACTGCCTATAACTGCTTTATAGTTCTCTGTCATTTACTTGGGTTTTCTAGATGAGATGTGCTCGTTTCTGTCCTGACTGGACCTGTTGGAAATTTTACAGATGATTGCCCTGAGGACACATGCCCTATATTTTACTCAGGAGATGGCTTAGCTACCTATGGCCCCGACACTCAGGAGTGATCGGGATTTAGTTTAGTAGACTTGCATTTATTTTCATTTAGAGCTTTTGTATAGAATTGAGACTTGAGATGTATTTGAGGTTATTCAGATGTTGTTATTATTTCAGTATTTATTTGTGTCTTCAAATTCTTAGTTACAATTCTGTGTTATCTTATCGTGCTTAGACTGTGATTGAGATACACAATATCTTATACTTGTCCTCCGTTCGGAGTTGACCATGATGAGTACATTATATACTGCATGAGATGATGGTTAGTTAGAGACTTAGAACAGCGTTCTACCGTCGACAGTGCGGCGTAGGCTGGGCGCTGTTACGTATTCGTACCCTCACAGTGGGTGCGGGTCGTGACACGTTTTTAGTGGTGGCCCATGCAGGTCGAGAGTCGCATTAGTGCGATATCGTGGTAGTACGATGACTTAGTTATACTGCTGCGAGCCTGCGATAGGACTGAGAGATAGGCTTTACCGGAGAGGCACTCAATCACAGTTAGGAAAAATTCTGCTTTGAATCATGCCATCTACATATCGTACTGATTTGCCTTCTTTGAATTAACTGTCCTCCCTTGATATATCGATTCCTGCTCAGTATTGACTTCCTTGTTCGATCTGCCTTCAGGATGGTGTAGACACGATCACATCGCTCTGGTGTAGCAGTTGTTGTAGAGGGGACTGCCACCTCTCAGCCAGATCAGTAGGGTCAGGAGGCTGCAGCTCCTGCCACCTCTGCCCATATTGAGACTTCAGTAGCAGCAGCAAGGGGTATGCCTTCACCAGCTCGGGGGCAGGACCCAGTCATCCCAGAGATGCAGTTCCAGCAGCCGCCGCCTACATGACATGTGGATGCGGCACAGATGTTCGCCTACTTCCAGCAGTTTATGGACCGGCAGCAGGCCCGACAGGACCGAGGCATGGAGTTGGCCCTTGCGACGGTCGCAGCACGACCAGTGATCCAGCAGCCGAGGACACCGGGGATCGAGCAGTTTCAGAAAATGAGCCCCAGAGACTTTCTGGGGACAGAGGGGATCCTATATGCCGATGAGTGGATCGAGCATATAGAGAAGATCTTCCGCCTGGCCAGGATACCAGCAGATCTTCAGATCGAGGCCGCAGCTAGCCGGATGCGAGATCTTGCTTGCACCTGGTATCAGTCAGACCCCAGGATGGGAGTAGCTGGACAGTCCTGGGAGGAGTTCAAGGGCTTCTTCAAGAAGAAGTTCTTTCCAGATTCAGCGCTTCGAGCCTTGGAGTCGCAGTTCGAGAGCTTGGTTCAGGGGAGCCTGTCAGTGGAGGAGTACGCTGGGGAGTTCGGCCGCCTCGATAGATTTGTAGAGGATTTGAGCGAGACGACGAAGGCCCAGAGGTTCCGAAAGGGTCTGGTCAAGGAAGTCAAGTCCTTGACCAAGGGCAACAGGGATGCCACTTTTGAGGAGATTTTGACAGGAGCCTTATTGGCTGAGATGATCTTGAGCTTAGGCTCAAGAGGGGACGAGACCCAGTTGGGGGCAGCAGCAGCGGAGGCCAGGCCAAGAGGCCTCATGTACAGATTCAGCAGATGCAGGCACCGGTAAGAGTACAGCAGGCACAACATCAGCCTAGAGGGCAGGACCGCAAGGAGTAGCCTTGTGCTTACTGCAAGAGGGCAGGGCACGTTTGGAAGACTTGTTATAGGAGGCGGAAGGTTTATCTTTTCTGTGGATCCGCTGCTCATCAGGTCAGAGATTGCCCTACTGCACCCGTATATGACGGAGCACCGGGTCAGAGAGAGGGAGCTAGGCCACCTGTAGCGCAGCACCATGCCCAGAGGGGTAGAGCTTTTGCGATGGCAGTCGAGGAGACCGACGCTGCAGGTGATGGGTTAGAAGGTTCGTCTTCCTGTTCTTCTTCCCCACTTTCATGTGTGATTTCCCTTAGTACATGCCAGGATATTTCTTATGATTGCTAGATAGTTTAGCTACCCTGCTCGAGACTGTGGAATCATGACCAGTAGGATTGTATTGCTTCGACCTTGATTGATTGGGGGTTTGACCTAGGAAGGGTGCGATCATCTTAATTTCGAGGACGAAATTTTTATAAGGTGGGTAGGATTGTAACACCCAGTTTTCCAGATGAGGGTATTTTTGAAATTTTGTAATTATAATTATTATTCATTGATATTTATTTCACATTATGATTTTTGGTAATTTTTAATAATTTTTAAACTATTTAAAACTGTTTTAAGTCATGACTTGTGATTTTGATGTACTGCTAGTGAAACCTGAGAGACTGCATGACCTAGAGCCTAACCACGTCATTAGGATGATTTAATTGTTATTTTTAGTCTAGGGGTATTTTGGTCATTTTGACTTATTTGATTTATTTGGTCATTTGTTGAATTGGTGAATTTCTGGTTGACTTGACTTGTTGAGACCTAGTGAGCTAGCCTAAAAGCTAACCCTAGCCATGGTGACCCTAGTCTAACTTAGGTTAACCTACATTTAGTCATTAGAAACTAATTTTAGAATGAGGGGATTTGGTTTAGTGCATTTAAGTCATGGTTCATGGTTTCATGAAATGACTTATGGCTAAATGATTTATTTTGATCATGACTTGGCCCATGGCCCATAACTAGAAGCCCTAACCCTAACCAAACCCTAAATGACCAGCCATAGGGATCCCCACCCTATATAAACACTTATTCTCTAGGGCTTGCCTCCTTCTTTCATTCATTTCAACATTAGAAAAAGAAAGGTATTGTCCCTCTTCCAAAAATCCTTATAAATTCATTTTAATTCCTTTTTAATCCTAGTTTCTTGCATTAGAACATAATACTTTCCTACTTTCTGATTTTGGGGTTTAATCCCAGCTTTGGGACAATTTGGAGCATTTGGCATCAAGAGGAAGAATCCCCCATTTGGAGCTTTTCTAAGCTTTTTGCACACATAGGTAAAACCCTCTAAATTGATTTATATTTCAGTTTTCTTTGCATATAGGGCTAGATCTAGGAGTCCCCTAGGTGTCCCCGAAATTTGGGTGAATTTCGTGTCCGTTTGGTGTCCGTATCGGACACGTGTCGTAGTGAATGTTAGGTGTTTGTTGAAATGTCTCAATGGATTGAATGTTATTGTTTTTCAAAACAAATTACATGGTTGTGTAGCCCTATATATGGGGATTAATTATATTTATGACTGAGCACGATTCTGTAGATTTTTCGTGTCCAAAACGGACACGTACTTCGTGTACGACACTGCGCACAGGCACCGTGCTGTCTCCTGCTGCCCGTGTCCGATTTCTCTTAGGACACGACACTTTGTGACACCAAACTTGGTGTGTACGTAGCCCTAGTGACTGACAGGACTCCCACGAAATTTTGTGGGTCCTCGTTCAGTGTGCACGGAGAAATCGTGCCTGCACTAATTTTGTACAGTGCTGTGCATACTAGTTTCGAGACACTGATACGCACGCTTAACTTCGACACGACGACACTTGGACACGGGGCAGGGTGTTCAGCCCCTAGCCCTATGTTTCCTCGACACGAGTGCAAGAGCACGTGGTGCCGCGAGCACTGTGTCGAGCCCATGAAGGCTTGACATGGCCACACGACACTTAGCACGCACAGTGCACTATATTTTTATACCACCTGTTCATGACACATTCGATACTTCGTGTCCAAATTTCTGGACACGAATGACTCCCTTAACACCATATTATGATCACACATGATTACCAACCTTTTAATTGATGAATTAAGTTAATTTTGATATATTAATTTACTTTTTTCCCTTTCCTGAAACTGTCCTGTATCAGTGAACAATTCTTTTTTTCGAATGTTTTAAAAACCACTTTCAATGATTAAATTACATTTTTTTACATATATTATATAGTTGAATATGTTTGGGATGTTAGGGCTTCATGTGGAGACTTGTTTAGGTTCGAATAGGTTAGAATGTGTGCACTGTTTTGTGAACTGTCAAGGCTATTAATTTCTGAGTTGAAGGTATATAAAACTGTCTATTAAACTGAGATTACCCATATTAATACCTGAGAATTCCTAATGCTTAATGTTAACTAGGTTGTTGGGATTTCGAGTTTGGAAGTTGGACTTAGTATGTTAACTGTGCACTGTCTTTTCCTGTCATTACACTCTGTTCACTAGCATATTTCAACTAAGGCACACACACCTAACTGAAATGAGTTCACTACACCCTTTTTTTTTTCTAAACTAGTTTTCCTGAGATTTGATTAGGTCATAAGGGAATAGGGTTGTGCTAATTTGGTTTATTTGTGAGTGAGTGCTTGTTAATTTATAGTATCATGTATATACAAATGATTCATGTGTGGCCTGTGATATCCAGTAGAGAGAGGCAGTGGATAATGGCAATATGCTAGGGAATGAGGTTATTGGCCATGGGCCAATGTTTGTGTACAAGTTAAGGGCCAAAATTGGCTATTTGAGTTAGTGTCTTGATGTTAGAGTGTTAGGTTGAATGTTAGCAGTGGTTAGATAATAGTGTCAGTGATTTACATATATCAGATTGTAGCTTGGGTCAGGATACTTAGCCTGACCCTGTGACTTTGAGAATTGGCCACTTGGCCAATTCTTTGGGAGTGAGTAGCAGTTTTGGTTTTGGTTAGAGTATCATATAGGGTGAGTTGTGTATTGAGTAGTGTTTGAGGCCTGGGTTGGCAATTGCCTTTTTGCTACTGCATTTGCCTTGCATTTGCAGCTGGCAGTGGCAATTTGCCATGCCAAGTGCAGCAAAGCACTTAGCCTTTGCAGTAGGCAGCAAGCCTTGCTTGCTCTGCAGAGGTTGGCTTAGTTGGCCTTGCACTGGCCCTTGTTGCAGTAGCAGCAACATTACCCCTGTCTTATGCACACGCAACACCCCTCTTGTTTACAGTTGAGTATATTTGATCTCTATATTCACATAATATGTTATTTTATATATGTGTGAGTTTAGCCCTATTTTTTTGAGATTTAAAGAGTGTGGGTTAGATAGGTACATATAATTATAATTGTATAGGATGATATTAGTTGGGATTCATGATTGATGGAGTTGTGATGAATCTGTTAATTAGTTTTAGTATAGGCTATAAAAGGTATTTGGGGAGTAGTCTGTTTCACACATATAGGATATGTGATAGGAGGAAAGGGTGCTAGTTTTAGATATGTATATATGTTATATGTATATGTTAAAGGGGTAATGTATTTCATGAGTTTGTTAATCTGAGTTTTGGGATGTTCACTGAAATCTGAAATGTTATAGGAGGGTTAATCTGAGATGCTATTTCCTACACATTGTTTTTCTTTTCAGTTTACACATGGGCTGATTTGTTCCCTCTCACACACACACACTCATATCTATCACATATAGCACACCACACATTGAACCCTCTATTGTTCATGTCACACACACATATTTGTTAATCTGTCACTAGACACACACACCCCCACATGCCATATATCATCTCTATACCTATAGGTAATTTATATGTATGTAGGTTGACTTCATAATGATAGGCAAACATACTAGTTAGTTAGGTTGTTAAATAAATGCATGAGGGTATATATGTACTGATGCATGATGACATGAATAAGCATGAATAAGGTAATGTATGAATAAATGTATATGCATGAATAAATGATGATGTATAAATGCATGTATAAATACCTTAGCCTATGTGTATATATATTGTATATGCATATATATGATAAGTGTTGCTTTGAAACCTTGTGATTGTGCTTGGATGCTAGTCTAGGCTTGGTTAGGCCTAGTGAGACTTGACTAGACTAAGTTTGACCTAGTTGACTTAGTTTGACTAGTCTAGTTTGACTAGAGTATTGACTTGGGTTGACCCAGAGTTGACCTAGTTTGACTTGGACCTAGTTTGACCTAGACAGTTGACTTAGAGTTGACTTTGACCTAGATTAGCTTAGAAATCATGTAGTTTGCATTGTAGCTTTCAAATCTCTTGTGTTTTACATATCATGACCCATATTACTCTGTTTAGGACATTGTGACTCTGGTGCAGGCATCTGACATTACACCACTCTTTTCAGAGTATCAGGCGAGTACATTCTCTGATAGTTCTCTCATTTATTTGTCAATTACTGTACTTCAGTTCTAGTTAGCTGTATGTGGTTCTCTGTTACAAACACGTATTTTTATTTCTGAATCCATGTATACGACACACATACTTACTCGTCTTACCTCTATTATTCGAATCACCATACGAATCACTATTCGAATCACCCTATTCGTATCTTCATATATTGGTTGGACTTTTATTCGATTGATGTGTCAAACTTTGGATTCATTTGTATTAGATGGGCGGGAAAATACTTGATTAGACATGTGAACATTCCCACTATTCGAACCACCCCCTGTGAATATATTCGAACGATAGCCATTCCACACCCGGCTAGGTGTGTGATGTGCCGGATTTACCCTTAGCCGTTTACATGTCTAACTAAGTATTTTAAAACACACTTGGAGAATTTATTCGAAATCATTATTAGAACAACATGTGAATCACCGTATTCGTATCACCTTATTCGATTCACCTTATTAGAATAATGATTAGAATTACATTCGACTCATCTTATATTAGATTCACATTGGGATTACACTCGACTTATATTGTACCATCTGAACTCATTATGTTATTCTAGTTCAGCTAGATCTTATTTTACAGTCTTTTTTGCTCTGCTTCTCTTCTTGTTTAGTTACCTACTTTCTTTGTACTTTATCTGTCTCTCTTTACCATCACCTGAAAATTAAACTGCCATATTCATCAATACAACTGCCTATAACTGCTTTATAGTTCTCTGTCATTTACTTGGGTTTTCTAGATGAGATGTGCTCGTTCCTGTCCTGACTGGACCTGTTGAAAATTTTACAGATGATTGTCCTGAGGACACATGCCCTACATTTTACTGAGGAGATGGCTTAGCTACCTATGGCCCCGACACTCAGGAGTAATCGGGATTTAGTTTAGTAGACTTGCATTTATTTTTATTTAGAGCTTGTTGTATAGAATTGAGACTTGGGATGTATTTGAGATTATTCAGATGTTGTTATTATTTCAGTATTTATTTGTGTCTTCAAATTCTTAGTTACAATTCTGTGTTATCTTATCGTGCTTAGACTGTGATTGAGATACACCATATCTTATACTTGTCCTACGTTCGGAGTTGACCATGATGAGTATATTATATACTGCATGAGATGATGGTTAGTTAGAGACTTAGAACAACGTTCTACCGCCGACACTGCGGCGTAGGCTGGGCGCTGTTACGTACTCGTACCCTCACAGTGGGTGCGGGTCGTGACAGATTGTAAGATGTGCATAAAGTTCTTGCTGACGTGCAGCTTTGCTAAGTAGTACCTACACGAAGGCTATCTTGCTGAAGCGCAGTGCTACCTGGTAGTACCTGTACGGAGGCTATTTTGCTGAAGAACAGTACTACCTGGTAGAACCTGCGCGGATGTTTGTTTTACTTACAAACAAATCTTAGACTTATATTTTTCATTTTTGTATATTTTTCGTGACCACCTCTCTTCTCAATGAGGTTCTTTTCGACTTCTGCATTTGCGCACTGGTGACAAACGTCGAGCAAGAGCTTGTTAAGCCAGCCAGGAGGTCGATCGCCGAAGATCAACCAGAGAGGCAAATTGATAAAATACAGGAGCAGAGTCTGGACTATTTTTGCCACATGTTGAATCAGGGCAGGCTGACACCTTCTCTTGATGCCGACGCGGGGGTGTTAAAGCCCCGGTTTCTCATTGGCGATCAATTGGTTCTAAAGGAGATAGACCTCCTTGCACTCAGGACGACATAGTATTTTGAGAGCACTGGCCTCCCCTTGTATGTCCTAGCGTTTGACCAATACTTATCGCTCTCCGTCTTTTCCTATTTTGTCGAGAGACGACGAATGGAGTGGAACCTAACGCTTAGTCGGGGGAGGGGGGTCTCATCTCTGGCCGCCTCAAGGTGGACAAGAGTTTAAAAGGGAGGGATACTTTTGTGCCTGTTCGGGGTGGCGCATCGCTCACCTTGCGGCTGCTACTCACTGGCCATAGATTCAGTGATCTTCCTGTGGACGTGAATTCTTTTGGCGCCTCTATTTTCGCAAATAGACTCCTGAAGGCCGGCTGTACATATCCGAAGGGCGCCTACCGGGTCGAGGGCTGGGTTCACTTCGACAAAAAGTGGGGTGACTTGACTCGATAGGTTTTAAATACTTTCAGGGAGGACATAAGTGGTACCGGCTTACGCCGTGCCATAAAGGCGACTGAGCACGACATCTCTATCAACCAACCTCTGTCTTTGGCTTTGCTAGAGTTATTCAACCACCACACCGAAACTTTTTTTATGCCTTGTGGAGAGATAGGATTGGCCCTCCATGAGATGTTCGCTATCTCAAAACTCCCTTGGGGGGAGTACCCATATATGGAATACTGCCCTAGCCCAGAGAAGCTTATGGGGTTGGAAAGCAAACACCCCAAGATGATGGCTATTTATAAGGAAATACTTTTCCATCATCAAGTGTGCGTACGCCAAGACTCTGCAAAGGGTAAGCCCCATTTTAATGCTTGGAGGAGATACTTCTTTAGTGAGGATCCGTCATAGCGTGGAACGGCTCACTTTACCTCCCGTAGGGTGTATATCACTGCCGAGGTAGAGGGTATGATGGCCAAGGCGAGGGTGTCAGATCCCCCGTTCGATGCTTAGGGAAAGCCCAACTCCACATTCCGTAGCTGTTTTTACCAAAACTTATGTTAGCTGGAAAGCGATGCTAGCTGCTTTTCTTATGATGTGGTTGAGGAAAGCCATGGTGCTAGGTGGCTCAAGCTCCGTGGGGCGGCTTAGTAGGGAGCTCATCATGCCAGCTGTAAGATTGGCCTTCGGGCATTCTCTCGCTCTGCTTTCTGCCATGGTGTGCAACACCCTCCGAGGCCTACGAGAGCTTTAAGAATTGACAATAGAGTATTGTGGGTGTGTTAGTTAGTTCCCTCGAACGGAGCTGCCCTATCACTATCTGATGGCCTGGTTGACACTACACCATATCGGTCTAATTGTTTTTGCCACCATAGAGGGACATGAAGAGGGGGACGTGCTTTTTCGAAATTACCACAAGGCGAAGTGGGTTCATGACAGTGTCCCTGCTTGTAGACGGGCCCTGAACCTCCTGGAGTGTTATAGATTTAGCAGGGTCTCACCTTTTTATGGAGGCCATAAGGCCAGTGATGAGTTAGTCGACAGGGCTAGAGAAAGAGATGAACAAACCACAGGTGCTTTTCGCTGGTTGTTATCTATTCGTCCTTCGCACTTGGTGTACCGCAGTCAGAACAAGGTCTACCTGGAGCCCTATTTGCCGAGCCACTTTGCGAGATAGTTTGGCTATTGCCAGACTATATTGGACAATCCGAGCCCGTGTCTCGGTTATGAGGGCAGCTTATTGGACGACGCCCGTGCATAGGGTTACTACA
Organism: Iris pallida; assembly: GCA_029216955.1. Lineage (NCBI taxonomy): Eukaryota > Viridiplantae > Streptophyta > Magnoliopsida > Asparagales > Iridaceae > Iris > Iris pallida. Next base: position 19,961,232 of record JANAVB010036019.1, read on the forward strand.
ACACCAAATCTACTTAGGCGACATTTACACTCCCTGAGGTTCACGGGGAGCCCCGTATCCTGTATTCTGTTGCAAAGTTTCATTGCCTGGTGAACAACTTCTTGTCAGGCTATAACCGGGGGAGAAGCTTTGTTGTGGGTACAAAGTTCGAGAGGCCCCAATGGCGATCTCAAAACCTAAAGGTTGTAGGAGAGGGGTCCTCGGATGATTCTCGCACCTCTCAGGAGCGAAGGGAGGATGCGGCCCCCCTGAGTTTCCTATTGAAACATCGAGCTTGTCCGACGATAACCTGTCTTCCTAGCAAAAAAATTAAAAAGGGTGGCGTCTAAGAGTCGTGCTTCCTTGCGGCCAAAGGCACCGCCTGTTGCCTCGACTTCACATGTATATTTCGGTTTCCTTTTGATTTAAATTTTTACTTACAGCTTTTCTTTCATCCTGCTTTACTGATGTAGGCAAAGGAGCATTTGGGGACGTCCTAGGGGGATTATGTTCCTAAGGAGGTTCCTTCGCTTGCCTCATTTGAATATAAGACTCGCGACTTCCCAGAGTCCGAGGCTTTTATACCTGGGGTTGGTTTTGCATTTCATAAAGGCGCAATACGGGAGCCTCGGCTCGAGACGGGTCAATCGGCCGAGGGAGCTGAAGGCACATCCGTTGGTTCCTTCTGGGAGCGTCATTCTTATGAACGTATCGGGGGACCAGTGTTGGAAGATTTAGCCCTGGCGTACATCATACCTCAACCCCGGGTGATGGTTGAAAAGAATATAGAAATGGCTGACGAGCTAGCTGGACGAGGCAATGCGGCCACTGCTGAGGTTCCAGCCGAGGCAGTGACTAGGATGGCTGTTGGTAGTGCTGTTGATGAGCCTGTCAACAAAACCTTAGGAGCTCGACCGAGGAGGTCGGTGAAGAACCGGTCGAGAGGACTACTGATGAACCAGCTGAAGTATTCCCTAACGTAGACACTCGAGGACCATCTGAAGGGGTTATCCTCAAGCCATATGATATAGGCTCGATTGAAGAGATTATGGATGAACCGACTTTTGAAGCACCAGTTGAGAAGACCATCAAGGAGTCGATTACAGTAACTGTCGAGGAGTCGGCTACTGAGGTTGTTCGGGTTCCAGTTGATGTAGCTTCGATTACGGATACGGTTGAAGGACTAGTGAGGGAGTTTGCTGAAGAGCCAGCCGCTCCTTCCGCCTTTGCACTACCTACGACATTTGCTGCAGTTATGGTACTACCTGCAATACCTAGACATGTGTCGACTGCCGTTACTGCCTTAGGACCCTCCGTCGCGGCATCCCCAGTGACCACGATGAGTTTGGCCGATAATGCTTATTATACCAATATCATTCTGAGCACCATTCGTCATGCTCTGATGTATGGGATTGAGGGTGTCCTACAGAATAACCAGTTGCTTAGGCAGGCCCGGTCTATAGTGAGTGCCCAATTGGTGGCCTTACGCGGCTATCCGGAGTGTGAGGCGACGACGAATACGATTGACGATCTACTGGCTGAGTTAGGAGACACTACCTTGGAGCTTCAAAATCTCGAGTGCAGTCTTTCGACCCTAGCTGATGTGAAGCTAGAGAAGATGGCTTTAGAAACATCCCAACATGAGCAGAAATGTCGGGCCCTGACTGACAGGCTAACCGAGGTCGATATTGTGATCGAGGAGGTGACCGACGTAGAAGAGGCTCGAGTCTGTCGTCGCGCAGCCACGAAAGATCAGTGCGAGGCCCTACGGGAGCCGATCTGGACGCTAAAATAGACTTTGGCGCTCGCGGAGAGAAATTTGGAGAAGTCGAGGGACGAGAAAGAGGCCCTTCGTCAGCGCTCCGAGACCTTAGCCCAAGCGAATGAGAGTATTGGTGTGTGCCAGGCGAAACTGGCTCTTGCATGTCAAAACCTGTCTCCTGTTGAAGATGAAGCTACTCGCCGTCAGGAGGCCGAGCCCAAGCATTGGTTGGCCCCCAGATCGCTCTTTTAAGGAGCCGACTAGAAGAACTTATGCATCGGGCTTCCCAGTTTTGATTTTTTTTGTCTTCATGTCTCTCAGTTTGCGAGAGACTACTTTTGTAAACAAAGAAAGAAAGCCCTTCCATGAAAATTTTGGTTTTGTCTCTCTGCTTGTCTTTCTGCTATGAATTTTCTTGTACTAGAATAAAAATGCCCTCAGAGGTAGCATGAAGTGAGGGGATGAAGATAACTCCGTTGGGGATCGGGTGTTTACTCAGAGGTTATATGGACATAGCAAACACAAATTTTTTTTGGTGGTAGGACTTTCCTACTCAGAGGTTATATGGACATGGCAAGGATAGACTCTAGGGTGTATAGAATAACTCAGAGATAATATGGACGTGAAAGGGTCTATAGATAATTATGACAACCGCGGGGGTTGTCATGGAAGGAATGTCTACTCAGAGGTAATATGGACATGGTAGGCACAATCTTCGCTAGGATATAGAATAATAATTCAGAGGTAGTATGGACGTGAAATATTTTCTAAATAGTTATGACAACACAAGGTTGTCATAGAAGAGACGACTACTAAGAGGTAAAATGGACATGTGTAATGCCCTAGTCCCAAAATACGTAGGACGTAGACATGCTAGCCGTATAATAAATATACGTAAGCTGTAACATGCAGTAAAACCATGACAACTAATCTAATCGACAAAATATGAGAGTAAAAGATAATATAAATCAACTAGAATTTATCATTGATACAAAAGGTTGGGCGGAGACAAATACCCTACCAACTAATAGGAGAAGTAATACATATACAAAGAAATGATTTGGCAAAGAGTGACATGGATGATCCAAGAGCAATCATCTTCGAAGGAATAGAGAAGATCACGGCCTTGGCTAGAACACATGCCAAGAGACAAGAACACACACCTGGAGAGATCACCAGGTCTTCAGAGGGACGTAACAAGATCTAAAAAGAACATGCCATTTAAACTGAATATAAACTGAGATGGCACCCTAACCCACAAGAACCAATACTCCACCATTGAATTAGCGTACCATTTCCCTAACCAAACAAGGACATGAGATGGCACCCTAACCCACGATAAAGTATCTTTCCAAGTCATGAACCCAATATATAGTATACGGACCGCAACAAGGTTCAGTACCTTCTCATCGAAGTAGTGAGCCACACCTACAACCGAACAAGGACAAGACGTGGCAAATTAGTCCGTAACAAGTTACTGTTACAAGCCACGGTCAGATATAAGTACCCAAACCAAAAGTACTCATACCTAACGGATAAGGGAGCCTAACCGTTCTAAGTGAATGCAGTTTAAGAACAAACCTCCTATACATGGGCTATCTGGCTAAAATAGGATCGACGTAGTCCCCTCTTGGGGCACCAGAGGCCTAGTAAGAGCATAATGTTTTGCAGAACGTTAGTGGCCGTCAGTATCCATGGGTAATCTCACCCGCGTCTTCGACAGAGCTCACGGGTTACAAAAGGTAAAGTGTATAGTAGCCCATATGCTAAGGAATTGTCCTCCCCGCCCAATGCCTACTATGTTGTATCCACAACACGTATACCCTCTATTAATCGCTAAGTCAAACTAATCATGTAACACTATTAGCGGTTAATCCTATCGCACGACTTATATGTACCGGTGGCTAGCCAGTCACGCATGTCCGAGTTCTATGTGCGACTAGCGACTCTGTGGTACAAATGTGTTAAGGCCTATGAATGCAACACAACAAAAGGGTGGTCCCTTAAATCTAAGTAATGTGCATAAAAATAATAAATAACGACAAATAGAACTACACAGTATAATGTATCTAATTATGACAATATATCACAGTTTATTTTACAAAAAAAGAAATAAATGTATGAAATATAAGCTAAAGTAAATAGACAACAAATGACAAGGTATCTTGCCTGGAGGTAGTGTGCAGAATAACGTCGTCCGATGACTCAAATTGTTAGAATAGTGAAGCAATGAAAAACCAACTTTTATGGACGACCTCTGATGCTGAAATGAACATCACGAATAGTTTTAATATAAAAGAAATGTCTTGAAATGCCTCTCCAAAAGTCTAATTCTGGACACAGGGGCAAAATCATAATTTTGGGTCAAAACGATGTCCGCCGTTGGACCCATTTTGCACCGAAAAGCATGCCAGTACCTCGGTCTCCAAAGTCATCAAACTACATGTCTACGGGTCCTGTTTGAAGAGATAAACTCAACCGTATGTCAAGGTTAGATTTCGGTGGGCTGTGCATAATTTTGCATGTTGGATTGGATCGTGGGCCCGCCAAAAGGTGTTCTAGTCGACCTTCTCAGAATCGGACCAAATTGGCATACAGGACCAGAAAAATGATATGATCCTGTTGGAACAAGTTTTATCTTGATACGATGAACGTGCATGAAGTAATGGCCTAGTTTGCAAAGGGCCGATACGGGGTTATCTCGACCGATACGCGTCGATTTCGTCGCGCACGCATAACGAAATCGAGTTCCATCGAATCCCACACGTCTACAAAGTCGATATGCACCTTTTGATGTTTTTGGTTCACGATCACATTGCCCGGTTTGTCGGGGAGCATGCCGTATCGAGAAGATTTACCAATTTTTACTATTTTTGCTGAATTTTGAAATCGAATTTTTTGAATCTACTTAATGTAATTAGGATCCATAAAATGGGTTTTAATCCTGTATAGGTTGTCTTGGACAGTTTAAAACTAGTTGTCAAAAATTCCTACTGGTTTGTTTAATTATGTCTTCCAAAACTCGATCCAAGATGAGTAAAGGCCCTGTTTCGACTTTTGAAATCTATGGCTTTTCCTGATTTTTTAGGACATACCATTGAAATAACGTGTAGACAACTCTAGAGGGGGGTGAATAGAGTTTGTGTTAATAATCACCTAATAAAAAATAACTCTATATCACCTCCATAAAACAACTATCAAGATAGTAAATAAATCAGAGAAAAATATGGAAGTAAATAAAGATCAGGAAAGCATACGCAAATACAGTCAATTTTAACCTGGTTTCCCTCGTGGAGGACTAGTCCAGGCCTGAAAATTCTAGCTCAGGATTAAATCCACTATTTGTGAAATAGTAGTTACACCCACGTGCCTTTACTCAGAAGAGCACGCCAACTTCTTACAGATTCGCAGGTGGCAAAACTTGGAATTGTCCAAGTGACTTTTCTTTTCAACTCTTGTACAAAAACTTCTAACTGAATCGCACTTGAGCACCTTGGGGCTTAGGAAGTTTTGTGGCTAGTAGATTGGAAGAATAAGGCTTAGGTAGTATAAGGCTTAGTTGATTGAGGGTGAGAGATAGAAAGATAATGAAGAGAGATGAATGAAAATGGTTGAAATCATGCCCTATATATACTAGTCTGGAAGGCTGAATCCGGCTAGAATTCTGTCCTCAAAATTCAAAAATATGGCCGTTGTACCAGCTAGCAATTGGTAACCCTAGAAATTAGTTCCTGGAAATCAGGGGACAGAGTTCGGCCCGAACTCTGTAAGGGGGCAGAGTTCGGCCCGAACTCTGCCTCCTAGGTGACAGAATAGACTTTTGGCCTTTGGGCTTTATTTGGCTTGGTGGATCTTGGGCTTGGTTCAGGAATTGGTCTGTTTGTATGGTAGAGCTTGGAGAGATATGTCTAGGGGTTGAGACGACTCAGTGCGACTCAACGTATACATTCTCCTAGACTCAATAAATTAAAGATTACAGACTTAGAATAAAAGGAAAACTAAGAGCCCTTTGATGACGCCTTTCTTCTGATATTTGAGTAGATCTGAAGACGTCTTTTTCCTTGACAGTGGAACCCCCGTTTCGAGGCCCCAGATAGGTTGCTATGCGGTTTGGAGAAATCTCTTTGTATGACGCCGTCTTTGGTCCATCTTAAATTCTTTATTGCCTATGTCCTGGTTTGATCATGTTTGATCATGCTTACTGCATGTCTACAAATACATGTTAGGCAAGAAAAATATGTTACAGTATGATACATGCATGGCAATATGATATAGGACAATTAGGACAATGCTAAGTTTAAGTAGCAACATGATAGTGAGTATATGAATATTAGTGACATCATTATATTAAACTTAACTGATTAGCCAATTCAAAAACATGATGTAATCATTGGGCCAACAACCATGATCAATAAAGATCAAACCTGCATAATCTAATTGAAGGGGATGATAGAGGGTCAACTAGTCTCTCTATAGAAATTTATGGATCTAAAAATGACCTAGTGCGTGGGAATAATTTGAATCGTAAAGGAAGGTACCTAGCTGCGGTTCTAAAATATTGCATGCCCTGTTCGTGTCAGATTTTTGACTGTTTCCGACGACACGACAACCGACGACAGTGATCAGGTGGTCGAAGGCATGCGCGAAGACGTCGGGATTGCTCTGGTGTTGAGGGTTTTACTTGAGGTGAGGGTTTCGCAGAGAAATCTCGAGTCTCCTCCGACCTACCCCAAATTTTTTGATATATAGGTTTCGAGGTTTTAAATCATAATTAAGCCTGAATTTAGATATAGATTTAGGTTAGATGGAAGAGAATCTATTGGGGATTGTATAGGAAGTGATTTGAGAGAATTGATATTAATTTGAATAAGTTTAGATAAAAAATTTTTAAAAGAAACGAAGCAGTCGGGTTTCCCTTTCCATGATCGGACTCGGAAAGTTACTGTTCCCCCCTATGGGGAACAGTAGCAGCTATTTTTTTTTAATTTTTTATTACCCAATATATATGTATATACACTAATATATACCATTGAATAAAATCCTTAGTAAATTTATATAAAATTCTCAAAAATCCTTAAAACTATTTCTAAAATATTTGAAGAATATTTATACAAATATTACCTTGTATGAATATACATGGCTATTATATAAATTATTAAGTCCAATAAAAGCTATTACTAATCTAAATACTCTAATTTAAAATAATAATAATAATAATAATAATAATAATAATAATAATAATAATAATAATAATAATAATAATAATATCAGTCATAATAATAATGAATCAATGGGTTATCATAATCTGGGGAGAGTACATAGTACTACTATTGTTGTTGCATAAAATAAAAACCCTTTTTATTTTTTTAAGAAAAATTAAATATATAATTATTTAAAACGTAAAGATAACTAATTAATGATTTGATAACTCTTAAACAACAAGATATTAAAATAATGAATCTAGTGACCCCTACAGCTACTAGGCTAGTCAAGACACCTGTCTGCACTAACTGTGCCATATTGTCTAGTCAGTATGCATAACAAAATTTAAGCACGATTAAGGCTATATTTATAAATAATTAAAAAAATATTTAAAATAATATATTTAAGAATTTAAAAATAATAATAAAATTCCTCCAATATTTTTGGGGGATTACATCCTACCCAACTTATAATAATTTCGTCCTCAAAATTAAAATTAATCTTAATATATATAAAAATATAATGGGGCTGAATATGAAGGGAGAGTAAGTTCATCAAACCATAACTTGGTTTTTGAAAAGGTGGAGGAGGTAGTTAGACGAGGAATCCAAACTGACACCACATTCTATAAGATATGGTATGCATGGATCATGGGAATTCAGTTCGTTTGAGAGAATGGGTCGATATTGCACGATAAAAATCAATTGGGACGAAAATAGGCGTCTGTGGTTTGTTTTAAGGAAAGCGTGTCATACCTGTAGTGTAATCAAAATGGAGTACAAGATGGTGTGTTTGTGTGGGACAGGTATGTCATGTGTGTAGAATGGTTTGTCTAGTTCATGAGGATAAAATTTGTTGAAAGAAAATGTCTAGTGTTGTGCTTCAAATATCAAAGTCACGATAGAGGGTATCAGATGATACGAATAGGAAGGGATGTTATGAACCACTATTTTATTAGTTTAATTGGAACCAGTCTTTGATTAATTAAATCTTCGGTTTTAAACTAGATTGGCTGGACAAGATCCATAAAGTCAACCTAAACCATTCCTATTAGGTGTGGGTAGCCTAGAATAAGTTCCAACTTGGTTGAGCTAATTGTCAGTCGGATGGTTACTAGGTTCCTTAAGCCTAAAAATACGCCTTCTGTGACTTTTATGTTTAAGTAGCACATGGGGATTCCATTTAGTGGCACACTAGTGGCACTGCGTAGTGGGCTTCGAGTAGGTCACAACCATATATTGGGGCAAAATATTTGAGTCGGTGCTGGCTATCCAATTGAAGTCAGAAAGTTCATTAGTATGATGGTAAGGGTTATAGCTAGCATTTTTGACCTGAAAGTCGTATCATGAAAATAGAGTACAAGGGGAAGTGTTTGAGTGGGACATAATATGCCTGAATGAAGGTGTACTCCTCTAGGTCTTGTATTTGAATTTGTTGGAAGGTAACAACTGGTCTCATGCTCTGAATAGCAATGTCACGGTCGATGACACCAAATGATCTAGATAGAAAGTGGGTGCTCATGAGGTACTAATTTGCATCCTAATAGAAACCAACTTATCCTAATCAAACGTTAATATAGTAAATCCTAAAATTTAGAGGGTCTATAATCTATAGTCTGCAGAACTAAGACACGGGTTTAGGTTTAATGAGGTTAGAAAAAAATTTCAAAATCGCGATGTTCTACTTCGACTCTTGATTATAAAAGAATACTAGGCGACGTAATGGATAATGTGATACAGTAGATATGAATTAAGTTTGGAGTTAGTTCTCTGAATTTTGATTAGATAGAAATGATTGTGTCTATATAGCTTTCATGGCCGTAGAAGAATACTTCGTGTCTACGAGCGTTCGTTTTTCGAAATAGGTGACAAAAAACAATAAGAGTTCGAGAAAGATGGGATAGAATTGCAAATATGGGTTTCAAAGGCGATTGAATGGTTCAAAAGAAAGTTGTCAAGATTGTTGCGAATGAGATCCTAAAGGACAAGATTAACTATATCTCAATCCACGTAGAGTAATCATACAAAGAGCGAACCAAGTGCACTAGGTTGATCAGACCATCATGAATCGGTTCTGATTAGATAATATGTCACGACCCGTACCCTAGAGTTAGGGCACGACAACGTAACAACGCCCAGCCTATGCCGCAGTGTCGGCGGTAGAACGCTGTCCTAGGTCTCAATGCATCTAACAGTATAAGACTAAACAGTTTATACTCTCCGAATGGGGGTGACATAGCAGAATGTAAACTCAATCACATCTAAGGTAGAGCATATTGGAAGATAGATAAAACATAAAATCCAAGAGATACAACAGATAGAAGTCTAAGTGTCTAAGATACATAAACTCAGAAATACATCTCAAATCTCAAATACAGTAATCCATAAATAAATACAACTCAAGACGACTGAAATAAGCTATAAGAAATCCTAGCTATCTATGCAACCTCTACTGTCTCCTCTAGGCTAGCAAGCAACCTCCAGGCTATCTGTAAAATTTATCAACGGGTCCAGTCAGGACTGGAGCGAGCATAATACATCTCAACAAGTCATAGCAAGAAAGAAAATATAATCATGCTAGAGAATAAAATACAGGATCTGAAGAAATAGCATAATGTAAAAGAGAGACTGTAAGTAAATATCTATGATATATATAAAGAGAGACAGTGCTAGTGATTCAGAGTACTGCATAAACATGTGAATGGCTAAGGACTGATTCATGATTACACTACTGAAAATTGATTCATGATTACACTACTTGGATTTATTCACATGTTCACTTGTACTCCCCCATCCCCAATCAATACACAAGGATCCATTCAAGTTACGTTAAGATTCATGATTATACTACGTTGCCCATAAAGGGTAATTCATGAATTGATTCGTGAAGGCTCGGTGATCATGAGGGTACATGAGTCACTAGCTGATTTTCGAAGATTCATGATGATAGAAGCATATGATACGTGATATAAGTGAAACACACATGACAAAAGTATCTGATGCTCCCGAGAGGGATAACATCTCATGAAGGGATCCATATAGTACCAATTCGTGTTACCAACGTGTCAGCATCAAGTAAGATAGTCTAAAGCAGGAAATATAATCCTAAACATGATATGGAATGATCAGAGAATGTACTCGCCTGATATCTGAATGTCTAAGGTAAAGATACTGTCCGAGGAGAGGTGTCTGGCTCCTAATTAGAATAGCACAAGTCACAACATGTCCAGAAGGGTAATATAAAGCACTACAATGCATTCTACATGAATCTAGGTCAAACTAGGCCAAAGTCAACCCTTGGTCAACTCTTGTCAACTGCACTAGTCAACTAGGTCAACTAGGTCATGTCCTAACCCAGCAAGTCTTACTAGGCCTAACCAAGACTATCCTAGCAAGCACACATCAATACAAGACTATACAAGCCAACATACACCCAACTCTATATAGCATGCAATTATTCAATACTCAAATAGGCAAGAATTCACATTGGATATACACTAGGTAATCTATTACTTTAAGCTATATATATGTCTACACACACATATATATATATATATATATATATATATATATATATATATATATATATATATATATATATATATATATATGCATATATTGGTATTCAACATTAGGTTTATAATCATGGCATTTCAAATGGTTATATAAACTTATATATTACAACACAATATGCTAACATATATATAATATACATACATAGCTAAGTTAACTACATTCATAAATACTTATTTAAGAGGCTATGTGTGTGTATGTGAACATGGCAAAGGGGCAAGTGAGGGTTAAATGGGCATACATAGTGTATACAAAGAGTGTCAAAGTATAAGTGAACAAAGTGTCAAGTGTGATAGTGTCAACATAGTGTAAGGGGGGTACATGAGGTAATATAGGATTTGTGTTAACATAGAACATTACATCTCATTAACTTGTATATTACATACATTACATCTATTATACATTACATTCATGCTTGCATTCATTCATCATTCATTTATTCTCTTGTACTACTTTATGTACCATACATTACATACTATGGAACCGACATATTCATTACAAGCCATACTTATACATGCTTACATTAGATAGGATACTAACACCTTATACATCATTTATTTAAACATTTACTCATGCTTGTATTCTCTATTTAATTACATAATGTATATACATTAACATGGGTTAAAATCAAATAGAATATTATATTACACACAAGGGTGCACAAAATACATATACCGAATAGTAACTTCTACTAATAATCAATACTGTACCATCTCAGCATGAATTAAAATCTAGGATTAAAGTATGTTATAGATCTATGTGTTAGCTTTTCGAAACTTCAAACAGATCGCGTTTTCGTTTCCGGAAACTCCCGGAATCGCGAAAACACCGAGAACGCGTTTGTCTTTCATACAGCTGACACTCAAATAATTCTCCAGAAAGTTACAGAAAGAATTAGGCCTACTAATACATGTTTTTGGAAAGCTAACTTTAATACGCTTCTTTTAAAAAAAAACGGAAGATTAAACCGAGCTTTGAGCTAGAAGTTATGACATTTCTAAGTTAGGGGTGAAATTAAAAACGTGGATAAAAATCATGACGGATTTAGATAGTTTGAGCCAAAAGAATACACAATATATATCCTAATTATCCACAACAATAATGACAATAATAATATGAGGAACCCCACTCACAAACTTGATTATATAATCATCATGAACCATTTATTACATATATAAATATAGATACACTCCCATTACAATATATATATATATATATATATATATATATATATATATATATATATATATATATATATATATATATATATATATATATATATATATATATTTTATATATATATATATATATATATATATATATATATATATATATATATATATATATATATATATATATATATATATATATATATATATATATACATACACAAATCTATATATGTAACATGAACACATCTATAAGAGATACATGAATGAAATGTAAAGTACTCAAGAACATATCTCTACATATTCAAATCTGAGATTTAATATGAATTAATTCATTTAATTAATATTTTAAATATAAAGTGTGTCCAAGTTTGGGGGTTTTTCCCATGAACACAAGACACAACAATAATACAATAGAAATCCTTAAAGGACACATAATGTACACAAGAGGTCACAAAATAGGGACACAACAATGGGGGTCATTCCTTTGGTTAAAACTTTCCTAAATACAAAATGGAGAAATAAAAGAGAAGGAAATATTACCTAAAGGAGAGAAAATCCAAGGAGAAAGGCTTCTTCCTTGGGAGAGCTTGAGAGCACTTGGGGAAGAAGACTTCTCAAAGAAAGGAAATGAGATGGAAGTCCTATTAGGGCCGGCCACAATGGTTATATCCCCCCATTGAATATTACAAGTTTGCCCCTCCCTTAGTTACAAGCGTTTAAAACAATTTTTGGCTAGGGTTTGGGGGTAAAAAGGTCAATAAAAAAACTCTAAATGGTAAACCTAATAATTAGGAATATGACTAATCTTTCTAATATGATTAATTAAAATGTGGGCCATGGCTAACTAATGCATGGGTCCAACTAGAGTCTAAGTTACCCCGGGTCCCCGTTACAAGTCGGATTGAGATAAAATTCGAACCCGATTCAAATAACCCCAAAACAATATCATAAATAATAAAATAAATATCAGAATAATTCAAAGAGGTCAAATACAAAATATTCTTAGGCCAGAAATGACATTAAAATATTATAATCACATGGTTAGGCTCTAGGTCAAACAGTCTTTAGGGTTTCACTAGCAAAACATCAAAACCACAAGTCATTGATTTAAATAATTTTAAAATGATTTAAAATCACCAAAAATCATATCATGAATTAAATATCATTATTAAAATAATTATAAACACAAAATTTCAAAATTACCCTCATTTGGAAAACTGGTGTTACAACTCTACCCACCTTAGAAAAATTTCGTCCTCGAAATTTAAGATCGATAGTACTCCTTCTAGAGCCTCTAACCTACCCAATATCTAAGGTAACACTTCCTAACACTGGAATAATAAACGAACATCTAAATAGTGTCAATCTAGGAATACCTTCAACGCTGCTCTGCTGTACGGCGGTAATGGAACTTCAATAAAATATGGACTGGAACCTATATCCAAGGGACTGGACCTATTTTAAAGTGGTCTTAACTAAGGATGAAAAAGAACTGATCATAGGCTATAGGTATGGTAAAACTATTATCTTCCTATTAACCATCTATTAATACATTCTATTACCATAGGAACGATGCATTGCTAAGACATATAGGCCCCTATCTCTCATAACACATTTATACTCACCAAAAGACTAGTACATCCTTTCAAGGCTGATACTATAATCTCTCATAAATCTCATAAGCTACATGTTTATAGACACACATCCCCACATCAAGGACTAACCTATATATATCTACAACTGATACTAATGGGGTGACGTCCCTATTTTCTAACAATCACGGTCTAAAATTTTTTATCTAAATCATGCAATTTGAAGGAATAGTATACAAGGTCAGGGCATACCGTAGCAGTTGGAAGTCTCACTTAGGTACACTAATCATTCTAGGTCAAAACAGTACTATGGTACCAACACACAAACAATCTAGGGTGTCCTAATTGGGAAGGTAAGGAAACAACAATCATCAAGGTTGTAGGGCTGTCTACCATCCTATATAAAAATTGGTCATTAACAAGCAACTAAGAAATTATTAAAAGGTTACTATTCCATAAAATAGCAAAAATTAAAAATTTAGGCACAACAAATCACAAATAGATTTTTGTCTTGACACGATCTAAGTTGATCAATTTCGGGATAAAACGAGATTTGGGCAAGAAGGGAAATCAATGAAATCAAAGTATGAGCACGAGCATCCAATGATGGAGGTTCAGGTCATGATTAAATTTAATTCGACTGAGTACGAATACGAGGTTCATAGGCGATGAAAAGATTTCAAGGAGAATTGTCAAGGCTGTCGCGAATGAGACTCTAGGGTCAAGTTTAACTATGTCTCGATTCTCGTAAATTGATACATGAAAAAGCGAACCAAAGTGCAATAGGTTGATCAGACCATCATGTACCGGTTCTGATTAGACAATATATTAGTGGGTGGCCACCCAATAAAATATGTCATGACCAAGCTCGAAAATAGATAAGCTTGCAAAACTAAGGCTAATTTAGCAGCACAAGATATAAGGGTGGTAATGATGAAAGAAATTACATAGTCCAAGGTTCTTAACCAAACGGGTCAAGTAATCAGATAAGGTACAAGGTTAAGCATCTAAGAAAACAAGCAGAACACTATCACATGTCGGGTCGAAAGAATTGAGTCAAGGCTAGATTTTTAATTGAAATAAGAAGAAATTTAGTATAATGGTAGAGGTTATAGTTTATCCATTTGACCAGAAAATCATATCAAGAAAATAGAGTACAAGAAGACGGATTTTAGTGGGACATGATATACCTACACGAAGGTGAGCTCGTCTAGGTCTTGCATATAAGATTTGTTGGAGGGTAACAACTAGTATTACATTCCGAATATCAAAGTCACGATAAGGAACGTCAAAGGATCTCAATTAGAAAGTGCGAGTTCAAGAGGTGGTAATTAATGCACAAAAATAATGAAGATCGAGTTAGTCATCTGCTTCTGATACTCTTGAGTTCATCTGGTCATAACTTGCCAATCATATCTTTACCTCACCAGTCTCCATATGAAAATTTAACCTTTACTTAAACCCTTACCATGACTACCGTAGGCAATTTCCAATTTATAAACATCACTCTTGAAGCACAGCCGTCACATTTAGGAATCAACATTAACCATTTATTTAAATTTCCAAGTTCTTTCACCTTGTCTTAAATTTGACCCAAAACCTCTAAATCCCGTTTACGAATTCTTTGAACTTGTTCAAATTGTTCTCCTCGTATTATTTAATTTAAATCTCTAGGCCTTACAAAACTTATCTTCCATCATAAAATCAACTTCCGTATTTTCTTCGACATACACCCTTGAATATTATTCTCCTAAAAATATTTCACAACAATCTCTAAACTTCCATAACTTTGTGTTCTCTCTATCCCTAGTCATTTCCTCGCAACATCTTGTTTAATATCCTTATTAAACACAATTAACTTCTTTTTTTCATCACTAACCTTCTACATAGCCTCAGAGTAAAAGTTTTTCCCATAATCAATAACCAAGATTTTTTAAGTTCTCAAAACTAGGTTGACCTCTGATATCCTCATTAGTTTTGAATACACCTATAAACTATCTCATAACTCCAAAATTTCTCTAAATGTAATTGTTTCCAGATTGGCAGTATACATCTTCTTATTCTATTCGAGACCTTTACCATATTTCTATCTCAAGTTTCCATATGGAACACTCCACATTTGATTTCCTTTAGATCATCATAAAATAACCAGTTACGTCTTCTCTGAGCTACATAATTTACGTCACTTCCTTAGCCTTCCCCATGCAAAAGATACAAAGATTCAAGGGTTTCGAAGTACATCTAGTAGGGACGACAAGATATGGGTAATTAATATAATGAGACAGAGTTTAAGATAAGAGGTAAATAAGAATGCACGGGAATAATGGCGAGAAAGAATAATAAAGATATGTTCCTTCTCATCGGTTCAAACGAGAGGAACCCATCAAGCTTAAATTGAATAGCAAGGAATGAGGGTGAATCCAAACAAGAGGAAAATGAATTCCAATTGAAGTGCAAAATGAGTTTCTCAGGGGTCGTCCCAGAAATCTCTCAAAGAATCCTAAGTGTGATTGAGTACCTTGGATTTGAAAATATTAATCTAAATACAAAATTAAATCAACAACTACAAAATTTTATCAAAATCATCAACTAATAGCAGGATTCAAAGTTCTACAATGAATCCACCGAATCAAATTCAAATCAAGAAAAAAGGTGAATCAAAACAAGAAAAAGGAGTTTAAATCGGAATTCAAAATGAGATTCTCAAGGGTCATCCCAGGAATCTCTCAAGGAATCCTAACAGTGATTGAGTATCCTATCATCCTAACATCTTAATTTATATATCCTATAGCAGGCTCGTAGAAGTACAACTAAGTCATTGCGCTACTACGAAATCGCACTAATGTGAATCTCGACCTGCATGGGCCACCACTAAAAATGTGTCACGATCCGCACCCTAGAGTTAGGGCACGAGAACGTAACAACGCTCGGCTTACGCCGCAGTGTCGGCGGTAGAACGTTGTCCTAGGTCTCAATGCATCTAACAGTATAAGACTAAACAGTTTATACTCTCCGAATGGGGGTGACATAGCAGAATGTAAACTCAATCACATCTAAGGTAGAGCATATTGCAAGATAGATAAAACATGAAATCCAAGAGATACAACAGATAGAAGTCTAAGTGTCTAAGATACATAAACTCAGAAATACATCTCAAATCTCAAATACAGTAATCCATAAATAAATACAACTCAAGACGACTGAAATAAGCTATAAGAAATCCTAGCTATCTATGCAACCTCTACTGTCTCCTTTAGGCTAGCAGGCAACCTCCAGGCTATCTGTAAAATTTATCAACGGGTCCAGTCAGGACTGGAGCGAGCATAATACATCTCAACAAATCATAGCAGGAAAGAAAATGTAATCATGCTAGAGAATAAAATACAGGATCTAAAGAAATAGCATAATATAAAAGAGAGACTGTAAGTAAATATCTATGATATATATATAAAGAGAGACAGTGCTAGTGATTCAGAGTACTGCATAAACATATGAATGGCTAAGGACTGATTCATGATTACACTACTGGAAATTGATTCATTATTACACTACTTGGATTTATTCACATGTTCACTTATACTCCCCCATCCCCAATCAATACACAAGGATCCATTCAAGTTACGTTAAGATTCATGATTATACTACGTTGCCCATAAAGGGTGATTCATGAATTGATTCGTGAAGGCTTGGTGATCATGAGGGTACATGAGTCACTAGCTAATTTTCGAAGATTCATGATGATAGAAGCATATGATACGTAATGTAAGTGAAACACACATGACAAAAGTATCTGATGCTCCCGAGAGGGATAACATCTTATGAAGGGATCCATATAGTACCAATCCGTGTTACCAACGTGTCAGCATCAAGTAAGATAGTCTAAAGCAGGAAATATAATCCTAAACATGATATGAAATGATCAGAGAATGTACTCGCCTGATATCTGAATGTCCAAGGTAAAGATACTGTCCGAGGAGAGGTGTCTGGCTCCTAATTAGAACAGCACAAGTCACAACATGTCCAGAAGGGTAATATAAAGCACTACAATGCATTCTACATGAATCTAGGTCAAACTAGGCCAAAGTCAACCCTTGGTCAACTCTGGTCAACTGCACTAGTCAACTAGGTCAACTAGGTCATGTCCTAACCCAGCAAGTCTTACTAGGCCTAATCAAGACTATCTTAGCAATCACACATCAATACAAGACTATACAAGCCAACATACACCCAACTCTATATAGCATGCAATTATTCAATACTCAAATAGGCAAGAATTCACATTAGATATACACTAGGTAATCTATTACTTTAAGCTATATATATGTCTACACACACACACACACACACACACACACATATATATATATATATATATATATATATATATATATATATATTTATATATATATATATATATATATATATATATATATATATATATATATATATATATTTATATATATATATATATATATATATATATATATATATATATATATATATATATATATGCATATATTGGTATTCAACATTAGGTCTATAATCATGACATTTCAAATGGTTATATAAACTTATATATTACAACACAATATGCTAACATATATATAATATACATACATAGCTAAGTTAACTACATTCATAAATACTTATTTAAGAGGCTATGTGTGTGTATGTGAACATGGCAAAGGGGCAAGTGAGGGTTAAATGGGCATACGTAGTGTATACATATCAAAGAGTGTCAAAGTGTAAGTGAACAAAGTGTCAAGTATGATAGTGTCAACATAGTGTAAGGGGGGTACATGAGGTAATATAGGATTTGTGTTAACATAGAACATTACATCTCATTAACTTGTATATTGCATATATTACATCTATTATACATTACATTCATGCTTGCATTCATTCATCATTCATTTATTCTCTTGCACTACTATATGCACCATACATTACATACTATGGAACCTACATATTCATTACAAGCCATACTTATACATACTTACATTAGATAGGATACTTACACCTCATACATCATTTATTTAAACATTTACTCATGCTTGTATTCTCTATTTAATTACATAATATATATACATTAACATGGGTTAAAATCAAATAGAACATTATATTACACACAAGGGTGCACAAAATGCATATGCCGAATAGTAACTCCTAATAATAATCAATACTATACCATCTCAGCATGAATTAAAATCTAGGATTAAAGTATGTTATAGATCTATGTGTTAGCTTTCTGAAACTTCAAACGGATCGCGTTTTCGTTTTCGAAAACTCCCGGAATCGCGAAAACACCGAAAACGCGTTTGTCTTTCATACAGCTGACACTCAAATAATTCTCCAGAAAGTTACAGAAAGAATTAGGCCTATTAATACATGTTTTTGGAAAGCTAACTTGAATACGCTTCTTTTAAAAAAAACGGAAGATTAAACTGAGCTTTGAGCTAGAAGTTATGACATTTCTAAGTTAGGGCTGAAATTAAAAACGTGGATAGAAATCATGACAAATTTAGATAGTTTGAGCCAAAAGAATACACAATATATATCCTAATTATCCACAACAATAATGACAATAATAATATGAGAAACCCCACTCACAAACTTGTTTATATAATCATCATGATCCATTTATTACATATATAAATATAGATACACTCTCATTACAATATATATATATATATATATATATATATTTTATTACAATATATATATATATATATATATATATATATATATATATATATATATATATATATATATATACACAAATCTATATATGTAACATGAACACATCTATAAGAGATACATGAATGAAATGTAAAGTACTCAAGAACACATCTCTACATATTCAAATCTGAGATTTAATATGAATTAATTCATTTAATCAATATTTTAAATATAAAGTGTGTCCAAGTTTGGGGGTTTTCCCCATGAACACAAGACACAATAATAATACAATAGAAATCCCTAAAGGACACATAATGGACACTAGAGGACACAAAATAGGGACACAACAATGAGGGTCATTCCTATGGTTAAAACTTTCCTAAATGCAAAATGGAGAAATAAAAGAGAAGGAAATATTACCTAAAGGAGAGAAAATCCAAGGAGAAAGGTTTCTTCCTTGGGAGAGCTTGAGAGCACTTGGGGAAGAAGACTTCTCAAAAAAGGAAATGAGATGGGAGTCCTATTAGGGCCGGCCATAATGGTTATATCCCCCCCATTAAATATTACAAGTTTGCCCCTCCCTTAGTTACAAGTGTTTAAAATAATTTTTGGCTAGGGTTTGGGGGTAAAAAGGTCAATAAAAAAAACTCTAAATGGTTAACCTAATAATTAGGAATATGACTAATCTTTCTAACATGATTAATTAAAATGTGGGCCATGGCTAACTAATGCATGGGTCCAACTAGAGTCTAAGTTACCCCGGGTCCCCGTTACAAGTCGGATTGAGATAAAATTCGAACCCGACTCAAATAACCCCAAACCAATATCATAAATAATAAAATAAATATTAGAATAATTCAAAGAGGTCAAATACAAAATATCCTTAGGCCAGAAATGACATTAAAATATTATAATCACATGGTTAGGCTCTAGGTCAAACAGTCTCTAGGGTTTCACTAGCAAAACGTCAAAACCACAAGTCATTGATTTAAATAATTTTAAAATGATTTAAAATCACCAAAAATCATATCATGAATTAAATATCATTATTAAAATAATTATAAACACAAAATTTCAAAATTACCCTAATTTGGAAAACTGGGTGTTACATAATATGTTAGTGGACGCGCCCAAATAACATATCTTGAAACAAGCTCGATAAAAGGATGAGCTTGTAAAACTAGACTATAATAGCAGCATTAGTCAAGATAGTTAAAATTATGAGTATGTGATAAGATGAAGAAAGTGTGAATAGTTTATGTTCTTTAATAGAATCTTAGACTTATTCGAGGTTTGGGTCGATACCATCATCCTACCGTCTTCTTGTCTAGGGCTTGGTTAAGGTAAAATGGAGTGTGAGGCATTCTACCCAACTTATAAAAGTTAAACTAATCGTGTAATGGGACAACGGATCATGTCTACCTAGTGTGAGTCACCTTTTTTAACCTCTGCCAATTACGAAGGAAAGATAAGAATTATGGTAGAAAGGGATCAGGCGAGATGCGAATCAAGGAATCAAGCGAGAGTTCGAATTGGAATCGAGAAAGCAGGTCAAGTATGTGGATGAGATCCTAAACTCTAATCCTATACGCATGCTTACTTGGTATTGTAAAGTAACCAAATAATTTATCTTGACCTGTATGGGCCACAACAAAAATATGTAATGCCCAGTCCCAAAATATGTAGGACTAGGAACGTAGACATGTCAGTCGTATAATAAATATACGTAAGCTGTAAAATACAATAAAACCATGACAACTAATCTCATCCATAAAATATAAGAGTAAAAGATAATATAAATCAACTAGAATTTGTCATTGATACAAAAGGTTGGGCGGAGACAAATCCACTACCAACTAATAGAAGAAGTAATACATAAATAAAGAAATGATTTGGCAAAGAGTGATATGGACGGTCCAAGAGTAATCATCTTCGAAGGAATATAGCAGATCACGGCCTTGGCTAGAAGATCACGGCCTTGTCGAGGCCTATGATTGCAACACAACAAAAGGGTGGTCCCTTAAATCTAAGTAATGTGCATAAAAATAATAAATAACGAGAAATAGAACTACACAGTATAACGTATCTAATTATGACAATGTAGCACAATTTATTTTGCAAAAAAAGAAATAAATTTATGAAATATAAGCTAAAGTAAATAAAAATCAAATGGCAAGGTATCTTGCCGGGAGGTAGTGTGCAGAATGTTGACGTCCGATGACTCAATCGTCAGAATAGTGAAGCAACAAAAAACCAACTTTTATGGACGATCTCGGATGCTGAAATGAACATCACGAACATTTTTAGTATAAAAGAAATGTCTTGAAATGCCTGTCCAAAAGTCCAATTCTAGATACAGGGGTAAAATCATAATTTTGGGTCAAAAAGATGTCCACCGTTGGACCCATTTTGCACCAAAAAGTGTGCCAGTACCTACGATCTCTAAAGTCATCAAACCATATGTCTATGGGTCCAGTTGAAGAGACGAACCCAACCATATGTCCAGAGTTGGATTTCGGTCGGCTGTGCACAATTTTGTCCATTGGAACGGGTCACGGGCCCGCCAAAAAGGTATTCTAATCGGCCTTCTCAGAATCAGACCAAACTTGTTATAGAGGACCAAAAAAATGATACAGTCCGATTGGTGCAATTTACGTCTTGATACGATGAACCTGCACGAAGTTATGGCCTAGTTTGCAAAGGGCCGATACGGGGTTATCTCGACCGACACGCGTCAATTTCGTCGCGCACGCATAACAAAATCGAGTTCTGTCGAATCCCACACATCCGCAAGTCGATACGCACCTTTCGATGCTTTCAGTTCGTGACCACGTCGCCCGGTTCGTCAGAGAAGCATGCCGTATCGGAAAGATTTACCAATTTTTACTATTTTTGAAAACTGTTTTTGCTGAATTTTGAAATCAAATTTCTTTGAATCTACTTAAAGTAATTAGCATCTGTAAAATGGGTAGGTTGTCTTGGGATGTTTAAAACTAGTAGTCGAAAATTTTGACTGGTTTTTTCGAATTCTGTCTTCCAAAACTCGATCCAAGATGAGTAAAGGCCCTGTTTCGACTTTTGAAATCTATAGCTTTTCCTAATTTTTCAGGACATATCATGATCAATAAAGATCAAACCTGGACAATCTAATTAAAGGGGATGATAGAGGGTCAACTAGTCTTTCTATAGAAATTTACGGATCTAAAAATGACCTAGTGCATGAGAAGAATTTGAATCGTAAAGGAAGGTACCTGGATGTGGTTCTAAAACAGAGCATGCCCTATTCATGTCAGATTTTTGACTGTTCCCGGCGACATGGTGGCCGACGACAGTGATCAGGTGGTTGAGGGCATGCGCGAAGACGTCGGGGTTGCTCTGGTGTCGAGGGTTTTACTTGAGGTGAGGGTTTTGCAGAGAAATCTCGAGTTTCCTCCAACCTACCCCAAAAATTTCTATATATAGGTTTCGAGATTTTAAATCATTGTTTAGATCGAATTTAGATATGGTTTTAAGTTAGATGGAAGAGAATCTATTGGAGATTATATAGGAAGTGATTTGGAGAGAATTGATATTGATTTGAATAAGTTTGGATAAAAAAAAATTAAAAGAAACGAAGCAGTCGTGTTTCCCTTTCCATGATCGGGCCCGGACAGCTGATTTTTTATTAATTTTTTTATTACCCTATATATATTATATATTATATATATATATATATATATATATATATATATATATATATATATATATATATATATATATATATATATATATATATATATATATATATATATATATATATATATATTCCAGCACGTACGAGCTCAGTTAAATCGTGTGTCTCCCCGCACCCGATTTATATATATATACACACACACTAATATATACCATTGAATAAAATCCTAAGTAAATTTATATAAAATTCTCAAAAATCCTTAAAACTATTTCTAAAATATTTGAAGAATATTTATACAAATATTATCTTGTATGATTATACATGGCTATTATATAAATTATTAAGTCCAATAAAAGCTTTTACTAATCTAAATACTCTAATTTAAAATAACATAATAATAATAATAATAATAATAATAATAATAATAATAATAATAGTAATAAAATAATAATAATAATAATAATAATAATAATAATAATAATATCAGTCATAATAATGAATCAGTAGGTTATCATAATCTGGGGAGAGTACATATTACTACTAGTGTTGTTGCATAAAATCAAAACCCTTTTTATTTTTTCTTTAAAGAAAAATAAATATATAATTATTTAAAACGTAAAGATAACTAATTAATGATTTGATAACTCTTAAACAAAAAGATATTAAAATAATGAATCTAGTGACCCCTACAGCTACTAGGCTAGTCAAGGCCCTTGTCTGCACTAACTGTGCCATATTGTCAAGTCAGTGTGCATAACAAAATTTAAGCACGATTAAGGCTATATTTATAAATAATTAACAAAATATTTAAAACAATATATTTAAGAATTTAAAAATAATTGTAAAAATCCTTCAAATTTTTTTGGGGGATTACAACGTGGTAGACGCGAACTTCGTTTAGGGTGTAGAAAAATAATTCAGAGGTAGTATGGACGTGAAATGTTTTATCTACTAAATAAGATTATAGAAGGGATGAATTCTTTTAACGAAATCCAGGAACGCCCAAGGGGGTGTGGACGCCTATGCTGGTTTGAACCTCAGACGTAGTACTTCTTGAGGAACTTGCCATTGATTGGCATCATTAGCAAGTCGCCATTTGGTTTGGCCAGTCGGTAGGCACCATTGGAGTAGACCGTCTCTATGATGAAAGGTCCTTCCCATTTGGGCTCGAACTTTCTAGCCATCTCGTGAGTCATCACCATCGGTCTTCAAACTGATAAGACGAGGTCGCTTGTTGGAATGTTCTTTCCCGGACCTTTTTATTGAAGGCTCCGAAAATTCGAGCTTGGTAAAGCTCGATTCATTGCTGAGCTAGCAGACATTTTTTATCCAAAGCCTCTACTCTTGTAGCCGCCGGTGTTGATTATCTTCGTCGGTTAGCTGGTTGGTAATGGCTACCCTTAAAAATAGGATCTGGATCTCCAGGGGAAGCATTGCCTTACTTTCATAGACAAGAAAGAATAGTGTGTTGCCCGTGGGTGTTTGAACAGTTATACGGTAAGCCCACAAACATTCGCCAAGCTTCTCATTCCACTCGCGCTTATTAGAAGAAATAACTTTCTTAAGTAATTTGATGATAGTCGTGTTGAATGCTTTGGCTAGCCCGTTTACTGTAGGATTATAAGCCATTGATGCCATAGTTTGTATTCGATTCTTATCACATAACTAATAGAATGCGTGGCTCACAAGCTGTGGACCATTGTCATGGATAATCCTTCTGGGCACTCCGAAGTGGTATATGACGTGATGTTTGACAAAGCTTATCACGTTCGAAGTTTTTACCTCGGCCAGAGGTACTGCTTCTGCCCACTTAGAAGAGTAGTCGGTGATGGTGAGTATGAACCGGTGTCCTCTTGAGGATGATGGACTGATCGATCCGATGATATCCATTCCCTATGCTTCAAATGGCCAGGAAGCCGCCGTAGAGTGTAGGAACTTCAAAGATCGCTGGATGAAGTCAGCATGCAACTGACATACTCGGTACTTCTTTACGTAATCAACGGCGTCTGCCATCATAGTGGGCCATTAGTAGCCCATGCGACGCAGTCAGTCCTATAGCTTGGGACCAGGCTTATGGGCTCTACAGGTGCCATTGTGTGCCTCCCAGAGGACTTCTTGTGCTTCTGTCTTGGATAAACATTGAAAGAGAAGCCCATTGTATGAGTGACGATACAACATCTTAGTAGCTGTGTCATAAAAAAAATCAGAGAGAGCATCTCTAGACAGAAGTATCTTTCTTTAGGTCTTCAGGTAAGATCCCGTAGACTGTATAGTCTATAAACGGGAATCACTAATCCTGAATGTCAATATTAGTATCCATTTTTATTGAGTAACTCAGACACATATGTAGATTATTTTTTGGGCAAACCAGCCGTCGACCCGTTACCGTGACAGTATATTGGGTTCCAACAGGAGCTGCTAGAGAAGTAGCGAGGCCAACTAGCGTGTTAGCCTCCAAGTTCTGCAATCAAGGTATATGTTCTATAAAGAATCTTATGAAGGTAGAGATGATATCGATTGCTGTCTGGTGGTATAGAACCATATCTTCATGCCGGACTTCGTATTATCCTCGAACATGGTTGATAATCAGTTTCGAGTTGCCATAGGCCTCGATACAATCAAACCCTAGCTGTTAGCGAGCTGGAGTCTGATGATTATACTCAGTGATGTTATTGGTGTATGACTCTACGAGATAATATGTACGGTGGATGACCAAGCCTTCGAAAGTGATGAGAACCACTCCGACCCCTGCAATGATCTTGCCTTTGGGCCCTGTTCTGAGATGGCATTGGACTCTAGGACTTCATCTGGGATGTTGTCATAGAGCTTTGATGTCTCTGGCATGGGGTGTACTGCTAAGAAGTTAGCCAATGCTTGGCCCTTGACTGCCTTTTGTGGGATGAACACCATGTCATAAGGAGTCAAAAGTATTGTCCATGTGGCTAACCGTGAGTTTAAGGCCCCTGGCTTGGTCATGAGGACCCTGCGGGGATTGACCCGAGTGATGACGTGGATTATTTATCCGGCCACATAATGGCGCGTCTTCTGGATGTTGAAAAGCAGAGCAAGACACTCCTTCTTCACAGGATTATACCGATGCTCGGCTCCAATCATGGTCCTGCTAAGGTAGTACATTGCCTATTCGTGGCCTTTATTGCTTCATGGGCTAGCAAAGCACCGAGAGAATGGTCCATAGCTCGAACGTATAGCAGGAAGGGTCTCTCCATGACTGGTGCTACCAGTACTTGAGGACTAGTGAGGTACTTCTTGATATCGTTGAACGTGCGCTGGCATTCTTCTGTCCAAACAAAAGAAACCCCTTTCTTCATCAGTTTGGTGAAGGGTCGACATCTACCAGAGAGATTTGCTATGAATCTTCTGATATATGCCAAGCGCCCTTGTAGGCTTCGGAGCTCGCAAAGATTCTTTGGAGGAGCCATGTCCAAGATCGCCTTAGTCTTCTCAGGGTTAATATGAATACCCTTGGCTATGACGATAAAGCCCAAGAATTTGCCACTGGAGACTTCCAGAAATGACTTGGTTGGTTTCATCTTCAGTTGATGTGTTTGTATTAAGTCGAACACTATTCTCAAGTCGTCCAACTGACTGGATTTTTTTGCTTTTGACGACAATGTCATCAACGTAACATTCTATCGTCTTTTGGAGGTGCTTGTAGAATATGGTGCTCATTGCCCGCTGGTATGTTGCTCCCGCATTCTTCAACCCGAAGGGCATCACTGTGTAACAGTATATCCCTTTTGGAGTCCAAAATGAAGTATGCTTATCGTTTTTGGGAAACATCTTGATTTAGTTATAGCCTGAAAAACCATCCATAAAGGACATATACTCGAAGCCACAATGGTTGTCGATCATCACGTCGGTGATCGGGAGGGGAAACTCAACTTTTTGGCAGGCTGAGTTAAGATCCCTGAAGTCTATGTAGACCCAAATTTTCCCGTTCTTCTTAGTGACTGGGATAATATTGGCCACCCAATCTAGGTGTTATTTTTCACGAATAAAGCCACTCTCTAAGTGTTTGTTGACTTCTTCATTGATAGCATCCATGATATTGGGGCAGAAATACTGCTGTTGCTATTTGACAGGCTTAGCATCGGGCAGAATATTGAGAGGGTGCATGGTAACTTGCGGGTCTATACCTGGCATGTCCTCGTAGCTCCAAGCAAAGACATCGATGTACTCTGGGATAAGATGTATCAGAGATTCTGCGTCTTCTCACGCAAAGCTTTTGCTGATAAAGATGGGTTTTGAGGAAGCCTCATCTCCTAGTTCGACTTGGATGACTTCATCTTTAGTGGGAGGTTCATGCTGTTTGAAGCGCCATTTCCATTGAGATTCCAGATGTTGAGCCCAGGGTTCATCTTCGAAGAATTCAAGTATTTGGTCTTTGTCCTCGACTAAGGGATCTGTGGAGACCATATTGACAAACACTATCTTTTTGATGGCCTTGCCGATACTGGTATCGGAGTCCCTGGTTGAGGAGTCGGAAGAATGTGGGTGCATCAGGACCTCCGGCTCAGAGCTTTTTGAAGTTGTTGTGGGCGTAACGTAACCCAACCCCCGGCGAGTACGTTGGTTATAATTTTGGGATTTTCCCTTCGGGGCACGAAGTCATAAGGGAAGACGTCGACCTTTGCCATAGTTCAGTCCCCTGTCATTTTTCAAGTCGTAACCCATTTTCTGGATGAGGTGTTTGGCTTGAGTAGTGTAACGGTAGAGTTATATCTTGCCGTTATCGGGTTCTGGTTCTTCCAGAGCCAGTCGTTGAGGATGCTCTAATCGACCAAAGGTGATGGGTTCCTCCTCATTCTTTATCGCTGGACTCAAGAAGTTGGTGCCTCAGGAAGGGACAACTCGGCTTACGAGGTTAGCAGTTGTCACTTGTGTTTGCAGTATATATAGAGCGTTGTCTAAGAAATACCTAGTGTTCTAATGTACACAAGAGTAATTCAAAGACAACTTCCTATTAATAAAATACCAAATTTTATCCCGAGGGATTACATCATCTAAAGAGTGTGCCTTAGTATTGGCGTATACGTAGTCTTTCAACTCTTCATCTGTGAGCACCAGGGCTGTCTCGAGGGCAGGTGGAGGACGTTTTCCCTTCAGCTTGACTACTAAGGGGGCTACAGTCGGAGGTTCGTGTGACCTCAAAGTTGGATTTGGAGCCCTCTAGAGAAGTCTTATTTGCATGGGCTCCTGGCTAGCCTCTGACATGGTTGAGGATAATCGAGCCGGAGCTTTGCCACGGAGCTTGATGACGAGGACAGCCGACGTCTTGGAAGGTTTCTATTTTAATCGAACAATCAACAGGTCTTCAACGATAGCTGCACTCTTTGCTTCATCGTCGACATCATTGGCGTCATCGTCCCATGGGACTGATTTGTAAAAATCAACATATGTACAGTATGCTTCGAGTCCGCAGAAGGGATCGATATCAGCGAACTCGATCTTGATAGTCCTGTCCCTAGCCACATACTTTATGCATTGATGGAGAGTAGAGGGCACGATCATGTATTTATGAATCCATAGTCGTCCCAATAGCATGTTGTAGTTTATGTCTGTATCAATGACGTAGCAAGTTACGTCAGTCCGGAGATCACCTATTTGGCATTCAGGCGAATCTTGTCCAGGGGTTCACTCTTTCCTGTATTGAAGCCGCTGATTGTAGTGTTTGATGCGGTCAGCCGATGCATCAGGATCCCCAAATCTTAGAGTAAACTTCGACGGATGATGCTAAGAGAAGAGCCATGGTCGATATGGATGCGATCGACCTTATTGGCACCAACATACCCTGTATAGTACATGGGTCAGTTATGCCGGTTGTTCTTTAGTAGCATGTCCTGCTGAGTGAAGATGATGTTAGGGATCACCTTGACCACACAGTGACAATGTGGACATTCAGCAGGGTTCTTCTTGGGCGGTTGCATCTGAAGAAGGAGTCAGCATTCTGTAAAGCTTCACTGAGGGGATCTCGAGTCTCCTTGGAGAGACGGAGAAGCTCGAAGAGTGATAGTCGAGTTGGAGGGTTGTCCAGCTGTGCCAATATATCAAAATTGTAGGGCTTGATTGGCCCTATTGTTGAGTCTTTTCTCAAAGGTTTGTCGAAATAAACCTCCTGCTTTTGTTTATCTATAGCAGGTGCTTGAGATGGGCCTGCTTTCGATGTGTCGGGGGCGTTGGCCGTAATGGGCGTAGGTGTTTCCTCCTCTGGAGCTTGGTTTTCTTCTCATTGGTAGCCGAATGCCAAAGTGTCATCTGCCGATGTAGAAACCATGCGACATGTCTTGACTTTCTTTCTTTTGACAGAGCACACTGCAGGCACCATCATGGCGGAGGTGAGATCAGGGTGGATGCACATTACTTTACCTCGCAGCATCAAAAATGGGATGAGGCCTTGGACGTTGTCATGGGTCGGTGGAAGATTAACTACTTCCATCGTCGCTCTAGAGATGGGAACTATGCCGTCTTGAGCCTCTGTTCTCAAAAAACTTCTGAACTGGAGAGTGACCATGTTGGCAGTAACAGTCTTCTCTTCGTAGTCGAGTGAGATGACCTTGGCATCGATGAGGTGCTGGATTTGTCTCTTCAACACGTAGCAGTCACGTGTCGAATGGTAGACATACTTGTGGTAGTAGTAGTATTTTGGATTGTCCACCTTTTTCACTTCATCGGGACGCTTAGGAGGTGGAAGGTGAAGTTTGCCGCTCTTTGTCAACATATCGAAGAGTTCTAGTGTATTTTCGTCGTTGAAGAAGTAGGTTTCTTTCGACCTCTGCGCTTCGGTCGGCTTCAGGTTCACTGCTACTGAACCTTTGGAGATGTTGACGGTCATGGCTTGCTTTCCTTTTCCGTCTTTGTTGCCGGGTGAACGCTGCCCTTTATCTTCAAGAGAGCGGAAGTTCAGTCCCAACAATTGTGCATCCTGTGCTTTTCTTTGAGCTACATCTACTTTTGTAGTGAAAGGTGTCTACTATACGCATGGAGCACTGTGCCACAGTTTGACTGCAGGGGGCATGTTCTTGCGGCAGTAGTCCATAAGCATGGGCTCAGGTATACCAGGAGGCAACCTTAAAGCGGATTGGCGAAAGTGCTCAATATATGCGCGTACAGGCTCCTTTTCCTTCTGGACTATGTCCATGATGGTCGACATTGTTATGTCCATTCCTTCTTCGTACAATCGATTGAGGAATTTTTTTCAAGTCTTCGAAGGATGAAATACAGTTGTCCGGAAGGCTGCAAAACCATTCGTAGGCCATCCTCTACAGGTCTCCTACGAATATGTTGGTAAGGAGCATGTCGTCCTTTAGCAGATGCCCTGTTACTGAGGTAAAGTACCTCAAGTATCGACAGGAAGACTCCTTCACATCGAAGGTCATGAGTGTCTGGGGATTATATTTGGGAGGATAGATCACATTATCCCATTCGGTGGGATATGGTTGTCAAATTCCCATCTTTTGGAGTGCTGTTCGATTTTCTTTGGCATCATAGCGAGCGTATAATTCTTTGAGGACTTGTTGTATTTCATTCAACATTGTAGGCCCTGTTGTTGGTGGAGTGGATGATGCTGGCTCCGCTTAGCTTACGATGGGAAGCACATTTGACCCACCGTTAGCCGCTGGGTCGAGAGTATGAGTAGAGATAGTGGGGTCAATTTCTCTTTGATCTCCAGGACCACAGAAGATAAGGACTTCATAGTAATGTTTAAGTTATTTAGGCTCTCTTCGAGAACTTCTATACGTTTCTTCTGACTACAGCCTTCGCTGCTTTCCCAGTTGTTGTCACCTTCGATCATAAATACGAACACCATATGCGGATAGGTAGAAGGGACAATGGAACTTTCCCTTTCCGGTTCAGAGGGCTGAGTCCCGTCGTCTTGAGGATAAACTGGTAGGTTGCAATCATCTTCCGACTCATTGTAATTGCTACCACCAGCTTTTTGGCTACCTACGCCTGCAGAGGTATCTGTGTCATATAGTCCTTCATTGGATTGGAAAGCCGGATTGTCGTGAACGGTGGGGGATTGGCTACCCTCAGTTGTAGCGTCATCTCCCTATGACAAGGATCCAGATCTAAAATATGTGCCTTAGAAAACACCCATACTGGCCACTGTCGTCTTGCTACTCCAGGCCGGTTCTTTGGCTTGTTAGCCGAAATGGGAGGGTTCTTGGGAAGCTTCTTGAGAAATGGAGAACCCTGTGCCGAGTTGCATGAAGCAACACAAAGTTCATCCTCCTTTTTGCCAGATGCCACTGGTTGTAGTCTTTGATGATGGACCGCCTCTTTGGTGGCAACATGACTGTTTGGCAGAAGCATCAGTTGATGGTGATCTGGGTATAGTCGTGCCTTGGTTTAGGCATGTCCTATACCGTAGATCCCTCATTCGCTTTACGCTTATGGGGAGTTGTTGGAGTCTCCAACCTTACACTCGTTTCATACGCGCAGGGAAGTTGCACGCAGGAGTGAGGATACGGAGATAGCTTCCCTCCTCTTATTTTCTGTGCGTGAACTACGCTCGGGTCCTGATCGGGGAGTTGCTGACGAGGTAGACTCCTTTCATGCTTACATGAATACTATTCGCACGAGTCTATCTCGGTAGTAGGTAACCCTGGCTTGAATCACGCACATGAGCGCTCAAGTGACAGTGGAGTTTTATCAGTCGAGCCATCGAGGCACTCAGACCAGTTTTGTATAGCTTTCTATTGGTTGCGCGCATGACTGTCAACGCTGGTCTTTGGTCTGCCTTCGACATTGCACTTTGATTGCGTGAAGCGAGTGCTGCCTTGGATTTCTTTCTACTACCCCTAGAAGGTACATAATATTCAGAGTCTAACATAGTGGTTGGCATAGCACTTTGGTCGTGTAGGACACGTGCTGCCTTGGATCTCTTTGCGTTACCCCTAGAAGGTGCATAATGTTCAGAATCCAACTTGGCCTTACCCGATGGGTAGGCAATTCTATCAAAGACAGAAGTTCTCGCCTGCACCACGTCCCTCGTTGTCATGTGGGTCGCTGCGCGTTTCTTCCGACGTTGTGCCTTTGTCAATCCCGCCATGGAGGAGCCATACTCCTCGCTGTATTTTCCCAAAGTGGGAACTAAGCGAGGCGGCACGTCAGCAGTAGCCAAAATCTTCTTTGGGGCTTCGTTGGACAGGGGGTTCTGGTGTCAAATCCTTATTTACAAAAAATAGGTATATGACTGTATTATTGTATTGGGGGGATTTTAAATTTGGGTATTGTTAAAATTTTATTATTATTTTCTTGAAAGTGAATTTTATTCATATTATTATTCATTCTACCATTGTTACTATTGTTACTATCATTTTATTATCATTATTATTATTTATTTATTTATTCCTATATCTACCTCCAAAATAAACCTAAACCCAAACCCTAACTCTCTCTCTCTTTTTCTCTCCACGCTCACAGCCGCCCCCCCCAAATTTACCTCCCTCTCTCTCCCTCCCGAGCTCACTCTCCACACTCTCTCCCTCTCCTCACTAGAGCTCACCCCCTCTCCCTCACTTCCCTTCCGATCTCCCTCTCTCTCTCGTGCCCCTCGCCTTCGGCCCCCTCTAGTCCGGCGGGCACCGCCGCCACCACCAGCGCCACCGCCACCACCAGCGCCACCATCATCGTCGTCTCCACCACTGCTCCCACCACCACTTCCAGCACCACCCTCGCCACCATTTCCTCTGGCCCCCTTCGCCGACGTCTCCTTTATTGCCACCACCACCATTATCTTCAACTCCTCCGCCCCCTTTTCCTTCCTCCTCTCGCCATGGCACGGACCACCGCCGCGAACCGCCCCCTCCGCCATCATCTCTACCACTATTTCTAACGCCGCCATCTCCGCTGCCGCTGCCGTCCCCCCTCCGTTGGAAGCCTACCGCGACCTGGCTGAGCCCCGGTGAGCTCCTCCTCCTCCATTTTCTCCGGCGAGCAGCCATCGCGCACGGGCATAGCACCTCCTCGAGCAGTGGGATGCCCTTGGGCCCCGTATGCTAGAGCGACGAGCTAGCCTCGGGCTGCATGCTCCTCGGGCTACGTGCCTTGGTGCATGTGCAGCCTCGAGCAATGCGCTGCTCGGTCCGTGTGCTATCTCGATTCACGTGTCCCATGCCTCGGGACGCGTGTTGCCTTGACTTTTGTACAACCTAGATCCATGCGCTACCTTGGGCAACGGGACGCCTCGAGCCCTGCGCTTTCTCGGGCAACGTGCTATCTCGATTTGCGGATCGCCTTAGTTTTTGTGCCTCGGCCTTTGTGCCTATCTCGTGATCCGAACCACTTCGATTTACGTACACACATCGATTTGCATACCGTATTGGTACGTGTGCCACTTTGGACTTCGTGTTGCTCTAGTTTGTATGTTGTATTGAATTGCGTATCTCCTTGAGTCTTACATCGTCTCAATTTGCGTCCATGCCTCGATTTGCATGTCGCGATGATTCGTGCGCCATCTCGATACTCGCGATCCCTAGATTTACGTGTACATCTCAGTTTGCGTGCCTGTATCGGTCTACGTTCATGTCTCGATTTGCGTGCACGTTATATTTCTTGTTCGTCTCGATCTTCGTATTATCTCAATTTTCGTACGCGTCTTGATGCACATACGCATCTCGGTTTGCGTGTCCGTATCGATCTGCATGCTTCAATTTTTGTACCGGATCCCTATGCAGCTTGCGGGACCTAGACGGTATAGCCTCCTGCCATCCATCATAATTTCCATTATTATTTTAATATTTTATTATAATAATTGTTTATATGTGTGTTCTATCTCGATTGGCGTGCAGCTTGGATCATGATTGCCGAAGACTTGCTTACCTAGCCGAGCCCTCTAGGCAAGTACCCCTTGCTCATCGATGGCTCTTATCCTCTCTCCTGGATTTTTATTGTATTTAATTAATTACAATTGTAAATATATAACCATGAGTAGTGTAGTATAGTACTAGAACTGCCATGATGATAATTTAGGATAGCTTGGTTCGATACTGGGTTAGGCCGTATCGGACAACTCGGACGGGTCATCCACACCTCCGAGGACACGAGAAAGACTCACGAGTATGGATTGTCCCCAGATGCCCCGTGTTCGACTCGCGAACGGGTAACAGCTTTGGCTAACTAGGTCTGTGACTCTGCTTATGGCTTGGATTATGACTGTGGGTCTGTGAAGCGCCCTGCGTGTCGATTCTTGTTGCTTTTGTTGGCTTGGCGCCCAGTACGCATCGTAGTGCTGTTGGAGGCTGAGACTTAGTGTTCTCGGCTATGGTTTGGTTTCCAGTACGCATTATAACGCTGCTGGAAGCTGAGACTTAGTGTTCTCAACCTGCGATTCTGCGGCGGGTTGTATCGAATGGATTTATCCCTAATTCGCTGGGTGCCCCCGTCCATAATACAAAGGAGGCTCTGTCAAATTTTTCCAGAATTTCCGGTCGAGAATTTGGTCAAAAATTTGGCAGAACCATCCTTTGGTTTGCTGAATTAGATTTGTACAGATTTAGTTTGACCTGATTCCAGTACCTTCTAGGTAGACTCATGACTAGATTAGTCGCCTAGCTACTTGACATGTCTTGTCTGTCGGATAGTGTAAGGGGCGCAGTTCCACTCGAGAGATGGTCTGCAACACTGGTTCTTGTTTGGTTTAAGGGTTGTGGATTTACTCCAGAGCGGTCCATGTAATCTTTGCTATTTTTCAACGACATTAATTAGTAGACTCTTGTCCACCCGACCATTCTTTCTAGGAGTTATCCTAGTCTAGCCAGCTAGGACTGATAGTTGTCCTATGTATCAGGATTTGTGATTTTTAGATATATTTGAGGATTGAGTATTATGGATAGTATGATCTCGAGATATTGATTGATAGACTCACGTGGTTTCTTGGATAGTGTTGCTATTTCTTTTGATGATGTTCTAATTTGATCGGACATGACTAGGATTCTTGAATTTTGATGATCGCAAATATTTTACGGAATGAGGAGAATATCGAGGGTATTATTATATAATTTTTACTCGACTTCCCAAGCGCCCAAAACCTGGTTTGTTTGCTATATCTTGGTAGTGGTGAGACTTGTTTGCTGATAGCTTGTGATCATTGATTCAGAGGATTCTTGTGAGCCAGAGGGCCTAGTATTGATTATAGTGATGAGCTTGGTATTTGGTGATTGTCTTTCTTGATGTGATATTCACTCCATCATTGATGGGAGACTCCTGATAGTTTGATCAGGTGGATAGACCGACTTGCTGATTAGAGCTGTAGGCTCCCTTGTATACTTGATGGGTTATTATAGTAGAGATTCTGATCTTATACTTGACCTGATATCCATGCACGATATGGGCAGATGATTTCATATGACTGACAGATTTGACCTTGTCCCCGACATGACTACTTATATCCGTGCTATAAGTCCAGCTTACCCTTTGAGGTACTGGCCCTGATTTTACACTGCGGTGCTCCTTGTTTACTGGCACCTGAGGTGCTACTTCCATGATTATATGGCATTGCGATGCCATCTTCATATTTTAGCTATATTATATGATTACATGCACGGGTATCTGGTAATTGGCCTATAGTCTTAGCGTGGTCAGGATTGCTTGCTTGCATGTTGCATAACACTAAGGATGGATCACAACTGGGACTATAGGTACCGAGGTTGATTCTTACTTAGCATTCTCGTACTGAGGTACGACATCTATGAGGATGATCATGTGACCACGGTATGTGATTCCGAATAAAAGTATGGATAATCTAGGCAACTTAAACTGGTAGAAGCATTAGGAGGGAACAAAATCTTGAGATCATACAGTACTAGCCACTTCCCAGACATCTAGTCATGGAGTGCAGGCTGGCCGCTACAGATATTGTTACTGTCCGCATTAGAGGATGGCAGTATCCGGCTACTTTACTATACCTTATATACATGGCATGCTCAGCACGGTGGCCTTACGAGGGACCGGTATGACATGCAGAGCCCGATGGTCTTATAAGGGACCAGTGCTCATCCAGTCTTGATATACTTGGCCCCGTTAGCTTGCCAGATCGGCTCGATCTGAGGATTACTATATTGCATTATTGGGGTAACCCAACCTCCATCTAGACAACTGTAGACATTTGAGTGGCAGCTTATTCACCTAAATTGTATGTATTGCTGCTTGCTAAGCTGGCTGGCCCGCAACGCTGCCCCGACATGGTAATTTATTCCCTTGTTCTTGTTTGATATAGGGGTGGATTACTGTTCCGTTGACAGACTACGAGTTTCGGTTAGCAATGCAGGTATTATTGGATGTTAGAGAGATTGTGATGATTGTTGGTTATTTAGCTACATTATATGTGGATTGTTATCGTGTATTGGTACCGTACGATACTTACCCTCTTTTACCATTCATATATGCTAATCCTGTCATATTTTATCCTGCTGGCTTTTTTTTCGCCCGTCCTTGAGCCTTCCTTTCTAGTACTTGCTACGGTTGGCCTGACCAACCCTGGATTGCTCCCAGATTGCCCTTGATCGACCCTGTGGATCTTCCAGACTTGACTTGGAGGATGTGCTTCAGTTTCTGACCATACTAGGAACTGTGGGAAGGTATACTCATCTATACTATTATCCTGTACGAGATTTTCTGACTATCATATGAGTATTTCCTGTCTTCCATATGATTCTCTCTCTTGCTTATTATTTCTTTATGATTGACTATGGATATGAGATCGGATTTAGGCCATAAAAAGATTGCATGCTAGGATACCCAGCAAGATTGACAGCCGTCATCGCCGTATAACGTATTTGTACCTTATACGGTGTAGCTGGCCGACGTCCATCCCTATATTTTGGTACTGGGGCGTGACATATGGAGCGTAGTCCCTTCTATCGTGCTGCTCGTCGTAGCTGTCTTCGGCACCTAGGTGCGACGAGTCTTCTTCGGTTTTACGAACCGCTGCGAAGGACTCAACTACTCCTTAGAAAGGAGATCTTCAAAAGCTTGTTGGTCAAAACGTACGACCAATGTCTTTTGAGAAGATCCCAACAGGTTGTTGTCATATTGCATCACCACCTTCTCGCTGGAGGAGAAGGACGTGTCCAGCAGAGTCGCCATCTTGTTTGCCATGACAAAAGGTTATACAAACTTTTTGTATATTAAACGTAAAAAGAGTATAATTGATTCTAATTAAGCACTGCAGCGACTCATTTACTCCGTAGACGATCTGACGACGAGTTGAACTTGCTTTGGCTTTCTGGTGCTGGTGATTGAAACTCTAGGGTTGTGAATAAAGAGGGTACCGAAGTTGAAGATTTCAAAGCCTCTTTATCGAAGGAAAACTCCTTCTATTTATAGGGGAGCACATATGCGATGTGCATAAGGATTGTGTAGGAACGCTGCACATAGAGATATGAGAGAATCTCAAGGTTGCACGGTAGGGGCTGCTGCTGAGCTGACACGTGACATACGCTGGGATTCTCTTTTATCAAGATCTTTGGGAGAGTTAACAACAACTGAATAAACGACACATGGCATGTGTTTATTGTTGATCGGATGAACCTAAGTAGATTCTGTTCCTATCTCCAAGGTTGGATTTTGTCTTATCTTAGGGGGCCATTGGTTTAAACAAACCGATTGGATATAGCCTTCATTTATGAGAACAAAGTCTATCCTTATTAAATAAATCGATAGAATATGGCTCTTATCAATAGAATCGAACTCTGTTATATCTTAAGAGCAGTGGTTTAAATAAACCAATTTTGGTACAATCTGTGGAACCATGCCACCAGTGCTTCTGGCGAAGCTTCTATGTCACTGCGCTTCTGGGCTACGAGTAGTCTGTTCTTCAGGCAACAGAGTCACTGCGACGAGGTGATTGTGCTTCGAGCGACGGAGTCACGCGCTTTTAGGGCGACAAGTGGGCTTGTGCTTCAGGCGACGAAGTCACTATGCTTTAGGGTGGCGAGTAGACTTGTACTTTGGTTAACGGTCACTGTACTTGAAAGTGAGTAGTGGACTTATGCTTGAGGCGACGAAGTCACTGTACTTTAGGGTGAGTAGTGGACTTGGTCTTGAAGATGAACGAGTTACTGCATTTTGGATTATTGCCAGGGCTCTGTAGAAGGAACGAGTTGGCTGCGGTCCTGAGTCGAGGAGAGGGCGCAGTCAGTTGTCTGCGCTTCAGGGACGAAGGAGCTAGTTCTATTGAAGTCTTTTAAGAGTAATTAATGACTGCTCTTTTGGTGGACAAGTCGGTCATCCTCTTCTTTACTGACCGTCGTCATTTAGGGGAATTCCAAGTAGTTAGTGGCCTAGGATTTAGTCAAAATGAACCTATTAAATGAGGTCCATTTACCGAGTTTCAGGTTCATCCATTAATTCGGGGGCTTTGACCGACGGCCACGTAGCATGTGGGTTGGACTACACTCACCCTATATAAAGGGAAGCTTTTCTGAAGGGTTGTGTCTTCTGTCTCTTAACATTCCCACCATCATGCTCGATCCCAACTTAACTTCAAGTGGCCATTGGCCTTGCACAAGTCAACGGTTGGTAGTGGATCCCTTCGTTTCAAGAAGCTCTGTCCTTGTAAAAGAATTGTTGATGTGTTTTGAGATGTGTTTGCCATTAAAATATCAAGAACAAAAATTACAGATGAATTGAACTTGATTGCGAAGTCGCTTGTACAAAAGAAAGCCTAGAAAACAATCTAAGTACAATTGTTTAATTTTTGATTCTGGGGGGTGACGATGGAGTCTCGGGAAAGTGTAGCAACTCTGCCTTACTCCTTTGACTATCAGACACAGTCTTTGCTCTTGAAGAAATTTGTCAGCCTTTGATTGCCAACCTTTAGCATGGGTGTGGTACCCTGCTATTTATAGTGATTTTTGCCTAAAGCAGATTTTGGGCCGCATAGAGAGCCACGTGGCCACGTGTCTATAACAGCACACAAAAGACTCGATCTTGGGCTGCCAGCTGGTGGGGTTGTTGAGATTTCTTTGTTGTAAATCCGGGTAGTTGGGAGTTGGTCAAATTGCCACGTGTCCCCCCTACAAAGTAGAGCCTGAACCGTCTTGGCCGCATAGTGGCCTTAGGAATCTTTCTTCTGCGGCTTTGCTCCGCTTGGCCGCATGGGATCTTCGAGAGCCTTACTTCTGCGGCTTGGTTCTACTTAGCCGCATGGGATCCTCAAAAGCCTTGCTTCTGCTGCTTGGTTTTTCTTGGCCGCATGGGATCTTCAAGAGCCTTCCCTCTGCGGCTCGAATCCACTTAGCCGCAGGAGGTCTTCGAGAGCCTTACTTCTGCGGCTCGAGTTTTCTTTGTCGCATGGGGTCTCTAGGAGCACTCCTTCTGCGGCTTAGTTTCACTTGGCCGCAGGGGATCTTCGAGAGTCTTCCCTCTGCGGCTTGATTTCTCTTGGCCGCATGGAGTGATGATCCGCATAATCTTCATCTTTTCCATGCTTCTACAAGACCCCCTTCAAAGTTTTCAAATTGAAAATTTAGAGTACTTTGAATAAGAAGCATGGAGTCATGCATAAAATGTCAAGCCGCAGGGAAGGTTCGAGCCACAGGAAGATTTTGTCCAGGCTGTCCAGCTGTCATTGCTGCGTTTAATGCTCTAATTCAGTTTTGGATTTGGTGCTGTCTTTCCGGTTACTGTGACGGTTATAAAGGGTAGAATCTCGAGGGTCATCATTATCTCTTAGTGGACACGATAACCGATACGGAGCCTATCCGTTTATGCTTTTTGGTGGCCTATAAGTATGTAGGCCGTACGGCAGTAAGAGAACTCCTATTGCTTTCTCTTTTTGTCCTCTTTTCTTCCAACATTCTTTTTTGCTCCCGATCAGCCATGGCCCCCGAAGCCTCCAAGTCGACCGGCGCTGCTAACAAAGGAAAGGGGCTTGCCTCTCCATCGATGGTTGTGGACTCATTCTCTGCTCATCTTAACGTACAGCCTCCTATCCATGGTAAGGATAGTGGAAGAACGAGTGCTTAGAACTCAGATGGCCGTGTCGCATGCTTTATGCGCGGGTCTGACCACATTTTATCGCGTGTCATGGCTTCAATGCCTTTAGCGCACAGTTGGCCTTCATGGGGCATGTGCCGCATGTGCTATGTGTGACTGGGCCGCATGGGCCGAGCTGCATAAGTATCAGAGCACATACGGCTTGTACCCTGTCTGTATCTGGGCCGCATAGATTCATATGATTGAGCCGCAGGAGCTGTCACGACCCGCACCCACCGTGAGGGTACGAGTACGTAACAGCGCCCAGCCTACGCCGCAGTGTCGGCGGTAGAACGCTGTTCTAGGTCATGAACTATAACTACATAACATGAAATATACTCTCCAAAAGGAGGCCAACACAGAGGTACAACTCAATCACAATCTAAGGTAGAATGTAGCATGATGGAAATAGATAAGAAATCCTCAACTGAGGTACAGCAGAATGAAATAACAAAGTCTCATCATCTCTGAAATATATAACTTTGAAAATAAAGACAACGGCTAAACATGAAAAGAAGGAACAGTCTAAGCTATCTACACTATACAAGGTATCATCCCGAGCAGCTGCCTGAACCTCCCCAGGGGTCCAGGTCGCGAGTGTCAACTAGGCAAGCTCCAAGTAAGGGTGCAGGGTTCCTCATCATCCTCTGTTAAATTTTCAACAGGTCCAGTCAGGACGGGAGCGAGCACAAAATATCTCACGCAGTTCATATCATGTTAGGAAATATAAAGCATGCAATCGAGTAAGGTACAGGAAACGCTGAAAGAAGAATGTATATGAAAACATCAGAGATTTGATAATGGAAAATATCTATATATGATAAGTAAGAACTGTAAGCAACATGTGATTTAGAGCACAATATGGTTATATAAACGGATTAGGTTATACAATAAAATGGGACTCCTTTGTACGTGGGTGTACAATGGACATATACAATTTCTTATACAATAGAATTGATCACATAACCATTTCTACTCTCCCTCCCCAATCAATACACAAGGATCCAATTCAGTTACGTTACCATAT
The DNA here is from genome assembly GCA_029216955.1 of Iris pallida. Lineage (NCBI taxonomy): Eukaryota > Viridiplantae > Streptophyta > Magnoliopsida > Asparagales > Iridaceae > Iris > Iris pallida. The sequence continues at coordinate 20,001,891 of JANAVB010036019.1, forward strand.
ACAATGGCTTGTACAATGGCTTCTACAATGGCTTGTACAATGGCTCAATATGATAATGATAGTACAATATGCACAATGAGTGTACAACGATAAGGGTATTCAATAAATACAATATGTAAGTGAAACGCACGTCACAATATGTATTTAGTGAATACAAGGAGATAACATCTCAGAAGAAGATCCATGTAGTACCAATCCGTGATAACGATCGTGTCAGCATCAAGTACAGTAATCTAGAGCAAGAATGTAAATCCAGACAAGTATGAAACAGTCAGAGAATGTACTCGCCTGGTATCTGAATGTCTGAAGTAAATGTACTGTCCGAGATGAGGTACCTGACTCCTAGTTAGAGCAACAAAAGTCAAGATGTATACATGGGATGATAAATGTAATCTACGATGCGTCTGTATGCTGTCTAGGTCAAACTAGACTAAAGTCAACACTTGGTCAACTCTAGTCAACCACATTAGTCGAACTAGGTCAACTAGGTCAAGCCCTAGCCCAAACAAGTGTCACGACCCGCACCCACTCTGAGGGTACGAGAACGTAACAACGCCCGGCCTACGCTGCAGTGTCGGCGGTAGAACGCTATCCTAGGTCAACATACATCTAGCAATATAATACTAAGCAGTAAATAAACTCAATCACAACTAAGGAGGAAGAAAACACGATATGATATAGAACTCAAGGAAATACTAAAGATAGAAAAGTCTAAGATAATATCCCAGCAAATATCCAGAGTGCATATCTCAGCTACTGAATAAGAAAGAATATATACAACTCAACATCTCTGAACAGAAGTAAAATCTAACTAAACAGTCTCAACACAACAAGAAAATAAGATAAGGCCTAACTAAACTAGTCTAGGCAGTAGGGTGATGTCCTCAGCTAGAGCTGTCCCGTAGAAGGCATCCTCCCAGGCCTCCTCCTCGTCCTCTGTAATATTTTCAACAGGTCCAGTCAGGACAGGAGCGAGTACAATACATCTCAACAGTTCATAGCGGGTTAGAAAATATAATCATGCACTAAAGTAAGATACATGTGCTGAAGAATACAGTATATAAACAGAGAGAGAGAACTGTAATAGAAGTATCTACTATAAGTAAGGAACTAACAGTGGCTAGTGAGTCAGAGTACAGTATAGCACATGTGAACGGAACATATTTGTACATGATCTACACTAAAGAGTCATACATGATCTACACTACTATAGAAATGTTCACATGACTACTGGCACTCCTCCGTTTTTCCCCAATCAGTACACAAGGATCTAAGCAGGTTATGTTATTGTACATGATATCACATGGGGCCTTTGAGAGGGTGCACATGATAGTATACATGAAGGCTCTGTGAACATGAGAGTACAAAATGATGAAAGTGAAATGCACATGACACAATGTACCCGATGCTCCCGAGAGGGATAACATCGCATGAAGAGATCCGTATAGTACTAATCCGTGATAATGTCGTGACAGCACAAGTAAAGTAATTTAATGCAGGAAATAATTCTAAGCAGGATATGAAATGATCATATAATGTACTCGCCTGGTATCTGAGTGTCTGAGATTAAAAAAAAATACTGTCCGAGGAGTGGTGTCTGGCTCCTATTTAGAACAGCACAAGTCACAACAAGTCCAAAATGGTAAAATGAAGTCCTACTATGCATTCTACATGATTCTAGGTCAATCTAGGCCAAAGTCAACTCTTGGTCAACTCTGGTCAACCCTAGAAGTCAAACTTGGTCAGCTATGGTCAAACTAGGCCTAACAAGACTAGGTTAGCCTAAACTAGGTCTAAACAAGTTAATCTAGGCTAATCAAGTCTATACTAGTCTAAACTAGGCTAAACTAGCCTATTCTAAGTCTAACAAGACTGCACAAGTCTATCTAGACTCTATACTGACACACAGATACACCCATAGGCTAAGAGCCTAGGCTATAGGCTATACTCTGCCTATAATACATAACACATGACCATATTCAAATCTAAAATACAACACATATTGATATATTATAATCTAATATAGAATTACACATATTGATATTTAATATAATATAGAATACACTAGCATATAGGCTACCTATATTCATATCACACATATATTTATATAATACACATATACTAGTACACACATGCATATATTATATATACATAGACATGTATAGGGAAACATATGTGTGTGGTGACTTGAGAGTGAACATGTGAGTGTTCATGTGTGTATTTGTATGGGTGTATACATGGGAGTGATGTGAGATATGGTGTCTAGGAGTGTGGGTGAGTCATGACTTGTGTGTGATAAGTGGTAGGCTAGCGTGTTAGGGTGAGGAAACATGTGTGCCAAAGTGCGTGTGAGGGGAGTGAACAGTGAGGCATGTCAGAGTGTTGTATGTGACTTGTGTTAGGGAATAGTGAAATGAAAGGGGACCTCAGTTCACACATTGATCTCAACAAAACTCAAGGAAATCAGTTAACTGTGTGTGAGGGTGAGATGAGGGAGTGTGTGACAGGTTTAAATGTGACAGTAGGGCAAAACAGTGAATGAAACAGTGAGGTATAAACCTGAAATCAGTGGGTAATAAATAGGAATCACATGACAGTTACAAATGGGAAGAAATCAGTTCATTCCAAGGTCATGCAGTTAAGGGAAAGGAGGGAAACCAATTCAATAATTCCAGTTCAAAAACAGAAACATAAAATCAGTTTTCAGTCCACTTCCCAAATTCCCAGATTTTGAGCTCTAGGCATAACCAATTCAACCCAAATTTAACACACAATTAGCAATCATGTAGGTGTACCACATTAGGGTTTAAAACTATACAATTAACAGTTAAAAAATTAGATCAAATTCGATGTCAAAATTTATATTAAAAACTGGAAAAATAGTGAAGAAATGAGACTGATATTATAGGTTTCAGAAATTTGGGGAAATTGAGAAATGAGCATTGAAATCTAGCTAAAATTCAAACCCAAAGGTTGGTAAAGGAAATACTAGTACTGTACGTGTCATACAATGTGATTGTGTAATGTGTTAGTACATTTCAGAACTTGAAAATGTGGCTGAGTGTATGTGTAACATACAGGACAGTGTCTCAGGAAAAAAAAAGGGAAGGGTGACTCAGGACATTCCATATATACTTCTCAGGTTTTTTTGACTGAACCTCAACCAATACTGAACCTGTGAAGGCTAGGACTGAACCAAAATGAGAGGACTGAACATGTGAAAGTAATCCTCTAAGCATGAAATCAAATCCCCAATATCAAACCAAACTAACCAACATTCCCAGATTTGAAAATTCTGAAACCAACTCATTACAAAAGAGAAACCTGTTTTGAATGACAGTTTTCACATGAAACTGTGAGTGTTAGGCATGACAGTTTAATAGGAACTAATACCATTCAATTCATCTTTAAAGGAAACAAATCAATGTGAATTCTACTATACAATTTACATAGGAAAAATTAGTATTGAAATCAACATTCATTCTTCTAAATGGAACTGAAAAACCAATCAAAATCAATGTATCAACTAATTACATTCGAGCTCCAAACTTAAAGTCCAAAATCCCATTCATATCAAAAAGCCAAACCTAAATAAAACATTAAACTAATCATGAATTAAATAACTTGTAGGATTATTTAGACCCATAATACATCAGCTTAAAATCAGAGGAAATAGGAATGAACATAAGGAACATGAATGTAAATCGTGTATCGATGGTATCAGTCAACCCGAGTCCAAATCCCATCTCCTGGCAAACAACCCAATCTCATATACAAAATCAAACTAATATATATTAACAAACACGTCTAGGATCTAAATTAGCAATTAAATCATGAATTAATCCATTTAAACTGGGAATAAACACTGAAACAAATGACTGGACTGAACATAGCACAGTGCACGACCAGTGCACTCCCAATAGCGTGTCCGACACGACACGAGAACTCACGAAACTTTGCGAGCCTCGTGTCAGTGTCAGCCCCGACCCATGTGTCGAGTTTCCCTCGTCCTCGTGGCGTGTACAGTGAACTGTGGCACCCGAGTAGCAAGGGAGCCAACCGAGTACGCACGGGGGCGTGTCCACGGGTCCAGTACGACCCTGACATGACACGAGACATGTTCAGAACATTAGAAACGTGTAAGCGACATTAAAACTCAAATATCTATTCAAACACAATCAGAAAATAGTAAAGGAAAACCTATTGAGGCATTAGGTCGAACACCTAGGTAATCCTATTGATACGTGTCTGATATGGACACGTATCTGACACAAATTGCGGTCCGCTCCTACCCGAGGCTAGAAGGGACCTAGGGCTATGCATCCATGATGATAAACCAATAGTTTAAATGGAGGATGAAGGAATTACCAATGGGTGTCTCGAGCTAAAAAAAACTGTCAAGTGCAGTCCTCTTCTACTGTAGCTCGAGCACTGTAGATTTCCTAAATCTGTACTCTACCTCCATGGACAGCAAGAGGGTGGTGGTTAGGTCACAATACAAGAAGTTTGGTTGAAAAAGGATGAGGAATGGAGAAGTTATGGAAAAAGGAAGTTGAGCTCACCTTGTTCTTGAGGAGGGAGAGAATGAACAAGGAGGCAAAGATTTGGAAGGGATTAAATAGAAGAAAATCCCAAGGATGGCTGCCCTAAAATCTAGGGCTAGGGTTGATCCAAGGGTTCTCCATCAATCCAAGCAAATCAAAGGCTAGATGAAACCTAGGTAGCCTATCACTAGTCTCAACTAAACAATATGACTAATGACTAGCCAAAACGCAAATCATGACTAGCCATGACGAACCATGACCAATCCCAAATCTAACTTGGTCTAACCATGACTAACTAGGACTAATCTTGGTTAAGTCAATCTAGGTTAGGCTAATCTAGACCACATGAAAATTAGTTAAAATAATATTTAAATCAAACCATTCACAATAAATCATTTAAATTCCTAATAAAATATATTAAATTCTAATAATTCAAAAGTGACAAAAATACCCTCTAGGCTAAAATGATAAATGAAACATCCTAATCTCATGGCTAGGCTCTAGGTCAAGCTGTCTCTATGGTTACACTAGCTAGACACCAAAATCACAAGTCATGATTTTAAACAGTTTAAAATTAATTAAAAATCACCAAAAATCATAATATGAAATAAATATCAATAAATAATAATTATAATTTCAAAATTTCAAAATTACCCTTATTTGGAAAAGTGGGTGTTACAATCCTACCCACCTTATAAAAATTTCGTCCTCGAAATTAAGATGGTCGCACCCTTTTCTAGGTTAAGCCCCCAGCAATCATAGTCTCAGAAATCTATCTTAAATCATACAGTTGGAAAGTGAAACCAATGGGGTCATGGCATGCAATATCAGTCTGGGGTCTCATCTAGTTATACCAACAATGCTACAGTACCAGGCAATCACAAGGTATCAAAACATACAAGCAAGGGATGCATCAAATTTCTCAAGGAGGAAAAATACTAAGGTTAGGTCAAAACTCACCTCTAGCTGGGTCTGAGAACTAGAACTCCCAACTGGAAGCAGGGCCCTGGTTGGTAGGTGCATCAGGACAATGCTGCACCCAGTGCGTATCTGACCCACAGAATAGGCACAATCCTAGTCTCTTTCTACAGTTGCTCCACTTGTGCCCAGACTTCCTACAGTAGTCACAGATAGGCTCTGGCTCAGCTGGCCTCTGCTGGACAGAAGACTGGGATGGGTATGATGATATCGGCTGGATAAATAGGTACTCCTCAAACTCTGGGTAGGACTGGGTACTGCTCCTCGCCCTCTTGGAGCTAGGCTCTCCTCTTGGAAGCACAAAGTCCCGCAGATGTAGCAACCTCTGGATTTTCTCCCTCATGTCCTCCTCATGAACTCTCTGTGACTCCAACAGTCTCTCTTAAAAATATCCAAACACCTGGGCTGCGTCAAGTAACCAACCTCCGGGTGGTACAGTAGGGAGTACCATCCCAAGGAGTAGGGGAAGGCTCTCGGTCTTAGGCAAATCTGCAGCTCTCTCCTGAACGACAGGAGATGAAGGAATCCGGCGAGGTAACCACCATCTCCTCAATGACAGAAGGTGCCACCACCCCCTGATCAGATAAAGGGATAACTACCTCCTGAACAGTAGGAAGTGGAGGCACACTCTCAGTAGCTGCAGCTGCTCTCAGGCGATGGGCTCGGGTCATGGGTGCCATACTGAAAGAAAAGAAAATAAAAATAAATTAATCATCAAGGCTGAAAAACTAGTAAATATCAACAAAGGAGAACTAGCTACAAGAATCACTATTTAAAGCCAGGCTATACTATCATTCCTAAGACAAGGGCCTAATCACAAGTCATCAAATTATCACACTAAGAAAGAACTACATATGCATAAGCTCTATAAAGCTAAAAGATCTTTACTCCTAAATTATTTGATGATGGAAAATAATTTATAATAACTGGAATGAAGATAGAGATGATATATTTAAGAACATTTTCAAGATACAATATGATAATCATATGCGTCTGTCCAAAAATCATGATACTCAGAGTCCTCGCCACGCTAGTAATCAAGGCTGTGATAAACGGTAGAGTCCATAACAGGGGCATGCATCTCTATAATCATGTCGTCTGGAATTCTCGCTATGCCACTAGTATAGCTACGAGAAATTCCAAATCTCATGACCAAGGTACGTACATCCGAAGTCAGGTCTCTATGTTTCCTCCACGCCAGCTAATATAGCTGCGATAAACTCTAGGTTCCATAACCAAGTAGACGTCTTACCATCCATGTATTCCCGTCGACATATGTTATCAGAAAATATCGTAACTCAAGCCATAAAAATTCATCTCGATAGGAAAATCAAATCAACAACGATCCAACAAAAATCAAATTCAGTAATCAAGGAGTGAGAGCAACAAGGCAAGGAAAATGATTCAAATTGAAGTTTAATAAGATTCTCAAGGGTCGTCCCAGGAATCTTTCAAGAAAACCTAACTGTGATTGAGTACCATCAAAATATATATCCTAATCCTACCGTAGGCTGTAGTGATACTCTAGTTCGAATACCACTACATAAACTCGACCTGCATGGGCCACCACTAAAAATGTGTCACGACCCGCACCCACTGTGAGGGTACGAGAACGTAACAACGCCCAGCCTACACCGCAGTGTCGGCGATAGAACGCTGTCCTAGGTCAACATACATCTAGCAATATAATACTAAGCAGTAAATAAACTCAATCATAACTAAGGAGGAAGAAAACACGATATGATATAGAACTCAAGAAAATACTGAAGATAGAAAAGTCTAAGATAATATCCCAGCAAATATCCAGAGTACATATCTCAGCTACTGAATAAGAAAGAATATATACAACTCAACATCTCTGAACAGAAGTAAAATCTAGCTAAACAGTCTCAAGACAACAAGAAAATAAGATAAGGCCTAACTAAACTAGTCTAGGCAGTGGGGTGATGTCCTCAGCTAGAGCTGTCCCGTAGAAGGCATCCTCCCAGGCCTCCTCCTCGTCCTCTGTAATATTTTCAACAGGTCCAGTCAGGACAGGAGCGAGTACAATACATCTCAACAATTCATAGCGGGTTAGAAAATATAATCATGCAGTAAAGTAAGATACAGGTGCTGAAGAATACAGTATGTAAATAGAGAGAGGGAACTGTAATAGAAATATCTACTATAAGTAAGGAACTAACAGTGGCTAGTGAGCCAGAGTACAATATAGCACATGTGAACGAAACAGATTTGTACATAATCTACACTAAAGAGTCGTACATGATCTACACTACTATAGAATTGTTCACATGACTACTAGCACTCCCCCGTTTTTCCCCAATCAGTACACAAGGATCTAAGCAGGTTATGTTATTGTACATGATATCATATGGGGCCCTTGAAAGGGTGTATATGATAGTATATATGAAGGCTCTGTGAACATGAGAGTACATAATTCACATGAGTGTACATGTATGGTGAAAGTACAGGAGTACATGATGAAAGTTAAACGCACATGACACAATGTACCCGATGCTCCCGAGGGGGATAATATCGCATGAAGAGATCCGTATAGTACTAATCCGTGATAATGTCGTGACAGCACAAGTAAAGTAATTTAATACAGGAAATAATTCTAAGCAGGATATGAAATGATCAGAGAATGTACTCGCCTGGTATCTGAGTGTCCGAGATAAAAAAAAATACTGTCCGAGGAGTGGTGTCTGGCTCCTATTTAGAACAGCACAAGTCACAACAAGTCCAAAATGGTAAAATGAAGTCCTACTATGCATTCTACATGATTCTAGGTCAATCTAGGCCAAAGTCAACTCTTGGTCAACTCTGGTCAACCCTAGAAGTCAAACTAGGTCAGCTATGGTCAAACTAGGCCTAACAAGACTAGGTTAGCCTAAACTAGGTCTAAACAAGTTAATCTAGGCTAATCAAGTCTATACTAGTCTAAACTAGGCTAAACTAGCCTATTCTAAGTCTAACAAGACTGCACAAGTCTATCTAGACTCTATACTGACACACAGATACACCCATAGGCTAAGAGCCTAGGTTATAGGCTATACTATGCCTATAATACATAACACATGACCATATTCAAATCTAAAATACAACACATATTGATATATTATAATCTAATATAGAATTACACATATTGATATTTAATATAATATAGAATACACTAGCATATAGGCTACCTATATTCATATCACACATATATTTATATAATACACATATACTAGTACACACACATGCATATATTATATATACATAGACATGTATAGGGAAACATATGTGTGTGGTGACTTGAGAGTGAACATGTGAGTGTTCATGTGTGTATGTGTGTGGGTGTATACATGGGAGTGATGTGAGATATGGTGTCTAGGAGTGTGGGTGAGTCATGACTTGTGTGTGATAAGTGGTAGGCTAGCGTGTTAGGGTGAGAAAACATGTGTGCCAATGTGTGAGTGAGGGGAGTAAACTGTGAGGCATGTGAGAGTGTTGTATGTGACTTGTGTTAGGGAATTAACCACTACAAATATAGTGAAATGAAAGGGGACCTCAGTTCACACATTGATCTCAACAAAACTCAAGGAAATCAGTTAACTGTGTGTGGGGGTGAGATGAGGGTGTGTGTGACAGGTTTAAATATGACAGTAGGGCAAAACAGTGAAGGAAGCAGTGAGGTATTAACCTGAAATCAGTGGGTAATAAATAGGAATCACATGACAGTTACAAATGGAAAGAAATCAGTTCATTCTCAGGTCATGCAGTTAAGGGAAAGGAGGGAAACCAATTGAACAATTCCAGTTCAAAAACAGAAACTAAAAATCAGTTTTCAGTCCACTTCCCAAATTCCCAGATTTTGAGCTCTAGGCATAACCAATTCAACCCAAATTCAACACACAATTAGCAATCATGTAGGTGTACCACATTAGGGTTTAAAACTATACAATTAACAGTTAAAAAATTAGATCAAATTCGAAGTCAAAATTCATATTAAAAACTGGAAAAACAGTGAAGAAATGAGACTGATATTATAGGTTTCATAAATTTGGGGAAATTGAGAAATGAGCATTGAAATCTAGCTAAAATGCAAACCCAAAGGTTGGTAAAGGAAATACTAGTACTGTACGTGTCATACAATGTGATTGTGTAATGTGTCAGTACATTTCAGAACTTAAAATGTGGCTGAGTGTATGTGTAACATACAGGACAGTGTCTCAGGAAAAAATGGGAAGGGTGACTCAGGACATTCCATATATACTTCTCAGGTTTTTTTTGACTGAACCTCAACCAATACTGAACCTGTGAAGGCTAGGACTGAACCAAAATGAGAGGACTGAACATGTGAAAGTAATCCTCTAAGCATGAAATCAAATCCCCAATATCAAACCAAACTAACCAACATTCCCAGATTTGAAAATTCTGAAACCAACTCATTACAAAATAGAAACCTATTTTGAATGACAGTTTTCACATGAAACTGTGAGTGTTAGGCATGACAGTTCAATAGGAACTAATACCATTCAATTCATCTTTAAAGGAAACGAATCAATGTGAATTCTACTATACAATTTACATAGGAAAAATTAGTATTGAAATCAACATTCATTCTTCTAAATGGAACTGAAAAACCAATCAAAATCAATGTATCAGCTAATTACATTCGAGCTCCAAACTTAAAATCCAAAATCCCATTCATATCAAAAAGCCAAACCTAAATAAAACATTGAACTAATCATGAATTAAATAACTTGTAGGATTATTTAGACCCATAATACATCAGCTTAAAATCAGAGGAAATAGGAATGAACATAAGGAACATGAATGTAAATCGTGTATCGATGGTATCAGTCAACCCGAGTCCAAATCCCATCTCATGGCAAACAACCCAATCTCATATACAAAATCAAACTAATATATATTAACAAACACGTCTAGGATCTAAATTAGCAATTAAATCATGAATTAATCCATTTAAACTGGGAATAAACACGGAAACAAATGACTGGACTGAACATAACACAGTGCACGACCAGTGCACTCCCAATAGCGTGTCCGACACAATACGAGGACTCACGAAACTTTGCGAGCCTCGTGTCAGTGTCAGCCCCGACCAATGTATCGAGTTTCTCGCGTCCTCGTGGCGTGTACAGTGAACTGTGGCACCCGAGTAGCAAGGGAGCCAACCGAGTGCGCACGGGGGCGTGTCCACGGGTCCAGTACGACCCTGACACGACACGAGACATGTTCAGAACATTAGAAACGTGTAAGCGACATTAAAACTCAAATATCTATTTAAACACAGTCAGAAAATAGTAAAGGAAAACCTATTGAGGCATTAGGTCGAATACCTAGGTAATCCTATTGATACGTGTCTGATACGGACACGTATCCGAGACAAATTAGGGTCAGCTCCTACCCGAGGCTAGAGGGGACCTAGGGCCATGCATCCATGATGATAAACCAATAGTTTAAATGGAGGATGAAGGAATTACCAATGGATGTCTCGAGCTCAAAAAAACTGTCAAGTGCAGTCCTCTTCTACTGTAGCTCGAGCACTGTAGATTTTCCAAATCTGTACTCTACCTCCATGGACAGCAAGAGGGTGGTGGTTAGGTCACAATGCAAGAAGTTTGGTTGAAAAAGGATGAGGAATGGAGAAGTTATGGAAAAAGGAAGTTGAGCTCACCTTGTTCTTGAGGAGTGAGAGAATGAACAAAGAGGTAAAGATTTGGGAGGGATTAAATAGAAGAAAATCCCAAGGATGTTTGCCCTAAAATCTAGGGCTATGGTTGATCCAAGGGTTCTCCATCAATCCAAGCAAATCAAAGGCTAGATGAAACCTAGGTAGCCTATCACTAGTCTCAACTAAATAATATGACTAATGACTAGCCAAAACGCAAATCATGACTAGCCATGACGAACCATGACCAATCCCAAATCTAACTTAGTCTAACCATGACTAACTAGGACTAATCTTGGTTAAGTCAATCTAGGTTAGGCTAATCTAGACCACATGAAAATTAGTTAAAATAATATTTAAATCAAACCATTCACAATAAATCATTTAAATTCCTAATAAAATATATTAAATTCTAATAATTCAAAAGTGACAAAAATACCCTCTAGGCTAAAATGATAAATGAAACACCCTAATCTCATGGCTAGGCTCTAGGTCAAGCTGTCTCTATGGTTACACTAGCTAGACACCAAAATCACAAGTCATGATTTTAAATAGTTTAAAATTAATTAAAAATCACCAAAAATCATAATATAAAATAAATATCAATAAATAATAATTATAATTTCAAAATTTTAAAATTACCCTCATTTGGAAAACTGGGTGTTACAACAAGTCTAACAAGTCTCACTAGGCCTAACCAAGCCTAATCTAGCAATCACACACCAATCACAAGGATATACAAGCCAACTCAAGCCACACATCAAGGCACATTCACAATTAGCTATTTATCATGGAATTTATATAGCTATATGTATATAGGATTTCATATATTTACAACATTATACAATAAGAGAAAGTTAGAGTGGGAACTAGCATGTAAGCTATGTGTGTGTGAACATGGAGGTGCACATGAAAAAAAGAAATCAACACTAGGCCAAACACCATATATATATCACTATATTCACATATATGTATATATATATATCTACATACACAATAGGATATGTGCCTAAACACATAGCTATCACACATATAGAAATTCCTTACACTTTACACACATATACACATAGGTTAGACATGCTATATATAGCTATAGGCACACTACATATATAGAAATATGTACATACATTGTATTTACATAGAGAGAGGATAACATGTGATGTGTGTGTGTGAGAATGTCAAACATACCATGTGTGTGTACATTATGAAATGTGTGTGTGTGCTAGAGGGTGTTGTGTGACAGGATATGTGAATGTGTAGGAATATATGTATGGCTGTGTGTGTCACAGGGACATAGGGGTGTGTGTGTCAAAGAGAGAAACCTGTGTGTGTGTTCCAGGTGACAGGAAACAGAATGTGAGTGAATCCCAACAGTAAGTAAGAAGGGAACAGCAGTTCAGTTTGTGTGTGTACTTGGGACATGTGAAACAATATGGTAGCATAGGCACTTGGTGTGAGCAGGAAAGGAATAGGGACAATTAATGAAATAATATACAGTTGACAGTTAAAAATATGAACCAATTCAATATGAATGTTAACCATTCATCTAAACTCAGGTTTAATACTCATAGGAAAATCAGCACTAACAATGAAAACCCAGTTTTTAAATAGAAGGAACCAATGTTGCAATGAAATGGGAAGGAAAAATCAGTGAGCATATAACCTGAAATCAGTGAACCAATGTACACTGTTCAATCTTGGAAAACAATGGGTGTTCATGTATTTAAACCTGTGTGTGTGAGTGATGCCATGTGTGAAAGAGAATGGGTCAACCTGGAACCTAACAGTGACAGCCACAAATCAGTGAAGCAACCCATCACTCAGTACAGTCCCTGTTGGTTTACAGTATTCAAGAAATAACTCTTCTCAATATGGAACAGGGAAATACATTGGTAAATGGGAAATCAGGAATCACATTTCAGTTTAATAGGGAGAATGCAAACTCAGGTTCATGCTAACAGGGAACACCATCTCAGGCATGGTCAGCTAGTAACAATGAATCTCAGGTTATTCATTAAAAATTTAATTAACTCAGTTCACAGTTTTAAGAAAAGGAATTGGAAATCAGTTCATAATCCAGAACAGTAAAACATTATTCAACATTCATTAATCTCAGTTCAAAAGGATGGGAGGAAAACCAATTTCAGTACATTTTCTAAAAGGGAAGGAATCAGTGAATACAACAGTAAAATAGAATCAAAACTCAGTTAAGTTCAACAAATCTTCAAATTCTAAAACTTTCCATTCTCAGTTCAAAACCAAATTCGAATGCAATGTTGCATTTAACCCAAATCAACAACTATATGGGGATATTAAAATCAGTGAGGAACATCAATAATAATGAATTAAATGGTTAGGAATAATGAGAAATACAGATACCAGGAATGTATCAGAACCTGTGCTGTGTACATGCTTATTAACCCATTTGAATCCTCAATATTCACATCAAAACTTAAACCAACATGTAAACCTAATTAACCAAAGATAATACATCATCTTTAGAATCTAAACAACAATTAAAAACACAATTAAAAGCATTCAAATCGAAATATAATAGAAAACACAAACTGACACACTGAACCGCACAGTACAAATTTAGTGCACAGGCAATATCGTGTCGGACACGACACGAGGGGTCGAACCACTTGGGGGACCCCATGTCAGTCGTGGACACAGCACGTGTGTCGAATCTCGTGGGTCGAAATGATGTGTGCACAGAGCAGTGCCGCCCGAGTAGAAGGGCATGCCACCTGCCCGCACGCGCGTGTGCACGACCGCGTATACGTGTCCAAAAACCGACACGACACAACACGAAAACATGTTCAGAACACAAGAAATGCACAAGCGAGATCAAATCCTAATTTCCTATTCAAACACAATCCTAAAATTAGGTCGAAATGTCCTTTGAGGCATTTCACCAAACACCTACACACATGGGTTGATACGTGTCCGATACGGACACGAAATGGACTCGAATTCTAGGGGTAGCTATTCCTACATCTAGATTAGGGTAGGGCATCCTAGAAATGCAATTAAACAGAAATTACATGGAGTAGATTGAAATATACCTATTGATGAGCAAAGGGTCAAAATCCACAAATGGAAAGGGTTCCTCAAGCCACCAAACTCCCACAAATTGTTTCTTTCCTGCAAATACTCATTACCAACAGCAAGTAGACTAAAATTAGGTCCTATTGCAATTGGTTTGGAGGAAAATGGAGCTGAAATGGATTTTTTATGATTTTAGAAAGATGGAGACTCACCTCTTCCAAAATAGCAAATAATTCCTAAGGAGGCTAGCCCTAATTCCTAGGAGCATTTAAATAGAGGGGAGGGGATCAATAGTGGCTGCCATGGGCTGATTAGGGTTAGGTTTGGTTCATGGTGTGGGCCTATGGGCTATTAAGCCTTAAGTCACAAGTCATGACTTGTGAAATCACAAGCCATTCCTTAAACAATTCAAATCCTATTTCCACCAAATTAATTCTATGGTTTAATTATCACTAACTTAAGTCAACCTAGGGTTCCATATCCTAATCACATAGTCATGACCTAGGTTAGCCACTAGGTTACTCTCAAAAGTCAACATAAGTCAAAGTCAACTAAAACACCAAAATCAATTATACTAAAAATCTCTAAAAATCATATTAATTCTAATAAATCTAAATAATACATAATAATTCCAAATAATTCTCCATATTACAAAAATGACTAAAATTCCCGTCAATCTAGAAATGATAAATGAAATACCCTAATCACATGGCTAGGCTCTAGGGTTACACTAGCAAGACACTAAATCATAAGTCATGATTTAAAATAGTTTTAAATAATTAAAAAATCACCAAAAATTATAATATGAAATAAATATCAATAAATAATAATTATAATTACAAAATTTCAAAATTACTCTCATCTGGAAAACTGGGTGTAATATTCCTACCCACCTAATAAAAATTTCGTCCTCGAAATTAAGATGATCGTACCCCATCTAGGTCAACATAGCAAGGGTCAATTACTAGACAAATTTTTTTTTACATCCTAGTACTTGGTCATCAGCTGGTCAACTTCTTAGGATTTTACCTATGCTAGCTACCTAGTGTTGGCAATTAGAATTTAGCAAAAGAGAGACTCTATAATAGGCAAGCTCTTAACCTTTCAAATCCTATCAAGTCACCCATAACTAATTACCCACAAGCTAAGCACACCAATCCCAAATACCACATATATATACTCAAGAACAACAACCCATCAAATATATCCTAAGTATATCATCTATATATAGACCTCTCAGTCTTAGGTGAACTACAACTATACTCAAGGACATGCTCTGGTCACTGGGTACCTCACTGGAAGGGTAAAGGAAAATAATAAATAATCATCAAGGTTGTATGGCATACTAACATCCTAAATTGTGTAAAATGGTTGGTATTATAGATAACAGGAGAATTATCTGCAATGGGTTACTATTCTAACACCAATGCTAACTATCACCTCTAGGGTACAGATACTCTACAAGTCACCATATCATTATACTATGAAGGTACTACCTATGAATAAGCTCTACAAAACTAAAATATCCCTACTCCTAAGTCATTTATAACAATCAAAAGGGTAAGATGTTTAAAACCTTCTCAAGATATAATCTGTTAATCATATGCGTCTGTCCAAAATCATGTTGTCCAGAGTCTTCATCATGCTAGTGAGCAAGGCCACGATAATCACAGGGTCCTTGACTAAGGTACGCACCTCTAGGTTCATGGTATTTAAACTTTTCATATTGCCGCATGCGACGGCAAAAACCTTAAATTCCTATAGCCGAGAAATGCATCCAAAATCTGACTACGTGTCCTCACTATGCTAACTAACACGGCTATCGAAGATTCTAGATCCCATGATTTAGGTGACCTAGCCCATATTATTTTCCTCAGAAAAAACATGTCAAAAAAGTAACTTAACAAAATTAATCAATCAACAAGGAACAGATGGAATCGGATTTCAAGGTAGTTATAAAAGACAATTTCGGGAATGAGATTGAGAACGGAACTTGCAGCAAGATCTCCAATGGTCCGTGCATCCTCGACTGTCCTGACGATAGCTCGCCCTGTTGGTTTCCTCTGGCCTGCTGCTGGTGCTGCAGGTACCTCTGCTGCTGAGAGAAATCGGGAATGACGAAATAAGTCTCTGTACAGGTGGAGGTGCACCTCCAATGTAGCAAAAACACCAACCTGAGTCGGCACAACAGGAGCTACGGTCTCGAGGCCCTGATGAACAGGACGAGAGGTGGCCAGCCTCTCGATAGTATCCCCCGAACCGAAGTGATGAGATCGTGTCTTCATAACCATCATGAAAACAGATCAAAACAAGAAGTAATTTTTGAGAATGAAGCAAAAATTCAAAGGAGGACAGTTTATATTCAAAGGGAAGTCAATAAGCAACAATTTTAGACAAAAGGAATCTGATTAAGAGTTTTTTCCTAATGTGATTGAGTACCTCCAAAAATAATCCTAATCCTGCTGCAGGCTGTAGTGGTACTCTAGTTCGAATACCACTACACAAACTCGACCTGCATGGGCCACCACTAAAAACGTGTCACGATCCGCACCCATCGTGAGGGTACGAGTACGTAATAGCGCCCAACCTACGCCGCAGTGTCGGCGGTAGAATGCTGTTCTAGGTCATGAACTATAACTACATAACATGAAATATACTCTCCAAAAGGAGGCCAACACAGAGGTACAACTCAATCACAATCTAAGGTAGAATGTAGCATGATGGAAATAGATAAGAAATCCTCAACTGAGGTACAGCAGAATGAAATAACAAAGTCTCATCATCTCTAAAATATACAACTCTGAAAATAAAGACAACGGCTAAACATGAAAAGAAGGAACAGTGTAAGCTATCTACACTATACACGGTATCATCCTGAGCAGCTGCCTGAACCTCCCCAGGGGTCCAAGTCGCGAGTGTCAACTAGGCAAGCTCTAAGTAAGGGTGCAGGGTTCCTCATCATCCTCTGTAAAATTTTCAACAGGTCCAGTCAGGACGGGAGCGAGCACGAAAAATCTCACGCAGTTCATATCATGTTAGGAAATATAAAGCATGCAATCGAGTAAGGTACAGGAAACGCTGAAAGAAGAATGTATATGAAAACATCAGAGATTTGATAACGGGAAATATCTATATATGATAAGTAAGAACTGTAAGCAACATGTGATTTAGAGCACAATATGGTTATGTAAACGGGTTAGGTTATACAATAAAATATGACTCCTTTGTACGTGGGTGTACAATGGACATATACAATTTCTTATACAATAGGATTGATCACATAACCATTTCTACTCTCCCTCCCCAATCAATACTCAAGGATCCAATTCAGTTACGTTACCTTATACAATGGCTTGTACAATGGCTTGTACAATGGCTCAATGTAATAATGAGAGTAAAATATGCACAATGAGTGTACAACGATAAGGGTATTCAATAAATACAATATGTAAGTGAAACGCACATCACAATATGTATTTAGTTAATACAAGGAGATAATATCTCAGAAGAAGATCCATATAGTACCAATCCGTGATAACGATCGTGTCAGCATCAAGTACAGTAATCTAGAGCAAGAATGTAAATCCAGACAAGTATGAAACGGTCAGAGAATGTACTCGCCTGGTATCTGAATGTCTGAAGTAAATGTACTGTCCGAGATGAGGTACCTGACTCGTAGTTAGAGCAACACAAGTCAAGATGTATACATGGGATGATAAATGTAATCTACGATGCGTCTGTATGCTGTCTAGGTCAAACTATACTAAAGTCAACACTTGGTCAACTCTAGTCAACCACACAAGTCGAACTAGGTCAACTAGGTCAAGCCCTAGCCCAAACAAGTCTAACAAGTCTCACTAGGCCTAACCAAGCCTAGTCTAGCAATCACACACCAATCACAAGGATAGACAAGCCAACTCAAGCCACACATCAAGGCACATTCACATTTAGCTATTTATCATAGAATTTATATAGCTATATGTATATAGGATTTCATATATTTATAACATTATACAATAAGAGAAAGTTAGAGTGGGAACTAGCATGTAAGCTATGTGTGTGTGAACATGGAGGTGCACATGAAAAGAGAAATCAACACTAGGCCAAACACCATATATATATATATCACTATATTCACATATATGTATATATATATATATATCTACATACACAATAGGATATGTGCCTAAACACATAGCTATCACACATATAGAAATTCCTTACACTTTACACACATATACACATAGGTTAGACATGCTATATAGTTGTAGGCACAGTACATATACAGAAATATGTACATACATTGTATTTACATAGAGAGAGGATAACATGTGATGTGTGTGTGTGAGAATGTCAAACATACCATGTGTGTGTACATTATGAAATGTGTGTGTGTGCTAGAGGGTGTTGTGTGACAGGATATGTGAATGTGTAGGAATATGTGTGTGGCTGTGTGTGTCACAGGGACATAGGGGTGTGTGTGTCAAAGAGAGAAACCTGTGTGTGTGTTCCAGGTGACAGAAAACAGAATGTGAGTGAATCCCAACAATGAGTAAGAAGGGAACAACAGTTCAGTTTGTGTGTGTACTTGGGACATGTGAAACAATGTGGTAGCATAGCCACTTGGTGTGTGCAGGAAAGGAATAGGGACAGTTAAAGAAATAACATACAATTGACAGTTAAAAATATGAACCAATTCAATGTGAATGTTAACCATTCATCTAAACTCAGGTTTAATACTCATAGAAAAATCAACACTAAGAATGAAAACCCAGTTTTTAAATAGAAGGAACCAATGTTGCAATGAAATGGGAAGGAAAAATCAGTGAGCATATAACCTGAAATCAGTGAACCAATATACATTGTTCAATCCTGGAAAACAATGGGTGTTCATGTATTTAAACCTGTGTGTGTGAGTGATGCCATGTGTGAAATGGAATGGGTCAACCAGGAACCTAACAGTGACAGCCACAAATCAGCGAAGCAACCCATAACTCAGTACAGTCCCTGTTGGTTTACAGTATTCAAGAAATAACTCTTCTCAATATGGAACAGGGAAATACATTGGTAAATGGGAAATCAGGAATCACATTTCAGTTTAATAGGGAGAATGCAAACTCAAGTTCATGCTAACAGGGAACACCATCTCAGGCATGGTCAGCTAGTAACAATGAATCTCAGGTTATTTATTAAAATTCAATTAACTCAGTTCACAGTTTTAAGAAAAGGAATTAGAAATTAGTTCATAATCCAGAACAGTAAAACATTATTCAACATTCATTAATCTCAGTTCAAAAGGATGGAAGTAAAACCAATTTCAGTACATTTTCAAAACGGGAAGGAATTAGTGAATACAATAGTAAAATGGAATCAAAACTCGGTTAAGTTCATCAAATCTTCAAATTCTAAAACTTTCCATTCTCAGTTCAAAACCAAATTCGAATGCAATGTTGCATTTAACCCAAATCAACAACGATGTGGGGATATTAAAATCAGTGAGGAACATCAACAACAATGAATTAAATGGTTATGAGTAATGAGAAATATAGATACCAGGAATGTATCAGAACCTGTGCTGTGTACATGCTTATTAACCCATTTGAATCCTCAATATTCACATCAAAACTTAAACCAACATGTAAACCTAATTAACCATAGATAATACATCATATTTAGAATCTAAACAACAATTAAAAACACAATTAAAAGCATTCAAATCGAAATAAAACAGAAAACACAAACTGACACACTGAACCGCACAGTGCAAATTCAGTGCAGAGGCAATATCGTGTCCGACACGACACGATGGGTCGATCCACTTGGGGGACCCCATGTCAGTCGTGGACACAACACGTGTGTTGAATCTCGTGGGTCGAAACGCTGTATGCACAGAGCAGTACCGCCCGAGTAGCAGGGCATGCCACTTGCCCGCGTACGCGTGTGCACGACCGCGTGTACGTATCCAAAAATCGACATGATACAACACGAAAACGTGTTCAGAACGCAAGAAATGCACAAGCGAGATCAAATCCTAATTTTCTATTCAAACACAATCCTAAAATTAGGTCGAAATGTCCTTTGAGGCATTTCACCAAACACCTACACACATGGGTTGATACGTGTCCGATACGGACCCGAAATGGACTCGAATTCTAGGGGTAGCTATTTCTACAGCTAGGTTAGGGCTAGGACATCCTAGAAATGCAATTAAACTAAAATTACATGGAGTAGATTGAAATATACCTATTGATGAGCAAAGGGTCAAAATCCCCAAATGGAAAGGGTTCCTCAAGCCACCAAACTCCCAAAAATTGTTTCTTTCCTGCAAATACTCATTACCAACAGCAAGTAGACTAAAATTAGGTCCTATTGCAAATAGGTTGGAGGAAAATGGAGTTGAAATGGATTTTCTATGATTGTAGAAAGATAGAGACTCACCTCTTCCAAAATAGCAAATAATTCGTAAGGAGGCTAGCCCTAATTCCTAGGAGCATTTAAATAGAGGGGAGGGGATCAATAGTGGCTGCCATGGGCTGATTAGGGTTAGGTTTGGTTCATGGTGTGGGCCTATGGGCTATTAAGCCTTAAGTCACAAGTCATGATTTGTGAAATCACAAGCCATTCCTTAAACAATTCAAATCATATTTCCACCAAATTAATTCTATGGTTTAATTATCACTAACTTAAGTCAACCTAGGGTTCCATATCCTAATCACATAGTCATGACCTAGGTTAGCCACTAGGTTAGTCTCAAAAGTCAACATAAGTCAAAGTCAACTAAAACATCAAAATCAATTATACTAAAAATCTCTAAAAATCATATTAATTCTAATAAATCTAAATAATACATAATAATTCCAAATAATTCTCCAAATTACAAAAATGACTAAAATACTCCTCAATCTAGAAATGATAAATGAAATACCCTAATCACATGGCTAGGCTCTAGGGTTACACTAGCAAGACACCAAATCATAAGTCATGATTTAAAATAGTTTTAAATGATTAAAAAATCACCAAAAATTATAATATGAAATAAATATCAATAAATAATAACTATAATTACAAAATTTCAAAATTACCCTTATCTGGAAAAATGGGTGTTATATTCCTACCCACCTTATAAAAATTTCGTTCTCGAAATTAAGATGATCGCACCCCTTCTAGGTCAATATAGTCAAGGGTCAATTACTAGACAAATTTTTTTTACATCCTAGTACTTGGTCATCAACTGGTCAACTTCTTAGGATTTTACCTATGCTAGCTACCTAGTGTTGGCAATCAAAATTTAGCAAAAGAGAGACTCTATAATAGGCTAGCTCTTAACCTTCCAAATCCTATCAAGTCACCCATAACTAATTACCCACAAGCTAAGCACACCAATCCCAAATACCACATATATATATATATACTCAAGAACAACAACCCATCACATATATCCTAAGTATATCATCTATATATATAGACCTCTCAGTCTTAGGTGAACTACAACTATACTTAAGGACAGGCTCTGGTTACCGGGTACCTCACTGGAAGGGTAAAGAAAAATAATAAATAATCATCAAGGTTGTATGGTATACTAACATCCTATATTGTGTAAACTGGTTGATATTATAGATAAGAATTATCTGCAATGGGTTACTATTCTAACACCAATGCTAACTAGCACCTCTAGGGTACAGACACTCTACAAGTTACCATATCATTATACTATGAAGGTACTACCTATGAATAAGCTCTACAAAACTAAAATATCCCTACTCCTAAGTCATTTATAACAATCAAAAGGGTAAGATGTTTATAACCTTCTCAAGATATAATTGTTAATCATATGCGTCTGTCCAAAATCATGTTGTCCAAAGTCTTCATCATGCTAGTGAGCAAGGCTACGATAATCACATGGTCCTTGACTAAGGTACGTATCTCTAGGTTCATGGTATTTAAAATTTTCATATTACCGCATGCGATGGCGAAAACCTTAAATTCCCATACCCGAGAAATACATCCAAAATCTGACTACGTGTCCTCACTATGCTAACTAACACGACTATCGAAGATTCTAGATCCCATGATTTAGGTGACCTAGCCCATATGATTTTCCTCAGGAAAAAAGAAACAAACATGTCAAAAGAGTAACATAACAAAATTAATCAATCAACAAGGTACAGATGGAATCATATTTCAAGGTAGTTATAAAAGACAATTTCGGGAATGGGATTGAGAACGGAACTTGCAGCAAGATCTCCAATGGTCCATACATCCTCGACTGTCCTGACGATAGCTCGCCCTGCTGGTTTCCTCTAGCCTGCTGCTGGTGCTGCAGGTACCTCTGCTGCTGAAAGAAATCGGGAATAACGGAAAAAGTCTCTGTACAGGTGGAGGTGCACCTCCAATGTAGCAGAAACACCAACCTGAGTCGGTACAACAGGAGCTACGGTCTCGAGGCCCCGATGAACAGGACGAGAGGTGGTCAGCCTCTCGATAGTATCCCCTGAACCGAAATGATGAGATCGTGTCTTCATAACCATCATAAAAACAGATCAAAACAAGAAGCAATTTCTGAGAATGAAGCAAAAATTCAAAGGAGGACAGTTTATATTCAAAGGGAAGTCAATAAGCAATAATTTTAGACAAAAGGAATCTGATTAAGAGTTTTTTCCTAATGTGATTGAGTACCTCCAAAAATAATCCTAATCCTGCCGCAGGCTGTAGTGGTACTCTAGTTCGAATACCACTACACAAACTCGACCTGCATGGGCCACCACTAAAAATGTGTCACGACCCGCACCCACCGTGAGGGTAAGAGTACGTAACAGCGCCCAGCCTACGCTGCAGTGTCGACGGTAGAACGCTGTTCTAGGTCATGAACTATAACTACATAACATGAAATATACTCTCCAAAAGGAGGCCAACACAGAGGTACAACTCAATCACAATCTAAGGTTGAATGTAGCATGATGGAAATAGAAAAGAAATCCTCAACTGAGGTACAGCAGAATGAAATAACAAAGTCTCATCATCTCAAAAATATACAACTCTAAAAATAAAGACAACGACTAAACATGAAAAGAAGGAACAGTCTAAGCTATCTACACTATACAAGGTATCATCCTGAGTAGCTGCCTGAACCTCTCCAGGAGTCCAGGTCGCGAGTGTCAACTAGACAAGCTCCAAGTAAGGGTGCAGGGTTCCTCATCATCCTCTGTAAATTTTTCAACAGGTCCAGTCAGGACGGGAGCGAGCACAAAATATCTCACGCAGTTCATATCATGTTAGGAAATATAAAGCATGCAATTGTGTAAGGTACAAGAAACGCTGAATGAAGAATGTATATGAAAATAGTAGAGATTTGATAATGAGAAATATCTATATATGATAAGTAAGAACTGTAAGCAACATGTGATTTAGAGCACAATATGGTTATGTAAACGGGTTAGGTTATAAAATAAAATGGGACTCATTTGTACGTGGGTGTACAATAGACATATACAATTTCTTATACAATAGGATTGATCACATAACCATTTCTACTCTCCCTCCCCAATCAATACACAAGGATCCAATTCTGTTACGTTACCTTATACAATGGCTTGTACAATGGCTTGTACAATGGCTCAATGTGATAATGAGAGTACAATATGCACAATGAGTGTACAACGATAAGGGTATTCAATAAATACAATATGTAAGTAAAACGCACATCACAATATATATTTAGGGAATACAAGGAGATAACATCTGAGAAGAAGATCCATATAGTACCAATCCGTGATAACGATCATGTCAGCATCAAGTACAGTAATATAGAGCAAGAATGTAAATCCAGACAAGTATGAACGGTCAGAGAATGTACTCGCCTGGTATCTGAATGTTTGAAGTAAATGTACTGTCCGAGATGAGGTACCTGACTCCTAGTTAGAGCAACACAAGTCAAGATGTATACATGGGATGATAAATGTAATCTACGATGCGTCTGTATGCTGTCTAGGTCAAACTATACTAAAGTCAATACTTGGTCAACTCTAGTCAACCACACTAGTCGAACTAGGTCAACTAGGTCAAGCCCTAGCCCAAACAAGTCTAACAAGTCTCACTAGGCCTAACCAAGCCTAATCTAGCAAAAACACACCAATCGCAAGGATATACAAGCCAACTCAAGCCACACATCAAGGCACATTCACATTTAGCTATTTATCATGGAATTTATATAGCTATATGTATATAGGATTTCATATATTTACAACATTATACAATAAGAGAAAGTTAGAGTGGGAACTAGCATGTAAGCTATGTGTGTGAGAACATGGAGGCGCACATGAAAAGAGAAATCAATACTAGGCCAAACACCATATATATATATCACTATATTCACATATATGTATATATATATCTACATACACAATAGGATACGTGCCTAAACACATAGCTATCACACATATAGAAATTTCTTACACTTTACACACATATACACATAGGTTAGACATGCTATATATAGCTATAGGCACACTACATATATAGAAATATGTACATACATTGTATTTACATAGAGAGAGGATAACATGTGATGTGTGTGTGTGAGAATGTCAAACATACCATGTGTGTGTACATTATAAAATGTGTGTGTGTGCTAGAGGGTGTTGTGTGACAGGATATGTGAATGTGTAGGAATATGTGTGTGGCTGTGTGTGTCACAGGGATATAGGGGTGTGTGTGTCAAAGAGAGAAACCTCTGTGTGTGTTCCAGGTGACAGGAAACAGAATGTGAGTGAATCCCAACAGTGAGTAAGAAGGGAACAGTAGTTCAGTTTGTGTGTGTACTTGGGACATGTGAAACAATGTGGTAGCATAGGCACTTGGTGTGAGCAGGAAAGGAATAGGGACAGTTAATGAAATAACATACCGTTGACAGTTAAAAATATGAACAAATTCAATGTGAATGTTAACCATTCATCTAAACTCAGGTTTAATACTCATAGAAAAATCAGCACTAACAATGAAAACCCAGTTTTTAAATAGAAGGAACCAATGTTGCAATGAAATGGGAAGAAAAAATCAGTGAGCATATAACCTGAAATCAGTGAACCAATGTACACTGTTCAATCCTGGAAAACAATGGGTGTTCATGTATTTAAACATGTGTGTGTGAGTGATGCCATGTGTGAAAGGGAATGGGTCAACCTGGAACCTAACAGTGACATCCACAAATCAGTGAAGCAACCCATAACTCAGTACAGTCCCTGTTGGTTTACAGTATTCAAGAAATAACTCTTCTCAATATGGAACAGGGAAATACATTGGTAAATAGGAAATCAGGAATCACATTTCAGTTTAATAGGGAGAATGCAAACTCAGGTTCATGCTAACAGGGAACACCATCTCAGGCATGGTCAGCTAGTAACAATGAATCTCAGGTTATTCATTGAAAATTCAATTAACTCAGTTCACAATTTTAAGAAAAGGAATTGGAAATCAGTTCATAATCCAGAACAGTAAAACATTATTCAACAATCATTAATCTCAGTTCAAAAGGATGGAAGAAAAACCAATTTCAGTACATTTTTGAAAAGGGAAGGAATCAGTAAATACAATAGTAAAATGGAATCAAAACTCAGTTAAGTTTAACAAATCTTCAAATTCTGAAACTTTGCATTCTCAGCTCAAAACCAAATTCGAATGCAATGTTGCGTTTAACCCAAATCAACAACTATGCGGGGATATTAAAATTAGTGAGGAACATCAACAACAAAGAATTAAATGGTTAGGAATAATAAGAAATACAGATACCAAGAATGTATCAGAACCTGTGCTGTGTACATGCTTATTAACCCATTTGAATCCTCAATATTCACATCAAAACTTAAACCAATATGTAAACCTAATTATCCATAGATAATACATCATATTTAGAATCTAAACAACAATTAAAAACACAATTAAAAGCATTCAAATTGAAATAAAATAAAAAACACAAACTGACACACTGAACCGCACAGTACAAATTCAGTGCACAGGCAATATCGTGTCCGACACGACACGAGGGGTCGAACCACTTGGGGGACCCCGTGTCAGTCGTGGACACAGCACGTGTGTCGAATCTCGTGGGTCGAAATGTTGTGTGTACAGAGCAGCGTCGCCCGAGTAGCAGGGCATGCCACCTGCCCGCGCGCGTGTGTGCACGACCGCGTGTACGTGTCCAAAAACCAATACGACATAACACGAAAACGTGTTCAGAACACAAGAAATGTACAAGCGAGATCAAATCCTAATTTTCTATTCAAACACAATCCTAAAATTAGGTCGAAATGTCCTTTGAGGTATTTCACCATACACCTACACACATGGGTTGATACGTGTCCGATACGGACACAAAATGGACTCGAATTCTAGGGTAGCTATTTCTATAGCTAGGTTAGGGCTAGGGCATCCTAGAAATGCAATTAAACAGAA
This sequence comes from Iris pallida, assembly GCA_029216955.1. Lineage (NCBI taxonomy): Eukaryota > Viridiplantae > Streptophyta > Magnoliopsida > Asparagales > Iridaceae > Iris > Iris pallida. The sequence continues at coordinate 20,028,591 of JANAVB010036019.1, forward strand.
ATTACATGGAGTAGATTGAAATATACCTATTGATGAGGAAAGGGTCAAAATCTCCAAATGGAAAGGGTTCCTCAAGCCACCAAACTCCCACAAATTGTTTCTTTCCTGCAAATACTCATTACCAACAGCAAGTAGACTAAAATTAGGTCCTATTGCAATTGGTTTGGAGGAAAATGGAGTTGAAATGGATTTTCTATGATTTTAGAAAGATGGAGACTCACCTCTTCCAAAATAGCAAATAATTCCTAAGGAGGCTAGCCCTAATTCCTAGGAGCATTTAAATCGAGGGGAGGGGATCAATAGTGGCTGCCATAGGCTGATTAGGGTTAGGTTTGGTTCATGGTGTGGGCCTATGGGCTATTAAGCCTTAAGTCACAAGTCATGACTTGTGAAATCACAAGCCATTCCTTAAACAATTCAAATCCTATTTCCACCAAATTAATTCTATGGTTTAATTATCACTAACTTAAGTCAACCTAGGGTTCCATATCCTAATCACATAGTCATGACCTAGGTTAGCTACTAGGTTAGTCTCAAAAGTCAACATAAGTCAAAGTCAACTAAAACACCAAAATCAATTATACTAAAAATCTCTAAAAATCATATTAATTCTAATAAATCTAAATAATACATAATAATTCCAAATAATTCTCCAAATTACAAAAATGACTAAAATACCCCTCAATCTAGAAATGATAAATGAAATACCCTAATCACATGGCTAGGCTCTAGGGTTACACTAGCAAGACACCAAATCATAAGTCATGATTTAAAATAGTTTTAAATGATTAAAAAATCACCAAAAATCATAATATGAAATAAATATCAATAAATAATAATTATAATTACAAAATTTCAAAATTACCCTCATCTGGAAAACTGGGTGTTACATGAGCTCTCTTCTGATCTGGGCTGCGTATGTTCTTTAGTGGCTGGGCCGCATAAACCCATTCACTTTATTTTCTTCTGACTGCTAACCTTTTCCCCTTTTTATATTTCATAGGGATCTGGCTAGCAAATTTCTCCAGGACCAGTATCGACAATTTTGGATATGGTGAAGATGTAACATTTGACACACACATCAGACAGCTCAGAACTCTCCATATTTCAGAAGGGTTTTCCTTAGATGGTAGAAAGAACATTTATACATCGGAGAGTCGGACGGTGGTTGGGCGTCGTCATAAATTTTTTGTTTTTATGACTCTCCAAGTAGGCAAAAGCAACACTGGGGATGTTGTTTTGAAGGTATGGCCTTTTGGAGGAACGGGCCTAGGACGTCCGCAATACGGAGGAGAGAAAATTAGCGTTTGTAGATGCTTTTAGCATGCTATATTTGCCCTTCTCCGTGTGGCTTTTCGAAGGTTCAACAGCCTTGTTTGCTTCTTAGAAGTAAAACATGACTCCTTTCGAGGGCTACGAAACTGCTTTTTGATGAAGGCGTGGTGCTGCCAAACTGACCAAACTATGTGTTGCTGATGAGTAGTGGATTTCCCTTTTTTCTTTTTGCTGCTAAGATGTAGTCCTATGAATGTAACTATTTTTTTGAATAAAAAGAATATATTCACTTCATTCTTTGTTTGTGATATCTGTGGTGCTTGTACTAGAGGGCCTAATACAACATTTGTGATTGATAAATGACATCCCACTAGGGGACCTTTTCTGGACCTATTCCCCTTTTCTGCATCTGGAGATACGAGCAATAGATTTAAATAATATTTTGTGGACCTATTACCCTTTTGTGCACCAGTAGTGCGAGTAATAAATTTGGATGATTTTGTGGACCTATTACCCTTTTGTGCACTGATGGTGTGGGTAATAGATTTGAAACAAAACCTAGCAGAGGTAATATGGATGTGATAGGTTCTGTAGTCTTAACACCATAACTTTATCCCAGATTGGGTACAGATGTCAGATGAGGAGACTATCTATATCAGAGGTAATATGGACGTGACGTACAATAATCATGAATAATTTTTGGTGGACCTATTACTCTTCTGCACACTGGTAGTACGAGTAATAGATTTAAAACAAAAACCTAACAGAGGTAGTATGGACATGATAGGTTATGTGGCCTTAACACCATGATTTTATCCCTGGTTGGGTACAGGTGTTTGTAGAAGCATAAAAATTTTAGCAGTCTTGACAACCATATACCCAAGCCAGGGAAGTCATAAGCGCCCAAGCTAGGGAAGTCATATGCACCCAAGCCAGAGAAGTCACATACACCCAAGTCACCAGAGCAATCTATGCGCCCAAAGTCACCAGAGCAAGCTATGCGCCAAAGTCACCAGAGCAAACTATGCGCCGAAGTCACCAGAGCATACTATGTGCCCTCTCTGGACCCCTCCAGAAGGGAGCGCATAGCCCTGTTTCAGGCTATGCGCCCAAGTTAGGACAGTCCCCGACTCGGTCAAACCCATGATTAATCGTGCACCGAAGCATACGGCCACATCAGTCTCCACGAGCAGCCGTGCAGCGGAGCATGCGGCCATGTCAACCCCACGATCAACCCACGATCATGCAGTCTGTATGCGCCTACACTCTATGCGTCCAAAGTAGGACTATGCGCCTACATAAAAATAAGTGTATTTTCCCATGTGGGCGCATAACATCATTCCAGCACAGAAACGACTATAAAAATGGGTCTCATACCTCTTCAAAAGACAGAATGGAGAGCATTTTCAAGAGCTAATTTGCTGCACTTCTTACCAGTGAGCCGAGAGTTAGCAATTTTCTTAGGTTTTCTCCTACTTTTGTAATTGAAGTGTCAACGGAGTAAAGGAGCAACTTCAGCTCGATGTCCATCATCCCATTCCCCAGAATTCTTTTTGTACTCGGGGATCCTCAGCACAGGATCTCTCAGGTGTACTCGATTTGTGTTGCCTTGCACCAATAAGAAAAGACAGCGTTTCTTCTTCTTTTTTGTGTGTGTCCACAAAAATGGTGACTCTGCTGCGGACTACCTTTTTCTCTGACGAGAAGGTGGTGACACAATCCGATACTGACAAAGTGGAGAGCACTCAGGAGATATTGATCGTAAAATTCGATCAGCAGGCGTTCGAAGAGATTCTCTCGAGAGACGGCTCTACTTCTTTAAAATCAGTGAAGCCAAACAAGTCTCGCAAGACTTGGCTTCCGAAGGCTCGTGGTGCATATCCTGCCGGTGTCATAAAAGATATGCAACCGAAGGACTCTGCCATGTGGGCGCATAGAGCTCCTCTGTGGGTGCATGGCTCTGCCACAGAAGCTCCATAAATGAAGAAGGTGCATACCGTTCTGGGCTCTACTAGCCAAGCGACTTCTCTTTTGTGCAACCAACAATAGAGTGTTCAACGCTCGAGATTTGGCAAAAGAAAATACTATGATGCCAAGAATCGAAGTGTTCGACACTCTGGGCAAACTCAGCGAGGCTCACAAATGAAGGAGACGAAACTGGGAGAAACAAATGCTGCTTCACCAAGCATGCGCCCAAAGCTATGCACCAAAGAGGGTGTATGGGCGCATAACTCTGGCCAGAAGACTTCTGTCTTCGACAGATTATGCTTCCAGGGTCATGCGCCTAAGGCTATGTGCCCAAGCTCGAATGACCCATATTATGCGCCCACATGGAGAAAGCTTAGGCATGCTGCCAAGACTTCTAGGAAGCATGTGCCCAAAGACAGACTCCAGGGTCTATGCGCCCACAGCAAAAAGACAGGCCCCAACGCGTATAGCACGGGGCTGTCTTCAAGGTCATCATAGAACTTAGGTGTGAGGGTTGTCCCTGCACATGAACTAAGTCTGAATGTGCCAACTTTCCTTACAAACCCATATGCAAAGCTCGGCGATGCATGTGACATAGGTTTTAAGGCAAAACTCCCTTATGATGACTTATGTGACATGATAAATCATAAGCATAAAATGGGGGAGGATACATCAATTCATGGCGTACATCTGTGCACCAGTATTGTCATCAACTGTTGCTGCTCCAAAGCAACGAGAGTGCCTCAGAGGCAGTCCGTGTTTCGATGACTGCAACGATGGAAATCTGCTGTGTGTTTCATCCAATATGGTTTCATGGGGTCCCCCTTACGGGAGCCCCAATCAAAGAAGGTGGACTGCAAACCCAACTTTTTCTCTCAGTTCCGCGAACAGAAGAAGAAGAAGTTTGCCAACAGATAGCCAGCAGGCTGTCACATCTGAAGGAGTCTATATGGGTACTCGGTCAAGGATGAGATTCCGTATAGATGACGAGGATTCCCAAGCTGGAGGTGATGATCCTTCAGCTGGGGGTAGTATTCCTTCAGAGTATAAAGCAGATGACCTTCACACCAGGGATAGCCTTCCAGATGACGATGATCTCTCCGAGTCTGACGGTGACTATCTACCTCCCTTACCTGAAGACGAGGGACTTTCAGAGACAGACAGTATCAGCACCAGTTGTACTATTTTTTCTGTTCATCCTCGCATGTTATCTACATACATGGCAGATGGAGAAAGACCTGAAGAAGCCAGTGATCAGACCAACAAACGGCTAGAGGGTCTTAAAACAACATTTGCCAAGATCACTGATATGCTTACCAGTATCATGATGGTCCAAGCTGCTGGGGCTGTTCCTCCACCTCAACAAAATATCTCAGCACACGTTAGTTCGGCTCATAGCAACAACCCTCCTTTACTACAGAAGGAGTATCATTTCGTTGTGCCTCCTCCAAATCTTGAAAATGCTGGGGGTAGTCCTTCACCAACGACAACTGACAACCAGACAACAGCTGTTTCTCAATACCTGCTCAATCAACAGGATGCAATTGATTTTCTTGTTGCCCGTCTCGATACTATCTCACACAAAGATGAGCTTTAGAAGATGGGGATATCTCAACCTTATCCTCCGGAATGGGAGAATGCTACTTGCCCTCCTAACTACAAGCCATTGATGCTAAATTCATTTGACGGGATGACTTCTCCGCGCCAACACATGACATACTTCAACACGCAGACTCTATACTTACCCAGGGACGATCCGTTCTTATCAAAGCTGTTTATTAGCACCTTGTAGGGGGTAGCTTTTGAATGGTTCTGCAGTCTGCCTGATGGTTGTATTAATTCCTTTAAAGACTTGGAGAGGTTATTCCTCAAAAGGTTTTACGAGAGTGACGTACATGTTAGTATGTCTACCCTCATCGAGACCAAGCAAAGGAGGGCCGAGTCTGTCATTGCTTTCATCGAACGCTTCAGACGACTAGCATTGAAGATGCCCTTCGGTATACCAGACTCAGAACTTATGGATACTTGTCGACATAACTTCCTTCCAACAGTAAAGTTTTGTCTGTGTACACATAAGTATGATACATGGCCCACTTTCATTGGGGCCACTGATGCTGCTGAAAACGACGTCCCTAATATGGAATTACTGGGGTTAAAAATACCCAAATCTGAAGACAAAGGCAAGCACACTCAAACTATCCCTATCCATGGGGGTAAAGAAAAATGTCTTGAAGGTCGACACTTCCAAGGGAGCTTCCAATTCTCAGGACACTTCTGACAAACCTAATGAGACTTTCTCCTTTGACGAGGACGATGTTATTACCATTTTTCACACATTGACGAAGGATAATAAAATGACATTGCCTCCACCACGACGTCCTGCAGAGGCGAACCAACTCAACAATCCCAAGTACTGTCTTTATCATCAGTACGTGCACCACTCTACCAAGGACTGCGTCGTCATGAAGAAAAAGATACAATAGCTTATCGACAACCAAGTGATCAATCTTGAAGCTGAAGACAAGGTCGTATCTTCTAACATGATCTCTCTTCAATTTGGTGACTTTCCTCCCACAAAAGTCCCGGACGGCATAGTCTCGATCCCCAAGGCAATAATGGAAGTCGTCAACCTGCCGCCAGCTCACAACTCAACCTTGGTTCCACTCACGACTGAACGTAATGAGATCATGTGGGTCCATCTGGACCTTGTGTAAGAAATGATGTAGGGGGTGGTATCTCCCAAAGTAAAGTGGGGCAAGAAATACAAATTATGTCATATGGTGTCTTCTTTCATTTATGAAGTTCTATCTGGCGAGATGCGATCTGGAAAGGCTTACCTACGGACTTATGACCCTGCACAAGAAAAAGCAGTACCTTCTCAAGCTCCTGCTGACCCTACATGTTCAGAAGCTGGTCTGTCTAACCCTTCAACTACCGACAAAGCCAAGCAGAAAGAGGTGCGATTTGACAAGTCTCTGAAGGCACCAACTCCCGAAGACATGGACCGGCCTTGCAACTTTGACATACTGGCACAGTTGGCCAATACACCTGCCAGGTTGTCTCTGTTCGATCTATTACAACTCTCCGGCGATGAACGACAATCTCTTATACAGCTTATAAGATAATATATTGACGTCTTTGCATGGAGCTACGAAGATATGCTAGGCTTGGACCCTAAAGTTGCTATGCACCACCTAAATATTTCGTCTAAAGCTAAGCCAGTGAAGCAGCAGCAACGACGATTCCGACCAGATATCATGGAGGCCATCGAGAATGAAGTCAAGAAGCTTATTGCAAGTTGATTCATTCGCGAAGAACAACACCCTGACTGGGTCGCTAAAATTATTCTAGTCATGAAAAAGAACGGTAAAGTTCGAGTCTATATCGATTACCGTAATTTGAACTCTGTATGCCAGAAAGATGAGTTCCCTCTACCGATCATCGACATAATGATCGACAATACTTGTGACTTCGAGCGAATGTCCTTCATGGATGGGTTCTCAGGCTACAACTAGATCAAGATGTTCTCCGACGATGAGAAGTACTGTAATGCCTGTTGTTCGTATTACGTATTTGGAATACGTATACGTATTTTATCTTGTATTTGCATATCTCCTTGGTTTGGCTTGGCTTGTTTACTCTCGGTTTGGGTTGGCTTGGTTCGGCCGGCCCAATGCTTGGTTCATCATGGGCCAAGGGTGGAACACCTTAGCCTATGCTTCTCCTTCATTTCCACCACAACCCCCCTCTTTATTATCCCCACCAACCTTCTCTCTCCTCCATAATTCTCATTTACTTCTCCTTCCCCCACCATTACTCTTCTCCACCAACCAAGAACACCATAGGTAAGTGCAACTTGCTTCCACAAGAGAACTCCTTTTGATGGTTTCATTAGCTTCTTCTCATGATTCTAAACCACATTAGAACTTGTCATTTTCTATTTTGAGGCTTTAATTCTTGTAGATCTAGAGTTTTGCTACTTTCGGATTTTGGTGGTTTTGATCTATTAAACTTCTTTGTTTTCAAGTTTTGAGCATTTCATTCTGCCCAATTTTGACCTTTGGAAAGTTGGATTCGGACTTGTTTTGACCAAGATATGGACAATTGAAGCTTAGATTCAACTTTAGAGTTCTTGCTGTTCTTGCCATTTGGAGAAGACAGTGAACAGTGAGCTAGCTTTTTAGCTTACGCCACTGAACTGTGCGCGCTCTTTAGCGAGCGTACGCTAACTTGTGTACGCTGCTCTTTAGCGAGCTTACGCTGACTTGTGTACGCTGCTCTTTAGCGAGCGTACGCTGACTTGTGTACGCTGCTCTTTAGCGAGCGTACGCTGACTTGTGTACGCTGTTCTTTAGCGAGCGTACGCTGACTTGTGTACGCGCTCTTTAGCGAGCGTACGCTGACTTGTGTGCGCGCTCTTTAGCGAGCGTACGCTGACTTGAGTACGCTGCTCTTTAGCGTGCGTACGCTAGCCTTGATACGCTGCCTGTTGGTAGCGTGTCTTGAGCGAACGCTAGCTTGAGCGTACGTAATCTTGAGCGTACGCTAGCTTGTGCGTACGCTGACCTGTAGCTTGAGCGTGCCCTTGTGTACGCTGACCCTTGCGTACGCTTCCCATTGGGAGTGTATGGATCCTTTGGTACGCTAGCTCGAGCGTACACAGACCTGAGCGTACGCTAGCCTGAGCGTAGCCTGGCTTGAGCGTAGCCTGATTACCCTTGATCTTCTATAGCCCTGTTTGGAAATGATACCTGAGCATGACACGATAGTGACCCGTAGTGGTGCACTCCTGACATAATGACCTGACATGACTTGATAGTGGCCCGTCGTGGCGCACTCCTGACAAGTACACTTGGCATGATAAACCTGACATGTTATATCTTGATAAGCTGTTACGACGGCTACCTGACATGACATGACCTGTATAAATAACCTGGGCACCGTGGGCGATTGTGCTTGTACAAATAATCCAGTCCTGTCTTGCATCATGTCTAGGAAGGGACTCCTGAGTACCACGGTCAGGAGTACCTACTAAAATGGACTAAGGTTAACAACTAGATTAATACATTAGTCATGAAGAGATTTCCAGCTACAGGCAATCCCGTTACCTGGGCACGCCTTGGGATCTGTAGCCTGCCGTCGAGTAGGGCACATTTCCAGCACACTGTCATGTGTTGCACCCTTCAAGCTACCTAAGGGTACATTCGTTTCCTGCACGATGTACCCACCTGAATTCAACCCTAATCTCTCGACCTGGGTGACCTGGATGGTCTGCAGGGCTTGTGGCTGTGGAATAATCTCACTGCATCTTGCTAGTAACTAGGCCTGTGATAACCCTAGTTAGTTAAAGTATCAAGCCGTAGTTCTTGCTTGGCCGTGAAGTGATTGGATGGAGTCTAACCAGTCTAGTCTTGCCCTGATCCTGTTCCAGACTATTTAATGACCAGAATGCTTGTATTTATTTTACCGATAAATGGTGAGAATTCCAAGTTCTGTTCAGACGAAGGGTTACAACCCCGGTCCTTGTTTGGTTTACGGGTTGTAGCCTGGCTATCTGAATAGTTCCATGGTTATCTCGTCGTATATCATCCTGATATGTTTCCTTTTATTCCAGTCCTTATTTTATTTATATTTATATTCCTGTGCTGATTGCTGGTTCTAGTTCTTAAGGGAAGCCCCTTTGTGGCACTTGCTCTTTCTGGGGTCTGACCCAGCTGGTTTTGTGTGGCCAGATTTTGGAGCAGCTCCAGAGGATCTACCGACTTTTCTGCCAGATGGTGAACACTAGACGGAACCCTGGCAACGAGTGGGTTATTTTTGGCTCTTCCGCTCTATTGTAAAAATATTCTTTTGAGGCGTTTAGCCGACGAGCACCTGTTTAGCTCGATTGCACTTACTTACTATCTGCCTACGGGCTGTAACATGATTGACAAATCCTAGGGTTGATCATGTATGACTAAACTCTTGCTAGTCCTAACATTTTGTAACGATTAGCTTCATGATCAGCTGAATATGTAATATTTGGGACGCCTTATTATTGTATATTTAATGATCATACATCTTGTAACTCTTACTTACTTGCTTATGATTGAGACACTAGGCTTGTTCATGACCTTAAGAGACTGTTGGCTTATAGATAAACCCTCATGTATCCTAGACAGCCGTGACCGTATAGCGAGATGGAATCCATTTCAATATACGTAGCTGGCTATGTCTGTCCCCGCTCTCCAGTATTCTGGTTCTGGGACGTGACATGGTTTAAGTGGTGGCCCATGCAGGTCTTGTAAATCAAGATATGTGGGAGTTTACCGAATAGATGTCTCAATCAATATTCGTCTTTGATCTCTGCTCGTATCTTCTGAATCCCCGGGTTCTTGTCCTGATCATATACTTGTATCGTTGATCTGTCCTGGTCCTTCCTTATTGTTTCCTATGTCATCTTCTTCAGCGGCATTGTTCGTGGTCCTACCGACCAGCAAGGCGGAGCTACTCCTGTGGACCAGCAGCAACCTGGAGATCAAGCCCAGCATTCCGGAGTAGCCTCCAGAGTCGTGCCTTCTGGCGGAGAGCCACCAGTCCAGCCAGTTCAACCTGTAGAACATGATGACGGCACTTTGGTAGGACTCATCAGGACCTTGATAGCTTCCCAAGACCGGCATGGAGATGCCTTGCACCAGGCAGTGACGGATGCTTTGACCCGGGGTGGTCATCAGGGTAACAGCGCGGCCAACAGCTTCAAGCGCTTGAACCCTCCATTCTTCGACGGTAGTAAAGATGCTATCGCAGCAGATGCATGGCTTCAGGACACTGAGGTGATTCTCGAAGCAGCCAGGACTCCAGAGAATGAGAAGGTGGCCGTTATGCGCCTGCAGTTGTTAGATCTTGTCCGCAGCTGGTGGGCAGCACAGGCCGTTGGATTAGCAGCACCCATTGCTTGGGCAGTATTCAGAGAGAGATTCCAGACCAAGTATTTCGATGCCGTGGCTCGGTATGATCTGCAGACGAGGTTTACCAATCTGAAGCAGATGGGCAGGACGGTCGACGGATATGCGGCCGAGTTTTCCAGACTTAGTCGGTTTGCTCCCACTTTGGTGGCAACCGAGTATGATAGAGCCCATCGATTCCAGCAGGGACTTCACCTGGAGATCTTGTTGGCAGTTGAGCAGTTTGAGTATCAGACTTTTGATGCAGTCTTGAGAGCAGCCCAGAGGCATGAGTATACCTCCTAGAGGATTGTGGATAGGGCCGGAAGTCGGAAGAGATCTCACGGCCAGATGAATCAGTCTTCAGCACCGGCCCCGGCAGCCAGGGCTTTGACTATTGGAGCTCCGAGGCGAGCGGCCTCAATAACGTCGGTTCAGCATTCCACCCCGACGCACCCGCAGCAGCAGAAACAGAAGGAGTCTTCCGCAGTGGGATGTTCTCATTGTGGGAAGCCAGGCCATGTGGTGGCAGAGTGCCGTAGGGCGCAAGGATTGTGTCTGGCTTGTGGAGCACCAGACCATAGGGTTGGATCCTGCCCGAATAGGGGTGGTTCATCATCGTCCAACCTTTCTAGTTCTTCGGTGAGAGGACCAGCTCCGGTCCAGCAGCAGCAGTATCCATTGCCGAAGCCCTTGCCGCCTCAGACCCAAGTGTTCCAGCAGCAGAACCCCCAGCAGTATGCACAAGTCCAAGCCTAGAGTCAAAGCAGGCAGTAAGAATTTCAGCAGAGGGGACCAGCACCCCGAGGGCACAGTCAGGCTATAGTGATGACCGTGGAGGAAGGATTGGCACCAGGAGAGGTAGTGGCAGGTACTATTCTCGTCAACTCCTTTTCAGCTTCAGCTTTATTTGATTCTGGTGCATCGCATTCATTTATGTCTGCACGATTCGCGACACAGGTAGGATTGGAGCCCGAGTCATTATCAGTAAGGCTTAATATACTTACTGGTAACGGACTTGTGGGAGTAGATAGAGTGTTTTCCTCGTGTCGGATCGTAGTTAGCGGTAGAGAATTCCCCGCTAGATTGATAGAGTTTCTAATGGCCGATTATGATGTGGTCTTAGGGATGGATTGGTTGAGGAACCAGTATGCTAGGATAGACTGCCATATTGGTAGGGTTGTTTTTAGCATTCCAGGAGAGCCAGAGTTTTCTTTCTCTCGAGGCGAGGTTGAGCCTTCTCCTCCGATATTACGGATGACAGTAGCAGCAGTTCAGTTGCCCAGGATAGTGGATGAGTTTCCAGATGTTTTCCCAGAAGAACTTCCAGGTATGTCTCCGGAGCGGGAGATCGAGTTCACTATAGACTTGATTCCCGGGACAGCCCCAGTGTCATAGAGAGTCGACAGGATGGCACCGTCAGAGTTGGAGATATTATACAAGATGATTGAAGAACTCAGAACCAAGGGATTCATTCGTGCTAGTGGATCGCCTTGGGGAGCCCCGATGCTTCTTGTGAAATAGAAGGATGGTACGTCCAGGTTATGTGTTGATTATCGTACCTTGAACTCAGTGACAATCAAGAACAGATACCCTCTTCCGAGGATAGATGACTTGTTTGATCAACTCAAGGGGGCTTCAGTATTCTCGAAGATTGATTTACGCTCAGGTTATCATCAGATCAGAGTCAGAGAGCAGGACATCCCGAAGACAGCTTTTAGATCGAGATATGGGCATTGGAAGTTCCTTGTTATGCCTTTTGGAGCAACCAATGCGCCGGCAGTATTCATGGACCTCATGAATCGCATCTTCATGCCTTACTTGGATCAGTTTGTGATTGTGTTCTTGGATGACATTCTGGTCTACAGCAAGAGTGAGGCAGAGCATGAGCAGCATCTCCGTATAGTTCTTCAGATCCTTAGAGAGCACCAGTTATATGCCAAGTTTAGTAAATGCGAGTTCTGGCTCGATCGTATTTCGTACTTGGGTCATATCATTACTCGAGGAGGAGTAGAAGTGGATCCCCAGAAGATTGTGGCTATTGAGTCATGGCCAGTGCCCAGCACCATTGCAGAGGTTCGTAGTTTTTTTGGATTGGCCGGCTATTACCGACGGTTTGTTTCAGACTTTGCTCGGATATCAGCACCATTGACCCAGTTGACCTGCAAGGATGCGCCGTTTGCTTGGACAACAGAGTGTCAGAGTTCTTTTGAGCAGTTGAAGCGAGGCCTGATAACAGCTCCTATTCTCACGCTTCCAGATGGGACCGGAGGATTCTCAGTGTACTGTGATGCTTCAGGCAGAGGTTTAGGATGTGTTCTGATGCAGTATGGGAAGGTGATAGCTTATGCGTCACGACAACTTCGTGATCATGAGAGGAATTACCCAACCCATGACTTGGAGCTGGCAGCAGTGGTGTTTGCACTTAAGATGTGGAGGCACTACTTGTACGGAGATAGGGTGGAGATTTTCACCGACCACAAGAGCCTGAAGTATGTTTTCACCCAGAAGGATCTTAACATGCATCAGAGGAAGTGGCTGGAGCTTCTTGTGGATTATGATGTCAACCTGTAGTATCATCCTGGGAAGGCCAATGTTGTTGCGGATGCATTGAGCAGGAAAGCCGGAGCTTATTTCCTAACAGCGCAGCCAGAGCTATTAGCCGATCTTCAGAAGATGGGTATAGAAGTTGTTCTTCCTTCCAGTGTGGCCTTGATGGCCAGCATGCAAGTTCAGTCTACTATAGTCGAGAGGATCCGGATGGCGCAGTCGGCAGATTCCAAGCTTTAGCGACTCAGAGCAGAGTGTGAGGCAGGACGAAGACCAGAGTTATGTATTCATGAGGATGGTACACTTCGACATGGTAAGCGTCTTTGTGTACCCAGCGGAGATATCCGACAGGAGATCATGTCAGAAGCGTACAGTTTGCAGTATTCCATCCATCCCGACAGTACGAAGATGTACCGTGATATCCGGCAGCATTTCTGGTGGAATGGCATGAAGCGGGAGATAGCTCGGTTTGTCTCTCGGTGTTTGGTTTGCCAACAAGTTAAAGCCGAACATCAGAGACCGGCTGGACTTCTTCAGCCCTTACCGATTCCAGAATGGAAGTGGGAGCATGTGACCATGGATTTTGTGACTAGACTACCTAGATCCCCAGCTGGTAGAGATGCTATCTGGGTTATAGTTGATAGGCTCACGAAAGTGGCTCACTTTCTTCCATTCAGAGTTGGTCAGTCGACGGCTCAGCTAGCAGAGATGTACCTCAGGCAGATTGTCAGATTGCACGGTGTGCCAGTTAGTATCACCTCGGACCAAGATTCAAGATTCACGTCACACTTTTAGCGCAGCTTGCAAGAGAGTTTAGGAACTCATCTCCAGTTCAGTTCAGCATATCACCCACAGATGGATGGCCAGTCGGAACGCACGATCCAGACTCTTGAAGACATGTTGCGGTCTTGCACACTTGACTTTGGTGGTTCATGGGAAGATCATTTGCACCTGGTAGAATTCTCATACAACAATAGTTTCCAGGCCAGTATCCAGATGGCACCGTTCGAGGCACTGTATGGCAGGAAGTGCAGATCCCCGTTAGCCTGGGATGATGTTGGAGAGAGGCAGATGCTTGGTCCAAAAATGATTGCTCAGACCGTTGAAGTAGTCAGGCGAGTCAGAGATCACCTTCGAGTTGCCCAAGATCGTCAGCGCCATTGGGCCGATTCTCATCGGCGTCCTCTCGAGTTCTCGGTCGGCGATCATGTATTCCTGAGGTTTTGTCTAACCGTGGCGTCATTCGTTTCGACGTACGGGACAAGCTTAGTCCTAGGTATATAGGACCGTTTGACATTCTGGAGCGAGTAGGAGATGTATCCTATCGTCTCGTTCTTCTATCGTCGCTAAGCGAGGTGCATGACGTGTTCCATGTATCCCAATTACGACGGTATATCCCCGACCCGAGCCACATCCTGGATCATTCAGAATTGGTTGTTGGCACCAACCTTTCGTATGAGGAGAGGCCCGTGTCTATATTGGACCGGAGAGAGAAGATCCTCAAGAACAAGACAATCAAGTTAGTCTGAGTTGCTTGGGGTCATCACTCTTTGGGTGAGTCAACGTGGGAGCGTGAGGATGATATCCGATCGCGATATCCTGACTTGTTTGACTCGTGAGGTATAATGTCTTTCTTATGCCTCATGCCATCAATTCCTTGCTTGCATGATTGATTGATTGCCTAGTATAATTGCCTGTGAATAGTGTAGCTTGTTCTTGTCCCTCTAGCCTCTTAATTAAATTCCGAGGACGGAATTCTTTTAAGGTGGGTAGAGTTGTAATGCCTGTTGTTCGTATTACGTATTTGGAATACGTATATGTATTTTATCTTGTATTTGCATATCTCCTTGGTTTGGCTTGGCTTATTTACTCTCGGTTTGGGTTGGCTTGGTTCGGCCGGCCCAATGCTTGGTTTATCATGGGCCAAGGGTGGAACACCTTAGCCTATGCTTCTCCTTCATTTCCACAACAACCCCCTCTTTATTATCCCCACCAACCTTCTCTCTCCTCTATAATTCTCATTTACTTCTCCTTCCCCCACCATTACTCTTCTCCACCAACCAAGAACACCATAGACAAGTGCAACTTGCTTCCACAAGAGAACTCCTTTTGATGGTTTCATTAGCTTCTCCTCATGATTCTAAACCACATTAGAACTTGTCATTTTCTATTTTGAGGCTTTAATTCTTGTAGATCTAGAGTTTTGCTACTTTCGGATTTTGGTGGTTTTGATCTATTAAACTTCTTTGTTTTCAAGTTTTGATGGTTCCATGTTGTAGAGCATTTCATTCTGCCCAATTTTGACCTTTGGAAAGTTGGATTCGGACTTGTTTTGACCAAGATATGGACAATTGAAGCTTAGATTCAACTTTAGAGTTCTTGCTGTTCTTGCCATTTGGAGAAGACATTGAACAGTGAGCTAGCTTTTTAGCTTACGCCACTGAGCTGCGCGCGCTCTTTAGCGAGCGTACGCTGACTTGTGTACGCTGCTCTTTAGCGAGCGTACGCTGACTTGTGTACGCTGCTCTTTAGCGAGCGTACGCTGACTTGTGTACGCTGCTCTTTAGCGAGCGTACGCTGACTTGTGTACGCGCTCTTTAGCGAGCGTACGCTGACTTGTGTACGCGCTCTTTAGCGAGCGTACGCTGACTTGAGTACGCTGCTCTTTAGCGTGCGTACGCTAGCCTTGATACGCTGCCTGTTGGTAGCGTGTCTTGAGCGTACGCTAGCTTGAGCGTACGCAGTCTTGAGCGTACGCAAGCTTGAGCGTACGCTGACCTGTAGCTTGAGCGTGCCCTTGTGTACGCTGACCCTTGCGTACGCTTCCCATTGGGAGTGTATGGATCCTTTGGTACGCTAGCTCGAGCGTACGCAGACCTGAGCGTACGCTAGCCTGAGCATAGCCTGGCTTGAGCGTAGCCTGATTACCTTTGATCTTCTATAGCCCTGTATATTGATATTTTATTAGATATTTAACGTCCATTTTATATCCTTACGCCTTTTGTCATGAACTTGATAATCATGGATTTGTTTAATATGTTTGGAAATGATACCTGAGTATGACACGATAGTGACCCGTAGTGGTGCACTCCTGACATAATGACCTGATATGACCAGATAGTGGCCCGTCGTGGCGCACTCCTGACAAGTACACTTGGCATGATAAACCTGACATGTTATATCTTGATAAGCTGTTGCGACGGCTACCTGACATGACATGACCTGTATAAATAACCTGGATACCGTGGGCGATTGTGCTTGTACAAATAATCCAGTCATGTCTTGCATCATGTCTAGGAGGGGACTCCTGAGTACCACGGTCAGGAGTACCTACTAAAATGGACTAAGGTTAACAACTAGATTAATACATTAGTCATGAAGAGATTTCCAGCTACAGGCAATCCCGTTACCTGGGCACGCCTTGGGATCTGTAGCCTGCCGTCGAGTAGGGCACATTTCCAGCACACTGTCATGTGTTGCACCCTTCAAGCTACCTAAGGGTACATTCATTTCCTGCACGATGTACCCACCTGAATTCAACCCTAATCTCTCGACCTGGGTGACCTGGATGGTTTGCAGGGCTTGTGGCTGTAGAATAATCTTACTGCATCTTGCTAGTAACTAGGCCTGTGATAACCCTAGTTAGTTAAAGTATCAAGCCGTAGTTCTTGCTTGGCCGTGAAGTGATTGGATGGAGTCTAACCAGTCTAGTCTTGCCCTGATCCTGTTCCAGACTATTGAATGACCAGAATGCTTGTATTTATTTTACCGATAAATAGTGAGAATTCCAAGTTCTGTTCAGACGAAGGGTTACAACCCCGGTCCTTGTTTGGTTTACTGGTTGTAGCCTGGCTATCTGAATAGTTCCATGGTTATCTCGTCGTATATCATCCTGATATGTTTCCTTTTATTCCAGTCCTTATTTTATTTATATTTATATTCCTGTGCTGATTGCTGGTTTTAGTTCTTAAGTGAAGCCCCTTTGTGGCACTTGCTCTTTCTGGGGTCTGACCCAGCTGGTTTTGTGTGGCCAAATTTTGGAGCAGCTCCAGAGGATCTACCGACTTTTCTGCCAGATGGTGAACACTAGACGAAACTCTGGCAATGAGTAGGTTATTTTTGGCTCTCCCGCTCTATTGTAAAAATATTCTTTTGAGGCGTTTAGCCGACGAGCACCTGTTTAGCTCGATTGCACTTATTTACTGTCTACCTACGGGCTGTAACATGATTGACAAATCCTAGGGTTGATCATGTATGACTAAACTCTTGCTAGTCCTAACATTTTGTAACGACTGGCTTCATGATCAGCTGAATATGTAATATTTGGGACGCCTTATTATTGTATATTTAATGATCATACATCTTGTGACTCTTACTTACTTGCTTACTTACTGTCAGTTCAAATTTTCGAGAAACATCTCAACAGCCATCTCTTTGACAGTCTGGCCAAACTCTATGCACCCAAAGGGAGAGCCATGCTATGCGCCCATTGTATCACGAGAAGACGGCCCATGCTTCTTTCAAAGTATTTCGAACTCGTTCAAGTATCAAAAACTTTGAAGGGGGTCTTGTAGAAGCATACAAATTTCAGCAGTCTTGACAACCATGCGCCTAAGCCAGGGAAGTCATATGTGTCCAAGCTAGGGAAGTCATATGCGCCCAAGCCAGAGAAGTTACATGCGCCCAAGTCACCAGAGCAAGCTATGCGCCCAAAGTCACTAGAGCAAGCTATGCTCCCAAGTCACCAGAGCGAACTATGCGCCCAAGTCACCAAAGCATACTATGCACCTACTCCGGAACCCTCCAGAAGGGGGCACATAGTCCTATTTCAGGCTATGCGCCCAAGTCAGGACAGTCCCCGACTCGGTCAAACCCATGATCAATCGTGCACCAAAGCATACGGCCACGTCAGTCTCCACGAGTAGTCGTGTACCGGAGCATGCGGCCACGTCAACCCTACGATCAACCCACGATCACGTAGTCTGCATGCGCCTACACTCTATGCGCCAAAAGCAGGACTATATGCCCATATAAAAATTAGTGTATTTTCTCATATGGGCGCATAACATCATTCCAGCACAAAAACGACTATAAAAGGGTTCTCATGCCTCTTCAAAAGATAGAACGAAGAGCATTTTCAAGAGCAAAATTGCTGCACTTCTTGCCAGTAAGCCGAGAGTTAGCAATTTTCTTAGGTTTTCTCTCACTTTTGTAATCGGGGCGTCAACGGAGTAAAGGAGCAACTGCCGCTCGATCTCCATCGTCCTATTCCCCAGAATTCTTTTTGTACTCGGGGATCCTCAGCACAGGATCTCTCAGGCGTACTCGATTTGTGGTGCCTTACGCCAATATAAAATGACAACATTTTTTCTTTTTTTGTGTGTGTGTCCACAGTGTTAAGTCAAGAGACTATCGGTATCAGAGGTAATATGGACATGACACACGATAATCAGGAATAATTTTTAGTGGACCTATTACCCTTTTGCGTACTGGTGGTACGAGTAATAGATTTTAAGACAAAATCCAACAGAGGTAATATGGACATGATAGGTTCTGTGGCCTTAACATCGTGATTTTATCCCGGGTTGGGTACAGGTGTTAAGTCAAGAGACTATCGGTATTAGAGGTAATATGGACATGACACACGGTAATGAGGAATAATTTTTGGTGGACCTATTACCCTTTGTGCACTGTTGGTACGAGTAATAGATTTTGAGACAAAACCCAACAAAGGTAATGTGGACGTAATAGATTCTGTGGCCTTAACACCATGATTTTATCCCGGGTCAGGTTTAGGTGTTAAGTCAAGAGATTATCGGTATCAGAGGTAATATGGATGTGACATACGATAATAAGGACCAGGAAGTTTGCTCAAAGATGGTAATAAGCCTGGTAAACTCTGGCGGGGTGAAGCATCAGGGTGGAAGTTCAGAGGTATTTAAGTATACATGACTTGTCACCCGGGGGGATGCAATGTAAATCCACTCGGAGCTAATATAGTGTAAGTTCAGAGGTACTTGGTGTACATAACTCGACAGTCTGGAAGATTTGGTGGTTTGAGGAAGTACCAACATGTCCTTAGACATATTATTTCTTCAGGAACTTGCTGTTTATGGGCATCATGAGCAAGTCTCTATTCTGTTTCGCGAGCCGATATGCGCCGTTGGTGAATATGGTCTCGATGATAAATGGACCTTCCCATTTGGGCTGGAATTTTTTGGCAGTTTTGTGAGTCATGACCATCGGTCTACGAACGGCCAAGACGAGATCGCCTACTTGGAATGTCCTCTGCTTGAATTTCTTATTGAAGGCCCGAGAGATACGTGCTTGACAGTGCTGGATACTTTGTTGAGCTTGCAAACGCTTGTCATCTAAGGCTTCCAATTCTTGTAGCCGTCAGGGGTAGTTATCGTCCAACGTCAACCAGTAAGTAAGGGCCACGCAAAGCGAGGGTGTCTGGGTCTCCAATGGGAAAACTGCTTTGCTTCCGTAAACCAGAGAGAATGGTATATTTCCTGTAGCCGTCCGAATTATAGTGCGATATGCCCATAAGCATTCGCCCAGCTTTTCATTCCAGTCGTGCTTGTTTGAAGACACTAACTTTTTAAGAAGCTTGATTATGGCCTTGTAAAAAGCTTCAGCCAGACCATTAGCCGATGGGTTGTATGCCGTTGAAGCCACGTGTTGGATCTAATTCTTGTCACAAAATCGATAGAAAGCATGGCATACGAACTGCGGACCATTGTCATGAATGATCCTCCGAGGCAGTCCAAAACGGTAGATGACGTGATGTTTTATGAAACTGATCACGTTTGATGTCTTTACCTCTGCCAGAGGAACAGCTTCCGCCCACTTGGAGAAGTAGTCGGTGATTGTAAGTATAAACCGGTGTCCCCTAGACGACAGTGGGGTGATTGGGCCAATGATGTCCATTCCCTATGCTTCAAATGTCCAAGAGGTCGCTGTTGGGTACAAGAATTCGGATAGCAGATGTACAAAGTCTGCATGGATTTGACAAGCCTTACACTTTTTTGCTTAATCGACAGTATCTGCTACCATCATAGGCCAATAATAGCCCATCCGACGGAGACGGTCCTGCAACTTCGGACCAGGTTGGTGAGCCCTACAAACGCCATCGAGAGCCTCTCGTAGGGCTTCCTTGGCTTCTGCTTTTGGCAGGCATCTTGACAGCAGCCCGTCGTAGGATCGTCGATATAACATTTTTTTTCTGTTTCATAAAAGAATCTGAGAGAACGCTTTCTGATTAAAGTCACTTCTTTCACATTCTCAGGCAGGATTTCGTAGACTACAAAGTCGATGAACGGGAGTCTCCAGTCTTGTACGTCAATAGTTATCTGGGTGAAATAACTCGTACCTAGTTGAACGTTGTTTTTGGGACAGACCAGCTCATGGCCTATCACGTCGATTAGATGATGAGCATGATTTGGAACCGCCAAAGAAGCGGCGAGGGCTGCTAGGGCATCGGCTTCAATATTTTGGAGCTTTGGAACATGCTCTATAAAGAACCCCTCCAAGGTTGCAATGATGGCAACTACTGTCTGATGGTAAGGAATCAGGTCCGTGTTGCGAACCTCGTATGAGCCTCGAATTTGATTAACAATCAACTGCGAGTCGCCATACGCTTCTAGGTATTCGACCCCTACCTCTTTTACGAGTCGGAGCCCGAAGACCAGAGCATTATATTTAGCTACATTGTTTGAACAGGGTTTAGTGATCGAGTATGCCCGATTGACTACCAATCCAGAGGGAGAAATCAATACTATCCCGACTCCAGTGATGATATCACCTTGGGACCCCGTCCTTAAAGCACTGTCGAATAACATTCATCAAATGTCATTATGTGAAGTCTTGTTTGAATTAATAACTTTTTTTGGGATTTCCTTATAGATCCTGGTTGTTTTTGAGCCTGGATGGGCTGCTAGAAAGTCGGCCAAGGCTTGACCTTTGACAGCCTTCTGTGGAACAAAAACTATATCGTAGGGGGATAACAGTATCGCCCAGGTGGCTAGACGAGAACTGAGTGTGCTTGGCTTGGTCATGAGAACCCT
This sequence comes from Iris pallida, assembly GCA_029216955.1. Classification (NCBI taxonomy): domain Eukaryota; kingdom Viridiplantae; phylum Streptophyta; class Magnoliopsida; order Asparagales; family Iridaceae; genus Iris; species Iris pallida. The sequence continues at coordinate 20,049,376 of JANAVB010036019.1, forward strand.
GAGGGGGTTAACTCGTGAGACACATGGATGGTCTGCCCTGTCACATAGTATCACATTTTCTAAATAGCGAACACCAAGGCAAGGTATTCTTTCTCCACGGCGGTGTACCTATGCTTCGGCCCCACCATCATTCGACTAAGGTAATAGATGGCTTGTTCATGCCCTGCATTATTGTTCTGCGCTAGCAAGGCATCGAGAGAGTGTTCTATTGTCCATACATAGAGTAGGAAGGGCTTTCCGTTGACCGGGGCTACCAGAACCGGCGGATTCGACAAGTATTCCTTAATGTCATCAAAGGCACGTTGACATTCTTCATTCCATATGAAAGAGACGCCTTTCTTCATGAGTTGTGTGATTGGTTGATATCGCCCTGAGAAGTTAGATATGAACCTCCTGATGCAGGCTAGTCTTTCCTGAAGGCCATGGAGTTCACGGAGGTTCCTCGGTGGGCTCATTTCCAGGATTGCTTTTATTTTGTCGGGGTCTATGTGAATACCCCGGGAAGTAATGACAAAGCCCAAGAACTTCCCGTTGGACACGTCCAGAAAAGACTTGGTAGAATTCATCTTCAAATTGTACGCTCGCATAAGGACGAACACTGTCCTCAAATCGTGTAAGTGATCATCCTTGGAGCGGCTTTTAACGACGATGTCGTCAACGTAATACTCCACCGTCTTGTACAAGTGATCTCTGAAGATGACACTCATAGCTCGTTGATATATAGCACTAGCGTTATTTAGGCCGAAGGGCATAACTGTATAACAATACACGCCGATCGGCGTTAGAAATAACGTATGCTTCTCATCATCATGATATATTTTGATTTGATTGTATCTTAAAAAGCCATCCATAAAGGACATACGTTCGAAGCCACACGTATTGTCGATCACTATGTTGGTGATGGGAAGAGGGAATTCATCCTTAGGACATACCGCATTCAGATTGCGAAAGTCGATATAGATTCAGATTTTTCTATTCTTTTTTATGATTGGTACTATATTAGCTATCCAGTCTGGGTGCTGCTCATCGCGGATGAAACCGCTAGCTATAAGATTGTTTACTTCCGCTTCGATAGAGTTCATGATGTCTGGATGGAACCGTCGTTGCTGTTGTTTGACTGGTTTTACGTCTGGATGAATATTAAGCTTATGAAGTACGATCTCGGGGTTTAGCCCTGGCATGTCTTCATAGCTCTAAGCGAAAACATTGATATATTCTCTGACGAGTTGCAACAACGACTCCCGCTCGCCGTCCGTCAAGCTTTTACTGACGAAGATTGGCTTTGGAGAGGATTCATTGCCGAGGTTAACTTGCATAACTTCATCTTCAGTGGGAGGGTCACGTTGTTTAAAGTGCTTCTCCTATTGTGCATCCAGTTGTTGGGCCTATGGCTCCAATTCAAGAGGTTCAAGTAGATCTTCGTATTCCTCTTCAATATCAGCGGATGCTATGTTGACAGACAATATCTGCCTGAATATATTTCGAATGCTATCATCGAAATCGTATGTAGGCAATTCGGATGAGTGAGAATGCCACTCGCATTCCCCATCGAAACTCTCGGGCGTTGTTGCTGGTGTAACATAATCGAGACAGTGTCTGGACTTGCTATAATAATCCCGAGGTTTCCCGGTCGGGGTTGACATCTGCAGAGGTGATCACCGACCGTTGCCATAATTCAGGCCTGGGGTGGTCTCCATGTCGTAGTCCTGCTTTTGTATGAAGTACTTGGCTTGGGGACTATAAAGATAGAGCGGCAATCTTCCAATGTCGGGTTCGAGATCGAACTCTTCTAGTATGAAAGGTTGAGGACCTTCTTTTCGGCCAAAGATGATCGTGTGATCCCTTTTTATTCTGCCTGGTACTAGGAAGTAGGAACCTCTAATGGGAGTAAGTCGGTTTACGGTATAAACGGTCGTCACTTGTGTGTGCAGGTTAATGTCCAGACCATGCTCCACAGCATACATCAGATTGCTCTCAGGATAGTTCAAAGGTAGCCTCTTATTGATAAAATAAGGAATTTTGTCTACAGGGATTGCATCATCAAGAGAGGAACTATCCACCTGTGTAACCAGATACTTTGCGAGTTCTGCCTCCTCTTCTGCTACCCCCTGTGCGACTGGAGGGTGGGATGCTGTCTTAGGCAGCTTGACCACCAATGGTTCTGTTTGTGGCCTTGGCTTGCCTGAGGGCCTCGGATCAGCACTTGGTTTTCGGCTCGTCTTGGGGAGACGGATAACCATCGGCTCGATAGAGGACTTTGCTTCTTCCGATTGCCTTTTACTAGATTTTGGCAATCGGATCACCATCGGCTCCACAGAGGGCCTCGCATCTTCCGATCGCCTTTGATTGGATTTTGGCAATCGGATCACCATCGGCCCTATGACGGGTTTTGGCTCCTAGCTGGACCTCGGGAGTCGGATGACCATCGGTTCCAACTGCGCAGCTGGGGCGGGGGAACTGGGCACCTTTTTATGCAAAGTTGCGACAAGGAGTACGACTTTGCCCGCTTTACGGGCCTGGAGATGGATTTTCAAAGATTCCTTTGACCCTGTTATGGCCTCCAATTCATTAGTTATGTGCTTCTTGGTTTCTTCATATAGACAAGCCTCCGAAGAATAGTAAGACTCAACCTCTTTGAAGGGATCGATATCGGTGAATTCCGTCTTCACGAAGCCGTGCTTACTAACATACTTGAAGCATTGGTGGAGTGTGGATGGCACGATCATATAGTCACGTATCCATAGACGCCCCAAGAGGATATTATAGGACGTATCTACGTCTATGACGTAGCAGGTAACCTCCATCTTCAGGTCGCCAATCTGACATTCCAAGCGGATCTTTTCCAAGGGATAGCTCCTTCCCGAGTTGAAATCACTAATGGCAGTATTGGTCGCCGCTAGCCGGTGCATAGGGATGTCGAGGATTTGAAGCAAGCTTTTCGGGATAATGCTTATTGACGAGCCAGGATCGATGTGCATCCGATCCACCTTGATGTCACCTATGTATCCAGTGTAGTACAAGGGACGATTATACAAGTTGGTCTTGATTAACATGTTCTGTAGGGTGAACACGATATTGGGCATTGCGTCTACACAATTGCTGCCCTTGAGTTTGTTGACGTGTCCTCTCATGTAGGCTTGACCTGGGCTAAGTAAGCGTCATCATTCTGGAGTTTTTCGTTCAATACGATACAATGATCCTTGGAGAGCCTTAGGACCTCATATAACGACAACTTTGTTGGCGTATTAGCCAGTTGTTCTAGTATGTCAAAGTTGTAAGGTCTCTCCAGCCCCTGAGGTGCATCCTTATGGAGCGACTTGTCAAAGCGAGTTTCCTTCGGCTTGGATCTATCCACTGGTGGAGGCTGAGATGGCCCCGGAACATCAGTAGCAGGCAGCATTGTCGGCTGAAGATCTTCGACTAAATTACCCAGAGTGGGCTGGAATTGTGCACCAGACCGGGTAACAACGGCCGTCGCCTCCTCATCTTCGGCTAAATTGTATGGCAGGATCTGGACTTCATGTCCTTCTTTTTGTTGGTTTAAGATGGCACCGCCTGGGTTACTTCGGGCACTAAGTCTGGGTGCACCCACATGACCTCTTCTCGTGACGTGGTGAGTGGTACCAAGCCAGTCGTCTGGTCCCGGACGGGTGGAAGATTAGTAACCTCCATAATTGCCCGAGGAACAGGTATTACCCTATCTTGAGTATTTGTTGGGGGAAAGTCACCGAACTGAACTGATACCATGTTCGCAGCCACGGTAACCTCTTCGAAATCTAGCAATAGAGCTTTAGAGTTGATAAGGTTCTGGATGTACCGCTTTAATTGGAAGCAGTCATGAGTAGAATGATGGACATAGCAGTAGAAGTGGCAATATTTTGGGTCCTCCATCTCCGCCGCTCGAGGCTCGCGCCTTGGTGGAGGGAGTTGGATCCAATCCCCTTACAAGAGCGTGTCGAAGATAGGCTTGACATGACTATCTTCAAATGAGTAATTCACCTTAGGCCACTGAGCTTCTGTCTGCTTTTGTTCAGGCTTTTTGGTCATACCAGCGACCATGGCATGTTTGCCTTTAGCATCCCTGTTATTGGTGGTGCCGCCACTGTTGTTGTTATTGGAGGTGATACCGGGACGTTTGCCTTTGTCCTCTCTATCTGGGATGTGTAATCCCAGCTGGCGGGCCTTCTTTAACTTTGCCTCTGCATTCGTAGCGCTTATGATGAAGGTCGTCCAATCCCTCAACTGATCTTCGCCCATCCAGAGGCTGATTGCGGGAAGCAACTTTTTCTAGCAGATTTTAATCAAGGAGCTTTCAGGATTACCTTGGGGCAATTCTCATCGTGGTTTGGCAAAACCGCTCAATATAGTTCCTCGTTAGCTCCCTCTCTTCCTGAATGACGTCCATAAGAGACGACATTATTATATCATGTCCCACTTCATAGAACCTTTCCAGGAACATGCGTTTGAAGCCGTCAAAGGAATGGATGTAGTTGTCCGAAAGGTTGCGGCACCAGTCGAACGCGATTCTCTCAAATACTCCGATAAATAATCGTATGAGGATGGCGTCACTGTGCGGCAAGTGGTTTGTTGTGACCTCAAAATAAGTTATGTACCGACTGACAAAGGTCTTCCCGTCATACGAATCGATATAAAACGGTTTGTACCGTGGCGGAGAAGGAAATCTCTCCACGCAACGGGATACGGCTGCCGTATTCTGAGGTCTCGGGAGGAGTCTCGGGCATTGAGCATTGCTCGAAGCCTCCGGACTTCCCTTCTTGCCTTCCTGGCTTCGTCTGCAGCTGAAGGAGCGGATGCTCTTAAAGGATTATCACCCAAAGGAGGAGCGATCGTGTTGGAGTCTGCTTTGACTGCGGGTCCCAAGCTTGTTTGTCCAGGCAACCTTGTTGGTTGAGTCGACAAGACAGCTTTGATTTCGTCTACTGATTTAACCAAGGATAGGAGCATGGCTTCAAGTACTTCTAGACGTTGTCGATCAGTAGGTCCTTCGTGATCATCTTCGGCCATAAAAACTGTCCGTACGTGGATAGACGTAGAAGGGACCGTAGAAGAGGTGCTCTCCATGTCGTACCCTCGTATAGAGAAATCATTAAAAAATATCTGAATGTCCTCCTCTTTGGATTCGGAAGGGGTACCACCCCCTGTGCAGGAGGCTGCATCGTCTTGGCGAAGGCGGTCATCCTCGGGGATGTCCAAGTCTATTGCATAATTCCAGTAGATCTCTACCCCCTGTGTATCCTCTTGGAACACCGGGTTGTCGCATACATTGAGGGGACTGCTACCCCCAGCTTCATCTACCCTGAGGGAGGTCGAGGGTGCTCCCCCGGGTGTTGGAAGCTTCTTTCTGGAATGGGTGCCTAGGTAGACACCCCCGTGGTTGTCGGCGACAATCCTCCAGATAAAAGTTTTCTTGCGGTGCTGGCTGAGATTGCCGGCTGGAAGATCCCGTCTTCTTTCCTCCTTTGCCGGCAGGAATCTTCCGAGTTGAATTACAAGAGATGAAAGGGAATTCCTCGTCCCAAAATTTGCACATGTTTCTCGAGTTGTCATCGGACAGGAGCTGGCTCGTGTAGTCGTTGAAAAATGGATTGCCGATCTTCAGGTGTTGCCGACTTATCACAGCAACAGTTGATGACAACTTGGGTACAATAATATCCTAGGAAGGGCTCACCGCATGCCAAGGTTGCCTCTCTCTTCTTGCATTTGTGGATGAGTACTTCTCACAAGTCGATAGCAGATTGATCTATCTTTGCATCCGTTTTATGGTCTCGGGTATCCTGAGCGCACGGGTGCGTAGATATCATATTTGCTCCATAATTCGAGGGTAGTAAAAGTACTTGCTCTCGCTCATAATTAGAAATTTTTTGAGACCCACCCTGTTCGTTTGCCCTGGAGGACTGGACGCGGGTGGTTCTGTACAATTTTCAATCAGGAGCTCGTATAATAATTAACGGTGTCCGCTGACGGTCAGCAGCTTAGACAATTGACTGGGCTTGTTGGGCCCGCACTGTCCTAGACTTCTTCGATTTAGCACCCAAAGGTGTATAGTAAGAAGAGTCAAGATTAGAATATTCCATATTCTCAATGGGCCGTATGGGGTCGGGTCCGCATGATAGATGGTCGAATATAGAGCTTCTGACAAGACTGCATAAGGCAGCCTGTCTGCGGCCAGGATTGGCTGCCGCATGGGCCATCTGCCTGTGATCAGAGTTGGCTACCGCATAGGCAGACTGCCTATTTTTTTATGCGGCCTCTTCTTCGTCCGCATAGATTTCCCTTGTGCCCCCAAAAGCTCAGTATCGTAGTGTTTTCCTTTGCTGGTTCTGGGACAGTGGGGTTATCTGTGGTCGGAAGCAAGGCCGTAGGAGAGCTTTGATCACCGTCTTGGGCCGCAGAAGGAGCATCTTCGAGAACCTGGCGAGGGACAACAGTTTTATGCTTCGACGTCCTGCGAGTTCTCTTCGGGTTGGCTCGCTTCTGTGACGGGCCGGCGCTCCCTTCAGAGATCATTTCTTCGAATGCTTGTTGGTCAAAATAAACCACAAGCATTTGCTACATAGAGTCGAGCTTGGACGCATCAGATTGCATCACCAACTTCTCTTCAGAGGAGAAGGAAGTCCCCAGCAGAGTCGCCATCGTGTTTGCCATTAAAATACCAAGAACAAAAATTACAGATGAATTGAACTTGATTGCAAACTCGCTTGTACAAAAGAAAGCCAAGAAAGAAATCCTAGGAAACAATCTAAGTACAATTGTTTAATTTTTGATTCTGGAGGGTGACGATGGAGGCTCGGGAAAGTGTAGCAACTCTGCCTTACTCCTTGGACTATCAGACACAGTCTTTGCTCTTAAAGAAATTTGCCAGCCTTTGATTGTCAACCTTTAGCATGGGTGTGGTACCCTGCTATTTATAGTGATTTTGGCCTAAAGCAGATTTTGGGCCGCATAGAGAGCCACGTGGCCACGTGTCTGTAACAGCACACAAAAGACTCGATCTTGGGCTGCCAGCTGGTGGGGTTGTTGAGATTTCTTTATTGTAAATTCGGGTAGTTAAGACTTGGTCAAATTGCCATGTGTCCCCCCCACAAAGTAGTGCCTGAACCGTCTTGGCAAAATACTGGCCTTAGGAATCTTTCTTTTGTGGCTCGGCTCCGCTTGGCCGCATGGGATCTTCGAGAGGCTTACTTCTGCGGCTTGGTTCTACTTAGCCACATGGGATCCTCGAAAGCCTTGCTTCTGCGGCTTGATTTTTCTTGGCCGTATGGGATCTTCGAGAGCCTTCCTTCTGCGACTCGAATCTACTTAGCCGCAGGAGGTCTTCGAGAGCCTTACTTCTGCGGCTCGAGTTTTCTTTGCCGCATGGGGTCTCCAGGAGCACTCCTTCTGCGTCTTAGTTTCATTTGGCCGCAGGGGATCTTCGAGAGTCTTCCCTCTGCGGCTTGATCTCTCTTAGCCACATGGAGTGATGATCCGCATAAACTCTATCTTTTCTATGTTTCTACAAGATGCATTTGAGCATTTTGCATAAGGAGTTCGAACCTGAACAATATCTTGGAGGTCTTCGAGATCCAAGCTTTCGGGTTTGGATTGATTGCCAATCCGAAAAGCCACAGGTTGTGCTCTGTCCTGCTCAATGGCGGTGGCACAGCCTGTGCTGTGGACTGAGTTCTTGCTCGGGCCAATAGCTGCTTCAGGAAGTGGCTTGCTCTGACAGTACTGCACGTCTGGGGACTGCGCATCTGTGAAGATTAACCCCCTTGTAGATTTTTAGGAACTTTAGTTCTTTTTTATGAGGAATCTGTAATAGATCCTTGTAGACATGATTTTAATAAAGAAGCTCTCTTCTTATAATCATAATGAATCTATAATAGATCCTTGTGGACATGATTTTAATAAAGAACTCTTTTTGAACTGTGACTTTGATTTTCTGTCTGCACTTTTGTGTACCTGCACTTTTGTAAAGCTTTGTCTAGCGAGAACACTACTTGCGCTTTTGATATGTCTGTGCTTTTTCATGCTTCTACACTCCCGTCTCTCTCTATTGAAAAGGCCTCATCTTTGTTCTCTCCCTTGAAGAGAGTGACTAGGGTTTAAAACAACCCCTAATGGTAAAGTTTATGCTGCCAGCCCAACTGTTATTTGAAAACATGTTTTATCATAAGCTTTGAGTTGTGGGCTCAAGCAGTAGTGGTCTATTAGGTTTAAGTGGTTCAAATATTATTGATTTTAGGGCTACAATTGGTTTACTGAACAGTAGGCTAGGCTTAAGGCCCAAATTATTTTAATAATAAGTATAAGTATATGTATATTAGCAAAATGAGTGTATGGTATTTTGGTCAATAACTATTTATTAATATTATTACCTTTTCCTAAAGTAGTTTTATCTAATAATAATTAAATATATCTTTAAGAGATTATTTCTAATATTTTGACTCTGTAAGACCTAGCTTCCTAATTTTTATAAATATAAACAAATATTGGTTAGTCTTATTCGTATTTTGTTATTGCTAAAAGTTCTACTCTATTATTTGCTAGTAATTGTTTTAACCAAGACTAGTTGCCATAAATTATAATTGTTTAGGAACAGTTTTAGAAAATATATGTATATTTACTTTAAAGGTGTTGTCATAAATATTATTTTGTGTAAAACCATTTTACTAGTATAAAGTTTGCTCGTTGACTAATATTGAAAAATTATTTTTGTTAATAATATAGTTGCTATTATTTGTAAATATTAAATTAAGTATCTATTCTAGCTAGCATATAGGTATAGTTAGTAATATTCTATAAACAGTTATTCTATATATAGTTAGCTGGAAGATAGCTAATGCCATTGTTAGAATCTGACCTATTTTCCCCAACTTTAGGTGGAGACTTTGAGACACATTGGTTGCAAAGACAAGGCAAGTACTTCTAGGGTTTTGATTCATTTACTTCATGTCATGTTCTTTTTCATATTGACACATTGTTACACGATATGTTCTTGTACTCTGGTTCATGTTCTTTACTTATATCTGGGGGAGGGAAAATACTACAGATATATGACCAAAGCCCAACCTAGGACTTATGTAAATAGCTTAGGTCTCACATTGTGTACGTGGGATTCTAAGTCCTACCATTATTTGTGCTTCATGTTCTTTCTCCAGCCGGTCACATATTCTAGTAATTATTTCAAAAATTCATATGTCATGACCTTTTGATTTCATGTTTCAGTCTGGTAGATTATGGATTTACACTTCATGTTCATCCTGTTTCATTGTTCTTTTTCATTGTTCACATGTTGTACTTGTTTTATTATCGTAGAATGTACTTTGCTCTGCTCTTGACTGGATATGTTGCAGGTGAATTTGAGGCAATATATTTTATGGGCAGGAACCCGAGGACTTAGTTGAGTAGGACTATACTATAATTCAGGACCTATTTGTTGCTGCAGACATTTAGATATAGTTTCATTTTGTATAATAGAGCTTACTTTTGGACTTTATAACATTGTATTATGTTGAACTCTGTAACGTAATAGATGCTGTGATTTGGATTTTGTCTTATTTGGTGAAGTTCTTTAGATACTTAGTACAACTTACTACGTTGATTCTTTAAACCCCCTATTTTGATAAATTTTATTTGTTTTATTCGATATTTTATGGTCTTTTTTTATATTTACTAAATAAGTTAATATAAAATGATATGAATATCTTCTGTATATGTATACTAGCTAGAAGTGATTATCACATAGATAATTATTAAATTATTTTGGTAAAAGTTATTCTTACCAAAATATGGTTAAGAATTTTTGTATCGGATATTCCTAATAGCTATTGATTTTTAGTATTCATGAATATTCCTAGAAATTTCTATATATAGAAATACACCCATATATTATACATATGTGTATATGAAAGCCTTATATATATATACACTTTATAAATTTATTAACTGAGTTATGATTATAGAATTCTTTTAGGCTTATATATATATATATATATATATATATATATATATATATATATATATATATATATAGACACACACACACACACACACAAAAGTATATATAGGTAAATCTTTTAATTAAAAAAATTAACTGCTATTGTTCCTAGTGAACAGTAGCTATAATAGGCCGACACCCCCCATGTCTATTTCCGTAAGGAAAGGAGGAAAAGCCCAAGCCGCAAGCTCCCAACTCAAAAAATTCTCAATCAAATCTTTTCGAATTTGAACTTCCTTAACCCCTATCCAATTCTCCACGGGATAACCCAAATCCTAGTAGAATTCGTGGTGTAATTTAATAGGTAATTTGAATCTAAAACCGATCAAAATATAGTTTTAAAAGCTATATATATGCGTTCGGGTTGGGAGTCTCTCAAAAGATTCCATCGAAACCTAGCAAGTCTTTGACACAGAGCATTCCCGACCTCTCCCCTAGCCCCAGGCGACCTTGCTCGACGACTGCAGCCGCCTGCAACAGCAGCCTGCTCGTCGGAGAGCCGCCAGCGCACAACCGAACCCGACAGCAAACAGTGCCCCAAACTTTGTTCACGGACCGACAGGTACCATGATTCATAGCTCTGTTTCTTCGCGCACGTTCCATTAAATTTCAATCTACGAATTCTTTTAGATAGTCAATATTGTTGGCCCATTGGTCATATGGTCAACCTGATTTTAATAATTGATCAAACTCTGTCTGGATATACGAAGCTAGTCGGGACATCTCGGATTCTTGGACATGATCGAGATTGGCTATCCATTCCATTCAAGACCGAAGATCTGTTTGCCTACTCGAGTCTGTAATTTCTTATGCAATGTATTTTTTATTTTATTTGAGTCTAGGAATATGTTGTACACCGAGTCGTACTGGCAAATAGGCTATCCCTAAATGAGCTCAAAATATTTTTAAAATGACCTCTCAAAAAGGTTTATAAAAAGGTTTACAAAAAGGTTTTCAAAAAGGTTTTCAAAAATCACCAAAAGCTTTTTCAAAAACCCTAACTAAACCCTGACTTAACCCTGACAGAACTCGGACCGAGTTCGGCCAGAGTTCGGCCAGAGTTTGGTTGTTGGCGGTTGTGATTTTGAATCTTTGGAACTTGATCCTCCTGCAGTTGCGGATTTGACCGAGATTTGCTTAAAGAGTTCTGCCCGAATTCTGACAGAAGTCTGCCTTTGGAACTTCTATAAATAGAGAAGGATTTTGATCATTTCAATTCACTCATTTACTTTTAATCTTCTCTCTATCTAAAGCTTTCAGTCTTCCATAGAGTTTTCTAGAGCTTTCAATTTCAGATCCCAAGCCAGTTACAATCCTCTAGTCAATTTGCCAGTGCGGTACGGTCTAGAAGTTTTTGAGAGATTGTAATCAGAAGGCTTTATTGAAGAATACCTCTTCACATTTGAAGTTGGACGAGTTCTTCGTATCAAAGCTCGCGTTGTAGAAGTTGCAAGGACTTCGTATGAAAACTTGCGGTTTTTCCAATAGTGGATTCAACTGGTAGCAAGAGTTCTACCGACTGGATTAGTCGTCAACAGAGGGATACCAGTATACATCGCTGTCTTTGCGTTTGCTCTCTTAACTTTGCCTTTACATTATTTTAGTTGTGATTAATATTCTGTGATTGTGCTGCTAACCTTTTTAGTTAGCATTATTCTGCTGCCAACTCTATTCACCCCCCTCTAGAGTATTACGCTTTACTATTTCGTTCCTACAATTGGTATCAGAGCGGGTGTTACAGGTAAAGCAAAGGTAACAGTGCAATTATTTATTCATTTTAATTAACTGTTATATAGATTACAGCACAACACATGGCAACTGTGAAATTCACAAGTGAAGGCCAGGCTACAAACAGACCCCCACTGTTTGATGGTACGAATTATACATATTGGAAAACATGGATGAGTTTCTTCTTGAAATCTCATGATTTTGATTTATGGTCCATTGTTCTTGATGGCTATCAAAAGCCACCTCATATAAATGTTGATGGAGTTTTAGTTGAAAAACCCCATAGCAGATATACAGAGGAAGAAAAGAAAAGGGCCAGTCTTGACGCACGTGCCATTAATGCTCTCTTTTGTGCTTTAGACAGAACTAAATTTAACAGGGTGTCTATCTGCACAACGGCTAATGAAGTATGGAAGCTACTCGAAGTCACACATGAAGGCACGACTCAAGTCAAGGAATCTAAAGTCAGCAGACTTACTCAAGAGTACGAGGCGTTCAAAATGAAGCCCAACGAAACAGTTACACAAATGTTCGAGAGGTTCTTGGATATGGTAAATCCTTTGTCCTCCCTAGGCAAAGATTACAGTAACCATGAAAAGATTCGCAAACTCCTGCTAGCTCTCACCAAGAACTAGATTCCAAAGGCTACTGCAATCATTGAAGGGAACGACCTCACAACTATGTCCCTTGAAGTACTCATGGGTAAGCTACTCACTCATGAACTGGAGCTACAAGATTTTGAAGAGCCTGCACCAAAGGAGAAGACTATCGCCCTCAAGGCTCAGCACAGAAAAGCTGCTGAAGATGACTCAGACAGCAGTGGATCTGACGCTGAAGATCAAGCTCTCCTAGCAAGAAGTTCAAAAGATTCATGAGACATGAGAAGAGAGTCAAAGAAAACAACAGCAACAACTGATACCAAGAAGATGCTGTCTGCTATGGTTACAAGAAGAAGGGACACATGAAGAAGAATTGTCCCACAAACTCATCATCAAGCAAGAAGAGCAACAGGTATGAAAAAAAAGAACCTGAAAAGATCAACATCACGAAAATATGCCAACACCAGCATATGGCATGAAAGTGAAGCCAGCGACTCAGAAGACGAACAATTAGAAGACGCTGCAAACGTATGCTTTATGGCATCCGATCAGGTACCTACTGAACCTGTAGTTGATACTTATGATAACTTCACCTTTGAGCAATTAGGAGATGCCTTCAGTGACCTGATGACTGATTACAGGAAACTGCGTAGTAAGTATCAGACCTCTAAGAAGGTACTCAAAGAGTACAAAGGTGAAATAGGTAGACTTACCGACCTACTAGCTGAGGTTAGAAATAATATCAGTGAGTCTGGTGAGCTTTCTTCAATAAAGCTCTTATTACACGAGACTACCAAGTCATCTGAAGAGAAAGACAAAATTATTGACCAACTCAAGGAAGAACTTTCTATAGAGAAGAAAAGTCTTCAATGTGCACAAATCAGAATGGAATCACTTACTTCTGATTATACTAAGTTGTATGACACTTCCAAAAGATTGGAAATTAGGTTAGAAAAACAGCCTGAGCCTGCTGCTTCCTACCCTAACACGTGTCACTTACCGAGAAATCGGAACATTCCCAAACCAAACACTGTCAAACCTAACCCTATCAAACCTTTACCCCAAAAGGTTAAGCCCAAACAAGATTGTAGGTATGCTTTCTTCTATACTAGAAAACCCAAACCTACCAACCATGCACACCACTCAGCTTTCAACACTCGACATGCACAATGTCATTATTGTAGCCTCATTGGTCATATATCATCTGCATGTAGAATGAGAAAGCTTGTAGATTTAAATGTTTATGCTTGGATACCTAAAGCAAACAATTCAGGACCCTACAAGAAATGGGTACCAAAGGTTTCATCTGCAAACTGTTTTGTAGGTGGAACACCCTTCACATGCTAGAAGCAAATGGATCCTCGACAGCGGTTGCTCACGACATATGACCGGTGACGCTACCCTATTTGCAACACTGTCGAAGAAAAAGAAGGAAGGCTATGTCTCCTTCGGTAATAATTTGAAAGGGTATATTATTGGTATCGGTGATGTTGGTAAGTCTCCCTATCCTGTAATTAAGGATGTCTGTCTGGTTACCGAGTTGAAATATAACCTACTCAGCATAAGTCATCTAGCTGATCATGGTTATGGCATCAACTTTGGCAAAGACAAATGTACTATAGTTGATAGCTCAACTGGTAGTACTATCTTTGAAGGTATCAGGGAAGACAATATATATGTTTTCTATTTGTTAGAAGAAACTAACATTTCAGGTAGATGCTTAATGGCCAAAAGTGATGAGAGTCATCTGTGGCATATGAGACTCGGTCACGCTAATATGGATACAATATCAAGATTATCCACAAAGAAGCTAGTACGCGGTTTACCGGACATTACATTCAAGAAGGATTCGGTATGCAGTCAATGTGAAAGGAACAAAGCTACCAGATCCACTTTCAAGTCAGTAAACGTAGTATGTACTACTAGACCTCTACAATTGCTTCATATGGACTTATTTGGTCCTAGCAGAGTTGCTAGCCTCGGAGGTAAACTTTATGCTTTCGTAATTGTAGATGATTTCTCTAGATACACGTGGGTATATTTTTTGACACGCAAGAATGATGCATTATCCGAATTTGTCGCCTTTTGTAAGAAAGTTCAGAATGAAAAAGGTTACATGATCACTCGCATTAGAAGCGATCATGGTGGCGAATTTGAGAATGCTAATTTTGAGCATTTTTGTGACACATACGGTTTTGTACACGAGTTCTCATGCCCTAGGACTCCACAACAAAATGGAGTTGTGGAACGTAAGAACAGAACTCTAACCGAAATGGCCAGAGTGATGTTAAACCAGTTTAGTCTACCCAAATATTTCTGGGCTGAAGCTGTCAACACAGCTTGCTTTGTTCTCAATAGAGTTCTAATTCGACCCAAATCGAAGAAGACTCCATTTGAGTTATGGTTTGATAGAATTCCTTCAGTTTCATACTTTAGAATCTTTAGTTGTAAATGTTTTATTCTTAATACAAAAGACAATTTGGGAAAATTTGATGAAAATGCCGATGAAGGTATATTTTTAGGTTATGCGGCCAAGAGCAAAGGATACAGAGTCTTCAACAAACGTACCATGATCATCGAAGAGTCAATCAATGTCACTTTTGATGAATTGAATCAAATAACGATTGATGACAATGACGAAGATATATCGGTACCAAGCTCAACTCCAGCTGATTCTCAACCAAGCTCTGCACTAGCTGAACCTCCTAGAGAAGATCCAGGAACCAGCTACCTTCAGAATGAAGCGAAAAGGTTGAAATTTACAGCTAATCATCCAAAGGATTTGGTAATTGGTGATATTACCAAGGGAGTAAGTACTCGTACATCCTGTAGAGATATTGTTTCTAGTGTTGCATTTATTTCACAGCTAGAACCTAAAACTATTGATGAAGCATGTAGTGATAGTTTTTGGATAGATACTATGCAAGAGGAATTAAACCAATTTGAATGGAATTAAGTTTGGGAACTTGTTCCCAGGCCTGTTGATCATCAGGTCATTGGCACCCGTTGGGTATTCCGAAACAAACTGAATGAGAATGGTTTAGTGACTCGTAATAAGGCTCGACTCGTAGGTCAAGGATACAATCAAGAAGAAGGTATCGACTACGATGAGACTTATGCCCCAGTTGCGAGATTAGAATCCATTCGCATGTTATGTGCATTTGCATGTTTTCATGATTTCAAACTTTTTCAAATGGATATGAAAAGTGCTTTTTTAAATGGATTTATAAAATAAGAAGTTTTTGTAGCACAACCTCCAGGTTTCACGGATTTCAAAAACCCAGATCATGTTTTCAAGTTGAAGAAAGCTCTATACGGTTTAAAACAAGCCCCTTGTGCTTGGTATGATCGTTTAAGCTCTTTTCTACTTGACAACGGTTTTTCAAAAGGGAAGGTTGACACTACACTGTTTATTAAATCTTTTAATGGCAAGCTACTTTTAATTCAAATTTATATTGATGATATTATATTTGGATCTACTGATGAATCTCTGTGTCAAGAATTTTCTAAGTGTATGCAGAATGAGTTTTAGATGAGCATGATGGGAGAGCTGAAATTCTTTCTCGGACTGCAAATCAAACAAACTGATAATGGGACATTCATAAATCAAGCCAAGTACACAAAAGACTTGCGAAAGAAGTTCGATCTGGACAATGTCAAACCTATTGGCACTCCAATGGCAAGTTCAACAAAGCTTGATTCAGATGAACAAGGCAAGCCAGTCGACACACGTAAGTATCGAGGTATGATTGGTAGTTTACTTTATTTAACTGCTAGTCGTCCAGATATAATGTTTAGTGTTTGCCTGTGTGCACGTTTTCAAGCTAACCCAAAGGAATCACATCTGTCCGCAGTTAAGCGTATCTTTCGATACCTTAAAGGCACTTCTTCTGTTGGCTTGTGGTATCCCAAACTAAGTCTTTTGACCTTATTGGTTATTCGGATGCAGATTTTGCTGGATGCAAAGTTGATAGAAAAAGTACAAATGGCACATGTCATTTCTTAGGCAAAGCTTTAGTCTCTTGGTTTAGTAAAAAGCAAAATTCTGTAGCCCTATCAACAACAGAGGCTGAGTACATCACCGCAGGACGTTGTTGTGCTCAGATTTTGTGGATGAAATAAACCCTAGAAGACTATGATTTATTTTACACACTTATTCCCATTTTCTGTGATAACACGAGCACTATTAATTTGACTAAGAATCCAGTATGTCACTCTCGTACTAAACATATCGAGATTCGACATCATTTTCTTAGAGATCATCATCAAAATGGAGATATAAACCTTGTGTACATAGATACTGAAAATCAATTAGCTGACATCTTCACTAAACCTCTAGCGGAAGATCGTTTCAATTATTTACGTCAAGAATTAGGAATTTTGGACGTCAATAATATTAATTGATTTTGTTTTATGATTATATATCATTATGCAAAAACTGTGTTAGAGACAAGCCAATAAAGAGTCTGTCTGTCACCACAACTACGGTTGAAGCGAAGCGGTACTTAAGAGTTCCCCGGTGAACCTCCGCCAGCTGGGACAGTACTCCTACAGCTAATCTGAGACAGTTGCAGTGTAACGACATTTAATTCATAAAATAATATTAATTATGTTAATTGAAGGCCAAAATAACTAATCTTTGAATTAAATATTTGACATGAGATAATGAAAAAGAATGGCAAAAATCAACTTTGAAGAACCCTAGGCGAATTCGGCCAGAGCTCTGACCGAATTCAGCCCGAGTTCGGTTGAGGGTATCTGTGTATATATCCAGAACCCGAGCAGCCCTTCTCTTTCATTGCTTCCAAACCATTTCAAACAGCAGCAGCAGCCGACCCGAGCCATCAAACCCTAGTTCTTCACCAATCTTTTCCTTCCAATTTACTTGGTGAAATCTCTCCAAAATTTGGAATCGTGCGGATATCGTCATTCTCTACAACATATCTTGATCTTGTGAGGTATAACTCCCTCTCTCTCCACCTTTCAATTAGTGCATTTTTATTCCAATTTGCACATATGGCTCCTAAATTCAATCCATCTAAGAGAAAGAAGACGACCCCTAGTGAGGAAGGGTCATCTTCGCATCCACATACGGATTCACTCTTTTCGCCGGTCCAAACGAGCAACGGTGCGTTCTATGGGTTTTTCTTTCAAACCCTCGACCAAGCCCTACTGTGGTATGGTGATTTTTCTATGCGATCCATATGCACAGACGCTCTAGTCAAATGGACTGTGTTTCCTGATCATCGTCATTTGTTTGAGGCATTAGGGTTACACTTATTTGTTAAAATATGCTTTCCTATAGCAACTAATGCCATTAGATTGTTCTATTGCAATCTCATATTAGACACTTTCGATGTGACCACACGTGTTGGAGGTATTGATATCAATTTCGATGATAGCCTCTTAGCGAAGATCCTTGGTATCCCGAACGAAGGTGAACCGCTAGTCGATATCACTGATTTTGACTTTTCCGAAGGCACGACACTCGCAAGTTTCAAAGCGGAACTCTGTGCACTTGATAGAGTACGGTCTGGAAAGTTCAAGGCTAACAACCTGAACTTGTTTAACTATGAATTGTATCGCATCATCTATTCCACTATTCTTCCAAAATCTACTTCAAAGGATGATGTGACTTCTCTTGAGCTGTCCGCCATGTACCACATTTTTAAGGGGATTCCATTTTCTGCCCCTAAGACCATGATTCAGATGATGGGTCGTTGTCGTGCAAGAGATAGAAATCTCTCTTACGCGATGATTCTCCCACGCATCTTTCAGCGCTTTGACATCGATCTGTCGACTTGTACTCAGGACCCTGAGCCCAAGTTT
The DNA here is from genome assembly GCA_029216955.1 of Iris pallida. Taxonomy (NCBI): domain Eukaryota; kingdom Viridiplantae; phylum Streptophyta; class Magnoliopsida; order Asparagales; family Iridaceae; genus Iris; species Iris pallida. The sequence continues at coordinate 20,067,535 of JANAVB010036019.1, forward strand.
CTTCAGTTATCTCGTCGTAGCATGATTGCTACAGCTCCACCTACTGCTCCTCCTACTGCACCTCCTCCAACACCTCATCAGTATGCCATGACATTTGAGGGCATACATCAGTATTTATCTGCTTTGCACGTCTCGATGACGGACATGGCTCGCGAGCGTGAGTTCCGCGATGTCACCCGTTATCAGGCGATGGCAAACTCCTTGGCTGATCTTCGTTTTGCTCAGACTGGTCATTCAGCCAGTTCCATCCCTCGAGATCCAGCTTTTTCGGGTTACCGCTATGAGGATGAGGCTGTCCATGCCTACTTCCAGCCAGGTAACGCCTATGATTGGTATCGTGCACCTCGTGACTACGTTGGTGAGTTCTATGCTGGCGCCCCTACTCATCCTTCTGGTGCTGGTACTTCTGGTGCTGGTCCTTCAGGACATACTGGTCGAGCTGACGTTGGTGATGACGAGGAGATGTGATTTGATTTTTTAGTGACATGCTATTGTATACTTGGAAATGCTCCAACATTCCAAGTTTTTATCAGTATTTCTTTTTATCAGTACTTTTGATATTTATCAGCACTTTGTAGTATGCTTTCAGTACTTTTATCTTCATGGACATGCTTATGGTGTTTCGTTTATGATATTTCAGTTTATTTCAGCACTTTGTTTTAGCACTATCTCTTTATACTGCTTCTTCATTACAAACTGCCTGTGAAATAGCATGCCTGAGATTTCTTTTATGTTTTTGAAACAATAGCATGCCTGTGATAATATTCTTTAGAGAAAATACATGCCTGCAATGATATCTCTCTAATTTTTATGCCTTATCTCTTTTATATGTTTTCTCACTATTTGTTCCTTATGCATTAAATTGCGGGGGAGCCTTCTGCATTAAATGCGGGGGAGCTTTCTCTTTTTGCAATTATTTTGCTAAGTGACAAAGGGGGAGAAAATTAAAGATCCAATATTTTTTTTGAGTTAATACAGGATATGAACAATTTTTACTTTTTGATATTTTGAACAAGCTTAGCTTAATGTTATATCATTCATAGTTTGTCAATTATCGAAATGGGGAAGATTGTTGGCCCATTGGTCATATGGTCAACCTGATTTTAAGAATTGATCAAACTCTGTCTGGATATACGAAGCTAGTCGGGACATCTCGGATTCTTGGACATGATCGAGATTGGCTATCTACTCCATTCAAGATCGAAGATCTGTTTGCCTACTCGAGTCTGTAATTTCTTATGCAATGTATTTTTTATTTTATTTGAGTCTAGAAATATGTTGTACACCGAGTCGTACTGGCAAATAGGCTATCCCTAAATGAGTTCAAAATGTTTTTAAAATGACCTCTCAAAAAGGTTTATAAAAAGGTTTATAAAAAGGTTTTCAAAAATCACCAAAAGCTTTTTCAAAAACCCTAACTAAACCCTGACTTAACCCTGACAGAACTCGGACCGAGTTCGGCCAGAGTTCGGCCAGAGTTCGGTTGGTGGCCGTTGTGATTTTGAATCTTTGGAACTTGGTCCTCCTGCAGTTGTAGATTTGACCGAGATTTGCTCAAAGAGTTCTGCCCGAATTCTGCCCGAATTCTGACAGAAATCTGCCTTTGGAACTTCTATAAATAGAGAAGGATTTCGATCATTTCAATTCACTCATTTACTTTCAATCTTCTCTCTATCTAAAGCTTTCAGTCTTCCAAAGAGTTTTCTAGAGCTTTCAATTTCAGATCCCAAGCCAGTTACAATCCTCTAGCCAATTTGCCAGTGCGGTACGGTCTAGAAGTTTCTGAGAGATTGTAATCAGAAGGCTTGATTGAAGAATACCTCTTCACATTTGAAGTTGGACGAGTTCTTCGTATCAAAGCTCGCGTTGTAGAAGTTGCAAGGACTTCGTAAGAAAACTTGCGGTTTTTCCAATAGTGGATTCAACTGGTAGCAAGAGTTCTACCGACTGGATTAGACCTCAACAGAGGGATACCAGTATACATCGATGTCTTTGCATTTGCTCTCTTAACTTTGCCTTTATATTATTTTAGTTGTGATTAATATTCTGTGATTGTGCTGCTAACCTTTTTAGTTAGCATTATTCCGCTGCCAACTCTATTCACCCCCCTCTAGAGTATTACGTTTTACTATTTCGTTCCTACAAATATAACCCTCTTCGAGTCCCTTCAAAGGGATTTGGATTTAACCCTCTACATCGACGTACAACTTGATGCGAAGTCGGCCAAAAACTGCTCAAAAAATAGAGCAAAGAGGCTGTCCAAACCCCCAACTTGGAAGCCAGTTTCTGAACAATATATTAGGGTTTTTGATAAAGTAATTGAAAATAGACGAAGATAATAAATACGAGATTAAAACGCAATTTCTGGAATTACTTTTCACCTAGCATGCATGAAGTTATACGTAGTTGAAGATTCAAGAAAAACTGACTTTTCTAAACTAGAAACCTTAGAAAATTTCCCGATACGGCATGCGCCCCGACAAATCGGGCGACATGGTTGTGCACTATATGCATCGAAAGGCGCGTATGGATGTTGTCGACGTGTGGGAACGACGAAACTCGATTTTGTTGCGTCTGTGTGACGAAATCAGTGCATATCTATCAAGATACTTCTGTATCGATCTTTTACAAACTTGGCCATAACTTCGTGTACAGTCGTCGATTCGAGACGAAACTTATGACAACAGGACCATATCAAAATTTTGGTCCTGTGTGCCAAGTTTGATCCGATTCTGAGAAGATAGACAGGAACGCCTAATTGGCGGGCCCGCGACCTGATCCAACGGACAAAATTATATACGGCCCACCGGAATCCAACTTTGGACATACGGTTGGGTTTGTATCCTTAAACCGGACCCGTAGACATGTAGTTTGATGAATTTAGAGACCATAGACATTGGCGCGCGTTTTGGTGCAAAATGGGTCTAACGACGGATATCGTTTTTGACCCAAAATTATGATTTTGCCCCTGTTCCAGAATTAGACTTTTGGATAGGCGTTTTCTAGAAATATATTTTACACCGAGAATGTTCTTGATGTTTGTTTCATCATCCGGAGCCGTTCGTGGATTTTGTGTTTCCATTGCTGACGTGATTGATTGTTTGGAGTTGACATTCCCGTACTACCAGGCAAGATACCTTGCCACCTTACTTTGTGATTACTTATTCTTATTTTTAGTTATTTATATTCTGTATTACTTATCTTTTGCGAGTATTATATCACTGTGCGTCCAAGTCACACTTGGGTGCAAGCGACTCTATCGGTTGTTTTACTTGTTTTTGTTATTTCTCTTGCATCGACTTAGCCTAGTGAGCACCCATTGATGATGAGGTATTGGTATATCTCATACAGCCTTGACACTTGCTTTATCACGTGTTATGAGTCATATGTAGGACACGTACTCGCATAGTCGGCTGACCACCGATACGTCTGAGGCGTGCGACGGATAGGAGTAACTGCCAATAGAATTGCATGCTAGTAGACTTGGCAGTTATTAGAGGTTCATATCGGTCATAGAGATGACGATACTAGGCATTGGATGGGGAGAACAATACCTGACATATGGGCTTCTATTACACTTTTCCTTATAACTCGGAAGCTCCGCTGGAGATACGGGTATGCTTACCCCCTCAGGTTGGCCACTGACGTTCTTGAACGTTATGTGCTTGGGTCACTGGTGCCCAAGAGGGGACTATACCGGATCCTATTATCAGCCAGGGCTCATGCATCGAAGGATTGTATCTCAACTGCATATTCACAGTAGAATGGTTAGGAACCCTTTGCATGCATTTCCTGTTTACTCTCTATATATATCACAGTTTATAGGGCATGGTGTTTTCTTGTATCTTGTTACGTCCCTTTGAGGACCTGATTATCTCTCCAGAGTTGTACGATTTCCCGCAGGAGTACGAAGCAACATTGGATCTTTCATACATTGATGACGAGGCATCCCCTATTGATTTCTAGATTATTGATTCATTGAGACATTTGTGGACATTTTTATATCTTTTTTCTTTCTATTTTGCGGAGGTTAGACTCCGATCATTTGAAACTACATTTCATAGCTGTTTGGAGTGGGTATGTCCACCCGGCTATCTCTTTGATACATTATTTATTGGACTCTTATATCTTCTGTGTTGAGCTGTGATGAGATTACATTATTATATTCTGGCCTGTGATTATTTTATATATACAGCTTATGTAGATATACGAGGATCCCATATAATGGGGTATTCTTCGTATATGTGCAGCTGGCATGTCTACGTACTTGGTCCTAAATATTTTAGGACTGGGGCGTTACATGTTTTTGTGGTGGCCCATGCAGGTCAGAAAATAATGTTGGGTTACATGACTGTGCCCAACTAGCTTGCATATAGGAATATGAATAACATCTCATCCAGAACTACTACCTCCTTTGACTTCTAAGATTTTCAAATTTCCTTTGATTACTTGAATTATCTCATACCTAACCTTTCCTAATATCATCCTACTCTCTTCGTGCCAACAGTATGAATCTAAGAAGCGGACGCACTTCTGCCTTGGCCCTCACATCTAGTGAAGTGGCTACCCCGGAGGGACAGAATCATCCGATGACTCTAGTGACATCGTACCAGCCCGTACAGTCGCAACCTACTACGACTCCGATGATGGTGCACCCAGAGATCGAAGCACCCTCAGTCATCCAGGCTAGGCAGACCATTACCGTGCCACCAGAAGGAAATGTACCACTACCACCTCCACCACCATTCCCTCAGCAGTTGCCACCACAGTTAGGACATCAGATGCCTTCACTCCCACTACAAAAAAATAGGGCTTTGTCGACGTTTTTTTCCTCGACGTTTATGGTAAAGTCGGCTTAGACATGATACAACAACGTTCTACAATAAACATTGAAAAATGTCAACGTTTGCTTCTAAATGTCAAGGATTATCGACATTTTTTTCTCGATGTTTATGTTCAAGTCGGCTAAAGTAAGCAAATACCGATACTTTTTATTAACTGTTGAAAAAAATACTAACTTTTCGATGTTTTTCTCGATGTTTTTATTAAACGTTAAAAATTCAACCAAAATTTTATCAAAAACATAGAATAGTGGGAAATGAAACCATTGGATCAAATTTCCCTTTCCTCTAATAATTTTCCTTTCCCTCCTAATCCCTTATAATTTTCACCCTTCAAATTCTAAACCTCTTTTCTTTTGTGTTACTTATTTTGCACATGTTGATTCCCATCCCAACACTCTTCGAGCCCTAGAGCGCTCTTCCCATTTTCGTTCTCTTTCTCTTTCGACGCCTCTATCCCCTCTGATCTACCTCGACTATAGTCAAAACCTGACATCCTAACCCTAATTTTCTTTTCTCCTCCATGGATCTTCTTAGAGACGGTATCTTCCGGGTCTCCGAAGGGGCACTCCAGGCGCTTTCCTCCACCGTCGTGCTCTCGGGCGAGCACATCAACACTTCGTTGACCTCGTCCCCGCCGTCGTCGAGAGGCTCGAAACGGGAACCAACGTGTTTGGGCCGCCACAAGCTTCTCCTCACTCTCATGGAGGTTCGTACGAATAACCATAACCTTAGATTTTTGAATAATTTGTTTAACTTTGATACTTGATCTTGTAGTTTGGAATTTAGGGCTTTAAGAAGATTTGTTGATTGTTAAAAGCTCTCAAATTGGAAAATTTGTCAAATCCTTAGGTTTTTGTTTCCCAACTAAGGCATGATGGAGGAATATGAGTTGATTTCGAGTGATAGCAGAGGTTTTGGGGGGCTTGACCTCTTCCTTCTAGTTTCTAACTATAGGTAGGTGTTGGGATCCTTGATACCCTAAAATGATTAAATGTTCCATTCTAGCAAATCTTGTTTCTCTCATATCATTTGTTTGTCAATTTTGTTTGGATTATGAATCACTATTAGTTGTTCATTTGATTGAATTTTTTTTCATGTTGCTAGGTGACTTACCTATCATGAAGAATATGCAAGGAACCTGTTGTTGCAACTTGGAAACCAAAGGTGAGACTTGTTATGTAGTAAAATTTGAGTATTTTTTAAGGAAACCTCTTCTTGATTTGCTAAAGTATGATGTCTGATTCCAGTTTTTAGTTTTTACTTCTCTATTATTGAATTTTAGAAACTTGTAGATTCAATGGACAAAAGCTTGATATGCTATTGAAGAATGCTTCTAGTTTAGGGTTATAAAACCTATTTTTTAGTATGAAAGCTTGATATGCTACTGAAGAAATTTATCAATTTGCTAAATTTGCTAAATTCGTCAATCATACAGAATCAGTGTGTGATTTCTTAGAAGATAATATCAATTTAGTATGGATTTACTGAATTACATATATCATAAATCAATTTTGTTTCTTACATTTGATTTCACCCTTAAGTTATTCCCTTCTTATAAAATGATGTGATATTATAAGTTTTTAGAGAGAATTGGTACTTCTTAGAGGAAAGCTCAAGTGTAAGGTTGGCGGTGTGTTCACGGTACTGTAAATTTTATGATCCTGGGAAGGATAATTATGAGAACCAATTCTTTAAGAGTGGAATATGTTTACTGTCTTCTAAAAATCATTTCTTGGTTAACTAAGACTTCCTGGCACACAGCAATACCGGAGGAACTCCAAAAGTGGGATAAGGAAGACACCTAATGGAACAAGTAAGATCCCTTCTAACCCCAAGAAGTGTCTTAGACTTATAAAGGGGAAAAATGTTAGATGTCTATCCTAACATGCAATATCAGGGGAATTAATTCAGGTGAAGAATGGACTTAAGCAGAGTTTTTTTTTCAAAAGAAAAAGTCTCAAAAAATGGTTCTGGTGGAACAATTATTCCAGGTGATTGGTTAAACACACAAGAACAAGAACCCAAATGGGATGCAGATTTTACGTGGAAATCCAAATTAGGAAAATCATATTTTGTTTTCTTCTTCCACTATTTTGGATGATTCAAAATACATGATGATCGAATGCTATTTATAAGCACCCTAGAAACCTTCTTCGGGACAAGTATAGACAAAATCCTCAAAATACTCATCTTTCTGGTATACAGTGCAATTTACACCAAAAAAATTCAAATTCAGGTCAGACTCGAAGCAATTTGGAAGAGTCTTACCAACTTAACCGACTTGGCGGCTAGTGGATTTTGTTAGGATTCAAGACATCCCAACATAAATTTCAGAGTGCAAATATGATCTGTATTAGTTATTTGGCAACGTTGAAGTTTTAAACCTATGAGACCTAAGGAATGATATGCGACTTGTTTTGCAAAAGTTTGTAGAAACTTGAATTATTGTGATGTTGAAGGGTTGTTTATTCATGTGAATTGGCATTGATAGACTTTTATTAGTTTAGTATTTATCAAACATCACTTTCTATATTCAATGAGGGCCATCTTATTGTTTGGATGCTGAAACCATCTCCTTGGAAGGAGAACTGGCCTTATTAAGGCTCTTTTTGTTAATGGTAGAATAAAATATACCAGTGATAGTCTTTCATTTGCATTTAGTGGGTGCTAGAGTTATTAATAGGTTACTTGTGGAACAACAATTTCTGTAATCCTCTAAAAGTTGCTGTAAACTTCACTAAACCGAAATGTGGCATTGTTTACTTTCATTCATTTAGTGGATTCATCTTAAGATTTAATCAGGAAAACATCTTTATTCATAAATCTTTCTCTTGGTTGTTAATATTGTTTCTTTTGATATATACACTTTGTGTTCATTAGAATCTATGTCAATTTACACCTCTATTTGGTGAAAGATGTACTCTTTTTGTAACTTTGTTTAAGAATTTTGCTAGAGGTTTTATTGGCCCTATTCATATTTTCACACATAAACAAGTCATTGTTTACTAATAGGTGGGGAGGATGGCGGGTCAGTTTAAAAGCCAAGATTGACACTTTTTAGGAGAAAGATGGAATAAAGCTCCCAAACTACAGAGGGGACAATATTAATGGTGATGCCTTTAACGAGAAATCACGGATTCCAGATCCTAAAAGGATGATCCGTGCTTATACTCAGGCAGCGTCTACACTCAATCTTCTCCGAGCATTTGCCACCGGAGGTTATGCGGTAATGTAGCGAGTCACTGAGTGGAATCTGGACTTCGCACAAAATAGTGAGCAAGGGGATATGTAACCTGTTTTGTTAATAGGGTACATTTGTGAAATCTTGAAGAAGCATAAATCTGTATACTATCTAAAAATAGAAAGTGGGAACGCATAATAATTAATGTTTCACCATTGAGCCGGTGTCTAGTGGTAGCAACAATATAGGAGGGGAGGAGTGGACATGAGTTTGAATCTAAGCCCAGGATTCAACGGGAGGGGGTATTAATGCTAGTAGCCCAGGACACGAACTGCCATTAATGATTGACCTTATCTCAAAAGTGTTAGTATTACTATTATTACTGCAGTAGTATGATGATGTGACAAAAGCAACAAAGAGGAACATTGGGAGGAGTTCTTCTTTACAATTCCTTAAAGCCAAGCCTAGACACAATCCTTCCCTTAAACCCACAATCTTTCCATGAAGTACCTCCGTGGAAATCCTATATATATGATCATTTTACTGGACTATAGTAACATTAGCTAGACTTGAGGTGGTAAATACAGTAGAAGTAGTAAAAAAAATGTATTCTACTTCTCTTGGTAGGGTACAAGCCAACCAAAAATAGTTGGAAACTATTACTTTCTTATAAACTGTATGTTGGGTATAGAGGCTTCTTCGGAACACTACGTTTATCTAGAACGTAGAACCATTTTAAGGACAAATATGTAAGTGATACATGTTTTAACGATTTTGTGTTGATCTAGTACCATTTTACCTGATGGTGTTCTGCTACTTATTGTTTCAATTTTACTGCGACCATGAGTTGTAGCTTCTTATAGTAAATATAGGCCACTTTTAATTGAACTTTCATATTTATTTTGCTTTTACTACTAATGGTTGCTTTGTAACCATCATTTCTATTTATCTTCTTTCCATATGTGCTAATCTTTTTCATTTTGAAATTTTCACAAAGATCAACCACGTTGAAGCTTATGTCGGGAAGTCGAAAGTGAAGTCAGCTGATACATGCCATTGCAGTTCCATTTAACCTTACCTAATTTAGTTTTCTATATCAGGATTAACTCCTTAGTCAATATTGTGGAACACGGAAGCTTTGCGGGCAGCAAATACATTGGGTATTGTGAGCAAGTATCCTTTGTTGAGATTTAGAGCATGACACACTTCAGACATTAGTGTTACCTTGCTTTTGTAGTTGAATAAAAATGTTTTCCATGAAATTTACTATCCTGGATATGATATAGTGGTTGATGCAACTGATAATCTGCCAAATCGCTATATGATCAGTTACTACTGTGTGTTACTGAACAAGGTAAATATTTTCTATTTTAAGTTTTTTTCTTTATAAATACCTAATTTAATATTTACAGATGAACATAACATGCTTGGAGCTGTGAACACACATTTCATGTTGAAAAACTCAAAACCTGTCCATATCTAGTCAAGACCCCGACAACCTGAATAGATGCTATTTTGCATAGTTTTGTATCAAAAGATGGAAATTAAAATAAAATCTAACATGTCTGCAGGATATTTAAAATCACTAAAGGTTCAACCCACCGCCCAAAGGACTCCTTATAGCAGATGAGAACATTTTACTTGTCAAATAGGTTTTCTTGGAACAACTTTTAATTTAGGTAAGAAACCACTCTCACACCCAGATTCTGACTTCAATGGCCTCAGCACTCCGCCCCGGCCTGAACATGAACAAGACTTCTCTTTACATAATCGATTTATACTAGTAGTTGATCCCTCATTCGTTACTTACAATGTTGTTCATGCGGTTATCTTCTATTGCCAAAAGCACTGTACTACCATGTACATAGTCTATGTATGCGAAGACAGGAAGATATGTGACTACTAAATGCTAAATTGTAACTTCTTAACAGTTAATCAATATGCTTCAAATGGGGTTCTAAATAGTAAATACCTCAACATTTCATGGTTTCAGCTTTTTCTGGGTCTACTACTTGCTAACCAAATGTTGATTCTTTACTACTAAGTTCCAATCTATGTTAGTATCTTGATACATGGTATGCATGTTTTGATACGATACGATGTGATATACTATCAGTTCGTTACATATCGTGGATCCGATATGATACATTAGGCTGATAGGTAGTATTGATTTTTTTTATTATTGAGTCATGTAATGTATACATAATAATGTCCATTCTAGAGGTAGGTAGACCTGTAAAAATGAAAAAAAAACTATGAGAAATATATTAAATAATGTTTCATATATGGATTTAGAAGTATAGGTGGTCTCCTAGAGTTATTATATCCTACAATACACGATACGATACATTTCACAAGCAAATTGATACATGAGTTGACAACCTAGGTTTGAATACAACTTTCACGAAATGCTTGGCTAATCCAGTAGTAGTCAGGCTAATTTAGTACTTGCCTTACATTCATTTTATATGCCGCAGGCTGACATTTTGGTTTGAGGATATACTAGTTGGAACTCGAGGCGTGTTGTTCAAGTAGCTGACAGGGTTTTTTCCCAAGGTGCATTCCTTTATTTCCTTTTACCTTGATTATTGTAAGGCAGTATTTAATTGACAACAATTGATATATGAGAAAGGATTTAAGCGGGTGATAGTATGATGTTATATTATAATCGATGTGGAACCTCAGCTGCCTCACTAGCATATCCTTGTCCTGATCGCCATATGGCATGCGAATAATTTTGTATATGATGCATGAAGTTTTTATAGCTAAGCTGGCGGCAGTCAATTTCAGTGGAAAGTTTAAGCTGATAGGTATTTCATATTCAGAAGATAAAAACAACAGTAAATAATTTAAGAGATACAACTTACTATGTTTTCTGGAAAGCACAGGCTGGCAGCCAATTTAGTATTTGCCTTACATTCATTTTAAATGCTGCAGGCTGACATTTTGGTTCGAGGATATACTGGTTGGAACTCGAGGCGTGCTATTCAAGTAATTGACAGGGTTTTTCCCAAGGTGCAATCCTTCGTTTCCTTTTACCTTGATTATTTTAAGGCAATATTTAATGACAACAATTGATATATGTGAAAGGATTTAAGCGGATGATAGTACGATATTATGTTATAATCGATGTGGAACATTATTTGCCTCACTAGCATATCCTTGTCCTAATCGCCATATGGCATGTGAATAATTTTGTATATGATGCATGAAGTTTTTATAGCTAAGCTGGCGGAAGTCAATTTTAGTGCAAAGTTTAACCTGATAGGTATTTCATATTCAGAAAATAAAATCAACAGTAAATGATTTAAGAGATGCAACTTACTTTGTTTTTTGGAAGGCACAGGCTGACAGTCAATTTAGTACTTGCCTTACATTCATTTTACATGCTGCAGTCTGACATTTTGGTTCGAGGATATACTGGTTGGAACTCGAGGCGTGCTGTTCAGGTAATTGACCGGGTTTTTCCCAAGGTACATACCTTCATTTCCTTTTACCTTGATTATTATAAGGCAGTATTTAATTGATGACAATTGTTATATGCGAAAGGATTTAAGCGGGTGATAGTATGATGTTATGTTATAATTGATGTGGAACCTCAGCTGCGTCACTAGCATATCCTTATCCTGATCGCCATATGGCCTGTGAATAATTTTGTATATGATGTATGAAGTTTTTATAGCTAACCTGGTGGAAGTCAATTTTAGTAGAAAGTTTAAGCTGATAGGTATTTCATATTCAGAAGATGAAAACAACAGTAAATGATTTAAGAGATGCAACTTACTTTATTTTCTGGAAAGCACAAAAATGTAGCATGCTAACAGTAGAAGTGAACTGAATGATGAATAAATTGAGCTTGCATGTCAATCTCAGCTCGACTGGATTGCACCCTATGATGAACACCGAGGAAAAAGATTTCTATTTTTTTGTACATATTTCAGATGATGTAGTTCCATTATAAATGGATGATTTCTTGTTTGAAGGGAAAGAAATGCCATTTGCACAAATCATAGTGATCAGTTCATTTTATTATTTTTCTTATGATAATTTTGATTTTAATATCTTCAAAATGTGTCATTAAACTTGTTTTTTATTGTTGCATGCAGGTGTTGATAGTTGTTGTTGTTCAAATCTCCATCTTTCGTTTAGTGGGATCATCTTTCGGAGAACCAAAGTCTAGTATATAATTTATATATTATTTTTAAAAAAATTACTTTATGTATTTTTGTTATAAAGATCAACTGTTGTCATATGTTATTTAAGTTATAATGTTCAATTTAACTACTTTTGTTGAATTTATAATCTTAATTGGAGTGCATGGCAAATATATTCAATTTTTTTAAATGGCTTTAACTTTACCGAAGTTTTTGGTAAATGCTGGAAAATTTTCAGCCATTAACACAAATCGCAACCATTTAGAAAAAAGGTTGGGAAAAATTGTTAAGTTCTCCGACATTTTTGTTAGAATATTGAAAAATTGTCAACCATGGATACAAATTCCTGATGTTTATTAAACGTTGCTGCAAACGTTGGCTTTGTTTTTGCCCACGTTTATTGTGAACGTCGTAAATTTCCAACTACGTCAACGACGATGATTGTGAGAAACGTTGATCAAACGTCCGTAAAACATATGTCGACGTTTTTAGACCTTTTTCCGACATTTATAAAATGTTGGAAAAAATTAATTTTGTTGTAGTGTCCCGACTGATGGGAGCCCTCTTCTAGTTAATGTATGCCATAATGTAGGCTCAGTGGCAGCAAACTGAGCTAATACGACGAACTATGATGGCAGCATTGGCTAGGCCTCCACCTCCACCCCCGACACCAGCACTAACACTGGCTCTGCATCCTTATGAAGGCTCGATCAAGAACTTCACAGACATGAACCCCAAGCCCTTCAGAGGAACGGAGAAGCTACTAGAGGTGTCTTAATAGCTTATTAGTACGGAGAAGCTACTGAAGGCATCCCAGTTACCAACTCAAGATTGGATGACAGCAGTGGACCTACTATTAGAGGATAATGCCCGCCACTGGTGGAAGGCGAAAGAAAGGCGATTAGGCATTGGGATCACCTGGAAGCAGTTCTATGATCTATTCTATAAAAGATTCTTTCCCATTCATCACTACAAAAAAGTGTGTTTCTGGGACGCCAAAAATCCGTCTTAAAAAGACCCATATCAGTCCTAAATTGTAATTTGGGACGAATTTTAGGACGGTAAGTGATGGTGCTATTAGGGTGACGTGGCAAAAAGTTTTAAGACGGAAAATGCCGTCCTAATTCGGTTTAGGGTCGAAAAATCTAACCGTACCAAAAGAGTTTTGAGTTATTATATTTTACGACGGTTTACAAAACTGTCCCAAAATAAAAGAGTTTGGGACGAATAACATCCGTCCTAAACAAATTTGCCATCGTTACAAAAGGATGTCGTTTATATCTAGGACAATTACATACCCGTCCCAAAAGTAATACTTATGAAATTATTGTTTGTATTTTCCAGCTATAAAATATACAATTTAAATACACATAACATAATTCATATGATCATGGCCGTTATCAAGTTTGTCCTCAAATGTATCTCCAGGTATCAGAGCTCCAATACAAAAAAGCTTAACAACATCAAACAATCTTTACCATTAAGTAGAAGACAACAAAATCTATATATAATTATATATGATCAATTGATAAACAACAAAAAGCTTAACATTAAGCATCTAAACCACCATCTCCAAAATAAATCCAAAACACAATACATCACCCACACCATCAGTTATAAAATGAACCCATTGTCTCCACCATTACATACAAAATTCTGAACCCATTAAGCACAACACCATGTTTTTGAACATTAGTATATCCCACATGAACCCAGAAAATTAACCCAAATTTTTTTCCATCACAAGATCGTCGTCCATCATTTTAGCATATCCAGAATGCTTTTGAAGGACCTGCAAATGAAGATATGCCAATGTACTAGCAAGAAAAAATTGAGTTCGAAGTTTAGATTTTTCATGAGTGTGTCACTAGCTTCTGAAAGTGTACTTCCACAATAAAAAGATTGAGTTCGAAGTTTAGATTTTTCAGTATGCTACAATGAAATTGTAATCATAAAAACCATAGAAGCAAGAAAAAAAGAACATATAATAGCAATAAATATACCTTTGCAATTTTCTAGGATTGTCGATAGGTACGAACTGCAAGCATCTATGATGGGTGAAGCACCACATTTCCACTTGTTCACATGATTTTTCAAGTTTGTAACAGTAGCCATGTAACCATTCAAACCAGCGGCCAGTATATGGTAGCAGATATTCCCAAGAACCTGCACCAACAATACGTATTAGCCGGTGAACATAGGACGATAACTCACGAATCACAAGTACAAATTATTCATCTTACATAGGCATAGTCACAATCAAATTTCGATGGTAAGGAACCACGAGCCAAAGAAGTGGCAGATGGAATTGAACTTCTTTCCTTTATATGTGCCTTCTTTCTGGAGGATAAAGTATATATTTAGTACATTGGAATAATATATTCACAATAATAGTCCACAAATGAGTAATAGAAAATTGTAACTTCAGAGCATGTAGTGTATGTTACATTTAGAGCCAATTAAACTAAAATAAAATGAATCTAACAAAAAATGCATAGAATTAGCAACAGAAGTATCTCAAAAAGTAAATGGTACTTACCAATCGCTTGGTCATCTGTCCCCACCAGCTGGGCTAGGAACTTCTCTGTCTCAATCTGAGAAGCAAACAAGTAAAATGAGAAGAAAAAAGAAAGTGGAACTAAAATAAGGACGCTTAAATGATTCAAAACCACATTCATGGGGTCAGTGTTCATGATTCAAAACACACATCCTTCAGGATGCAAGAGCCAGCCTCAATGTCGTGCCTAATATTAATACAAATACAATATTATCAAAGATAAAACTGCTTCACGAAAATATGTTTTAAACTATCTATGTTTTTGTTTTTATTTTTAATTGTCATATCCATGCCGTATTGTGTCCTAGTTTTTTACAATTTGTCGTATCGCCATATCATATCCCCGTTACACATATCCGTATCTGTGCTTCATAGCTACAATTAGACTCGTATCCTCAGTATGCTAAGGTGGACCCTTGGTTCAATCTATAAAAATATAGACTAAACCTTGGTCTGAATGGCCTATTTATCCTAAAACAGAGAAAATTTTACTGTATTTTCCTACAATGATAGAGAAGTACCTATTTCAACATGTAATATTGTGCAGCTGCTCTTTGCCAAAGAATTTTTTGTTTGTTTCATTTGTTTAACACACACACATGCACACACACTTAGAGATATATCTAGTCCAAGTGTCTGTTGAACTGAACCAGAATCAAGTTTGAATTTTGCACCTTAATTTTAGTTTTTAGTTTTCCACACTATTAGAATACTTATTGCATATTTTTTTCTCTGATTAGAGTTTGAGATTTCTTACTCCGTCAAAAAATGATCTAGGGTGTCAGAGATTCATTAAAAACTCAAGGTTTTCTTGCTATATAATTATCAAATGAGAGATGGATGGTTGAGGCTCCTTTTCTAAGGTTATCAAAAACATAGGCAAGATAGCATGTTTCTTTTTAGGTGAGAAAATAGGCTCTCTTGATCCTCTCCATTATCTTACATATTTTTCTGTAAATATAACAAAAGCAACTTTATAGACATATTTGCTTCTCAGTAGTGAACAATTTTATTTTTGTCTTGAAATAAACCTTTCAGTAATTCCATAATATTTTAGATGGGGTATAATTAACCTCAAAGTTACTTACAGGTATACTCTCCAAGTTATAGTATCTGTATCATTGATCTGAATATCTGATCTTTCAGGTTGTTTGCAGCTCCATGTCAAGTCTAAAAGTTTATCTGAGTATTTGCTTCTATCTCCCAAACAATCTGACATGTTCCTCTTGTTAACAAAATGCTGGTGATACACTGTTAGTAATTAGGATTTTGGTAATGAATCAAGTATCATGTGCAACAGTGCATGAACTCCACTGATTAGCATACACCATTGTTCTATAAATTTATTGTTGGTATACATTGTCACTTAAAGCGATGAGTGCAATCCTATATATATATTTATTCATCCCTAAGAAAAATGAATTCTACTGCAGCAAAAGAAATGTATCAAATTGCTTTCTTATTTTGCTTCTGAGTGTTGTCAGATTTATTCATGTAGCAGTTTGATACCATCAAAAACCATTTCTTAACAAATTTTCCAAATGTTTTGTGTTCCCCTAAAACTTGATTGCACAAGTAAACGTATACCCCAGGTGGTTGAATAAAGATGTATATAAGTATATATAATTTTTTATTACTGTATCATATATGGTAAGACACATCGTCTCATGGGGAATTTAATACAAAAGTAATATAGTCGTACATATATTATAAATGATACACGTTGAAAAACAATAAGGAGCACCATCAATCATTATGTTACAACTTTTTCGATGTCGCCTAGCGCCACTTAAGCCCACCCAAGCCCTTCTTATTTTCTTTCATAAGCTACCTAGCGGCTGCTTCCGACTTTCATAACATTGTTAACAACCCTTCCAGGGAATGCTAATAATGGTCAATCTGCTTATGATGCTTAATCTTGACATAATTTAGATGCGAGAGGTAGGCTTCTAGGTTTATTTTCTAGTCTTTATTGTGTTTTATTGTTAACAACCCTTCTACGGACATTTCTGATCCAGTAGTTCATTAGGTTTGCATCCATTATGTTTATCCCCATATTCTTTTACCGAAAGAAATAATCCAGACACATTTCAACAAGAAATTCACAAGCATTTTCAACAAGACAGATATTTCAATATTATTGCTACCTATAAAATTATAAGTCATGCCCTCATGTAGTGTGCTTGATCTGAAATTGTGGTGAGAGTAGAGAATTGTAGAACTAAAGATATACAATTGTGGTGGGAGTTGAGAATATAAAAACTATCTTTTGTAGTGGTGCATATATTGGCCGTCACTTAAAAATCATACTATATATCCTCATTAATCAGGTTCACAAGTTAAGTGTAGAATAAGTCTACAAAGGAAAGAGGAAACAATCAAGACCAGAACTAAAATGAGTGCAATAGCTACATTATGGTTACTCCACCAGATCTTTGAAACAAAATAGTGTCTATATGCATGAACTTAACGAAGCCCAATCGAATGACAAGCAATTCTAATTTGAAATCAACTATAAATCAAAAAATAAACATGTGTATATGTTTAGACTTGAGAAAAATACCTCTGGAACGCGGAACCATATAATGAAGTAATACCAACACAGCTTTTTCAGATAGCATCCTTTAAGCATCATCGTCCTCAACAAACCCGTCCCCTCACTAACTCTCCCTTTCTTAGAAAGACCACATATTAGTATATTAAATATCATGATGTTCGAACATATACTGCCCTTCCCTCTCCACACTTAGAGAAAATGCATGAGCGTGGCTTAAGTAGTTGCATTCTGCCTGCGTCCGTGCTTGGGAATTTTATCGAACAACTAGAAGACGACATCCAGCCAATCCCACTGAAACATGAGCTTTATAAGTATATTGAAGCAATATGTGTCGACACTGACTCCCAGCCACAGGGCACTCAAAAAGATCTCGTGGACGCCTTCACGTTCTGCCATCAATGGAAGTCCGAAATTGGCAACAATGTGCTAATTGTCGTTCTTGATTCCTCACTATATTTCTGTAAATATTTATGACCCTCTAGAAGAAGTCGTCCAAGAGCAGTCATTTTTCACGCTTCACCTTTTCTAAGTGTGTAAAGATTCATGGAGTCAAACCTGCGCATGTAGGTGAACTTGATTCCGTGGGCTTGTAGTACGGGAGAGTAGAGAGCTTGGTGATGGCCGTTGGGATGAGCTTTGGGCGTGAGCCAATCCTTGTAGGCACCGTCGCAACGAAAACTCAGCGATGTCCTAAGAAAAAACAAGTGCTAAGATTCATGGAGTCAAACCTGCTATTAGAAACTAACTCTAGTTAATTGAATTGACATTATTTCATGTCCTAAGAAAAAACAAGTGCTAAGAACATATTCTCATGAATATACATTGTTTCATTCTACAGCCTTTGGGGTTGGAAGTACCTCAAGCATAGCCACTATTTGCATGTCTTTTGAATAGCAAGATAAAGTCAGTACCCATGTATCATATTTTGTATCTTTAGTTCCTTAGTTTGTCAGCTAGAGCGTACGTCACTACAACCTTGGCAGAGTAGCTTTATATCAACCCTGGTGGAGAAGGTAGGACAACTAGTACATGTAATTGAATTTTTTTAAAAAAGAAATAATTTTCCACAAATAGTTATCCATTAAAAAATTGAGACAAGTTCCCTATTTGTTACCTAACAGCTCAAGACCATCATTCAGCATATTTTCTTTATGTGAACCTTCCAGACAAAATCATAGTAAAAATAAAACAAGAATTAGAAAAAAAATGACTAGCAACACATCAGTAAATACCACATTGAACAAGGTGTAGCCATAAAGTAATAATTACACAATAAGTGAAAGCATGTAAATGCATAGTAAAAGTCTGGTGTTTGTCAAAAGAGAAATACAAATAAAAATACAAATAAAATATTTATGGATCTTCATGATATCGAATACAAATAAAAATGTTTGTAACTGAATACAAAGTCTATTATCCCAGGATACAAAGTCTATTATCCAAGGATATTTGTTTACTGAGATTTATTTCCATGTGTTTAATAATTTTGATCATCCTGAACATATTATAAATATATCAAGGGTATCATTAATATATTGGGAGTAGTCCATCCACTATAATCAAAATTTGAACTCTTTTCAATTGTAGCAGTAACCTTATTGTTGTCAAACAGGTAATAGCCAGTAGTCTTATGGTACAGTGAAAAAATTCACCATAAACTTTCTTGCATAAGAAAGTTCATATTTATTAACATGGTATTTATCTAACGTGTTATAGACAAGTTGAAGCATGCAACTATATATTCAGAAGGAATTACTCCAGTATGGCTGGCAATCACAAGGATATGGTGACAACCTCACCGGTCAAATATAAGTTTGCAAATGCAGTAATTAAGATGCCAATGTTAGTTACATAGAAGATGCAGAGTGTCGAACCGATCACTAGTCGGTTATGGAACCAACAGAATCGACTTGTTCAAGCTTCGGATATGGCAAAGTCCAACCTTGGATTGTTAGCCAATAAATAATACAGTTTGATCGAGCCTGCTTGATTAAGCTAATATTGATGTTCAACAAGCCTGACTCTGCTTAATCAACTTGTTCAAGCTATGTCATTGTGAAATGATCTCAAACTAGCTAACTCAAAGTTTAACAGACCAAATATAAGACATAAGTACCAAATAGTACTTTAGATGTCATGGTCATCCCATTTGACTAATGAGATGCAAATAAAAAATCAACAAATTTGAGTTTTTCAACTTCATCACCAATAAGCCACATGACTGTTCATAACACATACCACAAATAGAATAATAATAATAATAAGGTGAGCAAGGCACAAAATTATAGACCGTGTTGATCACCAACCTTAACATCATTTCTTCCTTTCTTGAACCTCGAAAGCCTTATATGTATGTCTTCTTCAGAGAGACTGCTATTGCACAAACAAAACACAAGCAGAAAACTAAAACTACTTGCAATACTTCCGACTTTGGTGTGAAAGTGAGAAAGGTATATATATTTGTCAGGTGCATTCTTGTTTCATACATCTGTATTTGTCATTATGTGTCATGCAAATGTGAGAGTAGTACTTCCTATAAAGATTCTCTTATTTCAGCAAAACCCAAAATTTTTATCTGTTGGATCGTAAGATAGTTGTTTCATTCTTTGCTAATTTGGGAGATTAGAACTGTATACGTGAATAATGAAATGTGGATCAGATTCATATGCAAGAAAGTATTCAAACCAGGTATATATGTTGTGCATTCAGTCAAACAAAAAAGCACAGGTGGAAGGCATAAGACCAGACAAGTAGGTACCAAAATAGAAATAAATTTGCAGGAAACATGAGAAGTATATTGAAAAGACAGAAAGGAGAGGAAGAGATAGAAACCTTCAAATGCTGCAAATAGCCAATTAGGTGTGTGAGTGAATTTAGGTTGAAACGAGGGGGTTTAAATAGATTTCAAAAGACCACGTTAAAATATACTCCCCACCAATTTCCACCCCACCCCAACCATCCCGGTTAATTAGAGATGCAATGAATCAATACTTGTGGGAAAAAAAATACTTGTGGCAAAGTTGTAATCAGTTTATCACCTCACCTGTAAAAGATCTAACATTATAGGAAAAGATGGTTAGACCATTTCTGTTTTCTAATATCAACTTCTTAATATAGAGAAATACCAATAAAAAAGGCAGAAATAGTTTCTTATTCTTGGTATAACTCTGTGGTACTTTTCTGAATTCTTTTATTCATGGCCCATGTTTAAAGTATCGGCCGATAACCGATCCGATACAGCCGATACTGATACAGTTTGGCATGTTCCAATCCAATACCGATACGGTCGATATTGATACAGTTTCCAATGACTTGCATAGGTGCATTGTTAATGGATAAATCTGGAAGGGGACCACTCTTACTGGTAAACAAATATTTTTTGGTAGATCTCTAACTCGAGATCACTTGAGTTATACTCCACCCAAAATATTATCTTAACCATCAAAACTATAACCAATTTCTTGTCACCCCAATATTACATAGTTCCCATAATCTATACAGTACAAAAAACCTTAACACAAGTTCATGAAGCCTTCGCTTCGACCATCATTATAAGTTTGCTGATGCAAAACTCAAGCTTTATTGAAGGGCAAAATACAAAAAGAAGAAGAAGAAGACTTACAATCGAAACTGCAGTCACAACTGAAGAAAAAAAAAGTGCATCGCCGGTAGAACCCTAGCCAAATTTCCTACCAGAACCGAACCGTAAGGTCTCATCCCATCGAGCCCTAATTAGTTCTTCTTTGCATGGTCTAAGCAAAATCCCCTTTCCTATTCAAAATCTAGACCAAATGAACATCAGATCGATCCGATTGAAAAAATAGAAGAAGAAGAAGAAGAACAACAACAACAACAACAACTTCTTATCTAGTGGTCATTCTTAGAACCTATCGCGACGATGAATGAAAGAGAGAGAGAGGTGGTTGGAGTTGTGCCGCCGATGAGATGAGGGCGGTGGTGGCGGAGGCCTGGCTCGGGGTCGAAGTGGCGATAAGGGGGAGAGAGAGAGAGTTTGGAGCACCGTTGAAAGGTCGGAGAGAGAGAGAGAGAGAGAGCAAAGGTCGGAGAGTAGCAGCCATAGTTTTTGATCGGAGAGAGATATTTAGGTTGGTTTTGATCAAATGGTGAATAAGTTGTGAATGATTTTGTGATGGACGGTCTAGATTTAGGTCATCCGATCAAATGGTCGTAATGGTAACATGTGGAGGGAAACGTTCCCTCCTAAAATTTGGCAATTAGCTGCCAAATGTTTGGCATTTCTGTCGATATATTTAGGACGATAATGTAAATTATTTGGAACAAAAAGTTTTATTAGTCCCAAATAGTGATCAATTTTCATAATCTATCCCAAAAAAATTCAACTTTTTGTTACCAAGAATTTAGCCGTCCCTAGAACTACACTTTTAGGACTTTTTAGACTAGTATTCCTAATAGTGTCGTCCCCAAAAGTCATTTTTTTTGTAGTGATGTTGGAGACGGTCTATACGACCATTTCCTTCATCTGTAGCAAGAAAATATGATAGTTGATGAGTATAACTAAGAGTTCAATCTCCTGAGTAGATTTGGTGTGGGATTGATCCTGACAGAGTTAGAGAAGGCGAGGAGATTACATCAGGGGCTTGCACCAGAGCTCAAGTCTTATACAACTACACAGTCTCGAGTCTCTCACTCGGCTGTCTTGGAGGAAGCTCGTGCTCATGAGATTCTTCGCAAGGAGCAACAGCAGACATCGAGACATCATACACCAGCAGTTGCACCGGCTAGAGCTACCCAGGATGGATCAATCAGGGGGTCCACAGGACAATACTAGTAGAGGACTATGCCCTATCAGAAGCCCACTTGCAACTTTTGTGGAAAATAAGGTCATATCAGGAATGACTGTCGACTTCGCCTGGGATTGTGTATGAGATGTGGATCGGGACAGCACTTGGCCAGATATTTCCCCGAGCAGCAGGCACTAGTACATGCACATCAGGACTTGAGGCCTACAACTTCAGTACCTCACCCACCATTACCTCCCCAAGGTGTACAGTACAACAAGGCTAGAGCTCAGGACCCCAGTCATAGTTACGGATATGCCTTCTCGCTAGCAGTAGAGAATGTGGAAACAACAAAGAAAATTATAGCAGGTATGATTTTAATTGTCATATTTTTTGTTATCATGATTTTTGACACAAGATCCATGCATCATGAGTTTATCCAAGGCCGAAGAAAATCAGACAGTAGGATGACTGTGTAAGCATGAACACCAGACATAGCTTAGATTCTTAAACCTTGAACTACTTGTGTTTTCATTCAGTCATAAATCTCGCATACTTATATTTTGATTAAGTTGACTAGCGCTGTAATTATATTCTAGTTTTTGCAAGATTATCCTTTATCGAGCTTGTTCACGACATATGTTTATTAGGGACGTCCACTAACATATTGTCTAATTAGAATAAGTATATTATGGTATGATCAACCTTAGTGCATTTGGTTCGCTCTTCATTTGATTATCCTACGTGGATTGAGATATAGATGTCTCTAGGATCTCATTCGCAACTGTTTGACAACTCTATTTGAATTATTAAATCGTCTCTGGACTCCGTATTTGTATTCGGTTCCGTCTCTATTGAATCCTCATTATCTCTTTGCCTTACAGATTTCAGAAAATAGATGCTTGTTTTTTAGGAAAGATAGTGTAATCCCCCAAAATTTTTGGAGAATTTTTTCTTCCTATATTTATTTCTTAAATATTTTGTTTTGGATTATTTCATAAATTAAGTACAATTATAGCCTTAGTCATGTTTAAATAGTTCATACAAACTGACTAGACCATATGACACGACTAATATAGGCAAGTGCCTTGACTAGCGTGTTTGCTGTAAGTACCATTAGAGCTATTTTATTGGAATATTTAGTTATTTAAATTTACTAAATCACATTATGGCGATCTCTTGTTTTCAATTTTAATAATTAATTAATTATTTATTTATTATTGATTTGTGAAACTTTAAATATATACTTGTGAAAATTTTACCAGTAGCTATGTGTGCCTCCCCAAATCTTGATAACCCTACTAATGTGTTACTCATATTAGTTTTATTATTATTATTATTATTATTATTATTATTATTATTATTATTATTATTATTATTATCATTATTATTATTATTATTTTATTACCACCTTTTTTAATATTATTACTATTATTATTATTATTGTTTTATAATTTTCGAAACTTTTAGATAACATACTAGTAGAAAATTTTATAAATTTTTTTATACCATTTTAGAATGCCATTGTATATTTTTAGGAAATTTTTGCACATTTTTATTTAAATTTTAAAGGTTGTATGATAAGTCATTTTAAATATATAAAAAATAAAATAAAATAAAGAGACCAATCCCTCATCCATGGCCTGTTTCCGCGGGAATAGTGCCACAGGGAAATCCCTCGCAGCCCGAGCCCGAAGGGGCTCTCCACGCACAGTGTGCATATATATGCACACGAGAGCAATCAAAATTTTTTTTTACAAAACCATAACCCTAAAATCTTGTCGCCCCCTGACAGCGTGTTACCCCGGACCTTCGTGCGTCGCCGCTATGGCGGTCGCCGGCAGGCAGCAGAGCCGTGTGCCCACGACGTGGACAGTAACAACAACAACGATAAAAGCCGGGAACGCCTCCTTCGCTTCTACAATTTGTTCTCCACGGTTCGTCATTTCACGAACCGTTTGCGCAGGTGCGATCTCGACCTATACGTCTTCGAAACCTTTCTCGTAGAATTTATTAATACTCAATGTGCGCGATGGAAAACGAGTTCCAAAATCGAGAAAAAGTTAATTTTTGGAAGTTAGAAACTGTCCCAACCACCCATGTTTGCGGTCGATTTATGACCAGGATATTGTGAATTTTAGAAATCTACCTAAACAGACTTATAAACAACCTATACATGATCAAAAACCTATTTTATGTTTTTTTTTCAAGATTCCTATAAACTGTTTAAAACTTGTTTAAAGTTGGCAAAAAATCTGTTTGCAAAACATAGAAAAACTCCGATACGGAGTCCGTCCCGACAATCTCGACGACGTAGTCGTGAACCGAAGACAACAAAAGGTGTGTATCGACTTCGTGGATGTGCGGGCTTTGACGGAATTCAAATTGATTGGATGTGCGCGACGAATTTGATACGTATCCGTCGAAATTCACCGTATCGGCCTATTTGCAAATTCTCTAATTACTTTATGCACGTTCGTCAAATCGAGATAAAACTTGCGCCAGCAGGACCGAATCATTTTTTTGGTCCTGTATGCCATGTTTGGTCCGATTCTGAGAGGGTCGACCGGAACGCCTATTTGACGGGCTCGCGACCCGCTCCAACGGGCAAAATTGTGCACGGCCCGCTGGAATTTAACTTTGGACATACGGTTGGGTTCGCCTCATCAAACCAGACCTATAGACATGTATTTTGACGACTTTAGAGACCGTAGGTTCGGACGCACATTTCGGTACAAAATGGGTTCAACGGTGGATATCATTTTGATCCAAAATTATGATTTTGCCCCTGATCTAGAATTTGACTTTTGGATAGGCATTTTCTCGACATATCTTTTACACCGGGAACATTTTTGATGTTTGTTTCAGCATCCGGAGTCATTCGTAGATTTTGACTTTTTATTGCTGACGTGCTTGACAGTTGGACTTGCCATCCTCGCACCACCAGGCAAGATACCTTGCCATTAGCTGTCTATTTTACTTTAGCTCATATTTCATGTATGATTTACTTTCTGCAAAATAAACTGTGATACATGGCATAAGTAGATAGAATTTTTGACTGGTTAGTTCTATTTCCTGCTATGTACTATTTTCTTATACATTAAACTTAGAATTAAGGGACCATCATTTGTGGATTGCATACATAGGCCTTGACATATTTATACCACATTGTTGCGAGTCGCATATAGAACTCGAAAATGCGTGACTGGCTGGCCACCAGTACGTATAAGCCGTGCGATAGGATTAACCGCTAATAGTGTTGCATGTTTAGTTCGACTTAACGGTTAATAGGAATTATGTGTTGTGGATACAACATAGTAGACATGGGGTAGGGAGAACAGTTCCTTGATGTATGGGCCACCTTTGAACTTCCCTTATTAAACCTGCGAGCTCCGCCAGAGACACGGGACCACTGATGCCCTCTGACGTTCGCAGAACGTTATGGACGAACCCATTATACTGATGCCCTCTGACATTCATAGGAGCGTTATGGACGTAGGCACCTGATTCCCGAGGAGGGACGATGCCTAATCCCTGTAGCCAGAGTGCCCATGCGTAGAAGGTTGTTCTTAAACTGTATTTCACTTAGACTGGTTAGGCACCCTTATCCGTTAGGTATAAGTACTCTTTGTTTGGGTACTTGTATCTGATAGTGGCTTAGAACAATAACTTGTCGCGGACTAGTTTGCCACATCTTGTCCTTGTTTGGTTGTAGGTGTGGCTCACTACTCCGATGAGAAGGTATTGAACCTTGTTATGGTCCGGATACCATATTAGAATCGTGACTTGGAAAAATACTTCATCGTGGGTTAGTGTGCCATCTCATGTCCTTGTTTGGTTGGGGGATGGTATGCTAATTCAAGGAAGGAGTGTTGGACCATGGTATGATCCGATTGACTTATTATTGAGCAGTACTTATTCAGTTTATATGGCATGATATTGTGTATCTTGTTACGTCCCTCTGAGGACCTGGTTATCTCTCCAGGTGTGTGCTATTGTCATTCACAGGTGTTCGAGCCGAGGCCGTGATCATCTCTATTTCTGCGAGGATGGTTGCATTTAGATCGTCTTCGCTTCGCTCGCCAAACTCATTTTATTTTCCATGTATTTCTTACCTTACTTGTTGGTAGTGGATTTGTCTCCGCCCAACATATTATACAAAAACATTTCATAGTTGATTATATGATATCTTTTATTCTTATATTCTGTAGAGGAGATTAAATTACTCTTGGTTTACTGCATTTTACAGCTTATGTATTCATACGAGGTTTCCATATATTAGAGTATACTTCGTATGTATACAGCTGGCATATCTGCGTACCTAGTCCTACATATTTTGGGACTGGGGCGTTACATGTTTTTCTGGTGGCCCATACAAGTCAAGATAAATTGTTTGGTTACTTTACCGTACTAAGCAAGTCTGCATATAGGATTAGATTCTAGAATCTCATCCACATACTTGACCTCCTTCCTCGATTCTATTTTGACTCCCTTGATTTGCATCTTGCTCGATTCCTTCTACCGTAAATCTTATCTTTTCTTCGTGCTTGATAGGAGTTAGAGGAATGACTGGTAGGCCTCATCGATTCAATTACACTATTAGTTGAACTTTTTTAAGTTGGGTAGAGTGCCTCACAACCTAGTATTCCCTTCGTCCCTATGACCCATTATAGAGGATATTGCTTAAATTCCCTAGACTATATATCATTAGAGGTTCATACCTTATTTTAGCGACCAAATCCTTAAATAAGAAGACAGTAGGACAACTGCATAGGATCGAACATCAGACAAGACCTTGATTCTTAAGAACCTGAATTTGTTGTATCTTATATCATCATTATCTCACGTACTCGTATTTTACTATCTTGATCAATACTGCTACTATAGCCTAGTTTTTCAAGCTTACCTTTTATCGAGCTTGTTTCAAGACATATGTTACTTGGGCGCATCCACTAACATATTGTCTAATCAGAGCCGGTGCATGATGGTCTGATCAACCTAGTGCACTTTGGTTCGCAGTTCGATTATTTTACATGGATTGAGATATAGTTGAACTTGTCCTTTAGGATCCCATCCGCAACGGTCTTGACAACTCCCTTTCGCAATATTAATTCGTCTTTGAAACCCATAATTAAAATTCGATCCCATCTCCTTCGAACTCTTATTGTTTTTGTCACCCATTCGAAAAACAAACGCTCGTAGATGTAGAAGCGTAAATAAATTTCATAGACCAAGTCAAGGAAGTTCAGATCTTTACGCAAAGACAGTTCCAAATTAGATTTTACACAAAGGTCAAAATGAGTCAAACTCAAACTTTACGCAAGGGTTAAATTCAGACTTTACGCAAAAAGAGTTTCACTCTCTACGCGAAGACTGAGCTGTCTATGCTGCATTACATGCACAAAGATACTGTTCTGACAGATTGATTTTTAGACAAATAATTGCACAGAAGCTAAGAAGTTTGTTGTTTAGCGTGCCAATGAGTTGCTTTACGCTTGAGGAACAGCCTCTTTTTTACGCATAAGAGTTATTTGAGCTTTTACGCTCAAGGCTATCTCAGTCACTCTTTTTGCGCGTAGAGTTTATTTGAGCCTTTACGCTCAAGGCTATTTTTTTAGCCACTTTACGCAGGAAGCTTACTTTGAGCTATTTTACGTTCAGATATTCTTAAACAACATCTTTTACGCACAGTCTGTCCTGATTGTGTGGGAATGCGGTTTTCTGACGTGGCCTTCATGTCACACTTCTCGAAGGACGTGTATACGTGTTCTCCTTATTTTATTGGATTATGGGACATGTGTCAACATGCGTAGAGGCTAATTTCTGTACGTGGGTGCAGTTATCCTAATAGTCTGCGTAAAAACCCGATGTTGATGCTTTTTATGCACAAAAGACAGGCCTATATAAAGACCTTTTTTTTAAAAAAAAGGTACAAGCTTTTTTGGAGACCAGATACTTTCAGAGCAAAGTGATTTTCCAGAGTATTTCTCTTCAACTTTTCCCCAAGAACAGAGTGAAGCAAAGTAGGAAAGCATTCGACTATGCCATCAGTGCCATTAAACCCCCTAAATTTCTATTTCAAATTTTTTTTATATAAATTGAGGATTTTAAATTTTTTTACTTGGTATTTGTACGTTGCATAGTCGTATTATACGTCGCGTACGAATTTGTCGTATGGGACATCGCGTATGAGTTCGCATTTTCGTATGTCTCGTCGAGTGCGAATATATGCGAGGTACATATTTTTGTAAAAATATTTTTTTTAAAAAAAGCTTGGTTTTTAAATAATAAATAATAAATATTTTCGATTACTTAAAGTTGTAAAATGCGTCGCATTTGGAATTCCTAAAACCTATTTTACATCATAAAAATGTTATATAAATAGTAATTTGAAAACCATATTTTATGCAAATATTTATTACATATGAGAAGCAAAATTTTTATTAATCATATATAATGCTATTTTTGAAATTTATTTAATATTAATATTTTAATATTCGAAAAAGTATTTTTAAATAGTGTTTTGGTTTAAAATTAATTAATTATGATAAATTATATTTGAAAAGATTTCATTGACTTCCTTTTAAATAGATTTTAGATATAGTATGAAGCTATATTGGATTGAATTTGATCCAATTACTCTCTAAATTAAATAGGTTAATATCTAATTGGAGATTTATACAATCCTAGTATTTATCCAACTGAGAACCTTCACCTCCTATATAAGGAGAGATTCATTGCTCTCCTTTTTCCAGAAATTCCACAAGTCATCAACTCCACAACCAGACGTGCATCGTGTCCGTGTCCCCTTCTTCCCATCCACTATCTATTTTCTATTACATATACAATTCATCCTCGTGTCCGACAAACCCGGATGCGATATCTCCATCAACTCATCCCTACCGTGTCGGACACTCCCCGACACGGACTCACCTAAAACCTCAATCCGAAGCCTCGTGTTGTCTCAGCCAACCCCGTCACAACCAGACTACCGCCTCCTTGACGGCCCCTACTGTTCCCGACCAGCAAGCCACCCACAACTTGTACCATCCGTAGCCACCCCACGGTCGCCCAAACCTCGGCCTTGCTCACCCCCACCGCCGAGCATCGCTGTCCGACCCATCTCCTCGCCACCCTCCATCACTACCATCACCATCATCACTGTTACCAACACCACCACCACCACCGTGGCCTCGTCATCATCACAACCACACCGCCGGACCACCACCCCGCCGGCCACATCAAACCCCACCATCATCCATAAATTGAAGAAGAAGTGAACCCTAACCCTAGACTCACCTCATTTCCGACCATTGAAGTCCGCGAGCGCCTGTCCTCAGCTGTGGCCGGAGAGTCGCCGTCGCCAGCACCTTCGGCCCCGCCGCCCGCACCAGTCGGGTCCAGCGCTGCCAAGCCGACTCCGCCGATCTGGGACTTCCCCGCCGACCGCCCTCCATCGGGAGACCGTGCTGGAGAACGCGTGACGGCGAGCGCAACCGTCGCAGCCGATCAAAGCCCCCGTCCCGAGCTCCGCCGTGCGCAGGTCTCTCCTGCCGACGCCGCCCCGAGCTTCAACTACTGTCCGCCGTTCCTCCGGAGGCGCCAGCCACCGCGTGTAGGAGCCGTCGCCACCATGCGTCTGCTCCGGCGTAGCGCCTCCACCCGGCTGCCGAGCCACCCGCTGCTGCCTCGCCGTCGACGGCCGCCGGTGAGCACACCCCCTCTTTTTTCCTCCTTTCCGCTATCACTCTCAGCTTTTTGTTTTTTTCTCAAATAAATCCCTCTCTCTCTGGGAAGAGCGTTAAGTTAGTAAAAGTATATTATTATTATTATTATTATTATTATTGTTATTATTATTACTACTACTGTAGGTATTGTTATTATTATTAATTATTATTATTATTGTTATTATTATTATGATTTTTATGATTTTTATTATTATTATGACAGTATTATTATTATTAACAATATTATTATTATTAGGTTAGAAGAAAATATGTTTTGAAAAGTTATTACTATAATATGTTTTCCCAAGAAAAGCTTACTTTAACAAATTAGGTTCTGTCTTAAACTTGTTTCCTAAAGTTATAAATTTTTAGCAACAAATACTTTTAACTAATAAAAATATATTATGACGTGCTATTTCGTCTAAGACTTTTTATATAATACAGTTTTAGCAACAAAATGATTTTTATTTTTATTTTGTTATAAAAAAAATAGATTCGCAAGTTACAGTTTTTCCTTTGCCATAAATGACTTCTTAATATTTCCGAATAATTACTTCAATATTTTTCATATATAAAATATAGTTTTATCTAAAAAGCATGTTTTTACGAACTTAGTGTTTTTCTTACCTAAAACGATTCTTGATTTTTAGTGTTATGTAAAATATTTTACTAATAAAATTTAGACTCCAAAATATTATGAAATAAATTCTAAAACTAGTGTAAGTAATTATTTACTCCAAATTCTCTTCTATTGTCAAATCTTGATCACGAATGATTCTACGTATTCTTTGCAAATCGAATCTTATGTGCAACGACTATGGCTATTGGACTATTGGGATATGTCAGAACACCACACCACACCAGACGACACACCAGGCAAGATACCTTGCCATCTTTACTTCATAGATTTAGTTACATTTTATTTCGTTTATTGTATCTATATTCCTTTTTTATTATTTTCTTTTGCTTGTGGACCTAGAGTTAAGAGACTTCCATCAATAGAATGCATGTCATTGACTTTGTCACGATTGTATCACGAGTTGTGTATGAGTTGTGAGTTTCATGTAGTAGTCACTTGCGTGTTGGCTGATCACCCGTGCGCATCCGTAGGAATAACTGTCAATAGATGCATGTTAGAAGATGTAAAACCCCTAAATTTCTACTATATTTTTATATATATTAAATTTGGTACTGATTTAAAATTTTTGTATTGTACGTCACATAGTCGTATTGTACGTCGTGCACGAAATTTTATTTTTCGTAGTTGCTCGACGAGTGCGAATATGTGCGAGCGTACATATTTTGAGAAAAATATTTTTTTATTTTTATAGTTTCAAAATAATATATGTAATATTTAATTTAACTATCAAAATTTCCTAAATTTATGATTTTATTTACGAAAGGCCTTTTATTTGGAATAAATAATATTATTCATGCATACATATATTTCATAAATATTTGCTAGTTTAATTTAAATAAAAATATAATTTTGAGATTTATTATGCAAAAAGATATTTAAAAATATTTACTATTTTCGAAATTATTATTATTGGTATTTTGAAAAATATATTTGGAAGTTATGGTGGCCATTTAAATCTTGATTTGATTTTTGGATTTATTTAAATAGTTAAATATTCAAAATTTATTTATCCCATTTGATTTTGAGCTAAAAATTTAAATAGATTTAAATTGGATTTAATTGATTTGATTTTAAACTAAGAGAATTTGATTTGATTTGATTTGATTTAAATTAGATTTGGATTGGATTTTGATTTGGATTTGGATTTGATTGCTTTTAAATTAAATTAGAAAATATCTAAATTGGGTTTAAAGGAATCCTAATTCTTATCTAATTGGGAATTTTCACATCCTATAAATAGGTAGGTACTCCTCCATATTATTTTCACCACAAATCATCTTTCAAACCATCCTTGTCAAAATTTCTCTTTTTTTTTCGTCATAAATTCAGCCTCAATTTTCAAAGGTTGTAGCAACTTCGAATGACCATAACTCTCAACTCCGGACTCCGTTTGACCTCCAGTTTTTTTGTTTGAATCGTATTGAGGTATATTTTCTGAATATAAATTTTATTTTCATAAATTAGGAACTTAATTTTTGGGAAAATTTGTGGAGTGTCAGTGGTCCGAAATCTGACACGTTTTAGTATTTTTACGATTCTGGGAGAACCAGGAATCAGAATCACGATCCGTTTGAAGTTTCGGAATAATGACAGAAAAACACACATCATATATTTTTCCCATAACTTTTCCAGAATATTTTATTTTTGGTTTTTATTTTAGAAGTTTATCACTTCGTCTGAGTTATCTTGTGTAGCCCTGTGACTATTCTGTACCCAACGGGATTGTCGGTTTCACCAACAAGGACCTCAGGCAAGACACCTTGCCATTAGCTGTTTAATTATTTTAGCTCATATTTCATGCATGTTCATTATTTTCTTTATGCAAAATAAACTGTGATACATGGCATAACTGTTGGAACTTACTGTTCATTTATTTCCTGCTATGTATTATTTTTCTCACATTAAACCTAGATTTAAGGGACCACCTTGTGTGTTGTATCCATTGGCCTTGACATGTTGTAAATACGAAGTTTTGTGTCGCATGTAGGACACGGAAGTGCGTGATTGGCTGGCCACCAGTACGTACAAGCCGTGCGATAGGAATAACCGCTAATAGAAGTTGCATGCTAGTTTGACTTAGCGGTTATAGTGGTTCGTGTTGTGGATACAACACAGTAGGCATTGGACGGGGAGGACAATTCCTTAGCGTATGGGCTTCGATGCACTTCCCTTGTGACCCGGACTCTCCGCTGGAGATACGGGGTTGATGACCCATGATTACTGACGGCCACTGACGATTCTGCGGAACGTCATGCTCTTCCTGATGGGGCCTCTGGTGCCCAAAGGGGGACTATACCGATCCTATTCAGCCAGGGCCCATGCGTAGGAAGGATTGTTCTTAACTACATTTCACTTAGAATGGTAGGCTACCCTATCCGTTAGGTACGAGTACTTTGGTTTGGGTACTTGTATCTGACCGTGGCTTGGAACAATAACTTGTCACGGATTAGTTTGTCACATCTTGTCCTTGTTTGGTTGTAGGTGTGACTTACTACTTCGATGAGAAGGTATTGAACCTTGTTGGGGTCCGGATACCATATTGGATTCATAGCATGGGAAGATACGTTACCGTGAATTAGTTTACCATCTCCTGTCCTTGTTTGGTTGGGGGGATGGTACGCTCGTTCAGTAGGTGCGTATTGGAACATATTATAATTCGATTTACTTATTTATTTGAGCAATATTTATTCAGTTTATATGGCATGATATTATGTGTCTTGTTACGTCCCTCTGAGGACCTGGTTGTCTTGCCAGGTGTATGCTTTTGTGTTTTGCAGGTGTTCTAGCTTTAGCCGTGATCATCTCTACTTCTTCGAGGATGATTACATTTGGATCGTCTTTGCTTCGCTCGCCACTCATTTCATTTTCCATGTATTTTATTTCCTTATTTTGTTGGTAGTGGATTTATCTCCTCCCAACATATTGTATCAAGACAATTCATTATCTTTATATGATGCCTTTTATTCATTTATTTTACGTGGATGAGATTAGTTATGGTTCTACTGCATTTTACAGCTTATGTACTCATACGAGGTTTCCATATATTGGAGTGTACTTCGTGTGAATACAGCTGGCATGTCTACGTTCCTAGTCCTACGTATTTTGGGACTGGGGCATTACATGTTTTTGTGGTGGCCCATGCAGGTCGAGTTTGTCACTTCGGTTACGTTACTGTACCGTTGTGAACCTGCAATATAGGATTAGAATTATAGGAATCTCATCCATACAGCTTGACCTCTTTCCTTGGCTTCAAATTCCGAACTCTTGTTCGACTTCCTTGAATTGCATCTTGCTTGATTTCTTTCTACCGTTGATTCTTATTTTCGTACTTAGTGTCAACTAGGAAGATGACTACACTAGTATATGCTCATAGGTCAAACACATGGCTAGAATGGTTATATTGGCAATTGGAATACATTCAAGACTCTAATTGAGTTAAAAAGGCTTTTTAGTGTGATTTAGTGATTAGTAATCGGTAAAGTAGGATATTACCATGGAAAGTTTTAACCTTGAGATTTTTAAAATAGTAAACACCAGAGGATTTATAGAATTTCATACCTAGTTTAAGAAATTGATTGGAATTTTGAGTGATGATATTTATGATTTATGGGATTATAGTTAAACACCTTTGAATAGTTATAGATTTGGTTTGAAAATGATCTTAGATTTCAAATGTGGTTGTAGAAATTATTTAAATTTGAGTTGTACAGCTTACAATTTTTGTGTTTAGTAAATTTTGAATTTTAAGTGGAAGTAATGACGATAAATTTTGGTTTAAAATATTTGAAAGTTATGAAAACGATTTTTAAGAAATTTTTATTTTAAATGGTGTCCGATGATTGAGGATTACAAATCTATTTAGATTTTTGGTAAAAAAAAAGGATTTTGACTGATAAGATTATTTGAAAATTTAGTTTAATGTAAGATTGCTAATATTAAATTTTTGGAAGAATTTTGAAGGATGTGATGGAAAGTTATTTTGATTGATTAAATGAAGTTACCATTTAGAAGTTGTGATTTTGTTGGAATAACTTAGCATGAATAGAAGTTAAAAATTGATGAGAGCATTGAGCTTAAATTTTTGAAATTGCTTTTAATAAGCTAAGAGTTTTATTATGAGTTATTTGGAAATTTTAGCGTGTTAAATTTTTGATTGATTGTGAAATTTTTCATGGATTCGTAAATTATGAACTCTTGAGTTAAATAGTTGAATTTAAACGTTAATTTTGGAAAAGGTTAGAGTAACGTGATAAAATTTTGCTTTGAGATTTATGAGAGTGATTTAAATTTTTATGATGAATTCGAACGGCTTGGAGTGAATACAAAATTTGGTGGTATATTTTTGAAAGTTTATTTTTTAAAACTTTTGAAGGAAACTTGAGTTAAAATATTAATGATAGGCCACAAAGGTTGCCCTAATGAGTTAGAAATATTCCACACTAATTGTCATGTCACCCATGACCATAATAGTAGTATATACACAAGTGTTGTTAGTCATCTACCCAGCTATGTGACTGTATTTTTACCTCGACTTACTCGACCTTCCTTCAATTCTAGATCTTTTAATTGCGACCTTCTAACCCATTTGCAATTTGAATAATGAGTTAATGGTTCCTTAATTGTATTCATCTAGAAGACTATCTTCTCTCCGAAATTGTGTTTCTAAATTATTTTTAATAGATTCTTTAATTAATTTTATTTCACGCTTTAACTTGATCTTCTTTATTTTGTGCATTAATTATCACATCTTGAACTCCCACTTTCTATTTTAGATCTTTTGGCATCCCTTACCGTGACTTGGATATTTGGAGTACAACACTACACTTTTCCTTCCAACAAATTTCATATGTAAGACCTAGACAAGTCCACCTTCATGTAGATGTATCATGTCCCACTAAAACACGTCTCCTTGTACACTATTTTCATGATAGGATCTTCTGGTCAAAATGGCCAAACTATAACCTCTACCATGACACCAAAATACTTTCTGACTTCAATTAAGAGATCCAACCTTGACTCAATCCCTTAACCCGATAGGTGAATTTTGTTCTACTTAGTTCCTTAAATGCTTAAATTTGTGCTTTATCTTGATTGCTTAACCCATTGTCTCATCCCATTACTAGTTTAACTATTGTAAGTTGGGTAGAATACCTCACGGCCCAACAAAGCCTTTGTCCTTGTGACCCATGTGGATAAATTTGCTTAGCCTATAAGTTCAGAGGACCCTAACTTAGCTAGTCAACCAAGATAACTATATAGGCCCGAACTTCGGGCGAGCCTTGATCTTAAAAGATCTGGGACTATTTAAAATTTCCTTCATCAGTACCTCCCTTGCTCATATTTTGACTATCTCGCGCTGCTAACGTAGCTTCAGTTTTGCAAGCTTATTTCGTTATCAAGCTTGATCATGACATATTTTATTGGGTGCACCCACTAACATATTGTCTAATCAGAATCGGTGCATAATGGTCTGATCAACCGAGTGCACTTTGGTTCGCTTTTATCTATCGTTCTACGTGGATGGGGACATAGCTAAACTTGTCCTCTAGAGTCCCATCCGCGACTGCCTTGACAACTCCTTTTGAATTATTCGATCGCGTTTGAACCACGTATTCGTATTCGATGACGCCTCCTTCGAACTCTATATTGCGTTCGCCTTCACCTATTTTAGAAGGACGAAAACGTCGTACTAAAACTCCTCTAATTGTCCTATCACCATGACCATTGCCACCCAATGTAACCATATCTTTGTCTTGAACTACTCGACTTTTTCTTCGACACAAAATTTACAATCTTGACTTTCTAATCACTTGAATTAAGAGTTATTACAATCGTCTCTTAATCATACCCTCAATCTAGACTACGACCATATAAACTTCCTTAAACCCTTCTATCTACCGTTGTGCCTTCTCACCCCCTCTTAATTCTTAATTTCGAGGACGAAATTCTTTTAAGTTGGGTAGGATGTAAAACCCCTAAATTTCTACTATATTTTTATATATATTAAATTTGGTACTGATTTAAAATTTTTGTATTGTACGTCGCATAATCGTATTGTACGTCGCGCACGAAATTTTATTTTTCGTAGTTGCTCGACGAGTGCGAATATGTGCGAGCGTACATATTTTGAGAAAAATATTTTTTTATTTTTATAGTTTCAAAATAATATATGTAATATTTAATTTAACTATCAAAATTTCCTAAATTTATGATTTTATTTATGAAAGGCCTTTTATTTGGAATAAATAATATTATTCATGCATACATATATTTCATAAATATTTGCTAGTTTAATTTAAATAAAAATATAATTTTCGAGATTTATTATGCAAAATATATTTAAAAATATTTACTATTTTTGAAATTATTATTATTGGTATTTTGAAAAATATATTTGGAAGTTATGGTGGCCATTTAAATCTTGATTTGATTTTTGGATTTA
The DNA here is from genome assembly GCA_029216955.1 of Iris pallida. NCBI lineage: Eukaryota > Viridiplantae > Streptophyta > Magnoliopsida > Asparagales > Iridaceae > Iris > Iris pallida. The sequence goes on from JANAVB010036019.1 coordinate 20,104,397, forward strand.
TTTAAATAGTTAAATATTCAAAATTTATTTATCCCATTTGATTTTGAGCTAAAAATTTAAATAGATTTAAATTGGATTTAATTGATTTGATTTTTAACTAAGAGAATTTGATTTGATTTGATTTGATTTAAATTAGATTTGGATTGGATTTTGATTTGGATTTGGATTTGATTGCTTTTAAATTAAATTAGGAAATATCTAAATTGGGTTTAAAGGAATCCTAATTCTTATCTAATTGGGAATTTCCACATCCTATAAATAGGTAGGTACTCCTCCATATTATTTTCACCACAAATCATCTTTCAAACCATCCTTGTCAAAATTTCTCTCTTTTTTTCGTCATAAATTCAGTCTCAATTTTCAAAGGTTGTAGCAACTTCGAATGACCATAACTTTCAACTCCGGACTCCGTTTGACCTCCAGTTTTTTTGTTGGAATCGTATTGAGGTATATTTTCTGAATATAAATTTTATTTTCATAAATTAGGAACTTAATTTTCGGGAAAATTTGTGGAGTGTCAGTGGTCCAAATCTGACACGTTTTAGTGTTTTTGCGATTCTGGGAGAACCAGGAATCAGAATCACGATCCGTTTGACGTTTCGGAATAATGACAGAAAAACACACATCATATATTTTTCCCATAACTTTTCCAGAATATTTTATTTTTGGTTTTATTTTAGAAGTTTATCACTTCGTCTGAGTTATCTTGTGTAGCCCTGTGACTATTCTGTACCCAACGGGATTGTCGGTTTCACCATCAAGGACCTCAGGCAAGACACCTTGCCATTAGCTGTTTAATTATTTTAGCTCATATTTTATGCATGTTCATTATTTTTTTTATGCAAAATAAACTGTGATACATGGCATAACTGTTGGAACTTACTTTATTTATTTTCCTGCTATGTATTATTTTTCTCACATTAAACCTAGATTTAAGGGACCACCTTGTGTGTTGCATCCATTGGCCTTGACACGTTGTAAATACGAAGTTGTGTGTCGCATGTAGGACACGGAAGTGCGTGATTGGCTGGCCACCAGTACGTACAAGCCGTGTGATAGGAATAACCGCTAATAGAAGTTGCATGCTAGTTTGACTTAGCGGTTATAGTGGTTCGTGTTGTAGATACAACACAGTAGGCATTGGACGGGGAGGACAATTCCTTAGCGTATGGGCTTCGATGCACTTCCCTTGAGACCCGGACTCTCCGCTGGAGATACGGGGTTGATGACCCATGATTATGACGGCCATTGAAGATTCTGCGGAACGTCATGCTCTTCCTGATGGGGCCTCTGGTGCCCAAAGGGGGACTATGCCGATCCTATTCAGCCAGGGCCCATGCGTAGGAAGGATTGTTCTTAACTACATTTCACTTAGAATGGTAGGCTACCCTATCCGTTAGGTACGAGTACTTTTGGTTTGGGTACTTGTATCTGACCGTGGCTTGGAACAATAACTTGTCGCGGATTAGTTCATCACATCTTGTCCTTGTTTGGTTGTAGGTGTGACTTACTACTTCGATGAAGGTATTGAACCTTGTTGGGGTCCGGATACCATATTAGATTCATAGCATGGGAAGATACGTTACCGTGAATTAGTTTACCATCTCCTGTCCTTGTTTGGTTGGGGGGATGGTACGCTCGTTCAGTAGGTGCGTATTGGAACATGTATAATTCGATTTACTTATTTATTTGAGCAATATTTATTCAGTTATATGGCATGCTATTATGTGTCTTGTTACGTCCCTCTGAGGACCTGGTTGTCTTGCCAGGTGTATGCTCTTGTGTTTGCAGGTATTCTAGCTTTAGCCGTGATCATCTCTACTTCTTCGAGGATGATTATATTGGATCGTCTTTGCTTCGCTCGCCACTCATTTTATTTTCCATGTATTTTATTTCCTTATTTTGTTGGTAGTGGATTTGTCTCCTCCCAACATATTGTATCAAGACAATTCATTATCTTTATATGATGCCTTTTATTCATTTATTTTACGTGGATGAGATTAGTTATGGTTCTACTGCATTTTACAGCTTATGTACTCATACGAGGTTTCCATATATTGGAGTGTACTTCGTGTGAATACAGCTGGCATGTCTACGTTCCTAGTCCTACGTATTTTGGGACTGGGTGTACAGAAGACTTGACAGTTATTGAATATAAATAGTTTGTGGAAGCGACACGTGTTGGTGTGTCATAGTTACGATGCATGTATATTATCATTGGGGGGAGGGGACAGCTACTAGCGTAGGGGCTACATTTACTTTTTACACATTTATGGGTGATAGTGACTCGGATGAGCGCTACTTGCTGCCCGGCCGATAGTGTCTCGGATGAGCGCTACTTGACGGCCACTCTATATTACTTGCTTGCGTGAATCCGTTACAGCCCCTGCGTAAACGTTGTCCTCAAAGTACATATCACATATACGGTTAGGAACCCAGCTGTGTCGTAGTTTATAGTATTACATTTGCAGTTACAATGGCATGTTCTTCTATATCTTGTTACGTCCCTCTGAGGACCTGGTGATTTCTCCAGGTGTGCTTTGTGACTTCCTGCAGTGCTCTAGCTAAGGCCATGACTTGTGCTCTATTCGTCGTGATGAATGCTCTTGGACTCGTCATTTGCTTCGCCTCGACCAATCATTTATTTATTTATTTTTCTTATTTAAATTTGTTGCGGATATGTCTCCGTCCAACGTTTGTACAAATGACTATTTGATCATCATTAAACGTTAGTAATTATGATGATTTATTTAGTTTATCATAGCTTTCTACATTTTATAGCATATGTATACATCGACATCTCTTATCTCTTATGTATACAGCTGGCATGATACGTATCTGGTCCCATGTATTTGGGACTGGGGCGTTAAATATTTTTGTGGTGGCCCATACAGGTCAAGTTTTGCCGTTTCGGTTACATAACTGTACCGAGCAGGCCTGCAATATAGGATTAGAGTCTAGAATCTCATCCACCTACTTGACATCCTTTTTGACTTCAAATTTCGAACTCTCGTTCACCCTCCTTGAATTGCATCTGCTTGACTCCTTCTACCCGTAAATTCTTAGTTTCGTGCTTAGTGACAACTAGGAAGATGACTACACTCGTATATGCTCATGGGTCAAACACATGGCTAAAAGGATTACTGTGACATTAGTATGCATTGAGGTCTTATTTGTGTATAAAAGTATTTATTTTTCTATAATTGAACTTAAGGATTAGTAATTATAAGTTGGGTAGTAGCAACATTAATAACTTAGATGGATTTTTACTTTATTTGGATGTACAAAAGGATGTGGAATCTGTATACAATTGAGAAAGAAAAATTGAATTAATTTGAGTTTTGATTTTTGAAGGTCATTGAAAAATATTTATGATTCATTTGATTATAGCTATGCATCTTTGAAGGGATATAAATTTAGTTTAAAAAGGATTTAAATTTTAAATGTTACTGAGTGAGATGGATAACAAATTTGGTAAATTCTTAAGGTTTAAATTAAGTTGTACGATTCACGATTAGTAAGTTTGTGAAATTTTTGAGTTTAAGTTTTACGTAATGATAGTACAAATTTTGGTTTAAAATATTTTGAAGGGTATATAATCAATTGAGGATTATTTTAAATTTAAACTCTTGTATGAATTACGGTTTTTAAACCTATTTAAATTTTGGGTTTAAGAAGGAGAAAATAGGTTTGATTTGTGGCAATAAAAGTTTATTCAAGGTTGGTTAGAATTTTGAGAAATTTTAATTCATGATTTGTTACCACTAGATAAAGGGAAGTCTAGTTTATGATACATGTTTGAAAAAAAATATCAGTGTTATGATAAAGGTCATCTTGGTTGATTAAAGAAATTTACATTTATGAGTATGTTGGGCAGATGATTTTGTAGATTATTTGAGAACTATATAGAGAAATTTTTGAGGAACTCAAATTTATAGATTTAAAATCTTATTTGATAGGCAACCAAGATAGACCGAGATAGTCCACATTAATTGCCATATCCCTCATGACCATGATAGTAGTATATACACAAATGTGGTTAGACATCTACAAAATCATGTGGTTATATTTTATTTTGACTCATTCGACATTCCCTCAAATCTAGATTTTATCGTAACTTTCTAACCATTTGAAACTTGAGAAATGATTAGATTGTTCCTCGACCATACTCCATCTAATTGGCTATCATATCTCTAGAACTATATACCTAATTTATTTACCTTGATCTACTAGAATCTGAATTATCTTTATTTCATGCGTTAACTTGGTCATTTATTTTTAATCATTATCTCATGAACTCCCACTTTCTATTTTAAATTCTTTTGTGCCCTTTACCGTGACTTGGATATTTGGAGCACAATGCTAGAATTTCCATCCAACAATTCCATATGTAAGACCTAGGCAAGCCCACCTTCATGTAGGTATATCATGTTCCACTAAAACACTTCTCCTTGTATTCTATTTTCATGATATGACTTTGGTCATGAGATACTAAACTGTAACCTTTACCATGATACCGATAAATTATCGACCATGAACCTCGACTCAATTCCTTCAAACCGATATAGATTGTGACCTACTTAATTCTTTATTATGCATCAAACTTGTGTGTTAACTTGATGCTTAACCTTTTTTTATTTACATGCCTTTTACTTATGCATAACACCCTTCTACTCTCCATGCAATATTGGCAACTTTTTACTTTCCTCCTTTTCGATTAAATTGCTTCACTCATATTTCACCTTGATTCCTTCGTGGTTTATGCAATTGTGTTCATTTTATGATTCCTTGTTCGAAGATGAAAATGATCATGACATCCTTTGGTTGGAAAGATGTTAGAAGAAAATCCTAGAAGAGAGAGTAGTGTGGTAAAGTTGAATAAGATGATTGAATATGCATAAGTGAAATCTTGCGGTAAAACCTATGACGGAGTGTATTCTATGATCAAGGGAGAGTAGATTCTTGTTCGACGAATTGGTTCTTTATTTTATGAGATGATAAATAGAGTGTTTGAAAAATTCAAGAAGGGTATAATATGTAAAACTTTTAATGGTTCAGAATTTAACTATGTGATGATTGTAAATACAAAGGAGAGATTGATTTTACTCTAGACTAAATTGACTGAAGAAATTTTGAAAGGAATTTGGGAAGAGAAACTAGCTTGAAGGAAAAGGTAAAAAAGAGCAGAAGAGATTATTGAATTGGAAGTTGAGCTTATTCAAAATTTATGATTTGAGATAAATTCATGATTTTATCTACGACTAATTGACTGAATATTTATTGAATCTTAACCTCCGAAGAGATTATGAAAGCCGAATCTAGCTTGACAAAAAAAGAAAGAAAGAAAGAAAAAAAGGGTATATAGATATGTTGGAAGAAATTCTTTTACCGAATCCAAAATTTTTGACTTATCAAATTTCTATCGTTGCGATATTGAATTAGACATATGAAATACTGAAAATTCAAAACTTTTGTAGAGCGATCATTGGAGGTAAAAAGATTTCAAGATGATGGTTACAAACCTTGAGAGGATTAATAAATCTGGAAAGTTGAATATAAAAGGGATTTATGATTATGACGATATCAAATGAAGGTAAAATTTTGAGTTACTGATCGTAAGTTGGACGAGAAAACTTTTTCCTATTTGGGAGTTGCACATTTTTATTATTTTGTTGGATGATCGTATGGATCAAAACCGTTATTGATGGGTTGTCATGAGATATCTTCTAACTATACCCGTGAATTCAATTCTTCCTCGTTATTTAATTCTTTCGATTATTCCAAAATTTATTTCATGGTATACTTGCCATCTCGCCAAAAATTTTGATTGGATTTTTCACTCTATCTCCTCCCCCCTGCTACCATATCTATTCCTAAATTTCGAGGACGAAATTCTTTTTAAGTTGGGTAGATATAAACCCCCTAATTTCTACTTTAAATTTTTTATATAAATTGAGTATTAAATTTTTTTTTACATGGTATTTGTACGTCGCATAGTCGTATTATACGTCGCGTACGAATTTGTCGTATGGGACGTCGCGTATGAGTTCATATTTTTGTATGTCTCGTCGAGCACGAATAATGCGAGGTACATATTTTTGTAAAAATATTTTATTTTAAAAAAACCTTGGTTTTTAAATAATAAATAATATTTTCGATTACTTAAGTTGTAAAATGTGTCGCATTTGGAACTTTTAAAACCTATTTACATCATAAAAATGTTATATAATATAATTTGAAAACCATGTTTTATGCAAATATTTATTACATAGAAAGCAAAATTTTATTAATCATATATATGCTATTTCAAAATTTATTTAATACTAATATTTTAATATTCGAAAAGTATTTTTAAATATGTTTTGGTTTAAAATTAATTAATTATGATAAATTATATTGAAAGATTTCATTGACTTCCTTTTAAATGGATTTTAGATATAGTATGAAGCTATATTGGACTGGTTTGATCTAATTACTCTCTAAATTAAATAGGTTAATATCTAATTGGGGATTATAAAATACTAGTATTTATCAAACTGAGAACCTTCACCTCCTATATATGGAGAGATTCATTGCTCTCATTTTCCCAGAAATTCCACAAGTCATCAACTCCACCCAGACGTACATCGTTCCGTGTCCCTTCTTCCCATCCACTATCTATTTTCTATACTATACAGTTCATCCTCGTGTCGATAAACCCGGACGCGATATCTCCATCAACTCATCCCTACCGTTCGGACCTCCCCGACACGGACTCACTCACCTAAAACCTCATCCCGAAGCCCCGTGCTGTCTCAGCTACCCCGTCACAACCAGACTACCGCCTCCCTGACGGCCCCTGCCGTTCCCGATCAGAAAGCCACCCACAACTTGTACCATCCGTAGCCCCCCGGCCGCCCAAACCTCGACCTTGCTCACCCCCACCGCCGAGCATCGCTATTCGCCCCCTCCTCTCGGCACCCTCCATCCCTACCATCACCATCATCACTGTTACCACACCACCACCACCACCGTGGCCTCGTCATCATCACAACCACACCGCCGGACCACCCCCTGCCGGCCACATCAACCCCACCATCATCCATAAATTGAAGAAGAAGTGACCCTAACCCTAGACTCACCTCATTTTCGACCATCGAAGTCCGCGAAGCCGTCCTCAGCAGTGTCCGGAGAGTCTCGTCGCCAGCAACCTTCGGCCCTGCCTCCCCACCAGTCGGGTCCAGTGCCGCCAAGCCGGCTCCGTTCCGCCGATCTGGGACTTCCCCGCCGACCGCCCTCGATCTGGTGATCGTGCTGGAGAACGCACGACGACGAGTGCAACCGCCGCAGCCGAGCAGCGCCCCCGTCCCGAGCTTCGCGCGTGCAGGTCTCTTCCCGCCGACGCCGTCCGAGCTTCAACTACTGTCCGTCGTTTCCACAGAGGCGCCACCGCCGCGTGCAGGAGCCGTCGCTACCATGCGTCTGCTCCGGCGTAGCGCTCCACCCGTCACCGAGCCACTCGCCGCTGCCTCGCCGTCGCCGGCCGCCGGTGAGTATACCCCTCTTTTTTCCCCTTTCCTCTCTCACTCTCAGCTTTTTGTTTTTTTTTTCTCAAATAAATCCCCCTCTCTCTCTCTGGGAAGAGAGTTAAGTTAGTAAACGTATATTTATTTTATTACTACTGTAGGTATTGTTATTATTAATTTATTATTATTGTCATTATTATGATTATTATTATTATGATTTTTTATTATTATTATGATTATTAACAGTATCATTATTATGACGTGCTATTCGTCTAAGACTTTTTAATAATACATTTTTAGCAACAATGATTTTTATTTTATTTATTAAATATATATATCTATATATATATATATTTTATATTATATAAGATATATATATATATAATATATATATATATATATATATATTTTATATTTTTTATATATATTATTTTATATATATATAGATATTTTATATATATATATATATATATATATATATATATATATATATTATATATATATATAATATATAGATATATATAATATATATATATATATATATATATATATATATTCGCAAGTTACAGTTTTTCCTTTGCCATAAATGACTTCTTAATATTTTCGAATAATTACTTCAATATTTTTCTATATAAATATTGTTTTATCTAAAAAGCTTGTTTTTACGAACTTAGAGTTTTCTTACCTAAAACGATTCTTGATTTTAGTGTTATGTAAATATTTTACTAATAAAATTTAGACTCCAAAATATTATGAAATAAATTCTAAAACTAATGTAAGTAATTATTTACTCCATATTCTCTTCTATTGTCAAATCTTGATCTCGACTGAATCCACGTATTTCTTTGCGAATCGATCTTGTGTGCAACGACTATGGCTATTGGACTATTGAGATATGTCAGAACACCACACACCAGACGACACACCAGGCAAGATACCTTGCCATCTTTACTGCTTACATTTAGTTGCATTTTATTTCGTTTATTGTATCTATATTCCTTGTTTATTATTTTCTTTTGCTTGTGGACCTAGAGTTAAGAGACTTTCGTCAATAGAATGCATGTCATTGACTTTGTCACGATTGTATCACGAGTTGTGTGTGAGTTGTGAGTATCATGTAGTGGTCACTAGCGTGTTGGCTGATCACCCGTGCGTATCCGTAGGAATAACTGTCAATAGATGCATGTTAGAAGACTTGACAGTTATTGAATATAAATAGTGTTGTGGAAGCGTCAGTGTTGGTGTGTCGTAGTTACGATGCATGTATAGTATCATTGGGGGGAGGGGACATCTACTAGCATAGGGGCTACATTTACTTTTTACACATTTATGGGTGATAGTGACTCGGATGAGCGCTACTTGCTGCCCGGCCGATAGTGTCTCGGATGAGCGCTACTTGACGGCCACTCATTATTACTTGCTTGCGTGAATCCGTTACAGCCCCTGCGTAGAACGTTGTCCTCAAAGCATATCACATAGACGGTTAGGAACCCAGTTGTGTCGTAGTTTATAGTATTTACATTTGCAGTTACAATGGCATGTTCTTCTTGTATCTTATTACGTCCCTCTGAGGACCTGGTAATTTCTCTAGGTGTGCTTTATGACTTCCTGCAAGTGCTCTAGCTAAGGCCATGACTTGTGCTCTATTCCTCGTGATGAATGCTCTTGGACTCGATTTGCTTCATCATCGTCGTGTGGTCCAAGGAACAAAGTGATCGTTCTCAGATCAGACTTCCATAGCAATACTCTCCAGAATTTACTTGTACTTTTGTACATTTTTTCTCGTTTTATTTCAAAAGCCTTAAGGGAATTTTAAGTGAAACAAAATGCGACTCTACGGGGGATGACTTTCTCTCTGACGAGAAGGCAGTTGCTCAATACGATGATGTGTCGATTGGATCGACGAAGAAGATTTTGGTCGTTCAGTTCGACCAGATTGCTTATGAAGAAATTCTCCAAACTGGGGGTAGTGCTGCTGCTCCAATATGCAAAAATCACGAAAGGTGCACAAAGTTTGGATTCCTAAGTCCAAAGCACCCTCTGATCTCTCTATCTCTGAAGGCAAGGGAATTCTTTCCACACTGTCGTTGGGGCTCATGTTTGTGACGAGGCAGTTCCTACTTCAGTGTTGCATTTGCGTAAAGTTCAGTCTTCGTCTGGGACGTGGTAGACACTCATGGCTTGCGCTCTATGCGTAAGGGCAAATCTCCCGTCTGTGACGGCAGATGTTCCTGCTTTGCGTTCTACACGTAAAGGCAAATCTCTTGTCGGTGACATGGTAGATAAAATTCACAATGGTTTGCATCTAAAGTGAATTTGCCTACACGCGTACAGCGTAAAAACAAGTTTCCTACGGCAGACAAATCGTTTGATTTATCCAAGAGACAATAAATTTTGGCAAAACTTCTATTTTTCACCAACAATCCTCTAGTGCTGCTTTACGCAAAGTGCCAAATCTTAGGATTATGCGCATGGCTGATGGTGTTCTCTGTGCACAAAAATCAACTCAGGATTTACCACACAACTCCAAGCGCATAAAAATGCACAGCTTTGTTCTGCCAATGAAGCTAGTAACCTTCTTTTACATAAGGGACAAAATATTTCTCTGTCCCAAATACAAAAAGAAAATGTTACCATCCAATTCTCTGATTTACGCGAGTTACTTGTGCAAAAGCATGAAAATAGAAAATCTCCTGTGACACTCCTCAAGAAAATTATCATTGTGAATGTCACAAAATAGTGATCAAATGTTGCTGTTCTGCTACTAAACGGTCAGTTTTCGACCGATTAAGCTATAACGTATCTCAGCAACAAATTGATGACCAAGAACATGAGTTGTCCTATGCATCGGTCAATATGGCATCTCATATCAATAGAGGATGACGTCAAGACTCAATTCGTCCCAGACTCAAGTCATCAACGGTTCAACCGAATCCTTGACACTTTTGAAGGAGTATATCAGCATACTCGATCAAGAAGTCAACGATCTTTAAGTATGCATTCTTCAGATTCAGAGGCTGGGGGTACCCAGTATTTGGGGTCAGAAACTGATAGCGTTGATTCATATCTCTACACCAATCCCTTTATACGTTCAAGAGAAGTCGAATCTTATGTTATCGGAGAAGAACAGGAGACCTACTTCTCATACAGAACATGGTCTTTCTGCGGTAGAACAATCGCTAAAGGATATGCTTGCCATGATGCAAAATATGCATCGATAATAACGACTCAGCAAACAGCCCAACCGGTAGTGATAACACTGGTGCAGGTGTCTGCGCCAACTCAAGATAGTCAAGGGGTTGACATACCTTAAATAATCTGAGTCAAAGCTGTTATCAATCAAAACTTCGCATCTTCTGACCCTCTCATTCCGAAAGATGTATCACCTCCAGTAGGGGTTACGGTACATCCAACCACTATTCAATCAAATATACTCCCTCAAACTATGAAGCTATTCAAGCAGTTAGGGAGTTAAAAGCACAATTTGACGTTCTTAAGCATAAAGATTAGCTCCAGAAATTGGGGATCAAGCAACCTTATCCCCCACTGGAATGATGTACCTTTCCTTCCAAATTCAAGCCACAATCTATGGTATTATTTGATGGAAAGGCTTCGCCAAGTCAATATATCAATTATTTTGATATTATGACTGTGCATCTATAGAAGAATGATGCTCTTCTCACCCGAGTTTTATTGGCTATTTGACGGGTACAACATACGATTGGTATCACAGTTTACCCGATAACTGTATATCATCTTTTGACGAGTTCAAAGCGATGTTTCTCTCTCGTTTCTACGAAGGAGGGATGGATATGAATATGTCCTCCTTAATAGAGATTAAACAAAAAGAGAAAGAGGATACTCGGACGTTTATTGAACGTTTTCGATAGGCTACTTTGAAAATGCCTTCTGGTATGCCAGATTCAGCATTAATTGATACATGCAAAATGAATCTACAACCAACCATCACTTTTTTACAGGCTCTCAATTCACAGATTGGGACTCATTTATTATAGCCGTTGTTTCAGCCGAGTCCAATGGTAGATTGGCTCTTGAGCATGGGATGATCTTGCCTCGGAAGATAAAAGAAAGAAAGCCTCTTCAGGTGACAATCCTGGTATCGCAATAGGAAAGAAAAGGAAACCTTGGTGGTGAACCTTTCGAAATCCAAAACTACCAGGTAATCCGGAGTCTTCTAAGCCAAAAGAAGAGTACTCTTTTGATGACAGTAACATTCCTAGAATATTCAATATCTTGTGAAAGTGGTAAACTCCAGATTTCAGATCTAAAAGACCTAATGAGGTGATTTGACTGATAATCCCAAGTTTTGTATCTACCATAGGTACATAAATCATCCGACTAAGGCTTGCTATGTGTTGAAGAAGAAGATTCAAGAGTTGATAAATGCTAAAGCTATTGCTTTAACCAATGATGAGCATACAGTCACGACTAACATGATTTCTCTTCAATTTAGAGGTTTTTCTCCACATCAAGTTCCTGATGGGATTGTCCCGATTCCGAAGGCGACAATGAAGATTGTGAATCTTCCACCAGCCAGAGATAAAAGTAAAGGACTATTACCTCTCACATTAAAAAATGGCGAAATTATGTGGTTACATCCTGACTTAGTACCTGAAATGGAGTATGAAAGTAAAATTTCAAAATCCAAGAAAGGTCAAAAAGTCAAAACCTGCAATATGATTTCTCATGTTGTTACCTCAGACCATGATGATTCTGATCATCTGTGGGATGACATCCCTTTGGAAGATAGGCTAAGGGGTCTGAACATATGCCCTCCAAGTCGGCTCCTCCTACCAAACTAAAGCTTACTCATCATCAATGGTTATCCATGAAAAGTGTCCCTTTGTATAGGGCACAACATATTTTTGCTGCCTATGAGAAAGCTATGGTTGGGATTTTACCTCGTGCACTGAAAGTTTCCATCCTTGCGACTACAAGAGTCTCCATTCCTTCTTCATCTGTTGGAACGTCTGTTGAGAGTCCACTACCCATTCACATGTATAGTCAACAATCGATCCATCTCATAAAAAGATGGGCTAACTTTCAAAAAGCGGAAGGCTTGAACGATGGTTAAGGTATGCGAGTTCCTTTTCAAATTCAAGGTCAAAAATCCTCCGTCGGATTGGGATTTGAGGTCCCTCAAGAATCCCCATAAGAAAGACTGAGGGAAAAAAGACTAAATCCTGTAATATGATACTTCATTCTCCTGAGTCTGAAGAAGAGACTTTTGCTGGTACAAGATCTGGAAAAGACTACCACAAAGATTATGAGGGAACTTCTAAAGAAGCGGATGATGTCACTGAAATACTACCGACTCAGTCATCTTCTATTCCTGCTGAGACAAGACCTTTTAAACCATCAGTGGTTGAAAAAGAGAAACATAAGGCAGTATGTTTTGATGTCCCGCTAAAGTCTGGTTCAAATCAAGGGTTGATGAAATCCTATAAGTTTGACATTCTAGCCCAATTAGCCAATACCGGCTAGGCTTTCCATCTTTGAGTTACTCCGTCTCTCTAAAGAAAGTCGAGAAACTTTGAGTGAAGCTTTGCTACAGGCAGATTTATGCTTAGCCCAGCTCAAAAGTCCTAAAAATATACCGGTGTCGTGTCCCTAATGCCACAGTGTGATGGAATCAATTCCTAATATTACTTTCACACAAGAGGATATGTTGTTGAAGCATAATCGACATGACAGGCCTTTGTGTTACACAGGGTATATTGACTCTACCGAAATTGACAGGATTTACATCGATCCTGGGTCTTCCATTAGTATTATTCTTCAGAGTATGCTAAGACCATTGAGGATTCCTACTAGTGAGTTAACTTACACTACAATAATTGTTGGTTTCAATTCTAGAAGAAGTAAACCATTGGGAAAATTCGTCTGAAGATTGAAATAGGTGATCTTCGAACCGTGGCAACCTTCTATTATCAATTCAGACGTATCTTATAATATCCTACTCGGAAGACCATGGATATATGAACATAACATTGTACCCTCAACTCTCTACCAATGCTTCAAATATGTGGATTCTCAGGGGACTGTAAAAACTGAATTTGCAGATCTCAATCCTTTTAAAGGTGTTGAAGCCTATTTCTCTGATTCAATAGTTTATACATGGGAGCATGTGAAGGAAATATCCTATATGGCTGAAGATCGATCTCCTTCAGAAGACCAATCGCCTTCAGAGGACCAATCGCTTTCGGAAGACCAATTACCTTCAGAAGATCAACCCTTGAAGATTAAGGTTAAGGGTAAGATTCGACCCAAACCTGTCACTCATGAACCTTTGGTATCAAAGTTAAAGGAAGAACTCAAGCTACGTTTGATGAATCTGTGAGAATTCTAGACAAAAGTCGAATTCAAGCCAACACTAGTCATCAGCCTCTCATGATCAAGGTTAAAGGATGTACTTCTCGTCCAACTGATTCAGAACCGCTAGTTATCAACCTCAGCAAGTCTATGCCTAAGACGGATGATGGTCCGTTAATGATTAATCTAAGGCGTAGTAACCAGTCTGTCAATGATGTAAATATTGATCAATCTATGTTTTCCCATTTTAATGAAGATTTTCTTTTGGAGTATATGGCTGTCAAATATATTAAAAGAATGACTTTATCTGTTGATAATCAAAGTCATCAACATAAAACTGACATAAATACAGAAGAAACCTTATATATTAATCACAAAGAAAATTCTTTTCCTCCTCATGTCGATGTTGGGCCCTATGCTCAGATGTTCCTAACATCTACTCCTTACTTTCTATGTTGCCTCATCATCACAAGCTTGTGTGGCTTATAGACGTCACGAAGAATCTATTTTGTGATCTCGTCTACTAAGAAAAACAAGCATCAAATTGTGTTTGGTTTGGCTAGGAATATTCCTGTTATACAGACAGATAATCTCGAAGAGAAGGATAAAGAAAAAATCAGGATTGACAGATAGTCAACAATCCCGTAAGATTATCCAGAGTATGGGATATGATTTGAAAAACATGTTAGGTATCAACCAGGGCAAAGTTAAACGATTACCATTATGTGGTGATCCGTTTTATCAACGAACCCGTCATGGTTTGGGATACGATACATCCTACATGTTTACGGAAGATATGGAAGAAGAATTTTCTTCCAGTTCTTCACAATCCTCAGATTCTGAAGGAGTTCAGTATGTTGAATCTGAGCACGTCCTTTCAGTCAATATGGTTCAAACCGATGATAAGCCTGAATCATTTAAAAATGATCCTTGGGCACAACAAAGATACTCAGTGGGAACTTCGGTTTGAGCAGCGACAGCCGCCCACAGAAGATGAAATCAACCAGATTGATGTTGGAGACGAAACTACATCAAAGCCAATATTTATCAGCAAAAACCTTTCCGAAGATGAAAAAAAAAGTTGAAAGCTGATAAAAGAGTATATCGATATCTTTTATGGAGCTATGAGGATATGCCAGGTCTGGATCCTAAAGTAGCTACCCATAAACTAATATTCTTCCTAATGCCAAACCTGTAAAACAACAGCAGCATCATTTTTGACCAAACATGATGTATGCAATTGAAGCAGAAGTTAAAAAGTTGATCACATGGCTTTGTCAGTAAAGAACAACACCCAGATTGGGTTGCCAATATTCCTGTTATGAAAAAAAATGGAAAAGTTCGAGTTTGCATAGATTTTGAGATCTCAACGCAGTTTGTCCAAAAGATAAATTTCCACTTCTGATCACAGAGTCATGATAAACAATACATGTGGTTTCGAACGTATGTCTTTCATGGACGGATTCTCAGGATACAACCAGATAAAGATGCATCCAGGAGATGAAAAACACCGCTTTTCGTACACCCCTCAGAGTTTATTGCTACACGGTTATGCCTTTTGGTCTGAAAAATGTCGACGCTACATATCAACGGGCCATGAGTAACATCTTTCAAGAACATCTGCAAAAAATAGTTGAATGTTGCGTAGATGATATCGCCGTCAAAAGTCGAAAAAGATGATCACATTCAAGACTTGAAGAAAGTATTTGAGTTGATACGTCGACATCAACTAAAGATGAATCCCACTAAGTCTTTCTTAGGGGTTTCCAGTGGCAAATTTTTGGGATTTGTAATCACTTCTCAAGGTATCCATGTTGATCCTAATAAAGTTAAAGCAATTTTTAAATGTCCTCCACATAATCTGAAAGAGCTTCGTGGCTTTCAGGGTCGCATTGCTTATATCAGAGATTTATACCAAATCTTTCTGGGAGATGTCAACCTTTCTCTCGTTTACTGAAGAAGGGTGTGTCATTTCTTTCGGATGAAGCATGTCAAAAAGATTTATTGACATCAAGCAATACCACACAAATCCACCTATTTTAGTACCCCCAGTAGTGGAAGACCATTTTGCTGTATGTTCGAGCATTGGATCATTCCTTTGGTGCTCTTCTTGCACAGAAAAGTGAAAGGTCATGAACATGCAATTTATTATCTCAGTCGAATGATGGTTGGGGCTGAACACAGGTATACTCCTGTGGAAAAAGAATGTCTAGCCTTGGTTTTTGCCATTCAAAAGATACGACATTATGTATCGGGACAGACTATTCATGTCATCTCCAGAATAAATCCTATTCGAGTATTAATGAAGAAGCCGAGTATTCTTAACTCCCGGTTAGCTACCTCGGCAATGTTGCTTATTCCTATGATATGGTCTACATACCTCAAAAATAGTGAAGGGTCAAGCGTTAGCTGACTTCTTAGCAGCTTATCCTATACCTGAAACTTCTAAGCTATATGATGACATTCCAGATGAAGTCATAGACTGCAACATGACTTTAAGGAGTGATATATTGGCAATTATATTTTGATGGAGCATCATGAGTTGGACCCAAAGGCAATATTGTCTCTGGAGTAGGCATTGCTTGGTTTCTCCTGATAAAATGGTTATATATCGTGCTTATTCTTCAATGAACCATGTTCCAATAATGTGGCAGAGTATAATGCTCTGCTAATTGGTCTTCAAGTAGCAAAACAATTGGACATTGAGTTCTTGGAAGCCTATGGAGATTCTCAATTGATCGTCAATCAGGTTAGAGGGACATATGAAGTCAGAAATCCTGACCTCATTCCCTATCATCAAGTGGTATCGAACTGGCTCTTTCATTCAAAGGGTTCTTTAATGAATTCGTACCGTTCTCAAAATTTGGAAGCTGACACTCTTGCTAGTTTAGCTGCAGACTTAGCAGTTCCAATCAGAAGATAAAATACCATCACTTTGTTAGATCGAGACCTATTTTGTGTCAAGAATAATTTGCACATTGAACAAAGTTATGCTACCAAATTAAATTTTCAACAAAAGGATTAGAGAAGTCTATTTATTGATTATGCGGTCTATAGAATTTTACCTGGAGATCCAAAAGAAGTTGCATTAATCAAAAGACGATTATTTCGATTTTACTATGATACTTCTATGCACATGTTGTATCGTCATTCTTATGATGGTCTTTTACTGCGTTGTTTTGGAAAGCAAGCTAATCAAGTACTTCGTGAAGCTCATTATGGAGTTTGTGGTGCACATCAACCAGGTCCAAAGTTACAGGACCGTATTCGAAGAATGGGTTATTATTGGCCTTCTATGATAGCAGACGTTGTGGATTACGCTAGACGGTGTAAATATGTCAGATTCATGCTGATTTTATTCATCAACCTTCTAAATTTCTACATCCTACAACAGCTTCTTGACCTTTCGAAGCTTGGGGTATGGATATTATTGGTCCGATTAATCCCCCTTCTTCAAAGGACATCGGTTTATCCTTGCTATAACTGATTATTTTTCTAAATGGGCGGAAGCAATTCCTCTCATTGAAGTAAAAATGTCTAATGTGGTTAACTTCATCAAACATCATGTCATTTACCGTTTCAAGATTCCCCGAAGGATAATTCATGATAATGGACCACAATTTGCTAGTCAGTGTTTTATCGATTTTGTGACAAGAATCGGATCCAGAACTTATCTTCTACAGCTTACAATCCAGCTGCTAATGGTTTAGCAGAAGCTTTCAACAAAATAATTATTAAACTTCTCAAAAATATTGTTTTCTAATAAACGTGATTGGAACGAGATACTTGGAGAATATTTATGGGCTTATTGAACAACAGTCAAAACTCCAACTGATTTTATACCATTTTTATTGGTTTACTGATGTGAAGTTGTTCTTCCACTGGAGATCCAGATACCATCTCTTAGAATAGCCATTACTAATGAGCTAACTACGGAGAATAATGATCGCTTAAGACTCCAGGAACTTGAAGGTTTGGATGAGAAGTGTCTTCAAGCACAACAGCACATTGAGCTGTATCAAGCCCGCATATCTCGAGCTTTCAATCGTAAAGTTAAAGAAAGGGTATTTAAAGTGATAGCTAGTTCTAGATGTCCGAAGACCTATGGTCATGACTCATAAGAGTAAAGGCAAGTTCCAAGCTATATTGGAAGGCCCTTATGTAGTCGAAACTGTATTCTCTAATGGTGCTTATAGATTATCCAAACCTAATGGAGATTTGCTCATGATCCGATCAATGGTAAATTCTTGAAATATTATGTTTGAATTTCTTTTTCATTTCTCAGCTGCCAAGGTTTGGTTAAGCTGATTATTTATTTTCCCAAAAGAGAATTTTGATTTTCTTTCTTCCCAGTTGATTTCAAAAGATTTATTATCTATCATGTCCACGTTACCTCTGAATAGATATTCATCTACTTCTTTGAGTTGTTATTATCTATCATGTCCACGTTACCTCTGAATAGATATTAATCTACTTCTTTGAGTTGTTATTATCTATCATGTCCACATTACCTCTGAATAGATATTAATCTACTTCTTTGAGTCGTTATTT
Source organism: Iris pallida (assembly GCA_029216955.1). NCBI lineage: Eukaryota > Viridiplantae > Streptophyta > Magnoliopsida > Asparagales > Iridaceae > Iris > Iris pallida. The sequence goes on from JANAVB010036019.1 coordinate 20,122,786, forward strand.
TCTATCATGTTCATATTACCTCTGATAGTATTGTACACTCTAAAAAGAAAAAAAATTATTATCTTGTCCACTTTACCTCTGGATAACTATAATCTACTTTGTTAAGTTTTGAAGACTTATCATGTCCATATTACCTCTGATAATTGTTTTCTATCTCACAACTATTTCATAAACATTTATTCATTGCATGGTTTGAAATATTACATCAGCAAAAGGAAGAAAATGACAAAATATAAAATTCTTTATTGATTACAAAAATTTCTAAGGCGGAGCAGATAGATCTTCAATCATTTTCTGTAATTCTGTTAGACGCTTTTCGCGAGAGCCCAATACAGCTGTGTATGCCATAGATCATCGAGCTTCCGCAGTACAGAGGGGAGAGTTCGGCAAAGGCATTTATCATTTTATCTATGGCTTCTTCAAGAGTTTTGATGTTTGATTCAGAACCAAAGATCCGTTCTTCCAAAATGGAACTCTGCCTCAAATATTCATCTCGATTTGTCGTCATCTGGTTTTGCTCCTCCTTTAATCGAGCTAGCTCAGCCTCGACTTCATGAATTCAATCATTTTGTTGATGGATTTTGATATTATTGAGTCATAGGCTTGTGATGCTGCTCCAACAGGGGTTTATTTTCTCTCAAGAAGGTCCTTTCCACGACAACCTTATTGCTATAATCTTGAAGAGATTCTTTGAAGATAGTTTCCCGAGTTGTATATTCATTAGTGAGAGCATCATACTTAGATTGGACGAGGCTTTCATAGTCCCACCTGATAACCTTAGATATTCTTTGATTGGTTGTTCAAGTCCTTGGACTATCTTCTGCAAAGCTGCTGTCCTCTTAGTATCATTAAACATGGCGATGTTGTCAATAGTGGTAGCAATCACACTTTTCAAACTCTCATAACTGAGGCCTTTCTTCAAAACCATTTTGATCAATGCTGCCAAAGTTTTATAAAATGTTTCAGTATGAATCTCTACCAAAAGATTCATATCAGCATTAGAGCTTGGTGTATCAACAATATATGCCAACCCCTTCTCCTTAAAACCAGAGACAGATGTTGTTGTCGCTGTAGTAGCAAGCTGAGTTAATTCTATATCTATCATGTTACCATGGCTAATTGATTCCCAGGAAGTTCTGGGACTACATCTTCAGCAACCTTTTTGCTGCCTCCGGAGCTTGAATTTCGGTGGCAGGGGATGGTATTACAGAGGTGCTGCCTTCTATGTTCGATTCAGACTTGAACACTACTATCTCAGGAATCTGGTCTGGACTAGCAGCAGTAATTTTTGTTACCGCAACATCTATAACCTCAGTAATCGGTTCTTTGGTTGCAACCGATTCTTTGAGCACTACTGGCTCTTCTTCTGCATTCGGCTCTTCATGTCTTTCTTGGACATAGAAGACTCTGGGCGTACCTCTCCTGCAGATGGAGAACCTTCCTCAGAAAGAGAGTCTTCTTTTGAAGATGAACTTTCTTCTTCAGATTATATTACCTCTTCAGGAATAGACTTTTGAAGAGGAGGAGCAACAGGCTTTACCGTAGCGACGATCCCTACAAAGATTAAACAAGATAGTCAATATAAAAAATTATAATATATTTTGTATAAATTTTGTGTAATTTGTTTTTACCTGGAGTAGGTACAGGACGCGATAAGAGTGCATCATAATCAAAGTCTCAGTCATCATCATCTAATTCTAGACCCGGTTCATCCGAGGGGATGGGTTCCGGATTACTAGCAGGAGTTGTGGCTGTGTCTTCGACAACTTTCGCCTTTTGTGGCAAAGTTAGATGCAATGAGTTGCTGAGTCGTCCAGAAGATAGGACTCCTGTAACTTTTGTTTTTGCTGCCGGCTGGGGTGCCGAAGACCCTTCTCCAGGTTGAGCTGATGAAGATATAATATTTTGAGTCTCCTTGGCAGAATTTTTGCTTTTTGGAGTGGCGACTCTCTGTTTGGAAGGCCCTTTAATTGTAACCTTCTTCTTCTCCCAGAGAGTAACAGCTGTGTCTGATTTTTGCTTCCGGGTTGTAGAAACGGTAATTGCTCCTGCATCTGTTTTTCAACTCCCATAGGGATCGTTTCCAGATATTCATTTGGAATAGCATCATCAGGTATATCCGAAGGCACCATAACTGGTTCTTCGGCGTCTCCTTCTATTTCCTACCGAAGACTTCCTTTCATATTGTAGTCTTTTACGAAGGAACAAATAGAGGCATAAAAATGTGCATACGAATGAACCATTCGTAGCTCAGTTGTACTTGTGGCAGTTGACACATAGAATTTGGCACCGGTGCATCCAACACTGAAATACCGCCATGCCCTCGCTCCATCAACTAATTTTCTATAATTGTTGAAAGCAGTGGAGGGATTACCAACGTGAAGTTGGTCATATCCGAACTGACGGGCGAACCGACTAGGTAGGTACGGCTCAAAGATGTTGTTGTCTTCAATTCTATACATCACATGTGAGGGTCTGATGCATATTAGCCAATTAAAGACTGGCACAGGTATTTCAGTCCTCTCTCACCTACGTCGTCAAATTGCACACCAAAACAGTCGCCTGGAAATGCTGGTCGTATGCAAAAAAATTCCACCCATATGAGAAGTTTAGTGCTGCCCGTGTATCCGTCACTGAAGTCGCCTTCCAAGTGGCTTTACTAAACTTCTGGAGGAATACCTTCGCATCATTTTCAGGGCCTGGTGGTAGTAAACTGCAGTTGTGATGCAATATCTAGCCCATCAAATAAGTATAGGGCATCTCCACCCTAGGAAAATCACGATGGTAGGGAGCATTATTGATAAGATCTTCACCAAATGCTCATAAACCCGCATTTATCCGACACACCATTGTCGGTAATAGGCTGAGTTTAGCCTTGAATACCAAATGTACTGCTGTCCATAGTACATTTCGGTGAATTCTATCAACTGTACCAGTCCCTGGTATAACCCACCTTCGCAACCACAAGGAAAGAAAGCCCGCCAGCAAGGCTTCCTTTGAGAGCTTTCGATGCCATGTTTTAAAAAGCTCAATATTTCAATTTTTGCAGGGAATTCTCCAGCTTTGGTGGTCAAATACTTGTCCGGGGACTTATATGTGATCATCCAAGTGTTTATTAAATCAGCAGGAATTATTGAACAAGGGTTGATGGGTTGAGCCTTGTTGTCTTGGAATCTCTCCTTATCTTCCTTGGATACTCTATTCTTATGATAGAATAGATATGTTGTCCATTTATTGATGTATGCCAAATGCGATCCACTTTCATACATAGTGGTGCAGATTCAGCTCTTTGTATATCTCGACTAAGCGAGGATTTTTCTTGCTAATTTCTGCTAGTTCTCGGTTGGAGGGAACGTACTCTTCATATGGAACTTCTTCCATTAGTAGCTTAGAGATAAATTGTATCCCATGGAGTGCAAAAGCCATTTCGCCTACTGGGTTGCAAAGGTTCCTGTCGAGTTGATATAACTCCATAAGAGCTAAGAACAGGTTATTGTTTATGGGTATGCCTTGACTTGTGGAGGCTACCGCTTCTAACAATCCAATGGCTTGTAGTTCTGCTTCGAAGTTCTTCATAACCCAAGAGCTAAGTTGAAACCAATTTTTATTGTGAGGAGTCATTCATCCTGGAAGCCTAGGATTGACTTGGGGATATAATACTGAGGCGTTCATAAACTTGTTAATGAACATTGGTATCTGTACTGGCTGGATCAGAGATGAGCCCTCACTTGGTGTAAATCTAGGTAATAAACCTGAGAAAGGAGTGACACTGCCACTGGAAGTACTCGTATGATAGCCCATTTGATTTTCATCCCTCTTGAATATGATTCTCTCCGGTCATCCATGACTGTTGGAAGTCAGATTCTAGATCATCTGTCTCGGATGAGTAGCATGAACAAAAGATGAAAGGAGATAATCCCTTGGCATTATTGGGAGATACATCACCATTTCCCCAAATTTGAACACCCAGGATTCCTTTTTGGGGTTTTGTTTGAGATTTGAAATCAATTGTGTCCCCAAACATGAATGCGGGCTTCAGGTAATGCTGGCCATCCAGTGATGTCAATAATTCTCCGTTCATCAATGACAGCAACATTTTGTCTCCTTGAGCAGCTATCAACTGATGTCTTTCCTTAGGATACTGCTTGTCGGTTTGAGGAAACTCGACATGGGACAAATTTTTCAGATAATTTGATCCGAAAATACCAGCTGGTGAGCCAAACACCTCAGAGAGAGGATGGGCCCCTAAGTCCACTGCAAAGAAGTTCAACAAGAAAAATTAAGTTAGTAAAACTCTATGTATGAATTCTACACAAACGCAAGCTCTACACAAATGACTATACATGAGTTTTGAAGTTATTAAGCGTAAAAAGTCCGCTGTTTTAAAGAGAATTTGTTTTATGCATTTCTCTAAAAAAGTTTTATGCAATCCAAGAATGAATTTTTACGCGTACTTTTTTCTGTTCAAAAGAATAAAGTTTACGTGTAAAAAAATACATAGTCTTTTGACTTGCGTATTTTCAGTTTTACGCTCGTACGTATAACGTGAGCGTTTTTTGGTTTTACGCTTTTGTTCAAAAGAGTAAAGTTTTACATGTAAAAAAACATAGTCTTTTGACTTGCGTATTTTCAGTTTTACGCTCGCACGTATAACGTGGGCATATTTTCAGTTTTACGCTCGCACGTATAACGTAGGCATATTTTTAAGTTCTACGCTGGCACGTATAAACATGAGCATATTTTTGATTTTGAAATCTACGCTGGCATGTATAACGTGAGCGTGTTTTTTTTTGTTTTTTTATGCTGGCACGTATAAACTGAGTGTATGATTTAGGGTTGGTCTTGGGTCATCTTCTCCAACAAAATCGATAGGGTTTCTACCTATCATGGCCGGAGCCACATTTGGGTTCGCCTTTGGGATCTCTTCGATATTTTTCTCCAGTGATGCTGCAGCAGCGTGAACTTTCTCCGACGATCTAGCTGTCGATGAACTGGCAAGCTTCTTGCCCTTGGCTGAGGCGGCGGCCTTGCTCTTGGGTGCCATTTTCTTGAAAGGATTTTTGAGGATAAATGAAGAAGAAAATAAGGAATGAAAGAGATGTAAAGTTCTCTCTCTTCAACAGAAGCCCTATTTATAGAAAAATCAAGGTTGATTCAAATTTTCGAAGTGACTGTTGGGTATCCCTAAATTTATGCTAATGACTGTTGGATATCCCAAACTTTTTGCTTCTGTTCAAAGTATTTCAAATATTAGAAAATTTGAAAACTTTGAAGGGGGTCTTGTAGAAGCGTAAATAAATTTCATAGACCAAGTCAAGGAAGTTGAGATCTTTACGCAAAGACAGTTCCAAATTAGATTTTACGCAAAGGTCAAACTGAGTCAAACTCAAACTTTACGCAAGGGTTAAATTCAGACTTTACGCAAAAACAGTTTCACTCTCTACGTGAAGAATGAGCTGTCCATTCTGCATTAAATGCACGAAGATACTATTCTGACAGATTAATTTTCTGACAAATAATTGAACAGAAGCCAAGAAGTCTGTTGTTTAGCGTGCCAAATGAGCCGCTTTATGCTTGAGGAACAGCCTCCTTTTTATGCATAAGAGTTAATTGAGCTTTTACGCTCAAGGCTATCTCAGCCACTCTTTTTGCGCGTAGAGTTTATTTGAGCCTTTATGCTCAAGGCTATTTTTTTAGCTACTTTACGCAGGAAGCTTACTTTGAGCTATTTTACGCTCAGACATGCTTAAACAGTATCTTTTACGCACAGTCTGTCCTGATTGTGTGGGAATGCAGTTTTCTGACGTGGCCTTCATGCCACACTTTTCAAAGAACGTGTATACGTTTCTCGTTATTTTATTGGATTATGGGATATGTGTCAACATGCGTAGATGCTAATTTCTGTAAGTGGGTGACAGTTATTCTAACAGTCTGCGTAAAAACCCAATGTTGATGTTTTTTACGTATAAAAGACAGGCATATATAAAGACCTCTTTTTTAAAGAAAAGGTACAAGATTTTTTGGAGACCAGATACTTTTAGAGCAAAGTGATTTTCTAGAGTATTTTTCTTCAACTTTTCCTCAAGAACAAAGTGAAGCAAAGTAGGAAAGCATTCGACTGTGCCATCAGTGCCAATTGTGTCGATACCTTTCTGGTGACTTAGTTCTTCCAGTTGTTCATCTCTAAGCAATTTTCTTTATCATCATCTTGTGGTCCAAGGAACAAGTGATCGTTTTCAGATCAGACTTCCATATCAATACTCTCCAGAATTTAATTGTACATTTGTACATTTTTTCTCGTTTTCTTTCAAAAGCCTTAAGGGCATTTTGTTAAGTGAAACAGTAGACACGAAGTATTCCCCTATGGCCATGAAGGCTGTAGATACACAATCGATTCCATCTATTCAAAATCGGAGAACTAACTCCAAACATGATTCATATCTACCATATCATAATTTCTATGACGTCGGGTAGTATTCTTTTATAATCAATAATCGTGGATCAATATCATGACTTTGAATTTTTCTAATCTCATTAATCTTAAACCATATCTTAGTTTTATAGAGTATAGATTGTAAGCCTCCTGAATTTTAGGAATTCATTAGGACTACCATTTGATTAGGATAAGTTATTTCCTACTAGGATGATAAATTAGTAACTTATGAGCACCCACTTTCTATTTAGATCTTTTGTTGTCCCCGACCATGACATTGGTATTCGGAGCACAAGACTAGCTATTACCTTCCAACAAATTCCATATACAAGACCTAGATGGGCCCACCTTCATTTAGGCATATCATGTTCTACTCAAACACGTCCCCTTGTACTCTATGTTCATGATACAACTTTCCTGTCAAAAAGACTAGCTACAACCCTACCATGATACCATTGTCCTTTCCGACCTCAGTTAGAGATCCAACCTCGACTCAGAACTTTTGACCCAATATGGTTGTGATCTACTCGAAGCCCACTACGCAAATGCCACTAGTGTGCCACTCAAGAGAGGTCCCTGGTGCTACTTAAACACAAAGTCATGAAAGGCGCATTTGGGCTTATGGAATCTAGTAACCCCCTCCGATTGACAATTAGCTCCACCACTCAATTTGAACTCATTCTAGGCTACCCTCACATAATAGGAATTGTTTACATTGATTTTATGGATATTGTCCAGCTAATAAAGACTAAAATCCAAGAATTAATCAAAGATTGGTTCTAATGGAACTAATAAATCATTAGTTTATAATGTATATTCCTATCGGTATCATCTTGATACCCATATCGTGACTTGGATATTTGTAGCACAACACTAGCCATTTCCTCCAAACAAACTTCACACTCATGAACTAGATTAGCCACTCTACACACATGACATACATGTCTCACACCAACACACCCTCTTGTGCTCCATTTCAATTACACCGAAGGTATGACTTATTATTCCTTAGAACAAATCACAGATGCCCTTTTAGTCCCATTTAATCTCAACTATGCAAAATCAACCCATTCCCTCAAACGACTGTATGCCCATGATCCGTGCAAGACTATGAATACCCTATCTTATAGAATATAACGCCAAACTGAATTCCTCTATAGCTACCATCTCCATCGATTTTCCAAGTTAGGTTCAACGTACTTACTCTCCTCTTCCTATTTTAATATTGATATTCTTTGTTATTAAGACGATTTTTAATTTCGAGGATAAAATTTTTATAAGTTGGGTAGGATGTAATCCCCCAAATTTTTTGAAGAATTTTTTCTTCCTATATTTATTTCTTAAATATTTTGTTTTGGATTATTTCATAAATTAATTACAATTATAGCCTTAGTCATGTTTAAATATTTCATACACACTGACTAGACCATATGACACGGCTAGTGCAGGCAAGTGCCTTGACTAGCGTGTTAGCTGTAAGTGCCATTAGAGCTATTTCATTGGAATATTTAGTTATTTAAATTTACTAAATCGCATTACGGCGATCTCTTGTTTTAATTAATTAATTATTTTTTGATTTATGAAACTTTATATATACTTGTGAAAATTTTACCAGTAGCTATGTGTGCCTCCCCAAATCTTGATAACCCTACTAATGTGTTACTCATATTAATTTTATTATTATGTTTTATTATTATTATTATTATTATTAAAATTTTATTGGAATATTATTATTATTATTATTATATATTATTATTATTACTATTATTATTATTTTATTACCACCTTTTTAATATTATTACTACTATTATTATTGTTTTATAATTTTTGGAACTTTTAGATAACATACTAGTAGAAAATTTTATAAAATTTTCTTTTATACTATTTTAGAATGCCATTGTATCTTTTTAGAAAATTTTTGTATTTTTTATTTAAATTTTAAAGGTTGTATGATAAGTCATTTTAAATATATAAAAAAATAAAAATAAAGAGAGCAACCCCTCCCCCACGGCATGTTCCGCGGGAACAGTGTCGCAGGGGAATCCCTCACAGCCCGAGCCCACTGGGGCTCTCCACGCACAATGTGCATATATATATATATATATATATATATATATATATATATATATATATATATATATATATATATATATATATATATTTATATACACACACACACACACGAGAGCAATTAAAAATTAAAAAGTTTACTCAACCCTAACCCTAAAACCTTGTCGACCCCTGACGGCGCGTCACAACCGACCTCCGCGTGGCGCCGCCACGGCGGTCGTCGGCAGGCGGCAGAGCCGCGCACGCACGGCATGGACAGTAACAATAGCAGCGACAAAAGGCAGCAACGCCCCTTCGCTTCTGCGATTTGTTCTCAGCGGTTCGTCATTTATGAACAGCAGGTGTGATCTCGACCTATACGTCATCGAAACCTTTCTTTTAGAATTTATTAATACGCAATGTGCGCGATGGAAAACGAGTTCCAAAATCGAGAAAAAGTTAATTTTTGGATGTTAGAAACTGTCCCAACCATCCATGTTTGCGGTCGATTTGTGACCAGGATTGTGAAATTTAGCAATCTACCTAAACAGACGTATATACATCCTATACATGATCAAAACCCTATTTTTAGTTTTATTTCTAGATTCCTATAAACTGTTTAAAACTTGTTTAAAGTTGGCAAAAAAAATCTGTTTTCAAAACATAGAAAAACTCTGATACGGACTCCGTTCCGATAATCTGGACGATGTGGTCACGAACTGAAGGCATCAAAAGGTGCGTATCGACTTTGTGGACTTGTGGGCTTTGACGAAATTTAAATTGGCTGCATGTGCGCGACGAATTTGATACGTATCCGTCGAAATTCACCGTATCGACCTCTTGACAAATTCTCTAATTACTTTGTGCACGTTTGTCAAATCGAGACAAAACTTGCACCAGCATGACCGAATCATTTTTCTGGTCTTGTATGCCAAGTTTGGTCCGATTCTGAGAGGGTTGACCGGAACGCCTATTTGACAGGCCTACGACCCGCTCCAACGGGCGAAATTGTGTACAGCCCGCCGGAATCCAACTTTGTACATACGATTGGGTTTGTCTCATCAAACCGGTCCTATAGATATGCTGTTTGATGACTTTAGAGACCGTAGGTTTGGGCACACATTTCGGTACAAAACGGGTTCAATGACGAACATCGTTTTGACCCAAAATTACAATTTTTCCCCTGATCCAAAATTTGACTTTTGGACAGGCATTTCCTAGGCATATATTTTACATCGGAACATTTTTGTTGTTTGTTTCAGCATCCGGTCGTTCGTGGATTTTGACTTTTTATTGCCGATGTGCTTGACAGTTGGAGTTGCCATCCTCGTACCACCAGGCAAGATACCTAGCCATTGGCTGTCTATTTTACTATAGCTCATATTTCATGCATTATTTACTTTCTGTAAAATAAACTGTGGTACATGGCATAAGTAGGTAGAATTTTTACTGGTTAGTTCTATTTTCTGCTATGTACTATTTTCTTATCCATTGAACTTAGAATTAATGGACCCCCATTTATGTGTTGCATACATAGGCCTTGACACATTTATACCACATTATTGCGAGTCGCATATAGAACTCAGAAATGTGTGACTGTCTGGCCACCAGTACATATAAGCCGTGCGATAGGATTAACCGCTAATAGTGTTGCATGTTTAGTTCGACTTAGCGGTTAATAAGGATTATGTGTTGTGGATACAACATAGTAGACATGGGGTAGGAAGAACAGTTCCTTGACGTATGGGCCACCTTTGCACTTCCCTTATTAGATCTGTGAGCTCCGCCGGAGACACGGGACCACTGATGCCCTCTGACGTCCGCGGAACGTTATGGATGAACCTTTATACTAATGCCCTCTGACGTTCATAGGAGCATTATGGACGTAGGCACCTGATTCCCGAGAAGGGACGATGCCTAATCTCTGTAGCCAGAGTACCCATGTGTAGAAGGTTGTTCTTAAACTACATTTCACTTAGACTGTTTAGGCACCCTTATCCGTTAGGTATGAGTACTCTTGGTTTGGGTACTTGTATCTGATCGTGGCTTGGAACAATAACTTATCACAGACTAGTTTGCCACATCTTGTCCTTGTTTGGTTGTAGGTGTGGCTCACTGCTCCGATGAGAAGGTATTGAACCTTATTGTGGTTCGGATACCATATTGGATTCGTGACTTGGAAAGATACTTTATCGTGGGTTAGTGTTCCATCTCCTGTCCTTGTTTGTTGGAGGGATGGTACGCTAATTCAAGGGTGGAGTATTGGACCATGTTATGATCCGATTGACTTATATTGAGCAGTACTTATTTAGTTTATATGGCATAATATTGTGTATCTTGTTACGTCCCTCTGAGGAACTGGTTATCTCTCCAGGTGTGTGCTATTATCATTCACAGGTATTCGAGCCGTGGCCGTGATCATCTCTATTTCTGCGAGGATGATTGCATTTAGATAGTCTTCGTTTCGCTCACCAAACTCATTTCGTTTTTCATGTATTTCTTCCCTTACTTGTTGGTAGTGGATTTGTCTCCGCCCAACATATTATTCAAAAACATTTCATAGTTGATTATATGATAACTTTTATTCTTACATTTTGTGGAAGAGATTAGATTACTCTTGGTTTACTGTATTTTACAGCTTATGTATTTATATGAGGTATCCATATATTGGAGTATACTTCGTATGTATACAGCTGGCATGTCTACGTACCTAGTCCTACGTATTTTGGGACTGGGGCATTGCAGATAGACCCATAATGTTCCATTAGTTCGTCATACCCTCTATAGCCATGAAATCTATATACATACAATCATTTACATCTGGTTGAAATCGAAGTGCGGTCTTCAAACTTGAGTCATATCTACCATATCATGTTTCTTATTACATCGTGTAGCATTCTTCCATAATCAAAATTTGAGGTATGATATCCCGACTTGAATTATTCTAACTTCAGTAAACCATAGAACTATGTCTTCGTTAACTCCTGGAGATGAATTACGGAAGGACATAGACTGTATGGCCCCTCTACATTTTAGATGTATTAGTATTGCCGATTGATTAGCATAAGTGGTTCCCATTAGGATGATAAATTAGTGCCTCATGAACTCCCACTTTCTAATTAGATCCTTTGGTGTCCCTTATCGTGACTTTAATATTTGGAGCATAATACTAGCTGTTACATTCTAACAAATTTCATATACAGGATCTAGACAAGTGTACCTTCATCTAGGCATATCATGTCCCACCCAAATATGTCCCCTTATGCTATATTATTATCATGTCACTTTCGGGTCAAAAGGGTTGACTATAAGCCCTACCGTAATACCAAAGTGCTTCTCTACTTCAATTAGAGATCCAATCTCGATTAGATTCTTTCGACCCAATATATGGTTATGATCTACTCGAAGCCCGTAACGCACAGGCCCAATATTCTCGTGCCACTCTTTAGAAATTGTCCTTCTAAAAAATTTTGTAACGACGCTTATCACGGTAGCCAACTTCTATAAGTTGGGTAGGGCCCTGAACCAAGAATACCTTATCTTGTAGGATATAGAGCCAATGTGGATTCCTTTTATAACTACCTCTCACTTGTTCAAAAAAATCAAGGTACAATTTTTATACATTAATGTCACGACCCGCACCCTAGAGTAAGGGCACGAGACGTGGGTACGTCCAGCCTACGCCGCAGTGTCGGTAGTAGAACGCTGTCCTAGGTCAAACATCTAACAATATAAAGGTACCTGTACAGTATATACTCTCCAAATGGAGGTGACATAGCAGATACAGTCTCAATCACATCTAAGGTAGAGCATGAAAAAGATAGATAGATAACCAGAAATGGAAACACAGAGATACAATCCAGAATTCTAAGTGTCTAAATAAGTGCATATCCCCAAAACATCTCAGAATCCATATACAGTAATCCATGAAAAGTAAAAACATCATAATCTAAGGGAGTGTCGTCAACTGCTAGTGGATCCTGCTACTGGTCCAAGTCACAGCACTCATCTAGGGTAGCACCGTAGTATGTAGTACAGAACGCCTCAGCCTCGTCCTCTGTAATATTTCAACAGGTCCAGTCAGGACAGGAGTGAGCACAGTACATCTCAACAAATCATAGCAGGTCAGGATATAATCATGCCAGAGAGTAAGATACAAAAAACTGAAGGAAATAACATGATAAAAAAGAAGACTGTAATTAAATAGATACCATATATAGAGAACTAACAGTGACTAGTAATTCAGAGCACAAGATGGTTATGTAAACAGCACGATGTTGTACACGAGTAATCTAAAGAGGGCGTACACGAGTAATCTACTGGATTGATTACATAACCACTTCTACTCTTCCGTCCCAATCAATACACAAGGATCAAGCCAAGTTATGTTGTTTACACGAAGGTCATATGAATACATGATTATACACGATTTCACACGTTTCGTACACGAATGTCACGAATAAAAGGAGTACACGATGCTCACGATAAAGTACACGAACATGAAATACTCTATATACCGCTAAGGGGATAACATTGCACGACAAGATCCATATAGTACTAATCCGTGTTTCCGACGTGTCAGCATCTTGTAAAGTAATCTAAAGCAGGAAAATACTTCTAATTCAGGATATAAAATGATCAGAGAATGTACTCGCCTGTATCCTGAGTATCTGAAGAATATCTAATGTCCGAGGAGTGGTGTCCGTCTCCTATAGAATAGCACAAGTTACTATAAGTCTAAAATGATAACAAAATGCAATTCAATGCATTCTACATGAATCTAGGACAATATAGACCAAAGTCAACTCTTGGTCAACTCTGGTCAACCCTAGAAGTCAAACTAGGTCAACTAGGTCAAACCTAAGTCAAACAAGTCTATACTAGTCTAACTAGTCTATTCTAGGTCTAAACTAGGCTATACAAATCTAATCTAGCTCTATACTAGGCAAACAGACACACCCATAGGCTAAGAGCCCTAGGCTATAGGCTATCTCATGCCTATAACCAAACCATATCACATATACACATGTCAATACATATATCTATAATACACATATTAATATATTTATATAATATAATATAAAAATACACATTAATATATAGGTTACCTATAAATATGCTTACACATAGGAGAATAGGAAGGGCACATGAATGTGTTCAAGTGTGTGTGTGTGTCATGAGTACAAGAGAGTGTGTATGTGTGAGTGCCACATAAAGTTGTGTCAAGAGTGTCACATGAGGGTGTCAATGTGTGGGTGTTTAGTGAGAGTGACAAGAGAGTATGTGTGTCAAGTATCAATCCTGAAAACAAGAACAGTGCAGTGTTAGTGATAACCACTTGTGTGTGTGAGAGTAATATCCTGGAATAGGGAAAACAGGGAACTATTCTAGTGAAATGCTATGAAAACAGTGAGCTTACAATTGTGTGAACTAAACAGTGAGTGAATCATTCTCAGGTTATTAGGCAATATCAGTGAATACAAAACAGTGTGGCAGCTAACAATGTATAAGAGTACATTGTGTACACGTGTGTAGGGACAGGACAATGTGTCAAGGGAACATCAGTGAAGTGTTAGAGGATATAAACTTGTGTGTGTAACAGGAAAATGGAATCAGTGACCTAGGAAAACTGTAACACATTGACAGTGAATAGGAATCCTGGAAAAATAGTGAGGGTATTACATGGTATATGTAACCTGTGCACAATGTGACCCTGTGTGCAGTATCAAATGAAATCAGGGAATACAATTGTGTGTGGGCAAATGAAAAATAGTTAGTGTACATTGATATGTGCAAGCCTGAAAATATTGACAGTTTACCAATGTACAGTTAGCTAATGTATGGAAGGGGAGTAACATTCAATGCTCAGATATTCAGGAATGAAATATATTGACAGTGAACTAGATACCATCATTCAGGTTTTAGTTTAAAACTGGAATTGAAATTCAGATTAAAAGAAGGAAAGGAAACCAATTTCTCAGTTTAACTTTTTATTAAATTCAATTTCCATTCGAAGCCAACACATTATAAAAATCCTATTTCTAAATCAAAAGTCTAATTCGAATGTAATCATGAATTAAACAGGAACTACAAATATGTGGGAATCATTGACAGTAAAAACATCAATAAAAATAGGATTTAAAGCTCAAAAATTCTGAATAACCAATGTATCAGTAACATGTATCAGTCGAATGAAATTTTCCAATTCGAATCCCCATTCCACATGACAACAACCCAAACTACTATATAAATCCAACTAATATAGATTAACAACATGTATAGGAATCTAATTAGCATTTTAAATCATAATTAAACCATTTAAAACTGGAATTAAACAGTGAATCAAAATTAGAATCGTACACGCACAGTGCACGCCTAGTGCACACACGATTCCGTGTCCGACGACACGAGGACCTACGAAACTTTGGGAGCCTCGTGTCAGTCTGTGCCCGCATCCACGTGACAAATTATACGCGTCCACGTGGCGTGCGCAATAGACCCCGAGTAGCATGGAAAGTGGCACTGCGCGCGGCGTTGCACCCCGCGTGTATCCGTGTCCAATGCGACACGACACGACACCAATACACCCTCAGTACACCAGAAAACCATAAGCGAGCCTAAACCCTAATTTTCTATTCAAACCAAATTGGAAAACAGGGATAAAATGCCCACTGTGGCATTTCATCGAACACCTATGCGTATCCACTGATACGTGTCCGATACGGACACGTATTGGACACGAAACCTAGAAGTAGCTATACATACAGTTAGGGTAGACCTAGGAAATCATATTTATGCAATTAAAATACTATTTTATGGAGTGGATTCGAATTTACCTAGGGTTTTGAAATGGCTCAAAAAGCCCCAATGTGAGTTGTTCCTCAAGCTATCCAAACTCCTTCAAATTGGTCCTTCCCTAAAATTTCTCACCATAGCCATAGAGAGCACAGTAATTAGAATCTATTGCAAGAAATTAGAAGGAAAAAGGAGTTGAAATGGAGGAGTTATGGATTGGGGAAGAAAGGGTTTACCTCTTCTTCAAACTTGCTAATTTTTCTAAGGCGGCTAGCCCTAAGTTTGAGGAGACATTAAATAGAGTGGGAAAGGATAGGGTGGCCGGCCAAGTAGGTGTTGGGCTAGGGTTAGGGTTCCACTAGTGGTCTATGGGCCTCTATGGGCCTAAGTCATAAACCATGACTTATGAAATCACAAGCCATTCTCTAGCCAAATAAATTTCTATTTCCCCAAATAATTTCTAATGAGTAGGATATCACTAACTTAGGTCAAGCTAGGGTTACATACTCTAACCAAATAGTCATGACCTAGGTTAGCTTCTAGGACAGTCTCCTAAGTCACCCTGAGTCAAAGTCAATAATAGCACTAAATCAATTATATTAAAAATTACTTAAAATTCCAATAATTAAAATTAATACTAAATAATTCAAATAATTTCCAAAATTTTAAAAATGACCAAAATACCCTCAACCTAGAAATGTGGTAGTGACAATTAAGGTCCTGTTCATTGGCATTGCATCGCATACCCCCCTATCGTTAGTTTAATTTCGAGTACAAAATTTTTATAAATTGGGTAGGATGTAAACCCCCCTATTTTGATAAATTTTATTTGTTTTATTTCGATCTTTTGTGGCCTTTTTTTATATTTACTAAATAAGTTAGTATATAATGATATGAATATCTCATGTATATGTATACTAGCTAGAAGTGATTATCACATAGATAATTATTAAATTAGTTTGGTACAAGTTATTCTTACCAAAATATGGTTAAGAATTTTCGTATCGGATATTACTAATAGCTATTGATTTTTAGTATTCATGAATATTCCTAGAAATTTCTATATAAGAAATACACCGATATATTATACATATGTGTATATGAAAGCCTTAAATATATACTTTATATAGGTATTAATTGAGTTAGGATTATAGAATTTTTAGGCTTTATATATATATATATATATATAATATATAATCGGTCTGGCCCTATTCCGGCCGCGGAAGTGGTCCTGCCGGACGTCACTCTGACGCCACCGTCGGATGGATATCCTATCCGGGTCCCCTTCTCCTGCGAGGAGATTCGCTCCCTCTCTTTCCCCTTCATTAGGACTTTGGTACTCAAGTTCGGATCTGGATGCCTTAAAATTTCTATCGTTCGGGAGGCCATCACAAGATGGAGACTCTCGGCGACATACCAGATAGCTCCTCTATATCCCAAACACCTGTGTCTTCATCTTTCCTCCGACCAGGACTACAGCAAAGTGTGGGTGAAAGGCACGACCAAAATAGACACTCAGTTTGTCAAAATTGTCAAATGGTCACCGAACTTTAATCCCAAGATCGATTCGACCATCATCACCTCCTGGATCACCCTTTCCAATCTTCCCCTAGTGTGCTTTCCTGCTGCAGCCCTTAAGAGGATCGCCAGCTCTTTCGGAGTCCTTGTGGCCATCGTCGAAGAAACGAGAAACCTCTCTAAATGTAACTACGCAAAGATTTGCGTAGAGCTGGACCTCGCAAATGAGCCACCCAAATTGATCGAGATAGAACTCGGAGATCAGTCATTCAGTCAAGCGATGGTTTACGACAACAGTATAATTTTATATCAATACTGCCAGATGTGCGGCCACTCTATACAACACTACTTCCGCGCACACCCAGAACTCAAGAAACATGTCCCCAGGAAAGCGCACGAGACAGGCGTGGCACCCCCATCCCGCCCCACAACGCGCATCCCCCCAACCCCCCATCTCCCGCTCGGAGTTCCCCCATCCATACCGTTTCTGTCTCCGCACCACCCCTTCTCTCGCCATCACCCTCATAATTCCTTCGGAGCGCTAGACTCGGACCTAGCTGATGGCGCTCCAGAGACGCCGGTATCCGATTGCCTCCCTAACTCCCTATCCCCTTCACTCGCCATCACTCTCCATAATTCCTTCGGAGCACTAGACTTTGATCCGGATGATTGCTCTGCAGAGACGCCTATCTCCGCTTGCCTCCCTAACCCTCCATCCTCTCCCCTACCGGCCTCGCCATCGTCCCCCTCCAAATCCCCCCATCACCCCTATCTCCCTCATTGCTTCCCCCAAGCCTCCTCCTCCGAACTAGTGATTCCCAGTGTTCCGTCTTCGGCCGGTCTCAGATTGTACTCCCCCGGTACGGTAGCCGGGGCTCCGTCCTCTGCCGATCCATCTCCCCTTATGCTCGGCCATCGTTCCTCCTCGCCCGTCCTTCCCTCTCACCGACAGATTTTTGGCAGGCTCAGAAAGCGGGTTTCCTTGATCGAGACAATCCTCTTTGCGCACTGACGGATTGTGAAGACTCTGACACTTCCCCTTCGGCAGTCGCAATCGTTAACTCGAGTTCAGATAGGGCTCTAGAACCGGTCAACACCAGCCCCAAAAACAACACTCTTAAGAAAAAGAAGAAATCCAAGAAACATAGGCAGCGTACGGCGATGACCACGAGATCCGCCGCAAAGCTGCAAAATACCCATGCCTCCTCCCTTAATGCCTAACATTCTTTCTTGAAACGTTCGAGGCATTGGGAATAAACAGACTTTGAATCGGATCATCAGCCTTACCAAATCCAATCGGATTGATTTACTTGTCATTATTGAACCCAAAACCCCCCACAAAAGAATGAAAGAAATTCAACTCAAGCTGGGATTCCCTTCCGCGATCTTCGGATGTCACAACATTTGGATCTTCTTCGCAGCTGACTTCCGCTTTGGCATTACTAACGACTCCTCTCAGGCCCTCCTGTTGGGTAGAGCATCCCGCCTTCCAGTCCCGTATCCTTCTTTCGGCCATCTACGGTAGCTGCAGCATCCCGAAGCGTAGAGTTCTTTGGAAGCTTCTATCGGGGCCCCCTTCCCCGCGACGATATGCCGTGGCTTTGCATCGAAGATTTTAACACAGTATCTTGCAGAGAGGAAAAATCAGGAGGTCGTGCCCCCTCATTCGGCCATGGAGGACTTCAACAACTTCGCCTTAACCTCCCACCTTTCCGCTATCCCCTTCCACGGCAACCAGTTCACTTGGTGCAACATGCAAGATGGATCGCATAGGCAGTACTCCCGCCTTGATCGTGCTATGGTGAATGACTGTTGGTCAGATTTGGGATTGATCAGTAATCTGTCGCACCTGAACTCCACTGAATCTGACCATTCCTCCCTCTTTCTCGAGATTAACAACACCCATAACCACATCAAAAAATCCTTCCGCTTCCTTGACTTCTGGCGCCACCACCCCCAGTTTATGCACATCGTGGAATAGGCTTGGGCTTCTGTCACTCACCGGATCCTCTGGTCAGAATTGCTACCAAACTCAAAGCTACAAGAAAAGCCCTTACGGCCTGGAGCAAAATTGCGTTCGGAGATATTTTTCAAGCCATTAAGGATGCTGAAGACGATGTCACCCATGCGGAGATCGATTTTGCCGTCTTCAGTTCCCAGGAGAATCGCGCCTCTCTCAACCTCGCCAAGGCCATCCTTAAATCTAGAATCAGGGTTGAAACAGAATTCTGGAGACAAAAGGCTAGATTAACCTGGGACATGGAAGGGGACAAGAACTCTGGCTTCTTTCATAAATGCGTCAAAGGACGAAGAAGCTCTCTTCAGATCCATCGCATCCGCGATGAAAATGGCCAACTTCTGGACGATCAGGAGAATATTCAGACGGCAGCCACGGATTATTTCTCCAATATGTTTGCTAAAGAGGCCGTGGTTAAAGATGACGGATTCCTGTCCGAGATTCCCTCCCTGATTTATGACAGGGATAACGAGAGCCTCCGCGCTCCCCCCTCTGTCGACGAGGTTAAGACCGCTGTGTGGTCTATTAATGCTAACAGCTCCCCGGGTCCGGACGGGTTCAATAGGGTGTTTTTTTGAACATGCTAGGACATCATTCGGTCCGACCTCTGGGATGCCACAACCGTATTTTTTCAAGGAGCCACGTATCCGAAATCTATATCCTCCGCCCACATCATCCTCATTCCTAAGAAAGACAACCCGGAGACCTTTAAAGACTTCAGACCGATCAGCCTCTGCACTTTCACCAAAAAAATTATTTCTAAAATAATCGCCTCCAGAATGTCGGACCTCCTCCCCAGAATCATCTCCGAAGAGCAAAGCGGCTTCGTCAAAGGTCATAATATCACCGATAATATTCTCCTGGCACAAGAAATGATCACTTGCATGAAATTCCCGTCCAAGGGGGAACGTCGCCATCAAACTGGTCTTAGAAAAAGCATACGACCGTCTTGACTGGCAGTTCATGATCTGGGTGTTCAGAGCCTTTGGTTTTTCAGAACATGTTATCGACATCATCCTTAGATCCATCAACAACTCCTGGTTTTCCACTGTCATCAACGGCCAACTTCAGGATTTCTTCAAAGCTACTCGCGGAGTCAGACAGGGAGACCCCCTCTCCTCCACCATTTTCATCATCACGGCCGAAGCCCTGAGCAGAAACCTCAAAATCGTGCCACGATCTCCTGGATTCTAGCACTTTCACACAACGACCGATTGCCCTCTCATAACTCATCTTGCGTACGCGGAGGACATCCTTATTTTCTCCACTGGCACAATTGGAGCCATTGAGGTGGTTATTAGAACTCTTGCTAACTACACTCGATGCTGGCCAAAAAATCAACAACAGCAAGAGCGTGATCTACACTCATCACAAAGCAGATAGAACTCACTCGGCTGTGATGTCTACCATGACCTCCTTCTCCACAGTTTATCCCCCTTTCCTGTACTTAGGCTGCCCGTTAGTGTACGGAAGAGCGAACTCTGGCATTTTTGACCACATGGTGGGCAAGATTCGCCAAAAAATTGTGGGCTGGCACAACGCCACCCTTTTATTTTATATTATTATCTCTTTTCTCTCTCTATATATATAAATATACCTACATGTATATATGTGTTACATCTCTCCTCTCACTCATGTGCACACACACAAGAAATCCTTCCCCCTACACTATCAGCCGACCTACTTTTCCTCACCTCTCTCTCTCTCTCTCTAAATATCTATAGCTCTCTCTCACCTCTCTCTTTATATTATATATGTACACTCACACATATATTAATCCCCACCCTCTCTCCTTAGTCACCACAAACACCACCCCTACTCCTGTACGAGCAACACCCCTACCATTATCTAACACATCTCTCTCCCTCTCTCTACTTCTCTCTCATTAATATCTAATTCTCTCTCTCTTTCTTCAATAACACTCACACTCCACCCTCACCATCACCACCATGCCGACTGCCCCATGGCTTGGCCGAGCTCCCTCCGAACTCCACCTCAGCCACCCCCTGGCCGAGAGCCTCCCCGAGCTCCTTCCTCCTCCTCCCGACTTCACCATCCTCACCATCATCTTCTCTTTCTTCTTAGTCTTCTTCTTCTTCTTCTTCAAAAGAAGAACACCAATACCACCATCACCATTCTCCTCCACCACCTCCACTCTGCCGCCGAGCACCCTGCCGTTGCCGCCCCACCGCGTGCAGCTCGCCGCCCCGCCGTACGCTACCGCGCGTGGCAGCAACAGTAGCGGCAGCAGCGCATGCAGCGCACGCGGCAGCAGCTGCTACAGCAGCAGTGCGCTCCGCCGTGCGCTTCGCCGCCGGCGAGCCCCCCCCCGGCCGTGCGCGACCTCGGCGAACTCCCCCGGGCCAGCGCCTCCTTCTCCGGTGCGACGCATGGGCTATTCGTGCGTTTTGAACGGAATCCCGTCGACGCACGCGCGGGAAAGTTTCAGAAATAGTGTTTCGGGACAGCGCCTTCGCGCCATTTTTTTGGACAATCCGACCGTTGGATCGGCAATTTCTTCGCTCCGTCTCAATCTCGGCATATACCCCTTCATCCCTGTCAAATTTGAACCGTTAATTTCGTCGTTTGATACATCAAAATCGGCCACCAAGTTGACGTTTTAATTTGTACTATTTTTGGACAGTTTCGTGACGCCAACTTTGCGGGTTCGTATATTTGCCGTCGCAGCTTCGTTTTGCCCGCCGCCAGTTCCGATGCACAGCTGGTAAACCCTCTTCCTGCCCCCTTTAGATTTCATTTCAGTTTGAGCTTGTTAGATCGGTCGAATTCGACGCCAAAGTTGGCCGTTCGAATTCTTAGTGTTACACTTGTAAAATTCCACTTTTGAACCCGGGACTCCGAATTCAATTTCTAACACCACCAGTAGACTCGTGGCGTCGTTCTGGTATGTTTTCATATAAAGTTTGCTTGATTTGGAGAACGTGGACCCTGACACGCATTTCGGTGCAAAGTGGGTCCCACTTTCTGAGTCAACGGGACTTTTTGACGCCGGCTCATCGGAATCCAATTCCGAATATACCGTTGGGTTCGTATCGTCATTCTGGACTCGTTGACATATAATTTGCTAGGTTTTAGTGGATATTGGTTCCGGCACGCATTTCGGTGCAAGTCGGATACCAATATCCAGGCCAACGGGTCATTTTAAGATCGGCTCATCGGAATCCAATTCCGGATATACCGTTGAGTTCGTATCGTCATTCTGGACTCGTTGACATATAATTTGCTGAGTTTTGAGGACATTGGCTCCGACACGCTTTTTCGTGCAAACCGAATTCTAAATGTCCGCGTCAACGGACCAGTTTGAGATCGGGTCAACGAAATCCAATTCTGGATATACCGTTGGGTTTGTATCGTCATTCTGGATTCGTGGACATATAATTTATTTGGTTTTGTGCACTTTTATTTTGGCACATTTTTGGTACAAAGTGTGTCCAACGGCGGACATCATTTTGGTCCGAAATTACCATTTTGCCCCTGTGTCCAAATTGGACTTTTGGATAGGCTATTCTAGCTGATTTGACCATTCTGGACACGTTGGTAATGTTAGTTTCATCATCCGACAACATCTGTAGATTTCTTCCCTTTTTGTGTCACCCTATTATTATAATGTTTTCTCCTTTTGGTTGTTTTAGAGACCCGTCGATTTCAGTGATTTCTAAATCATTGAAATTCATAAGTTGACCTTGTAGATGTTTATAGAGACTAGCTTGACCATAGTTGACTACTTTGACTAGACGTCGAAGTAGAGTCAACAGTTGACCTAGGTTTGATCAGACTTGACCAACGTTGACTTTTTGACCAAAGTCAACTGTAGACAACCATTGACCTATTTAACATAGATTAGACTTAAAATTGACCGGAGTTGACCAGTTGACCAAAGTCAACTGTACGTCAACCTTGACCCAGTTTGTCTTAGTTTGACTTAGTTTGACCTAGATGTTTAGTATGTCTTTTGACCCTGATCAGCTCTTGTATTATTTCATCTTTAGGTCTGTGGCTTTACTCTGAACCCTGATTCATATTGACAGCAGGACCCCAGGCGAGTACATTCTCTGATAACTTATTCCCAATTTATGATAACTGTTATGATTCATGTACTTAGTGTTGATATGCTTATTCCTGACACATGGTTCTCACGGATTGGTATTCTTGGATTCCGACGAGAGATGTTTCTCTTTCTTAGGTTGGGATGTATTGTGAAAGCACCCTTGTATCTCTTGCTCGATATGTGGTCACTGATTCTAGAGAAGGTTCGCAACCTTCTCATTAGAATCCCGTGCAGTGACGTGTCCTGTTTGGATCCATTCTACCAGTTGGGGTAGGGGGAGTAGTAGCGTATGCCTGTGATCATATCCCCTTGTATTCTTGAACAGTGTGAGTCATATACCATACTTATGACTTGCCAGGCCGATACTTGACAGTTACCCAAGCCGATCACAAGTTGAAACTACTACTCACACACATTGGACATATGGCTTACCTTGATTTGTGTACATACCATGATTCAGTTTTACTTTCTTGTTCTAGCTTAGCTCTACAGCTTACAATGCCATGATACATACATGTACACTCCATGATTCATTGTATATGCTCTATTTACAGTCTTATAGCTTTTATTCTATCTTGAGATCTGTTATGAGATATATGTACTCGTTCCATCCTGACCGGATATGTCGACAAATTTTAGGAGTAGTTGTGCCCTCATTATTGGACTTCAGGATGTTGCTAGCTGAGGTGGATCTCACTATTCTTCTACGTGAGTTGCCTGGTAGTTATCCTTAGTTAGTCTTGTTGTTCCTTCTTTATTTTCTGTCTTATGATCATTGTAGATTCTAGTTGTTCTAGTGATATTGTTATTATTTTTGTCTTATCTTCCTTAGTTTTCGTGATGTGACATGAGTACATTTCTAGTTATGGTTTCATAGATGTTGTAGTTAGTATAGTATACTTGACAGCGTTCTACCATCGATACCGCGGTGTAGGCTGGACGTGGCCCACGTATTCGTACCCGTATATCCGGGTGCGGGTTGTGACACGTTTTTAGTGGTGGTCCATACAGGTCAGTCTTTGCAATTAATGCGAAGTCGTGGTAGTACTTGAGCTTTTCTGTACTACTGCGAGCCTGCCCTAGGATTAAGGTTGAGTAATGGAATATTTTAGGATTTTGGTACTCAGTCACATATTAGAAACTCTTGGTAGATTCCAGGGATGACCCCTGGGAATCTTATTTCGAACATTTTAAAAATTTTCCTATTTGTTCTTGTCCGTTGTGATTTCTGAAATATCTGTCCTTATCAAACTTTATTCCTTCTTGGGATGAGTTTGTGGACCCCAGAGGGAAGGTATGAGTTGGACTTATTTATCATCTAGGTTGGGGAGAGATATGATTTACCAACCTCGTATCATGGTCGAGGTTTGTTTTAGATTATATTCCACCATTTTCTATCTTGACCTAGGTAGTACCCTCGGGACTTTCCCTGAAATTTTTCTCTGAACCCTATCTCGGAAGTTGTTTCCGTTGTTTCTATTAACTTACCCTTGACTTGTTGAAATTTAAATCTTAATATTCGTTGTTGACCTTTGATTTTGTTTTGGATAATTCTTTTAAGAATTGAGTTAAGATATCCTGATAAACATATTTTGGACGAGGACGAAGAGAACGGTAAGTGTCTACTTTATTTATGGAGTTTAGAATTCATCGCAGTCATATTAGCTAGCGAGACATGGACATGGAGCCTGATTTTGGATATACTATCCTAGTTATGTCATTTAGGTTCTCTTGCAGCCATACCGGATGGCGTGGTAAGGAATCTAGATGACATAATTATAGGGTGTATACCATAGTTATGGACTTTATTGTTTATTACCGCTATGCTTACTGGCGTGGCGAGAATTCTGGCAACATGATTTGGGATAGATGTGTATGGTTATTAGGTCATATCTTAAATTGATTCACTTCTTTTACCAATTAAGCAAGATAATTCCTACCATTATTTCTTGTTTATCATTATTTTCTCTCCCTTCGCATGATGATTTTCTCATCTTGTCGTCATTTCCTTGCCTTATTTGGTTATGTCTTGATTACACAAATCACCTACATCATATCTACATCTGACATCTACACTTGGAAACTCTAAAAATTTTGAAAATTTTATATCTAATTGTTTCTTAAATTTCGATACTGTTAAGATTTTAATTCCCTTCTGTCCATGACCAATCAATTTTGGTCGTTTTGTTTATCGTGCCAAAGAGTCTTGGTTGCTGACTAGACTCTATATGACTTCAAATTCCTTTGTGACTTGGGTTCCTTCCTAATAGTGCTTTTAGGACTTTGATTTTGAATTCATGATTTTATTGTCTTTCATAACTGAACTTGGATCTTGATCGTGCTTATGTGACCTATAATCCGATTTCTATCAAATCTATCTCTCAATCGTGCTATTCTCAAATTTTTTCTTTCCATTTGCTTCTCTTAGCCTTGTTTTAGATTATGACTATCCGACTTTGATTTTCATGATCTTGATAATCTTAACCCTAAATCTAATTTCATCGAGCTGAAATCCTGTTAATCAATGTTTGACTCGATTGTAACCGGACGAAGCTCAAGTTTTGATTTCGTTGTCATATCTAAATCATGCCCCAATGACTTGACTTATTTCTGAAATCATGCACATATGATTTTGTTTGTATCATGATTCTATCGTGTCAAATCCCTCTTCGTGCCTGAACAGTTGTGAATCGATTATCTTGATCGTGCAAAACTCTTCATTCTTGGATCATGCCTAAATATTGCCTAAATCTTCTATCCTGTCTTACCCCTACTACAACCTTAATTTCGAGGACGAAATTTCTATAAGGTGGGTAGGATGTAAGCCCCCTGAATTTCCCGAAATTTTTCGAATTTTCTAATGAATTATTTTTAATAATTCATTTCTATATAATTAATTTTTGATCATTAATGCTCTTTACCGTGACTTGGAATTCTAGAGCATCAGGGATGCCGGTCTCTGGATACTTCCTTCTTGGAGTTTGTAGTAGACGAGATTATCTTCATTTTGATATATCCTGTCCCACTTGAACTCCTTCTCTTGTGCTCCTTTTGTATCGCACAACTTTGGGTCAACTTAGACCAATTAATCATTGATTAATTATTCCCACTTTTATTTTTGATCTTCGTTTGCACGTTACCGTGACTTTTAATTTAGGAGCACCAGACCAGTCGTTTTCTCAGAACCAACTTGTCATGCCTGATCTACTCGAGACGCTCTTCACCCATGACCTTCGTGTCCCACTCAAACACTTCATTTTGTGCTCCATTTCCTTCGCACAACTTTCGGTTCAATTAGGCCAATTAATTATCTACCGTAAAATCTGATTTAACTTCCAATTTAATTTCCAGGCCCGATATCGGTCCAATCCAGTCGACCCAAAATATGGCCCTGGCCTGTTTTGAACCAACTATGCAGGTGCCACTTGCGTGCCACAATTTCGATCTCCCTTGTGCTCCCATTTCATCCGTGATTTTAATTGGTTTAAAATTAATTAATTAAATCTTGGCTTCGACTTTGTCCAAACTTGGCCCAACGTCCGACCCAGTTTGGCATGGACCCTACCATGACTGCCCATACACCCCACTGATGTTTTCCCATTTTTTTTGCCTACTCGAAAATATAATTCTTTTATTTTATATTATTATCTCTTTTCTCTCTCTCTATATATAAATATACCTACATATATATATGTGTTACATCTCTCCTCTCACTCATGTGCACACACAAGAAATCCTTCCCCCTACACTATCAGCCGACCTATTTTTCCTCACCTCTCTCTCTCTCTCTAAATATCTATAGCTCTCTCTCACTCTCTCTCTCTTTATATTATATATGTACACTCACACATATATTAATCCCCACCCTCTCTTAGTCACCACAAACACACCACCTACTACTCCTATACGAGCAACACCCTACCATCATCTAAACATCTCTCTCCTCTCTCTACTTCTCTCTCATTAATATCTAATTCTCCCTCTCTTTCTTCAATAACACTCATACTCCACCCTCACCATCACCACCATGCCGACAGCCCCATGGCTTGGTCGAGCTCCCTCCGAACTCCACCTCAGCCACCCCTGGCCGAGAGCCTCCCCGAGCTCCTTCCTCCTCCTCGACTTCACCATCCTCACCATCATCTTCTCTTTCTTCTTAGTCTTCTTCTTCTTCTTCAAAAGAAGAACACCAACACCCCATCACCATTCTCCTCCACCACCTCCACTCCGCCGCCGAGCACCCCACCGTCGCCGCCCGCCGCGTGCTGCTCGCCGCCCTACCGTGCGCCACCGCGCTTGGCAGCAACAACAGTGGGCAGCAGCGCATGCAGCGCACGCGGCAGCAGCTGCTACAGCAGCAGCGCGCTCCGCCGCGCGCTCCGCCGCCGACGAGCCACCCCCCGGCCGTGCGCAACCCCGACGAACTCCCCCGGGCCAGCGCCTCCTTCTCCGGCGCGACGCATGGGCTATTCGTGCGTTTTGAACGGAATCCCATCGACGCGCGCGCGGGAAAGTTTCAGAAATGGTATTTCGGGACAGCGACTTCGTACAGATTTTTTGGACAAAACCGTTGGATTGGTAATTTCTTTGCTCCGTCTCAATCTCGGTATATACCCCTTCATCCCTGTCAAATTTGAACCGTTAATTTCGTCGTTTGATACATCAAAACCGGCCACCAAGTTGACGTTTTAATTTGTACTATTTTTGGACAGTTTCGTGATGCCAACTTCGCGGGTTCGTATCTTCGCCGTCGCAGCTTCTTTTTGCGCGCCGCCAGTTCCGGTGCATAGCTGGTATAACCCTCTTTCTGCCCCCTTTAGATTTCATTTCAGTTTGAGCTTGTTAATCGGTCGAATTTGAAGCCAAAGTTGGCCGTTCGAATTCTTAGTGTTGCACTTGTAAAATTCCATTTCTGAACCCAGGACTCCGGATTCAATTTCTGACACCACCAGTAGACTCGTGGCGTCGTTATGGTATGTTTTCATATAAAGTTTGCTTAATTTGGAGAACGTGGGCCCTGACACGCATTTCGGTGCAAAGCGGGTCCCACTTTCTGAGTCAATGGGACTTTTTGACGCCGGCTCATCGGAATCCAATTCCGGATATACCGTTGAGTTCGTATCGTCATTCTGGACTCGTTGACATATAATTTGCTAGGTTTTAGTGGACATTGGTTCCAGAACGCATTTCGGTGCAAGTCGGATACCAATATCCGGGCCAACGGGTCATTTTGAGATCGGCTCATCGGAATCCAATTCCGGATATACCGTTGAGTTCGTATCGTCATTCTGGATTCGTTGACATATAATTTGCTGAGTTTGAGGACATTGGCATCGACACGCTTTTTCGTGCAAACCGGATTCTAAATGTCCGCGTCAACGGACCAGTTTGAGATCGGGTCAACGGAATCCAATTCTGGATATACCGTTGGGTTCGTATCGTCATTCTGGATTCGTGGACATATAATTTATTAGGTTTTGTGCACTTTTATTTCGGCACGTTTTTCTGTACAAAGTGTGTCCAACGGCGGACATCATTTTGGTCCGAAATTACCGTTTTGCTCTTGTGTCCAAATTGGACTTTTGGACAGGCTATTCTAGCTGATTTGACCATTCTGGACACGTTGGTGATGTTAGTTTCATCATCCGACAATATCTGTAGATTTCTTCCCTTTTTGTGTTACCCTATTATTATAATGTTTTCTCCTTTTGGTTGTTTTAGAGACCCGTCGAT
Organism: Iris pallida; assembly: GCA_029216955.1. Lineage (NCBI taxonomy): Eukaryota > Viridiplantae > Streptophyta > Magnoliopsida > Asparagales > Iridaceae > Iris > Iris pallida. The sequence continues at coordinate 20,151,400 of JANAVB010036019.1, forward strand.
TTCAGTGATTTCTAAATCATTGAAATTCATAAGTTGACCTTGTAGATGTTTATAGAGACTAGCTTGACCATAGTTGACTACTTTGACTAGACGTCGAAGTAGAGTCAACAGTTGACCTAGGTTTGATCAGACTTGACCAACGTTGACTTTTTGACCAAAGTCAACTGTAGGCAACCATTGACCTATTTAACATAGATTAGACGAATTGACCGGAGTTGACCAGTTGACCAAAGTCAACTGTACGTCAACCTTGACCCAGTTTGTCTTAGTTTGACTTAGTTTGACTTAGTTTGACCTAGATGTTTAGTATGTCTTTTGACCCTGATCAGCTCTTGTATTATTTCATCTTTAGGTCTGTGGCTTTACTCTGAACCCTGATTCATATTGACAGCAGGACCCCAGGCGAGTACATTCTCTGATAACCCAATTTATGATAACTGTTATGATTCATGTACTTAGTGTTGATATGCTTATTTCTGACACATGGTTCTCACGGATTGGTATTCTTGGATCCCGACGAGAGATATTTCTCCTTCTTAGGTTGGGATGTATTGTGCAAGCACCCTTGTAGCTTGCTCGATATGTGGTCACTGATTCTAGAGAAGGTTCGCGACCTTCTCATTAGAATCCCGTGCAGTGACGTGTCCTGTTTGGATCTATTCTACCAGTTGGGGTAGGGGGAGTAGTAGCGTATGCCTGTGATTATATCCCCTTATATTCTTGAACAGTGTGAGTCATATACCGCACTTATGACTTGCCAGGCCGATTCTTGACAGTTACCCAAGCCGATCACAAGTTGAAACTACTACTCACAGACATTGGACATATGGCTTACCTTGATTTGTGTACATACCATGATTCAGTTCTACTTTCTTGTTCTAGCTTAGCTCTACAGCTTACAATGCCATGATACATACATGTACACTCCATGATTCATTGTATATGCTCTATTTACAGTCTTATAGCTTTTATTCTATCTTGAGATCTGTTATGAGATATATGTACTCGTTCCCTCCTGACCGGATATGTTGACAAATTTTAGGAGTAGTTGTGCCCTCATTATTGGACTTCAGGATGTTGCTAGCTGAGGTGGATCTCACTATTCTTCTATGTGAGTTGCCTGGTTGTTATCCTTAGTTAGTCTTGTTGTTCCTTCTTTATTTTTGTCTTATGATTATTGTAGATTCTAGTTATTCTAGTGATATTTTTATTATTTTTTGTCTTATCTTTCTTAGTTTTCGTGATGTGACATGAGTACATTTCTAGTTATGGATTCATAGATGTTGTAGTTAGTATAGTATACTTGACAGCGTTCTATCGCCGATACCGCTACGTAGGCTGGACGTGGCCCACGTATTCGTACCCGTATATCCGGGTGGGGTCGTGACATTTGAATGCTGACTTTAGCATGTGAGATCCTCTGTGGTAGGAACAAAATAAATTGTCGGTGTAGGCATGACCCAACACCAGAAAGATCTTGGCATTGTAGAATGCCTTAGCATGGAGAAGGGTCCATACAACTTTTGTATAGCTATCTCTGACAACATTTTATTCATTACGATGATGTATGCTATCAGCTCAGTCTTTGAAGCATTTTGGCTTTTAGTGGCATAGGTTCGTGCTACGCCAACTATTTGGCGTAGTGATCAACAACTCTTTAGTTCTTGTGTTGTCGTGTCTGTACTGGAGTCGAGGCCTGCTGCACTCTGCTGGAGGCCCCATTTTCTCAGCTGACTACGTTGTCAGATAAGCATTAAAAGCCCCTTGGTTTAAGGGAACATCTAAGCATAGCCTCATAGATGGCATGGCAGTCTTTATGGCTTAGTGGCCCAAATGGCGTAGTAGCCTTGATGGTGTAGTAGCCTCTCTGGCATAGTGGCCTCTATAGCGTAGTCCCCAGTATATTGAATCTGGTCTACTTTTCTTGGAGTATTGCCACTGCATGGGACTTGGGGCTCGAAACACTAACTTAAAAAACATTGAGGTGGCAAGTTTATTGCCATTAATGTGATATTCATCACATTAATTTCGGAGGCGACAGGTTCATTGCCATTAATGTGAGATTCATCACGTTAATCTCGAAGCATTTTACTTGACAACTACTTGGGTACGCACTTGACTTTGTTGTTGTCTATAAATAGGGGATTTCAAGAACGAGAGGCTTTGCTTGTTCCTTCTTTGTACCCCAACATCATGTTCGACCCCGACATAGCCTTGGATGGCTGTGAGCCTCCTCCTTGGCATGTAAATTGGTTGTGGTTGTCGATCTCCGCGTTCAAAGAAGTCATAAATTTAACAAAGAACTCTTTCAGAGAACGAGATGCGCCTGAGTGTTTGACAGAATAGTTCGAGCCTGAACAACATCTTGACAGTGTTCTGCTTCCACACAAGTGTCAAGATATTGGATAAAGGGTTTTGAATGATTGCCATTCCAAACTCTGTTCGATCAAAGCCTAGGAGTTGCGCAGAGGAGCTACACTTTTCATGGCATATATTGTATATGCAGTAGGTAGATAGTTTGCTTATGTAATCATGAATATCAAAAAAAAGGTAATAGACTTCCATTATAATGTAATCATAACTATCAATGAAAAAATATCTTTTATGCACTTTTTAATACTGTGTATTATTTTTCTTATGCGCTTGAGCTTTGTTTGTCTTGGTTGCGCCAGTTCGATGTGCGCAACTATTATAGTCTTACTCATCTGTAGGAGCTGCGCATCTTAGCTCTGTACTGATCTGCTCATAGTGCACTTATAATTTTTTTCATGCTTTTATACATATTATTTAATGTTATGTCCAGGTTTCAAAAATCTATCGGAGATCCGCAATAATTTGTCGTATCTTCCGAATGAAATTTTCACAGATAAAAACTTGTTGTGAATAGTCGGATAATCCGTCAAAAATTTGCGACAATCCGTCGGATCTTCTAATACGACTTCCAATTTCTATATTCTCGATTTCGTTCATGTTTCTTGATTTCTTCTTACAAATTGCTTTCTTTATATGCCATGACATATTTCTTACTGAGTTTTACCTGATTGTCTAGATTTAGTTTATTGTATTATTCATGCCATGTATAGTCTTGATCATGATTGCTTGACCACATAGTTGCTACCCTGACTGTCATGTACATGTTATTTCCTTTATTGCTTGATAGTGGCCCGTCGTGGTGTATCCACAATTCATGTTTTGTCAGGTATTGATTGTTAGTAGCTCGTCGGAGTGCGCTTATGTTTTTAATTTCTTGTATTCTTTTATTGTGGCTTATTATGGAACACCATGACTTGTCTTGTCCACTCTTGCATATTCTTGTCCACCATGACTTGTCTTGCATATTCTTGTGGGTATTATCATATCTAGGATGGATTCTACGGAATGTCACACCTGGAATCTTGAATGAAAATATTAAGGATTGATAATTAGCTTGAGTATATAGCGCATTAGGAAAGGGGAATCTCGAAGTGCATGCAGTCATGTATCATAGCAAAGTTTTTTGAGTTATTTTATGGATTTAGACCTATCCGTCATGAGGGACACATTTCTATCTCACCGTCGAGTGATGCACATACATGAACTTCGCACAAGCTCACTGTTGCGTGACTTGTCATTAGGATGTACATCTCTCGGGTGGTGCATCTGCTATACTTATTTTTCTTTTTCGACATATAGGGTAGTTTAGACGGCCTGTAGGGCATACACCGTGTCACTTCCCGTTCCCGGAATGCGTATTTTTATACATGTACAACTCATGTGTATTTATTTAGTATTTATCATGTATTATCTGTATTTAAATTCCTTTAAATTTTCATGTTAATTAATTATCTGCTCTTTAAATTCCATGTTAATTTATTTCCTGCAATTTTTTTTATCTGCATTTTTCTTCCTGCTTTGATTCTCTGCTTGGTCTTATTGGGTTCGGCCATGGAGGGTTTTTGGGTTCATGGTGGACAAACCGGCCCACAACTCCCACCTACCACCACCCTCCCTATTTAAAGCTTCCATCTCTTCTCTCTACTCATTCTCACCATTACTTCTTCTTCTTCCTCTCATTACTCTCCACCACCTACCAGCAGTAGAAGAAGGCAAGTGCAAACTTGCTTCTCAATCATCCATTTTTATGGATCATTATTCTTCCTCCCTTGATCCTGAAAGAGTTTAATGCTTGGCATTTGTGATTTCTGTGGCTTGTTTTCTCTAGATCTAAGTTTGTATTTTCGGCTGTTCATAGGGTTTTGATCCACCAACTTAGCGTGTATTTCTGGCACTGGAACGAAGGCTCCATGGGACTTGGAGTTTGGGAGATGTTTCACGCACACGTTCTTACGTGCTCGCGTAATCATCAGCCTGTCACGCTCGCATTTGCGTGCGTGTATTTTCAGTCACGCTCGCGTTTGCGTGCGTGTATTTTCAGTCACGCTCGCGTTTGCGTGCGTGTATTTTCAGTCACGCTCGTATTTGCGTGCGTGTATTATTTGTCACGCTCGCATTTACGTGCGTGTATTTTCAGTCACGCTCGTATTTGCGTGCGTGTGTTATTTGTCATGCTCGCATTTGCGTGCGTGTATTTTCAGTCACGCTCGCGTTTGCGTGCGTGTATTTTCAGTCATGCTCGCGTTTGCGTGCGTGTATTTTCAGTCACGCTCGTATTTGCGTGCGTGTATTATTTATCACGCTAGCATTTGTGTACGTGTATTTTCTGTCACGCTAGTATTTGCGTGCGTGTATTATTTGTCACGCTCGCATTTGTGTGCGTGTATTTTCAGTCACGCTCGCGTTTGCGTGCGTGTATTTTCAGTCACGCTCGCGTTGTCTACGTGAATTTTGAGTCACGCTCATATACTGAGTGCGTGACTTTTCACGCTCATATCTCTGTGCTTGCGTGCGTGACTTTTTACGCTCACATTGTGCGTGACTTTGGCGTGCGTGCGTGAATTATTTGTCACGCTCATACGCTCACGTTGCCAGCACGCATCACTTATCACGCCTCACTTTTCACGCTCATTCCTTCATGCTAGACTTAGCGTGACTTGTTGGTCTTAGCAGAGACTTCTTGCGTGACTTGTGGTCTTAGCCTAGACTTGTCAGCGTGACTTCCTGACCTTGGTGTTTCTATCGCTTTATAATTTATTCATCTAATAGTAGCATGATAATTCTCATATTATATCCTTACACCTTTTGCATGAACTTGATAATCATAGCATGTTAAATGATTGTGTATTAGTGCCCAGGGTCTTGATTGGTTTATGGATATCCAGTAAGACTGGAACTTGACCTTGAGAGTTATAGACTCGACCCTAATTAATGCTAATTGACTTTCATGCCTTGTCACCATTGATGACGATGGTTATCTTGACTAAATTGATCATGCGTTCCTAGTTGGAACTAAGAGACTGGCTAGTCGTCTTATTGAAATGAATGAATGAGACACGTTCATGTTATGAACTATTGCAATCGACTCGCTGATCCCGAATATTGACATACATGCACATGCAGGCTTCAATCTATTTATTTATTTATTTATTTATTTTCTACAAAAGAAGCATGTGTACTTTATGGTCAAGGCATGATTATCGTGGGTAGATTTGATTGTTGCATTACGCTATGTAAAACCTGCAACCTAACCGCACTGGTATCGTTGTAGGATTGTGCATATCGTACCCCGTACAAATGTACTTATTTGAATGACCATGATCCACGGCATAGGATTTCACTCAACGTAGGGACTATTAAGTTATAAAAAATAATGGTTGCATGGAGAGAATGGATTCCCGAGTTCTTACATGGCAGCCCCCTTGGGGCGAGTAGTACCCGACGGGCCGGCTGGTTCTCACATATGCTGTAAATCTGCCACACGGGCAGGGAACAGTATCGACTTTTATTATTTTTGTATATTGTATATTGACGGGCGTCCTGCTAGGACTTGTCTAATTCATGCATGGCGCACATGATTGACTGGATAGACTAGCCTTGCTTGCACATGGTAAGAACTACAGAATCCCTAATTGCATAATTCCAGGATAACTTGGGACTCACAATAGCAAGCCGTAGGATTTGATTGGCCGTTCAGAATGATTTGTTTGTGTACTGTACTACTCTGTTACCTAACTGCGATGATCAGAATGTCAGGACATGACGGGCCAACTTCTGTCCTTGTTTGGTTGGGAGGTTGGTTCGAAGTGTCGTGATGAGATGTGAATCCTAGTAGCAAGCAGAGATCCATTACTATTATATTCTTTTACTTACTGGTTTAGTCCTTCATATCGTCCTCCCTTGTGGTACTTGCTATTAGAGGTCTAACCTCTCTGGTTTTGCATGGCCAGATTTAGAGCCGGTCCCCGAGGATCCAGCGTACTTCTACTCCAAGATGGTCAACACTAGAGGGATGATCGCAGGAGGACTCGAGTGGGTTCCTTACTTCACCGCTCGTTTTGTTATTTACCTTTATACTTAGCCGTTTGGCACCGACATGTTAGTCGGATCATCTTGTACTTACTTTTACATAATTGTAATTAAGTCAGACTGCAGCTGATAACAATTGTGTATACTTGCTATACCATCTGGCTATGTTTGTAAAGCCAGATCTCAAGAACATTTTGACTGAGCGTTTGGGACGCCTTACTGCTTTATCTTACATGTTCTCTATTACTGTTTCTTGCTTGAATGATTGAGACAATAGATGTGAAATGACCATAGTAAGACCTTTATGTAGTATGCACCCCCTCGTCTGGTTAGACAGCATTGATCGTATTATACGGTATTTATCTACCCGTAATACGTAGCTAGCTGAGTCATTCCTTCGCTCTCCAGTATTCTGGTTCTGGGGCGTGATAAAGTTTTAGTGGTGGCCCATGCAGGTCTAATTTCAGACTTGTGGGGTGTTTTGATTTATAGGATGTCTCAGTCACACATATTTCCCCTTGATCTCCTGATTCGTTATTCTCAACTCTTGCTTGATATTCCGGTATCCTTTGACTTCATTGACCCTTCATGTCCGGTCGTTTGATTGTTCTCTTGTCCCTTTTCTTAGGGGCACTTCGTCCGCATCGGTCAGATGGACAGCAACAACAAGGGCAACATGGGCAAGATGACCAGGTTGGTTAGCAACCAGGGCCAGTCTCACCTCAGGAGACTATCCAGGAAGAAGTGATAGTAGAACCAGCAGTTAGACCGCAGTATCCGGAAGTTCCAAACCCACCCATAGTTCCACCTACCCCTGTGGAAGTGGACACACCAGCCCTTCTGGAGATCATGAGAGGAATGATGGCTGCTCAGCAACATCAGATGTTGGCCCAGCAGCGCATGCACACTCAGCTACAAGAGCAGAACGTGTTGCTCAACCAAGGATTGCAGACGGCTTTGGAAAGAGGAGTGAGGGCTGATTCAGGAGCATCAGCCAGGTTTTGCAAATACAACCCCCGCCGTTTCGAGGGCACGGAGGATGCCATCTCAGCCGATGCCTGGCTTAAGGATATTGAGGCTATTCTGACAGCAGATAAGGTACCGGCAGAAGAGCGTGTGGATCTAGTGAAGTTGTTACTTCAGGATCTCGTACGTGATTGGTGGGAATCAGAGGAAGTAGGCATCAGACGTCCTGTGGCTTGGGACGATTTTACTGCAAGATTCAAGACCAAGTACTATGGAGTTGTGGCACAGTTTGAGCTACAACATAAGTTTATCAACCTCAGGCAGGCCGGCAAGACTGTATATGCTTATGCAGCGGAGTTCTGCAGATTGAGTAGATTCGCCCCAGAGATGGTAGCAACAGAGCGCCAGAGGGCTATGAGGTTTCAGCAAGGGTTTCATCTTGAACTCTTGCAATTGATAGAGGGGCACAATTACCAAACTTTTGATAAAGTATTGACGGCAACTCGAAGGCATGAGCTCACCATTCAGAGGCTTGCGACTAGGACTGGGGGTCAGAAGAGATCCCACAGTCAGATTGAAGGAGGAGGGGGAGCAGCGCCCCGAACAACAGCACCATCCACTGGCATTCGTATCCACGATGTGGCGATACGAGGACCAGCACCACCACCCAGACAGCAGCAACAGCAACAGAGGAAGAACCAGCAAACCCCGGTGGGCTGCACTTATTGTGGGAAGATGGGACACACTAGGATGTGTGTCGGATATTGAATGGACTGTGTCTGATATGTGGAAATCCAGACCATCGGGTTACCACATGTCCCATGAATTCGAGGTCAGGAGGACCAGGGCAGCAGTTTTCTGCTCTGCCAGCACCAGGGACAGGCCAGTATCGAGGACCAGCAGTGGCAGTAAGGCCGTTGGCACAGCGTCCGTTAGTACCGCAGGCTCAGATGTTTCGGCAGCAGGGGCCACCGATACAGCAACACCAGCATAGACCATCCCAGCATCATCAAGGAAGGGGCCAACAGCAGCATCAGGCTAGGCCACAGCATGGAAACCAGCAAGGAGGTCGAGGGCAAGCATTCACTTTATCCTTGGATGAGACATTGGCATCGGAAGATGTTGTGGCAGGTAACATTCTTGTCGCCTCATATCCCGCAGTAGCATTGTTTGATTCGGGAGCATCCTATTCATTTATATCTGCACAATTTGCAACACGACTAGGAATGGAGTTCGAGGCATTGCCAGGGAGGTTGAATATACTCACTGGCAATGGGCTCGTAGGAGTTAGTAGAGTTATTCTAGCATGTTGCGTTGTAGTTTGCGGGCATTCCTTACCCGCCCGGTTGATAGAATTTCCTGTTGGAAATTTCGACGTTATCTTAGGCATAGACTGGCTGAAAGACAGTCATGCGACAATAGATTGTCGTAGAGGGAGTGTATCTTTTGATATTCCAGGCATGAAGAGATTTACCTTAGTCAGATCGGAGGCAACTCAACAAGAGCAGGAGAGTAGTAACGACAATGGAGGAAGCTCAGATTTCGAAGGTAGTTGAAGAGTTTCTTGACGTATTCCCTGAAGAACTTCCAGGTCTACCACCAGTTAGAGATATTGAGTTCAGTATAGAATTGGCACCAGAAACTAAACCTATATCAGATCGAGTTTATAGAATGGCGGATTCAGAGCAGGCCAAGGTATATCAGCACATAGAGGAATTGAAGGAGAAGAAGTTCATCCAAGATAGAGTATCACCATGGGCAGCACCAGTGGTACTCGTAGGGAAGAAGGATGGGTCATCCAGATTGTGCATTGACTACAGGAAGCTTAACGCGGCAACAGTGAAGAACAAGTACCCATTACCCAGGATCGACGACTTATTTGATCAGTTGAGCAAAGCTAGAGTTTTCTCCAAGATAGATCTTCGTTCAGGGTACCATCAGGTGAGGGTTCGGAAGGAAGATATTCCCAAGACAGCATTTCGGTCGAAGTATGGGCATTATGAGTTCTTAGTAATGCTGTTTGGTTTGACCAATGCTCCAGCTATATTCATGGATTTGATGAATCGTATCTTTATGCCATATTTAGACCAGTTTGTCGTTGTGTTTCTTGACGACATTCTTGTATACTCTGCTAGTGAAAAGGAGCATGAAGACTACCTCAGGAAAGTGTTGCAGGTTCTGAGAGAGAACCAGTTGTATGCCAAGCTCAGCAAGTGTGAGTTTTGGTCGGATCACATTTCATTTTTAGGTCATCATATCAGGAGCTGGAGTAGCAGTAGATCCCAAGAAGATAGAGGCAGTAGAGAGTTGGCCAGTACCCAAGACCGTAGCAGATGTACGGAGCTTCTTGGGATTGGCAGGCTATTACAGAAGGTTTGTGTCAGACTTACAAGGCTTTCAGCACCCATGACCCGCTTGACTCGGAAGGATGTACCATTCGTTTGGTCGGCAGAATGTCAGGCATCATTCGAGACTTTGAAGCAGAAGTTGATATCAGCACCTATTCTTACATTGCCAGTTGGACCCGGAGGTTTTACAGTTTACTGTGATGCGTCAGGTAAAGGACTTGGATGTGTCCTTATGCAGCATGGGAAGGTGATAGCGTATGCATCTAGGCAGCTTCGGGACCACGAGAAGAATTACCCAACTCATGATTTGGAGTTAGCAGCAGTAGTATTGCTGAAGCTATGGAGGCTGTTGATATATATATATATAGTGTTATTGGGCTTTAGTCCCACATTGGCTAGAATGATAGGAGAGGAGGCTAGCCTCTCCTATATATATGTTGTTACTCCATTCAATAAAATCACTTCAAGTCTCAACATGGTATCAGAGCCTAAAATTGCTTAGCATACCGTTAGAGACCCCTCCTCCACACAAACCCTAACCCTAATCCCCCTTCTACGCTGCCGCTGCCGCCCGCTGCCGCTGCAGCTGCTGCCGCGCCGCCGCCGCCGCAGCGCCGCCCCGCTGCTGCTGCAGCTGCGTGCGCCGCCGCCACTGCCGCGCTGCTGCCGTTGCTGTGCCGCTGTTGCGGCTGCAACTGCTGCTGCTGCTGCCGTTTTTACGGCTGCAGGATTCATTGTACCGCTATTGCGGGTACAAGATTCACGCTCGTTTCTGTACCGTTTTTACGGCTGCAGGATTCATTGTACGCTATTGCGGTACAAGATTCACGCTCGTTCTTGAGATCAATCTCAAGGAGATGCCTATAATCCCTAGATCCGATGAAATCAGACATATTCGGATTTAGGAGAGGACGGCAAGGACGAGCGTGAGTCGTGGAGCAAGTGTGAAGTGATCGAGAAGAAGCATCGATGGAGGAGATTCTCAAGAAGCTGGATGCTGACGATGTGGCGACATTGCTGAAGTTGATAAAGGTGTCGGCTGGTGAAAGCACGACACGAGCACGCCAAAGTTAGAACTACCCTCCATCGATCTGAAGTTGGATGGACCAGCCACCTATTTGAGTTGGTCGGCGGGGGTGAGAAGAACCCTTGCAGGTAAGAACCTGGAGGGATTCTTGACAGGCGAGAAGACAGAGCCGGAAGAGGGCTCGACAGGACGCGATGAGTGGAAATCCACTCATTGTGATTTATATCTGGCTTCTCAACTCCTTAGTCCAGTCTATTGCTTCCACAGTAGATGGCATTGAGATGGTGAAAGACGTATGGGAGAAATGAGAAGAACCTATGATGGCATAGGTAACAATCTACGGATCTTCCAGATAAAAGGGGAGATCGACGACACCGTACAAGGCGAGAAGACGGTGCAGGAGTACGCTACGGAGTTGGAACGCCTCTGGCTGGATTATGATCACCATTCCAAACGGGCAAGCTGCGGGGACCCAAAGTGCAAGGAGAGACAGGTGTGTCTGCAGGAGAGGACGATGAAATTCCTTAAGGGACTGACTGCAGCATTCACACAGAGAACAGCCTTACTCCTCGCCCAGCCAGCGATCCCTAGTCTCGAGGAGGCTATCTCAGCCATGATTCAGGAGGAGACGCGGATCAGATTACAGACAGGGATAGGCGCATCATCGACAGGTGCTTTACCCGAAGTGAAGTCAGCACTAGCAGCTACCGGTTCGGGGGATACAGGATCCAAGGGAGAGCTCTGGCAACAGAATCGGCAGTGCTACAACTGTGGGGAGATGGGCCACCATCGATATGCTTGTACCAAACCACCTAAGGAGGAAGACTCAGGTGGTGGACGTGGACGAGGATATGCTGGACGTGGACGTGGTCGAGGAGGCCGACGAGGCGGTCGAGGAGGCTATCGGGCAAACCTGCTGGTGGCAGATGGAAATGGAGGAGATGGCGGCGCCTTTATGAGGAGGATCAGGCGCTACTGGATCTGCTTGAGAGAAAGCAAAAAGCGTCAATCGAAGGAGACAGGAGGAGCGTAGCAGAGGAGGCATCCACTCCATTCTTCAACGCCGCTATGTATGCCCATCCATCAGAAGGTACTGACGAGTCTCACGCTCTTGCATATGTCTTCCCTTAAAATGTCAGACTGGATTATCGACTCAGGAGCATCTCGGCATGTGACCGGAAATGCTAGTAAGTTTTCCTCGTACACTCACCTAGCATCGACAGACACCATTCAGACTGCGGATGGTACTTTCCAACCAGTGGTCGGTAAGGGTACTGTTAATTGTACGGGTTCAGTAAGGTTATCCAATGTTTTGCATGCTCCATCCTTCCCAGTCAGTCTCTTGTCTATTAGTTCTATAATTCTCCAACTAAATGCATTGTTTCTTTTGATATTCCTAAGGTGATCTTCCAGGAGAAAGGGACGGGACGAAGACTTGGGACTGGCACTTGGCATGATGGACTGTGGTACCTAGATCAAGACGGACTGGACTCAGCATTGGTGTCTATGGCAGAGAAGGCTGGAATGGAGGAGCTGCAGCAGAAGACTGAAGACACTTTGATACTTCATCATAGGAGGATGGGGCATTCTTCCTTTGATACTCTAAATAAGTTGTATCCAGATATGTATGCAAAATCAAATAAAAGGAAATTAGTATGTGATGCATGTGAGTTAGGAAAACTTACTAGGAGTTCATATGTTGGAAATGGTCATAAGAGTTCTTCAGTCTTTGAGGTAGTTCATTCTGATGTTTGGGGCCCATGTGCTACTAACACATGAATGGGTATAAGTATTTGTTTCGTTTATCGATTGTGCATCTCGTGTCACCTGGCTGTATTTGATGAAGAACAAAAGTGATGTATTTGCTTGTTTTCGGGACTTTCATACATATGTCCAGACTCAGTATAATGCAGTGGTGAAGATACTGAGATCTGACAATGGGACGGAGTATACCAATAGGACACTTGCAGAGTACTTGTCAGCACATGGAATACAGCATCAGACCTCTTGTGCATATACACCAGCACAAAATGGAGTAGCAGAAAGGAAGAACCGACATCTTCTGGAGACCGCAAGAAGTATTATGATCGACATGAATGTCCCACAACACTATGGGGATATGCGGTGTTGACAGCAGCTCAACTTATAAACAGGATGCCTTCAAAAGTCCTGGGATGGAAGTCTCCATGTGAAGTATTACAAGGTAATAATAGTGGAATACTTCCACTAAAGGTGTTTGGATGTGTGTGTTTGTGAAGGACAACAGACCATTCGTTGGAAAACTTGACCCTAGAGCAGTCAAGTGCATCTTCGTGGGCTACTCAGCAACTCAGAAGGGGTATGTATGCTGGAGTCCAGTAGAGAGAAGAAGAAATTTGTTAGTATGGACGTCTACTTCCGGAGCATGAGCCATATTACCGCCAGGATGGAACTTCGTATAACACGCCTCATACTACAAGTATAAGGCGAGAGGGGGAGATAGAGAACTTGGAGAACCTGGTGGTAACCGATTTAGAAGTTTGGCATAGAGACACGGTTGAGGAGGAACATGAAGGTGAAGCGGAACAGAGGGAGGAGACGAGAAGTGTTACACCTACGGCTCAGGGGAGTTACTGACCTAAACAGGAGAAACAACAAGCAGACTACAGGACCAGTACCTACAGTGTCAGTGCCAAGTCCTTGCCTGCGCCTGTCCCAACCTGAGACACCTATACCACCATCTCCTCATCTACACCACATCTCCTCATCTAACCACCACCTCCTCAGGTGATATCGTTCCTCCCATACCACTACCTACACGAAGGACTACTCGCAGCAATGCGGGAAATCCTCCGGACAGATATGGTTGGGATCTTGCTAAGTTTGTTTCTTATGATCATATATCTTCTTCTCATGGAGCATTTATAGCATCTTTGGATAGTATTACTATACCTAACAATGGCAGGTTGCCAAGAACGATCCAAAGTAGAAAGCGGCAATGACGAGGAGTTGGGAGCTCTTGAGAAGAACCACACTTGGGAGCTGGTGAGACTGCCAGAAGGGAAAAGAGCAGTTGGATGTAAATGGGTTTTTACTGTGAAACAGAACCCAGATGGACAGGTTGAGCGCTATAAAGCTCGACTGGTGGCAAAAGGATACAGTCAGACGTACGGCATCGACTATGACGAGACCTTTGCACTAGTGGCGAAGATGAGCACTGTCAGGACCTTGATCTTCCTGGCAGCCAATGGAGGGTGGAAGCTACACCAACTGGATGTGAAGAATGCATTTCTCATGGAGATCTAGTAGAGGAGGTGTACATGGAGATACCACCAGGATTCGGCACAAAACAGATAGAAGGCAAGGTCTGCAGACTGAAGAAGTCTCTCTATGGACTGAAGCAGTCTCCTCGGGCATGGTTTGACAGGTTCAGGAGAGCAATGATAGGGATGGGATATCAGCAGATCAATGCTGATCACATGTCTTCTTCAGACGGAGTGGAGGCCATATCACCATGCTTGCAGTATATGTAGATGATATGATTATCACAGGCAATGATGAGCAGGAGATCGCCCCAACTCAAAGTAAAACTTGGCAAGGAGTTCGAGGTGAAAGATCTTGGCCCCTTCGATACTTCCTGGGATTGAGATTGCTCGAGATAATGAGGGAATCGTTCTTTCTCAAAGGAAGTACGCACTGGACCTGCTTACGGAAACAGGGATGATGGGATGTAAACCAGCTACGACACCGATAGACCAGAAGTTTAAATGGATGCTGAAGCTGGAGAACCAGTTGACCGGGATAGATATCAGAGATTGGGGGCAAGTTAATCTACTTAAGCACACTCGACCTGATATCAGCTTTGCGGTAAGTGTAGTAAGCCGCTACATGCATGACCCGGAAGGGTCACATGGACGCAGTGTACCAGATTCTGAGGTACTTGAAGGGAGCCCCGGGAAGGGACTGATCTTTAGAAGAAATAATCATGTAGGCATTGAGGGCTATTGTGATTCTGACTGGGCTAGCTGTGCTGACGACAGGAGATCCACATCGGGATACTGCATATTTGTAGGAGGCAAACTTGGTCTCTTGGAGGAGTAAGAAGCAGTCAGTAGTGGCCAGATCAACAGCTGAAGCAGAGTATAGAGCGATGGCCTTGGGAGTCACAGAACTATTGTGGTTGAAGAATATGCTGACGGAGCTAAAGCTGGACCAGGGAACAAAGATGAAGCTATGGTGTGTGACAACCAGTCAGCTATTAATATTGCCAACAATCCAGTGCAGCATGAAGGACCAAACATATTGAGATTGACAGTCTTCATCAAAGAGAAACTGGATAAAGGAGAACTAGAGCTGGGCTATGTTCCAACCAATGATCAGGTAGCAGACGGACTGACAAGGGGCTTAGTTCTATCAACATGATGAGGATGTGACAAGATGGGCTTAGTGAATATCTTTCGCCATTTGAGGGGGAGTGTTGATATATATATATAGTGTTATTGGGCTTTAGTCCCAATTGGCTAGAATGATAGGAGAGGAGGCTAGCTCTCTATATATATGTTGTTACTCCATTTCAATAAAATCACTTCAAGTCTCAACAGAGGCATTACTTATATGGTGACCGAGTGGAGATGTACACAGATCATAAAAGTCTAAAGTACATCTTTACCCAGAAAGAACTGAACATGAGGCAAGAAGGTGGTTGGAGTTGATCAAGGATTATGACGTGGAGCTTCAGTATCATCCAGGCAAGGCCAGAGTAGCAGGACGCTCTCAGCAGGAAGAGGAGGCGCATTCATGTTGACAAACAGAGCATATCTTAGAAGACCTTCAGGAGATGGGCATCGAAGTTATACTTCCTAGTGATGTAGGAGTTCTAACAAGTCTGCAAGTTTAGTCCGACTTGGTAGGCAGGATCAAGGCAGCTCAGGCACAAGACCCAAGTATTCAGAAGCTTAGGACAGAATGAGGTCAGGACTCAGGAAGGAGATGAGAATCCATGAAGATGGTACACTTAGGTTTGGATCACGTCTATGTGTGCCTAGTGGAGATATCAGAGGAGGTTATGACAGAAGCTCATAGTTTCAGTATTCTATTCACCTGGAGGGACCAAGATGTACCAAGTATCAAGCAGCATTTTTGGTGGAACGGGA
>JANAVB010036019.1:20167287-20632476 GCA_029216955.1 Iris pallida
ATATATATATAGATATTTTATATATATATATATATATATATATATATATATATATATATTATATATATATATAATATATAGATATATATAATATATATATATATATATATATATATATATATTCGCAAGTTACAGTTTTTCCTTTGCCATAAATGACTTCTTAATATTTTCGAATAATTACTTCAATATTTTTCTATATAAATATTGTTTTATCTAAAAAGCTTGTTTTTACGAACTTAGAGTTTTCTTACCTAAAACGATTCTTGATTTTAGTGTTATGTAAATATTTTACTAATAAAATTTAGACTCCAAAATATTATGAAATAAATTCTAAAACTAATGTAAGTAATTATTTACTCCATATTCTCTTCTATTGTCAAATCTTGATCTCGACTGAATCCACGTATTTCTTTGCGAATCGATCTTGTGTGCAACGACTATGGCTATTGGACTATTGAGATATGTCAGAACACCACACACCAGACGACACACCAGGCAAGATACCTTGCCATCTTTACTGCTTACATTTAGTTGCATTTTATTTCGTTTATTGTATCTATATTCCTTGTTTATTATTTTCTTTTGCTTGTGGACCTAGAGTTAAGAGACTTTCGTCAATAGAATGCATGTCATTGACTTTGTCACGATTGTATCACGAGTTGTGTGTGAGTTGTGAGTATCATGTAGTGGTCACTAGCGTGTTGGCTGATCACCCGTGCGTATCCGTAGGAATAACTGTCAATAGATGCATGTTAGAAGACTTGACAGTTATTGAATATAAATAGTGTTGTGGAAGCGTCAGTGTTGGTGTGTCGTAGTTACGATGCATGTATAGTATCATTGGGGGGAGGGGACATCTACTAGCATAGGGGCTACATTTACTTTTTACACATTTATGGGTGATAGTGACTCGGATGAGCGCTACTTGCTGCCCGGCCGATAGTGTCTCGGATGAGCGCTACTTGACGGCCACTCATTATTACTTGCTTGCGTGAATCCGTTACAGCCCCTGCGTAGAACGTTGTCCTCAAAGCATATCACATAGACGGTTAGGAACCCAGTTGTGTCGTAGTTTATAGTATTTACATTTGCAGTTACAATGGCATGTTCTTCTTGTATCTTATTACGTCCCTCTGAGGACCTGGTAATTTCTCTAGGTGTGCTTTATGACTTCCTGCAAGTGCTCTAGCTAAGGCCATGACTTGTGCTCTATTCCTCGTGATGAATGCTCTTGGACTCGATTTGCTTCATCATCGTCGTGTGGTCCAAGGAACAAAGTGATCGTTCTCAGATCAGACTTCCATAGCAATACTCTCCAGAATTTACTTGTACTTTTGTACATTTTTTCTCGTTTTATTTCAAAAGCCTTAAGGGAATTTTAAGTGAAACAAAATGCGACTCTACGGGGGATGACTTTCTCTCTGACGAGAAGGCAGTTGCTCAATACGATGATGTGTCGATTGGATCGACGAAGAAGATTTTGGTCGTTCAGTTCGACCAGATTGCTTATGAAGAAATTCTCCAAACTGGGGGTAGTGCTGCTGCTCCAATATGCAAAAATCACGAAAGGTGCACAAAGTTTGGATTCCTAAGTCCAAAGCACCCTCTGATCTCTCTATCTCTGAAGGCAAGGGAATTCTTTCCACACTGTCGTTGGGGCTCATGTTTGTGACGAGGCAGTTCCTACTTCAGTGTTGCATTTGCGTAAAGTTCAGTCTTCGTCTGGGACGTGGTAGACACTCATGGCTTGCGCTCTATGCGTAAGGGCAAATCTCCCGTCTGTGACGGCAGATGTTCCTGCTTTGCGTTCTACACGTAAAGGCAAATCTCTTGTCGGTGACATGGTAGATAAAATTCACAATGGTTTGCATCTAAAGTGAATTTGCCTACACGCGTACAGCGTAAAAACAAGTTTCCTACGGCAGACAAATCGTTTGATTTATCCAAGAGACAATAAATTTTGGCAAAACTTCTATTTTTCACCAACAATCCTCTAGTGCTGCTTTACGCAAAGTGCCAAATCTTAGGATTATGCGCATGGCTGATGGTGTTCTCTGTGCACAAAAATCAACTCAGGATTTACCACACAACTCCAAGCGCATAAAAATGCACAGCTTTGTTCTGCCAATGAAGCTAGTAACCTTCTTTTACATAAGGGACAAAATATTTCTCTGTCCCAAATACAAAAAGAAAATGTTACCATCCAATTCTCTGATTTACGCGAGTTACTTGTGCAAAAGCATGAAAATAGAAAATCTCCTGTGACACTCCTCAAGAAAATTATCATTGTGAATGTCACAAAATAGTGATCAAATGTTGCTGTTCTGCTACTAAACGGTCAGTTTTCGACCGATTAAGCTATAACGTATCTCAGCAACAAATTGATGACCAAGAACATGAGTTGTCCTATGCATCGGTCAATATGGCATCTCATATCAATAGAGGATGACGTCAAGACTCAATTCGTCCCAGACTCAAGTCATCAACGGTTCAACCGAATCCTTGACACTTTTGAAGGAGTATATCAGCATACTCGATCAAGAAGTCAACGATCTTTAAGTATGCATTCTTCAGATTCAGAGGCTGGGGGTACCCAGTATTTGGGGTCAGAAACTGATAGCGTTGATTCATATCTCTACACCAATCCCTTTATACGTTCAAGAGAAGTCGAATCTTATGTTATCGGAGAAGAACAGGAGACCTACTTCTCATACAGAACATGGTCTTTCTGCGGTAGAACAATCGCTAAAGGATATGCTTGCCATGATGCAAAATATGCATCGATAATAACGACTCAGCAAACAGCCCAACCGGTAGTGATAACACTGGTGCAGGTGTCTGCGCCAACTCAAGATAGTCAAGGGGTTGACATACCTTAAATAATCTGAGTCAAAGCTGTTATCAATCAAAACTTCGCATCTTCTGACCCTCTCATTCCGAAAGATGTATCACCTCCAGTAGGGGTTACGGTACATCCAACCACTATTCAATCAAATATACTCCCTCAAACTATGAAGCTATTCAAGCAGTTAGGGAGTTAAAAGCACAATTTGACGTTCTTAAGCATAAAGATTAGCTCCAGAAATTGGGGATCAAGCAACCTTATCCCCCACTGGAATGATGTACCTTTCCTTCCAAATTCAAGCCACAATCTATGGTATTATTTGATGGAAAGGCTTCGCCAAGTCAATATATCAATTATTTTGATATTATGACTGTGCATCTATAGAAGAATGATGCTCTTCTCACCCGAGTTTTATTGGCTATTTGACGGGTACAACATACGATTGGTATCACAGTTTACCCGATAACTGTATATCATCTTTTGACGAGTTCAAAGCGATGTTTCTCTCTCGTTTCTACGAAGGAGGGATGGATATGAATATGTCCTCCTTAATAGAGATTAAACAAAAAGAGAAAGAGGATACTCGGACGTTTATTGAACGTTTTCGATAGGCTACTTTGAAAATGCCTTCTGGTATGCCAGATTCAGCATTAATTGATACATGCAAAATGAATCTACAACCAACCATCACTTTTTTACAGGCTCTCAATTCACAGATTGGGACTCATTTATTATAGCCGTTGTTTCAGCCGAGTCCAATGGTAGATTGGCTCTTGAGCATGGGATGATCTTGCCTCGGAAGATAAAAGAAAGAAAGCCTCTTCAGGTGACAATCCTGGTATCGCAATAGGAAAGAAAAGGAAACCTTGGTGGTGAACCTTTCGAAATCCAAAACTACCAGGTAATCCGGAGTCTTCTAAGCCAAAAGAAGAGTACTCTTTTGATGACAGTAACATTCCTAGAATATTCAATATCTTGTGAAAGTGGTAAACTCCAGATTTCAGATCTAAAAGACCTAATGAGGTGATTTGACTGATAATCCCAAGTTTTGTATCTACCATAGGTACATAAATCATCCGACTAAGGCTTGCTATGTGTTGAAGAAGAAGATTCAAGAGTTGATAAATGCTAAAGCTATTGCTTTAACCAATGATGAGCATACAGTCACGACTAACATGATTTCTCTTCAATTTAGAGGTTTTTCTCCACATCAAGTTCCTGATGGGATTGTCCCGATTCCGAAGGCGACAATGAAGATTGTGAATCTTCCACCAGCCAGAGATAAAAGTAAAGGACTATTACCTCTCACATTAAAAAATGGCGAAATTATGTGGTTACATCCTGACTTAGTACCTGAAATGGAGTATGAAAGTAAAATTTCAAAATCCAAGAAAGGTCAAAAAGTCAAAACCTGCAATATGATTTCTCATGTTGTTACCTCAGACCATGATGATTCTGATCATCTGTGGGATGACATCCCTTTGGAAGATAGGCTAAGGGGTCTGAACATATGCCCTCCAAGTCGGCTCCTCCTACCAAACTAAAGCTTACTCATCATCAATGGTTATCCATGAAAAGTGTCCCTTTGTATAGGGCACAACATATTTTTGCTGCCTATGAGAAAGCTATGGTTGGGATTTTACCTCGTGCACTGAAAGTTTCCATCCTTGCGACTACAAGAGTCTCCATTCCTTCTTCATCTGTTGGAACGTCTGTTGAGAGTCCACTACCCATTCACATGTATAGTCAACAATCGATCCATCTCATAAAAAGATGGGCTAACTTTCAAAAAGCGGAAGGCTTGAACGATGGTTAAGGTATGCGAGTTCCTTTTCAAATTCAAGGTCAAAAATCCTCCGTCGGATTGGGATTTGAGGTCCCTCAAGAATCCCCATAAGAAAGACTGAGGGAAAAAAGACTAAATCCTGTAATATGATACTTCATTCTCCTGAGTCTGAAGAAGAGACTTTTGCTGGTACAAGATCTGGAAAAGACTACCACAAAGATTATGAGGGAACTTCTAAAGAAGCGGATGATGTCACTGAAATACTACCGACTCAGTCATCTTCTATTCCTGCTGAGACAAGACCTTTTAAACCATCAGTGGTTGAAAAAGAGAAACATAAGGCAGTATGTTTTGATGTCCCGCTAAAGTCTGGTTCAAATCAAGGGTTGATGAAATCCTATAAGTTTGACATTCTAGCCCAATTAGCCAATACCGGCTAGGCTTTCCATCTTTGAGTTACTCCGTCTCTCTAAAGAAAGTCGAGAAACTTTGAGTGAAGCTTTGCTACAGGCAGATTTATGCTTAGCCCAGCTCAAAAGTCCTAAAAATATACCGGTGTCGTGTCCCTAATGCCACAGTGTGATGGAATCAATTCCTAATATTACTTTCACACAAGAGGATATGTTGTTGAAGCATAATCGACATGACAGGCCTTTGTGTTACACAGGGTATATTGACTCTACCGAAATTGACAGGATTTACATCGATCCTGGGTCTTCCATTAGTATTATTCTTCAGAGTATGCTAAGACCATTGAGGATTCCTACTAGTGAGTTAACTTACACTACAATAATTGTTGGTTTCAATTCTAGAAGAAGTAAACCATTGGGAAAATTCGTCTGAAGATTGAAATAGGTGATCTTCGAACCGTGGCAACCTTCTATTATCAATTCAGACGTATCTTATAATATCCTACTCGGAAGACCATGGATATATGAACATAACATTGTACCCTCAACTCTCTACCAATGCTTCAAATATGTGGATTCTCAGGGGACTGTAAAAACTGAATTTGCAGATCTCAATCCTTTTAAAGGTGTTGAAGCCTATTTCTCTGATTCAATAGTTTATACATGGGAGCATGTGAAGGAAATATCCTATATGGCTGAAGATCGATCTCCTTCAGAAGACCAATCGCCTTCAGAGGACCAATCGCTTTCGGAAGACCAATTACCTTCAGAAGATCAACCCTTGAAGATTAAGGTTAAGGGTAAGATTCGACCCAAACCTGTCACTCATGAACCTTTGGTATCAAAGTTAAAGGAAGAACTCAAGCTACGTTTGATGAATCTGTGAGAATTCTAGACAAAAGTCGAATTCAAGCCAACACTAGTCATCAGCCTCTCATGATCAAGGTTAAAGGATGTACTTCTCGTCCAACTGATTCAGAACCGCTAGTTATCAACCTCAGCAAGTCTATGCCTAAGACGGATGATGGTCCGTTAATGATTAATCTAAGGCGTAGTAACCAGTCTGTCAATGATGTAAATATTGATCAATCTATGTTTTCCCATTTTAATGAAGATTTTCTTTTGGAGTATATGGCTGTCAAATATATTAAAAGAATGACTTTATCTGTTGATAATCAAAGTCATCAACATAAAACTGACATAAATACAGAAGAAACCTTATATATTAATCACAAAGAAAATTCTTTTCCTCCTCATGTCGATGTTGGGCCCTATGCTCAGATGTTCCTAACATCTACTCCTTACTTTCTATGTTGCCTCATCATCACAAGCTTGTGTGGCTTATAGACGTCACGAAGAATCTATTTTGTGATCTCGTCTACTAAGAAAAACAAGCATCAAATTGTGTTTGGTTTGGCTAGGAATATTCCTGTTATACAGACAGATAATCTCGAAGAGAAGGATAAAGAAAAAATCAGGATTGACAGATAGTCAACAATCCCGTAAGATTATCCAGAGTATGGGATATGATTTGAAAAACATGTTAGGTATCAACCAGGGCAAAGTTAAACGATTACCATTATGTGGTGATCCGTTTTATCAACGAACCCGTCATGGTTTGGGATACGATACATCCTACATGTTTACGGAAGATATGGAAGAAGAATTTTCTTCCAGTTCTTCACAATCCTCAGATTCTGAAGGAGTTCAGTATGTTGAATCTGAGCACGTCCTTTCAGTCAATATGGTTCAAACCGATGATAAGCCTGAATCATTTAAAAATGATCCTTGGGCACAACAAAGATACTCAGTGGGAACTTCGGTTTGAGCAGCGACAGCCGCCCACAGAAGATGAAATCAACCAGATTGATGTTGGAGACGAAACTACATCAAAGCCAATATTTATCAGCAAAAACCTTTCCGAAGATGAAAAAAAAAGTTGAAAGCTGATAAAAGAGTATATCGATATCTTTTATGGAGCTATGAGGATATGCCAGGTCTGGATCCTAAAGTAGCTACCCATAAACTAATATTCTTCCTAATGCCAAACCTGTAAAACAACAGCAGCATCATTTTTGACCAAACATGATGTATGCAATTGAAGCAGAAGTTAAAAAGTTGATCACATGGCTTTGTCAGTAAAGAACAACACCCAGATTGGGTTGCCAATATTCCTGTTATGAAAAAAAATGGAAAAGTTCGAGTTTGCATAGATTTTGAGATCTCAACGCAGTTTGTCCAAAAGATAAATTTCCACTTCTGATCACAGAGTCATGATAAACAATACATGTGGTTTCGAACGTATGTCTTTCATGGACGGATTCTCAGGATACAACCAGATAAAGATGCATCCAGGAGATGAAAAACACCGCTTTTCGTACACCCCTCAGAGTTTATTGCTACACGGTTATGCCTTTTGGTCTGAAAAATGTCGACGCTACATATCAACGGGCCATGAGTAACATCTTTCAAGAACATCTGCAAAAAATAGTTGAATGTTGCGTAGATGATATCGCCGTCAAAAGTCGAAAAAGATGATCACATTCAAGACTTGAAGAAAGTATTTGAGTTGATACGTCGACATCAACTAAAGATGAATCCCACTAAGTCTTTCTTAGGGGTTTCCAGTGGCAAATTTTTGGGATTTGTAATCACTTCTCAAGGTATCCATGTTGATCCTAATAAAGTTAAAGCAATTTTTAAATGTCCTCCACATAATCTGAAAGAGCTTCGTGGCTTTCAGGGTCGCATTGCTTATATCAGAGATTTATACCAAATCTTTCTGGGAGATGTCAACCTTTCTCTCGTTTACTGAAGAAGGGTGTGTCATTTCTTTCGGATGAAGCATGTCAAAAAGATTTATTGACATCAAGCAATACCACACAAATCCACCTATTTTAGTACCCCCAGTAGTGGAAGACCATTTTGCTGTATGTTCGAGCATTGGATCATTCCTTTGGTGCTCTTCTTGCACAGAAAAGTGAAAGGTCATGAACATGCAATTTATTATCTCAGTCGAATGATGGTTGGGGCTGAACACAGGTATACTCCTGTGGAAAAAGAATGTCTAGCCTTGGTTTTTGCCATTCAAAAGATACGACATTATGTATCGGGACAGACTATTCATGTCATCTCCAGAATAAATCCTATTCGAGTATTAATGAAGAAGCCGAGTATTCTTAACTCCCGGTTAGCTACCTCGGCAATGTTGCTTATTCCTATGATATGGTCTACATACCTCAAAAATAGTGAAGGGTCAAGCGTTAGCTGACTTCTTAGCAGCTTATCCTATACCTGAAACTTCTAAGCTATATGATGACATTCCAGATGAAGTCATAGACTGCAACATGACTTTAAGGAGTGATATATTGGCAATTATATTTTGATGGAGCATCATGAGTTGGACCCAAAGGCAATATTGTCTCTGGAGTAGGCATTGCTTGGTTTCTCCTGATAAAATGGTTATATATCGTGCTTATTCTTCAATGAACCATGTTCCAATAATGTGGCAGAGTATAATGCTCTGCTAATTGGTCTTCAAGTAGCAAAACAATTGGACATTGAGTTCTTGGAAGCCTATGGAGATTCTCAATTGATCGTCAATCAGGTTAGAGGGACATATGAAGTCAGAAATCCTGACCTCATTCCCTATCATCAAGTGGTATCGAACTGGCTCTTTCATTCAAAGGGTTCTTTAATGAATTCGTACCGTTCTCAAAATTTGGAAGCTGACACTCTTGCTAGTTTAGCTGCAGACTTAGCAGTTCCAATCAGAAGATAAAATACCATCACTTTGTTAGATCGAGACCTATTTTGTGTCAAGAATAATTTGCACATTGAACAAAGTTATGCTACCAAATTAAATTTTCAACAAAAGGATTAGAGAAGTCTATTTATTGATTATGCGGTCTATAGAATTTTACCTGGAGATCCAAAAGAAGTTGCATTAATCAAAAGACGATTATTTCGATTTTACTATGATACTTCTATGCACATGTTGTATCGTCATTCTTATGATGGTCTTTTACTGCGTTGTTTTGGAAAGCAAGCTAATCAAGTACTTCGTGAAGCTCATTATGGAGTTTGTGGTGCACATCAACCAGGTCCAAAGTTACAGGACCGTATTCGAAGAATGGGTTATTATTGGCCTTCTATGATAGCAGACGTTGTGGATTACGCTAGACGGTGTAAATATGTCAGATTCATGCTGATTTTATTCATCAACCTTCTAAATTTCTACATCCTACAACAGCTTCTTGACCTTTCGAAGCTTGGGGTATGGATATTATTGGTCCGATTAATCCCCCTTCTTCAAAGGACATCGGTTTATCCTTGCTATAACTGATTATTTTTCTAAATGGGCGGAAGCAATTCCTCTCATTGAAGTAAAAATGTCTAATGTGGTTAACTTCATCAAACATCATGTCATTTACCGTTTCAAGATTCCCCGAAGGATAATTCATGATAATGGACCACAATTTGCTAGTCAGTGTTTTATCGATTTTGTGACAAGAATCGGATCCAGAACTTATCTTCTACAGCTTACAATCCAGCTGCTAATGGTTTAGCAGAAGCTTTCAACAAAATAATTATTAAACTTCTCAAAAATATTGTTTTCTAATAAACGTGATTGGAACGAGATACTTGGAGAATATTTATGGGCTTATTGAACAACAGTCAAAACTCCAACTGATTTTATACCATTTTTATTGGTTTACTGATGTGAAGTTGTTCTTCCACTGGAGATCCAGATACCATCTCTTAGAATAGCCATTACTAATGAGCTAACTACGGAGAATAATGATCGCTTAAGACTCCAGGAACTTGAAGGTTTGGATGAGAAGTGTCTTCAAGCACAACAGCACATTGAGCTGTATCAAGCCCGCATATCTCGAGCTTTCAATCGTAAAGTTAAAGAAAGGGTATTTAAAGTGATAGCTAGTTCTAGATGTCCGAAGACCTATGGTCATGACTCATAAGAGTAAAGGCAAGTTCCAAGCTATATTGGAAGGCCCTTATGTAGTCGAAACTGTATTCTCTAATGGTGCTTATAGATTATCCAAACCTAATGGAGATTTGCTCATGATCCGATCAATGGTAAATTCTTGAAATATTATGTTTGAATTTCTTTTTCATTTCTCAGCTGCCAAGGTTTGGTTAAGCTGATTATTTATTTTCCCAAAAGAGAATTTTGATTTTCTTTCTTCCCAGTTGATTTCAAAAGATTTATTATCTATCATGTCCACGTTACCTCTGAATAGATATTCATCTACTTCTTTGAGTTGTTATTATCTATCATGTCCACGTTACCTCTGAATAGATATTAATCTACTTCTTTGAGTTGTTATTATCTATCATGTCCACATTACCTCTGAATAGATATTAATCTACTTCTTTGAGTCGTTATTTTCTATCATGTTCATATTACCTCTGATAGTATTGTACACTCTAAAAAGAAAAAAAATTATTATCTTGTCCACTTTACCTCTGGATAACTATAATCTACTTTGTTAAGTTTTGAAGACTTATCATGTCCATATTACCTCTGATAATTGTTTTCTATCTCACAACTATTTCATAAACATTTATTCATTGCATGGTTTGAAATATTACATCAGCAAAAGGAAGAAAATGACAAAATATAAAATTCTTTATTGATTACAAAAATTTCTAAGGCGGAGCAGATAGATCTTCAATCATTTTCTGTAATTCTGTTAGACGCTTTTCGCGAGAGCCCAATACAGCTGTGTATGCCATAGATCATCGAGCTTCCGCAGTACAGAGGGGAGAGTTCGGCAAAGGCATTTATCATTTTATCTATGGCTTCTTCAAGAGTTTTGATGTTTGATTCAGAACCAAAGATCCGTTCTTCCAAAATGGAACTCTGCCTCAAATATTCATCTCGATTTGTCGTCATCTGGTTTTGCTCCTCCTTTAATCGAGCTAGCTCAGCCTCGACTTCATGAATTCAATCATTTTGTTGATGGATTTTGATATTATTGAGTCATAGGCTTGTGATGCTGCTCCAACAGGGGTTTATTTTCTCTCAAGAAGGTCCTTTCCACGACAACCTTATTGCTATAATCTTGAAGAGATTCTTTGAAGATAGTTTCCCGAGTTGTATATTCATTAGTGAGAGCATCATACTTAGATTGGACGAGGCTTTCATAGTCCCACCTGATAACCTTAGATATTCTTTGATTGGTTGTTCAAGTCCTTGGACTATCTTCTGCAAAGCTGCTGTCCTCTTAGTATCATTAAACATGGCGATGTTGTCAATAGTGGTAGCAATCACACTTTTCAAACTCTCATAACTGAGGCCTTTCTTCAAAACCATTTTGATCAATGCTGCCAAAGTTTTATAAAATGTTTCAGTATGAATCTCTACCAAAAGATTCATATCAGCATTAGAGCTTGGTGTATCAACAATATATGCCAACCCCTTCTCCTTAAAACCAGAGACAGATGTTGTTGTCGCTGTAGTAGCAAGCTGAGTTAATTCTATATCTATCATGTTACCATGGCTAATTGATTCCCAGGAAGTTCTGGGACTACATCTTCAGCAACCTTTTTGCTGCCTCCGGAGCTTGAATTTCGGTGGCAGGGGATGGTATTACAGAGGTGCTGCCTTCTATGTTCGATTCAGACTTGAACACTACTATCTCAGGAATCTGGTCTGGACTAGCAGCAGTAATTTTTGTTACCGCAACATCTATAACCTCAGTAATCGGTTCTTTGGTTGCAACCGATTCTTTGAGCACTACTGGCTCTTCTTCTGCATTCGGCTCTTCATGTCTTTCTTGGACATAGAAGACTCTGGGCGTACCTCTCCTGCAGATGGAGAACCTTCCTCAGAAAGAGAGTCTTCTTTTGAAGATGAACTTTCTTCTTCAGATTATATTACCTCTTCAGGAATAGACTTTTGAAGAGGAGGAGCAACAGGCTTTACCGTAGCGACGATCCCTACAAAGATTAAACAAGATAGTCAATATAAAAAATTATAATATATTTTGTATAAATTTTGTGTAATTTGTTTTTACCTGGAGTAGGTACAGGACGCGATAAGAGTGCATCATAATCAAAGTCTCAGTCATCATCATCTAATTCTAGACCCGGTTCATCCGAGGGGATGGGTTCCGGATTACTAGCAGGAGTTGTGGCTGTGTCTTCGACAACTTTCGCCTTTTGTGGCAAAGTTAGATGCAATGAGTTGCTGAGTCGTCCAGAAGATAGGACTCCTGTAACTTTTGTTTTTGCTGCCGGCTGGGGTGCCGAAGACCCTTCTCCAGGTTGAGCTGATGAAGATATAATATTTTGAGTCTCCTTGGCAGAATTTTTGCTTTTTGGAGTGGCGACTCTCTGTTTGGAAGGCCCTTTAATTGTAACCTTCTTCTTCTCCCAGAGAGTAACAGCTGTGTCTGATTTTTGCTTCCGGGTTGTAGAAACGGTAATTGCTCCTGCATCTGTTTTTCAACTCCCATAGGGATCGTTTCCAGATATTCATTTGGAATAGCATCATCAGGTATATCCGAAGGCACCATAACTGGTTCTTCGGCGTCTCCTTCTATTTCCTACCGAAGACTTCCTTTCATATTGTAGTCTTTTACGAAGGAACAAATAGAGGCATAAAAATGTGCATACGAATGAACCATTCGTAGCTCAGTTGTACTTGTGGCAGTTGACACATAGAATTTGGCACCGGTGCATCCAACACTGAAATACCGCCATGCCCTCGCTCCATCAACTAATTTTCTATAATTGTTGAAAGCAGTGGAGGGATTACCAACGTGAAGTTGGTCATATCCGAACTGACGGGCGAACCGACTAGGTAGGTACGGCTCAAAGATGTTGTTGTCTTCAATTCTATACATCACATGTGAGGGTCTGATGCATATTAGCCAATTAAAGACTGGCACAGGTATTTCAGTCCTCTCTCACCTACGTCGTCAAATTGCACACCAAAACAGTCGCCTGGAAATGCTGGTCGTATGCAAAAAAATTCCACCCATATGAGAAGTTTAGTGCTGCCCGTGTATCCGTCACTGAAGTCGCCTTCCAAGTGGCTTTACTAAACTTCTGGAGGAATACCTTCGCATCATTTTCAGGGCCTGGTGGTAGTAAACTGCAGTTGTGATGCAATATCTAGCCCATCAAATAAGTATAGGGCATCTCCACCCTAGGAAAATCACGATGGTAGGGAGCATTATTGATAAGATCTTCACCAAATGCTCATAAACCCGCATTTATCCGACACACCATTGTCGGTAATAGGCTGAGTTTAGCCTTGAATACCAAATGTACTGCTGTCCATAGTACATTTCGGTGAATTCTATCAACTGTACCAGTCCCTGGTATAACCCACCTTCGCAACCACAAGGAAAGAAAGCCCGCCAGCAAGGCTTCCTTTGAGAGCTTTCGATGCCATGTTTTAAAAAGCTCAATATTTCAATTTTTGCAGGGAATTCTCCAGCTTTGGTGGTCAAATACTTGTCCGGGGACTTATATGTGATCATCCAAGTGTTTATTAAATCAGCAGGAATTATTGAACAAGGGTTGATGGGTTGAGCCTTGTTGTCTTGGAATCTCTCCTTATCTTCCTTGGATACTCTATTCTTATGATAGAATAGATATGTTGTCCATTTATTGATGTATGCCAAATGCGATCCACTTTCATACATAGTGGTGCAGATTCAGCTCTTTGTATATCTCGACTAAGCGAGGATTTTTCTTGCTAATTTCTGCTAGTTCTCGGTTGGAGGGAACGTACTCTTCATATGGAACTTCTTCCATTAGTAGCTTAGAGATAAATTGTATCCCATGGAGTGCAAAAGCCATTTCGCCTACTGGGTTGCAAAGGTTCCTGTCGAGTTGATATAACTCCATAAGAGCTAAGAACAGGTTATTGTTTATGGGTATGCCTTGACTTGTGGAGGCTACCGCTTCTAACAATCCAATGGCTTGTAGTTCTGCTTCGAAGTTCTTCATAACCCAAGAGCTAAGTTGAAACCAATTTTTATTGTGAGGAGTCATTCATCCTGGAAGCCTAGGATTGACTTGGGGATATAATACTGAGGCGTTCATAAACTTGTTAATGAACATTGGTATCTGTACTGGCTGGATCAGAGATGAGCCCTCACTTGGTGTAAATCTAGGTAATAAACCTGAGAAAGGAGTGACACTGCCACTGGAAGTACTCGTATGATAGCCCATTTGATTTTCATCCCTCTTGAATATGATTCTCTCCGGTCATCCATGACTGTTGGAAGTCAGATTCTAGATCATCTGTCTCGGATGAGTAGCATGAACAAAAGATGAAAGGAGATAATCCCTTGGCATTATTGGGAGATACATCACCATTTCCCCAAATTTGAACACCCAGGATTCCTTTTTGGGGTTTTGTTTGAGATTTGAAATCAATTGTGTCCCCAAACATGAATGCGGGCTTCAGGTAATGCTGGCCATCCAGTGATGTCAATAATTCTCCGTTCATCAATGACAGCAACATTTTGTCTCCTTGAGCAGCTATCAACTGATGTCTTTCCTTAGGATACTGCTTGTCGGTTTGAGGAAACTCGACATGGGACAAATTTTTCAGATAATTTGATCCGAAAATACCAGCTGGTGAGCCAAACACCTCAGAGAGAGGATGGGCCCCTAAGTCCACTGCAAAGAAGTTCAACAAGAAAAATTAAGTTAGTAAAACTCTATGTATGAATTCTACACAAACGCAAGCTCTACACAAATGACTATACATGAGTTTTGAAGTTATTAAGCGTAAAAAGTCCGCTGTTTTAAAGAGAATTTGTTTTATGCATTTCTCTAAAAAAGTTTTATGCAATCCAAGAATGAATTTTTACGCGTACTTTTTTCTGTTCAAAAGAATAAAGTTTACGTGTAAAAAAATACATAGTCTTTTGACTTGCGTATTTTCAGTTTTACGCTCGTACGTATAACGTGAGCGTTTTTTGGTTTTACGCTTTTGTTCAAAAGAGTAAAGTTTTACATGTAAAAAAACATAGTCTTTTGACTTGCGTATTTTCAGTTTTACGCTCGCACGTATAACGTGGGCATATTTTCAGTTTTACGCTCGCACGTATAACGTAGGCATATTTTTAAGTTCTACGCTGGCACGTATAAACATGAGCATATTTTTGATTTTGAAATCTACGCTGGCATGTATAACGTGAGCGTGTTTTTTTTTGTTTTTTTATGCTGGCACGTATAAACTGAGTGTATGATTTAGGGTTGGTCTTGGGTCATCTTCTCCAACAAAATCGATAGGGTTTCTACCTATCATGGCCGGAGCCACATTTGGGTTCGCCTTTGGGATCTCTTCGATATTTTTCTCCAGTGATGCTGCAGCAGCGTGAACTTTCTCCGACGATCTAGCTGTCGATGAACTGGCAAGCTTCTTGCCCTTGGCTGAGGCGGCGGCCTTGCTCTTGGGTGCCATTTTCTTGAAAGGATTTTTGAGGATAAATGAAGAAGAAAATAAGGAATGAAAGAGATGTAAAGTTCTCTCTCTTCAACAGAAGCCCTATTTATAGAAAAATCAAGGTTGATTCAAATTTTCGAAGTGACTGTTGGGTATCCCTAAATTTATGCTAATGACTGTTGGATATCCCAAACTTTTTGCTTCTGTTCAAAGTATTTCAAATATTAGAAAATTTGAAAACTTTGAAGGGGGTCTTGTAGAAGCGTAAATAAATTTCATAGACCAAGTCAAGGAAGTTGAGATCTTTACGCAAAGACAGTTCCAAATTAGATTTTACGCAAAGGTCAAACTGAGTCAAACTCAAACTTTACGCAAGGGTTAAATTCAGACTTTACGCAAAAACAGTTTCACTCTCTACGTGAAGAATGAGCTGTCCATTCTGCATTAAATGCACGAAGATACTATTCTGACAGATTAATTTTCTGACAAATAATTGAACAGAAGCCAAGAAGTCTGTTGTTTAGCGTGCCAAATGAGCCGCTTTATGCTTGAGGAACAGCCTCCTTTTTATGCATAAGAGTTAATTGAGCTTTTACGCTCAAGGCTATCTCAGCCACTCTTTTTGCGCGTAGAGTTTATTTGAGCCTTTATGCTCAAGGCTATTTTTTTAGCTACTTTACGCAGGAAGCTTACTTTGAGCTATTTTACGCTCAGACATGCTTAAACAGTATCTTTTACGCACAGTCTGTCCTGATTGTGTGGGAATGCAGTTTTCTGACGTGGCCTTCATGCCACACTTTTCAAAGAACGTGTATACGTTTCTCGTTATTTTATTGGATTATGGGATATGTGTCAACATGCGTAGATGCTAATTTCTGTAAGTGGGTGACAGTTATTCTAACAGTCTGCGTAAAAACCCAATGTTGATGTTTTTTACGTATAAAAGACAGGCATATATAAAGACCTCTTTTTTAAAGAAAAGGTACAAGATTTTTTGGAGACCAGATACTTTTAGAGCAAAGTGATTTTCTAGAGTATTTTTCTTCAACTTTTCCTCAAGAACAAAGTGAAGCAAAGTAGGAAAGCATTCGACTGTGCCATCAGTGCCAATTGTGTCGATACCTTTCTGGTGACTTAGTTCTTCCAGTTGTTCATCTCTAAGCAATTTTCTTTATCATCATCTTGTGGTCCAAGGAACAAGTGATCGTTTTCAGATCAGACTTCCATATCAATACTCTCCAGAATTTAATTGTACATTTGTACATTTTTTCTCGTTTTCTTTCAAAAGCCTTAAGGGCATTTTGTTAAGTGAAACAGTAGACACGAAGTATTCCCCTATGGCCATGAAGGCTGTAGATACACAATCGATTCCATCTATTCAAAATCGGAGAACTAACTCCAAACATGATTCATATCTACCATATCATAATTTCTATGACGTCGGGTAGTATTCTTTTATAATCAATAATCGTGGATCAATATCATGACTTTGAATTTTTCTAATCTCATTAATCTTAAACCATATCTTAGTTTTATAGAGTATAGATTGTAAGCCTCCTGAATTTTAGGAATTCATTAGGACTACCATTTGATTAGGATAAGTTATTTCCTACTAGGATGATAAATTAGTAACTTATGAGCACCCACTTTCTATTTAGATCTTTTGTTGTCCCCGACCATGACATTGGTATTCGGAGCACAAGACTAGCTATTACCTTCCAACAAATTCCATATACAAGACCTAGATGGGCCCACCTTCATTTAGGCATATCATGTTCTACTCAAACACGTCCCCTTGTACTCTATGTTCATGATACAACTTTCCTGTCAAAAAGACTAGCTACAACCCTACCATGATACCATTGTCCTTTCCGACCTCAGTTAGAGATCCAACCTCGACTCAGAACTTTTGACCCAATATGGTTGTGATCTACTCGAAGCCCACTACGCAAATGCCACTAGTGTGCCACTCAAGAGAGGTCCCTGGTGCTACTTAAACACAAAGTCATGAAAGGCGCATTTGGGCTTATGGAATCTAGTAACCCCCTCCGATTGACAATTAGCTCCACCACTCAATTTGAACTCATTCTAGGCTACCCTCACATAATAGGAATTGTTTACATTGATTTTATGGATATTGTCCAGCTAATAAAGACTAAAATCCAAGAATTAATCAAAGATTGGTTCTAATGGAACTAATAAATCATTAGTTTATAATGTATATTCCTATCGGTATCATCTTGATACCCATATCGTGACTTGGATATTTGTAGCACAACACTAGCCATTTCCTCCAAACAAACTTCACACTCATGAACTAGATTAGCCACTCTACACACATGACATACATGTCTCACACCAACACACCCTCTTGTGCTCCATTTCAATTACACCGAAGGTATGACTTATTATTCCTTAGAACAAATCACAGATGCCCTTTTAGTCCCATTTAATCTCAACTATGCAAAATCAACCCATTCCCTCAAACGACTGTATGCCCATGATCCGTGCAAGACTATGAATACCCTATCTTATAGAATATAACGCCAAACTGAATTCCTCTATAGCTACCATCTCCATCGATTTTCCAAGTTAGGTTCAACGTACTTACTCTCCTCTTCCTATTTTAATATTGATATTCTTTGTTATTAAGACGATTTTTAATTTCGAGGATAAAATTTTTATAAGTTGGGTAGGATGTAATCCCCCAAATTTTTTGAAGAATTTTTTCTTCCTATATTTATTTCTTAAATATTTTGTTTTGGATTATTTCATAAATTAATTACAATTATAGCCTTAGTCATGTTTAAATATTTCATACACACTGACTAGACCATATGACACGGCTAGTGCAGGCAAGTGCCTTGACTAGCGTGTTAGCTGTAAGTGCCATTAGAGCTATTTCATTGGAATATTTAGTTATTTAAATTTACTAAATCGCATTACGGCGATCTCTTGTTTTAATTAATTAATTATTTTTTGATTTATGAAACTTTATATATACTTGTGAAAATTTTACCAGTAGCTATGTGTGCCTCCCCAAATCTTGATAACCCTACTAATGTGTTACTCATATTAATTTTATTATTATGTTTTATTATTATTATTATTATTATTAAAATTTTATTGGAATATTATTATTATTATTATTATATATTATTATTATTACTATTATTATTATTTTATTACCACCTTTTTAATATTATTACTACTATTATTATTGTTTTATAATTTTTGGAACTTTTAGATAACATACTAGTAGAAAATTTTATAAAATTTTCTTTTATACTATTTTAGAATGCCATTGTATCTTTTTAGAAAATTTTTGTATTTTTTATTTAAATTTTAAAGGTTGTATGATAAGTCATTTTAAATATATAAAAAAATAAAAATAAAGAGAGCAACCCCTCCCCCACGGCATGTTCCGCGGGAACAGTGTCGCAGGGGAATCCCTCACAGCCCGAGCCCACTGGGGCTCTCCACGCACAATGTGCATATATATATATATATATATATATATATATATATATATATATATATATATATATATATATATATATATATATATTTATATACACACACACACACACGAGAGCAATTAAAAATTAAAAAGTTTACTCAACCCTAACCCTAAAACCTTGTCGACCCCTGACGGCGCGTCACAACCGACCTCCGCGTGGCGCCGCCACGGCGGTCGTCGGCAGGCGGCAGAGCCGCGCACGCACGGCATGGACAGTAACAATAGCAGCGACAAAAGGCAGCAACGCCCCTTCGCTTCTGCGATTTGTTCTCAGCGGTTCGTCATTTATGAACAGCAGGTGTGATCTCGACCTATACGTCATCGAAACCTTTCTTTTAGAATTTATTAATACGCAATGTGCGCGATGGAAAACGAGTTCCAAAATCGAGAAAAAGTTAATTTTTGGATGTTAGAAACTGTCCCAACCATCCATGTTTGCGGTCGATTTGTGACCAGGATTGTGAAATTTAGCAATCTACCTAAACAGACGTATATACATCCTATACATGATCAAAACCCTATTTTTAGTTTTATTTCTAGATTCCTATAAACTGTTTAAAACTTGTTTAAAGTTGGCAAAAAAAATCTGTTTTCAAAACATAGAAAAACTCTGATACGGACTCCGTTCCGATAATCTGGACGATGTGGTCACGAACTGAAGGCATCAAAAGGTGCGTATCGACTTTGTGGACTTGTGGGCTTTGACGAAATTTAAATTGGCTGCATGTGCGCGACGAATTTGATACGTATCCGTCGAAATTCACCGTATCGACCTCTTGACAAATTCTCTAATTACTTTGTGCACGTTTGTCAAATCGAGACAAAACTTGCACCAGCATGACCGAATCATTTTTCTGGTCTTGTATGCCAAGTTTGGTCCGATTCTGAGAGGGTTGACCGGAACGCCTATTTGACAGGCCTACGACCCGCTCCAACGGGCGAAATTGTGTACAGCCCGCCGGAATCCAACTTTGTACATACGATTGGGTTTGTCTCATCAAACCGGTCCTATAGATATGCTGTTTGATGACTTTAGAGACCGTAGGTTTGGGCACACATTTCGGTACAAAACGGGTTCAATGACGAACATCGTTTTGACCCAAAATTACAATTTTTCCCCTGATCCAAAATTTGACTTTTGGACAGGCATTTCCTAGGCATATATTTTACATCGGAACATTTTTGTTGTTTGTTTCAGCATCCGGTCGTTCGTGGATTTTGACTTTTTATTGCCGATGTGCTTGACAGTTGGAGTTGCCATCCTCGTACCACCAGGCAAGATACCTAGCCATTGGCTGTCTATTTTACTATAGCTCATATTTCATGCATTATTTACTTTCTGTAAAATAAACTGTGGTACATGGCATAAGTAGGTAGAATTTTTACTGGTTAGTTCTATTTTCTGCTATGTACTATTTTCTTATCCATTGAACTTAGAATTAATGGACCCCCATTTATGTGTTGCATACATAGGCCTTGACACATTTATACCACATTATTGCGAGTCGCATATAGAACTCAGAAATGTGTGACTGTCTGGCCACCAGTACATATAAGCCGTGCGATAGGATTAACCGCTAATAGTGTTGCATGTTTAGTTCGACTTAGCGGTTAATAAGGATTATGTGTTGTGGATACAACATAGTAGACATGGGGTAGGAAGAACAGTTCCTTGACGTATGGGCCACCTTTGCACTTCCCTTATTAGATCTGTGAGCTCCGCCGGAGACACGGGACCACTGATGCCCTCTGACGTCCGCGGAACGTTATGGATGAACCTTTATACTAATGCCCTCTGACGTTCATAGGAGCATTATGGACGTAGGCACCTGATTCCCGAGAAGGGACGATGCCTAATCTCTGTAGCCAGAGTACCCATGTGTAGAAGGTTGTTCTTAAACTACATTTCACTTAGACTGTTTAGGCACCCTTATCCGTTAGGTATGAGTACTCTTGGTTTGGGTACTTGTATCTGATCGTGGCTTGGAACAATAACTTATCACAGACTAGTTTGCCACATCTTGTCCTTGTTTGGTTGTAGGTGTGGCTCACTGCTCCGATGAGAAGGTATTGAACCTTATTGTGGTTCGGATACCATATTGGATTCGTGACTTGGAAAGATACTTTATCGTGGGTTAGTGTTCCATCTCCTGTCCTTGTTTGTTGGAGGGATGGTACGCTAATTCAAGGGTGGAGTATTGGACCATGTTATGATCCGATTGACTTATATTGAGCAGTACTTATTTAGTTTATATGGCATAATATTGTGTATCTTGTTACGTCCCTCTGAGGAACTGGTTATCTCTCCAGGTGTGTGCTATTATCATTCACAGGTATTCGAGCCGTGGCCGTGATCATCTCTATTTCTGCGAGGATGATTGCATTTAGATAGTCTTCGTTTCGCTCACCAAACTCATTTCGTTTTTCATGTATTTCTTCCCTTACTTGTTGGTAGTGGATTTGTCTCCGCCCAACATATTATTCAAAAACATTTCATAGTTGATTATATGATAACTTTTATTCTTACATTTTGTGGAAGAGATTAGATTACTCTTGGTTTACTGTATTTTACAGCTTATGTATTTATATGAGGTATCCATATATTGGAGTATACTTCGTATGTATACAGCTGGCATGTCTACGTACCTAGTCCTACGTATTTTGGGACTGGGGCATTGCAGATAGACCCATAATGTTCCATTAGTTCGTCATACCCTCTATAGCCATGAAATCTATATACATACAATCATTTACATCTGGTTGAAATCGAAGTGCGGTCTTCAAACTTGAGTCATATCTACCATATCATGTTTCTTATTACATCGTGTAGCATTCTTCCATAATCAAAATTTGAGGTATGATATCCCGACTTGAATTATTCTAACTTCAGTAAACCATAGAACTATGTCTTCGTTAACTCCTGGAGATGAATTACGGAAGGACATAGACTGTATGGCCCCTCTACATTTTAGATGTATTAGTATTGCCGATTGATTAGCATAAGTGGTTCCCATTAGGATGATAAATTAGTGCCTCATGAACTCCCACTTTCTAATTAGATCCTTTGGTGTCCCTTATCGTGACTTTAATATTTGGAGCATAATACTAGCTGTTACATTCTAACAAATTTCATATACAGGATCTAGACAAGTGTACCTTCATCTAGGCATATCATGTCCCACCCAAATATGTCCCCTTATGCTATATTATTATCATGTCACTTTCGGGTCAAAAGGGTTGACTATAAGCCCTACCGTAATACCAAAGTGCTTCTCTACTTCAATTAGAGATCCAATCTCGATTAGATTCTTTCGACCCAATATATGGTTATGATCTACTCGAAGCCCGTAACGCACAGGCCCAATATTCTCGTGCCACTCTTTAGAAATTGTCCTTCTAAAAAATTTTGTAACGACGCTTATCACGGTAGCCAACTTCTATAAGTTGGGTAGGGCCCTGAACCAAGAATACCTTATCTTGTAGGATATAGAGCCAATGTGGATTCCTTTTATAACTACCTCTCACTTGTTCAAAAAAATCAAGGTACAATTTTTATACATTAATGTCACGACCCGCACCCTAGAGTAAGGGCACGAGACGTGGGTACGTCCAGCCTACGCCGCAGTGTCGGTAGTAGAACGCTGTCCTAGGTCAAACATCTAACAATATAAAGGTACCTGTACAGTATATACTCTCCAAATGGAGGTGACATAGCAGATACAGTCTCAATCACATCTAAGGTAGAGCATGAAAAAGATAGATAGATAACCAGAAATGGAAACACAGAGATACAATCCAGAATTCTAAGTGTCTAAATAAGTGCATATCCCCAAAACATCTCAGAATCCATATACAGTAATCCATGAAAAGTAAAAACATCATAATCTAAGGGAGTGTCGTCAACTGCTAGTGGATCCTGCTACTGGTCCAAGTCACAGCACTCATCTAGGGTAGCACCGTAGTATGTAGTACAGAACGCCTCAGCCTCGTCCTCTGTAATATTTCAACAGGTCCAGTCAGGACAGGAGTGAGCACAGTACATCTCAACAAATCATAGCAGGTCAGGATATATAATCATGCCAGAGAGTAAGATACAAAAAACTGAAGGAAATAACATGATAAAAAAGAAGACTGTAATTAATAGATACCATATATAGAGAACTAACAGTGACTAGTAATTCAGAGCACAAGATGGTTATGTAAACAGCACGATGTTGTACACGAGTAATCTAAAGAGGGCGTACACGAGTAATCTACTGGATTGATTACATAACCACTTCTACTCTTCCGTCCCAATCAATACACAAGGATCAAGCCAAGTTATGTTGTTTACACGAAGGTCATATGAATACATGATTATACACGATTTCACACGTTTCGTACACGAATGTCACGAATAAAAGGAGTACACGATGCTCACGATAAAGTACACGAACATGAAATACTCTATATATCCGCTAAGGGGATAACATTGCACGACAAGATCCATATAGTACTAATCCGTGTTTCCGACGTGTCAGCATCTTGTAAAGTAATCTAAAGCAGGAAAATACTTCTAATTCAGGATATAAAATGATCAGAGAATGTACTCGCCTGTATCCTGAGTATCTGAAGAATATCTAATGTCCGAGGAGTGGTGTCCGTCTCCTATAGAATAGCACAAGTTACTATAAGTCTAAAATGATAACAAAATGCAATTCAATGCATTCTACATGAATCTAGGACAATATAGACCAAAGTCAACTCTTGGTCAACTCTGGTCAACCCTAGAAGTCAAACTAGGTCAACTAGGTCAAACCTAAGTCAAACAAGTCTATACTAGTCTAACTAGTCTATTCTAGGTCTAAACTAGGCTATACAAATCTAATCTAGCTCTATACTAGGCAAACAGACACACCCATAGGCTAAGAGCCCTAGGCTATAGGCTATCTCATGCCTATAACCAAACCATATCACATATACACATGTCAATACATATATCTATAATACACATATTAATATATTTATATAATATAATATAAAAATACACATTAATATATAGGTTACCTATAATATATGCTTACACATAGGAGAATAGGAAGGGCACATGAATGTGTTCAAGTGTGTGTGTGTGTCATGAGTACAAGAGAGTGTGTATGTGTGAGTGCCACATAAAGTTGTGTCAAGAGTGTCACATGAGGGTGTCAATGTGTGGGTGTTTAGTGAGAGTGACAAGAGAGTATGTGTGTCAAGTATCAATCCTGAAAACAAGAACAGTGCAGTGTTAGTGATAACCACTTGTGTGTGTGTGAGAGTAATATCCTGGAATAGGGAAAACAGGGAACTATTCTAGTGAAATGCTATGAAAACAGTGAGCTTACAATTGTGTGAACTAAACAGTGAGTGAATCATTCTCAGGTTATTAGGCAATATCAGTGAATACAAAACAGTGTGGCAGCTAACAATGTATAAGAGTACATTGTGTACACGTGTGTAGGGACAGGACAATGTGTCAAGGGAACATCAGTGAAGTGTTAGAGGATATAAACTTGTGTGTGTAACAGGAAAATGGAATCAGTGACCTAGGAAAACTGTAACACATTGACAGTGAATAGGAATCCTGGAAAAATAGTGAGGGTATTACATGGTATATGTAACCTGTGCACAATGTGACCCTGTGTGCAGTATCAAATGAAATCAGGGAATACAATTGTGTGTGGGCAAATGAAAAATAGTTAGTGTACATTGATATGTGCAAGCCTGAAAATATTGACAGTTTACCAATGTACAGTTAGCTAATGTATGGAAGGGGAGTAACATTCAATGCTCAGATATTCAGGAATGAAATATATTGACAGTGAACTAGATACCATCATTCAGGTTTTAGTTTAAAACTGGAATTGAAATTCAGATTAAAAGAAGGAAAGGAAACCAATTTCTCAGTTTAACTATTTTATTAAATTCAATTTCCATTCGAAGCCAACACATTATAAAAATCCTATTTCTAAATCAAAAAGTCTAATTCGAATGTAATCATGAATTAAACAGGAACTACAAATATGTGGGAATCATTGACAGTAAAAACATCAATAAAAATAGGATTTAAAGCTCAAAAATTCTGAATAACCAATGTATCAGTAACATGTATCAGTCGAATGAAATTTTCCAATTCGAATCCCCATTCCACATGACAACAACCCAAACTACTATATAAATCCAACTAATATAGATTAACAACATGTATAGGAATCTAATTAGCATTTTAAATCATAATTAAACCATTTAAAACTGGAATTAAACAGTGAATCAAAATTAGAATCGTACACGCACAGTGCACGCCTAGTGCACACACGATTCCGTGTCCGACACGACACGAGGACCTACGAAACTTTGGGAGCCTCGTGTCAGTCTGTGCCCGCATCCACGTGACAAATTATACGCGTCCACGTGGCGTGCGCAATAGACCCCGAGTAGCATGGAAAGTGGCACTGCGCGCGCGCGTTGCACCCCGCGTGTATCCGTGTCCAATGCGACACGACACGACACCAATACACCCTCAGTACACCAGAAAACCATAAGCGAGCCTAAACCCTAATTTTCTATTCAAACCAAATTGGAAAACAGGGATAAAATGCCCACTGTGGCATTTCATCGAACACCTATGCGTATCCACTGATACGTGTCCGATACGGACACGTATTGGACACGAAACCTAGAAGTAGCTATACATACAGTTAGGGTAGACCTAGGAAATCATATTTATGCAATTAAAATACTATTTTATGGAGTGGATTCGAATTTACCTAGGGTTTTGAAATGGCTCAAAAAGCCCCAATGTGAGTTGTTCCTCAAGCTATCCAAACTCCTTCAAATTGGTCCTTCCCTAAAATTTCTCACCATAGCCATAGAGAGCACAGTAATTAGAATCTATTGCAAGAAATTAGAAGGAAAAAGGAGTTGAAATGGAGGAGTTATGGATTGGGGAAGAAAGGGTTTACCTCTTCTTCAAACTTGCTAATTTTTCTAAGGCGGCTAGCCCTAAGTTTGAGGAGACATTAAATAGAGTGGGAAAGGATAGGGTGGCCGGCCAAGTAGGTGTTGGGCTAGGGTTAGGGTTCCACTAGTGGTCTATGGGCCTCTATGGGCCTAAGTCATAAACCATGACTTATGAAATCACAAGCCATTCTCTAGCCAAATAAATTTCTATTTCCCCAAATAATTTCTAATGAGTAGGATATCACTAACTTAGGTCAAGCTAGGGTTACATACTCTAACCAAATAGTCATGACCTAGGTTAGCTTCTAGGACAGTCTCCTAAGTCACCCTGAGTCAAAGTCAATAATAGCACTAAATCAATTATATTAAAAATTACTTAAAATTCCAATAATTAAAATTAATACTAAATAATTCAAATAATTTCCAAAATTTTAAAAATGACCAAAATACCCTCAACCTAGAAATGTGGTAGTGACAATTAAGGTCCTGTTCATTGGCATTGCATCGCATACCCCCCTATCGTTAGTTTAATTTCGAGTACAAAATTTTTATAAATTGGGTAGGATGTAAACCCCCCTATTTTGATAAATTTTATTTGTTTTATTTCGATCTTTTGTGGCCTTTTTTTTATATTTACTAAATAAGTTAGTATATAATGATATGAATATCTCATGTATATGTATACTAGCTAGAAGTGATTATCACATAGATAATTATTAAATTAGTTTGGTACAAGTTATTCTTACCAAAATATGGTTAAGAATTTTCGTATCGGATATTACTAATAGCTATTGATTTTTAGTATTCATGAATATTCCTAGAAATTTCTATATATAGAAATACACCGATATATTATACATATGTGTATATGAAAGCCTTAAATATATACTTTATATAGGTATTAATTGAGTTAGGATTATAGAATTTTTTAGGCTTTATATATATATATATATATATATATATATATAATCGGTCTGGCCCTATTCCGGCCGCGGAAGTGGTCCTGCCGGACGTCACTCTGACGCCACCGTCGGATGGATATCCTATCCGGGTCCCCTTCTCCTGCGAGGAGATTCGCTCCCTCTCTTTCCCCTTCATTAGGACTTTGGTACTCAAGTTCGGATCTGGATGCCTTAAAATTTCTATCGTTCGGGAGGCCATCACAAGATGGAGACTCTCGGCGACATACCAGATAGCTCCTCTATATCCCAAACACCTGTGTCTTCATCTTTCCTCCGACCAGGACTACAGCAAAGTGTGGGTGAAAGGCACGACCAAAATAGACACTCAGTTTGTCAAAATTGTCAAATGGTCACCGAACTTTAATCCCAAGATCGATTCGACCATCATCACCTCCTGGATCACCCTTTCCAATCTTCCCCTAGTGTGCTTTCCTGCTGCAGCCCTTAAGAGGATCGCCAGCTCTTTCGGAGTCCTTGTGGCCATCGTCGAAGAAACGAGAAACCTCTCTAAATGTAACTACGCAAAGATTTGCGTAGAGCTGGACCTCGCAAATGAGCCACCCAAATTGATCGAGATAGAACTCGGAGATCAGTCATTCAGTCAAGCGATGGTTTACGACAACAGTATAATTTTATATCAATACTGCCAGATGTGCGGCCACTCTATACAACACTACTTCCGCGCACACCCAGAACTCAAGAAACATGTCCCCAGGAAAGCGCACGAGACAGGCGTGGCACCCCCATCCCGCCCCACAACGCGCATCCCCCCAACCCCCCATCTCCCGCTCGGAGTTCCCCCATCCATACCGTTTCTGTCTCCGCACCACCCCCCTTCTCTCGCCATCACCCTCTATAATTCCTTCGGAGCGCTAGACTCGGACCTAGCTGATGGCGCTCCAGAGACGCCGGTATCCGATTGCCTCCCTAACTCCCTATCCCCTTCACTCGCCATCACTCTCCATAATTCCTTCGGAGCACTAGACTTTGATCCGGATGATTGCTCTGCAGAGACGCCTATCTCCGCTTGCCTCCCTAACCCTCCATCCTCTCCCCTACCGGCCTCGCCATCGTCCCCCTCCAAATCCCCCCATCACCCCTATCTCCCTCATTGCTTCCCCCAAGCCTCCTCCTCCGAACTAGTGATTCCCAGTGTTCCGTCTTCGGCCGGTCTCAGATTGTACTCCCCCGGTACGGTAGCCGGGGCTCCGTCCTCTGCCGATCCATCTCCCCTTATGCTCGGCCATCGTTCCTCCTCGCCCGTCCTTCCCTCTCACCGACAGATTTTTGGCAGGCTCAGAAAGCGGGTTTCCTTGATCGAGACAATCCTCTTTGCGCACTGACGGATTGTGAAGACTCTGACACTTCCCCTTCGGCAGTCGCAATCGTTAACTCGAGTTCAGATAGGGCTCTAGAACCGGTCAACACCAGCCCCAAAAACAACACTCTTAAGAAAAAGAAGAAATCCAAGAAACATAGGCAGCGTACGG
Source organism: Iris pallida (assembly GCA_029216955.1). Lineage (NCBI taxonomy): Eukaryota > Viridiplantae > Streptophyta > Magnoliopsida > Asparagales > Iridaceae > Iris > Iris pallida. Next base: position 20,195,711 of record JANAVB010036019.1, read on the forward strand.
CGATGACCACGAGATCCGCCGCAAAGCTGCAAAATACCCATGCCTCCTCCCTTAATGCCTAACATTCTTTCTTGAAACGTTCGAGGCATTGGGAATAAACAGACTTTGAATCGGATCATCAGCCTTACCAAATCCAATCGGATTGATTTACTTGTCATTATTGAACCCAAAACCCCCCACAAAAGAATGAAAGAAATTCAACTCAAGCTGGGATTCCCTTCCGCGATCTTCGGATGTCACAACATTTGGATCTTCTTCGCAGCTGACTTCCGCTTTGGCATTACTAACGACTCCTCTCAGGCCCTCTCCTGTTGGGTAGAGCATCCCGCCTTCCAGTCCCGTATCCTTCTTTCGGCCATCTACGGTAGCTGCAGCATCCCGAAGCGTAGAGTTCTTTGGAAGCTTCTATCGGGGCCCCCTTCCCCGCGACGATATGCCGTGGCTTTGCATCGAAGATTTTAACACAGTATCTTGCAGAGAGGAAAAATCAGGAGGTCGTGACCCCCCTCATTCGGCCATGGAGGACTTCAACAACTTCGCCTTAACCTCCCACCTTTCCGCTATCCCCTTCCACGGCAACCAGTTCACTTGGTGCAACATGCAAGATGGATCGCATAGGCAGTACTCCCGCCTTGATCGTGCTATGGTGAATGACTGTTGGTCAGATTTGGGATTGATCAGTAATCTGTCGCACCTGAACTCCACTGAATCTGACCATTCCTCCCTCTTTCTCGAGATTAACAACACCCATAACCACATCAAAAAATCCTTCCGCTTCCTTGACTTCTGGCGCCACCACCCCCAGTTTATGCACATCGTGGAATAGGCTTGGGCTTCTGTCACTCACCCGGATCCTCTGGTCAGAATTGCTACCAAACTCAAAGCTACAAGAAAAGCCCTTACGGCCTGGAGCAAAATTGCGTTCGGAGATATTTTTCAAGCCATTAAGGATGCTGAAGACGATGTCACCCATGCGGAGATCGATTTTGCCGTCTTCAGTTCCCAGGAGAATCGCGCCTCTCTCAACCTCGCCAAGGCCATCCTTAAATCTAGAATCAGGGTTGAAACAGAATTCTGGAGACAAAAGGCTAGATTAACCTGGGACATGGAAGGGGACAAGAACTCTGGCTTCTTTCATAAATGCGTCAAAGGACGAAGAAGCTCTCTTCAGATCCATCGCATCCGCGATGAAAATGGCCAACTTCTGGACGATCAGGAGAATATTCAGACGGCAGCCACGGATTATTTCTCCAATATGTTTGCTAAAGAGGCCGTGGTTAAAGATGACGGATTCCTGTCCGAGATTCCCTCCCTGATTTATGACAGGGATAACGAGAGCCTCCGCGCTCCCCCCTCTGTCGACGAGGTTAAGACCGCTGTGTGGTCTATTAATGCTAACAGCTCCCCGGGTCCGGACGGGTTCAATAGGGTGTTTTTTTGAACATGCTAGGACATCATTCGGTCCGACCTCTGGGATGCCACAACCGTATTTTTTCAAGGAGCCACGTATCCGAAATCTATATCCTCCGCCCACATCATCCTCATTCCTAAGAAAGACAACCCGGAGACCTTTAAAGACTTCAGACCGATCAGCCTCTGCACTTTCACCAAAAAAATTATTTCTAAAATAATCGCCTCCAGAATGTCGGACCTCCTCCCCAGAATCATCTCCGAAGAGCAAAGCGGCTTCGTCAAAGGTCATAATATCACCGATAATATTCTCCTGGCACAAGAAATGATCACTTGCATGAAATTCCCGTCCAAGGGGGAACGTCGCCATCAAACTGGTCTTAGAAAAAGCATACGACCGTCTTGACTGGCAGTTCATGATCTGGGTGTTCAGAGCCTTTGGTTTTTCAGAACATGTTATCGACATCATCCTTAGATCCATCAACAACTCCTGGTTTTCCACTGTCATCAACGGCCAACTTCAGGATTTCTTCAAAGCTACTCGCGGAGTCAGACAGGGAGACCCCCTCTCCTCCACCATTTTCATCATCACGGCCGAAGCCCTGAGCAGAAACCTCAAAATCGTGCCACGATCTCCTGGATTCTAGCACTTTCACACAACGACCGATTGCCCTCTCATAACTCATCTTGCGTACGCGGAGGACATCCTTATTTTCTCCACTGGCACAATTGGAGCCATTGAGGTGGTTATTAGAACTCTTGCTAACTACACTCGATGCTCTGGCCAAAAAATCAACAACAGCAAGAGCGTGATCTACACTCATCACAAAGCAGATAGAACTCACTCGGCTGTGATGTCTACCATGACCTCCTTCTCCACAGTTTATCCCCCTTTCCTGTACTTAGGCTGCCCGTTAGTGTACGGAAGAGCGAACTCTGGCATTTTTGACCACATGGTGGGCAAGATTCGCCAAAAAATTGTGGGCTGGCACAACGCCACCCTTTTATTTTATATTATTATCTCTTTTCTCTCTCTATATATATAAATATACCTACATGTATATATGTGTTACATCTCTCCTCTCACTCATGTGCACACACACAAGAAATCCTTCCCCCTACACTATCAGCCGACCTACTTTTCCTCACCTCTCTCTCTCTCTCTCTAAATATCTATAGCTCTCTCTCACTCCCTCTCTCTCTTTATATTATATATGTACACTCACACATATATTAATCCCCACCCTCTCTCCTTAGTCACCACAAACACACCACCCCCTACTCCTGTACGAGCAACACCCCTACCATTATCTAACACATCTCTCTCCCTCTCTCTACTTCTCTCTCATTAATATCTAATTCTCTCTCTCTTTCTTCAATAACACTCACACTCCACCCTCACCATCACCACCATGCCGACTGCCCCATGGCTTGGCCGAGCTCCCTCCGAACTCCACCTCAGCCACCCCCTGGCCGAGAGCCTCCCCGAGCTCCTTCCTCCTCCTCCCGACTTCACCATCCTCACCATCATCTTCTCTTTCTTCTTAGTCTTCTTCTTCTTCTTCTTCAAAAGAAGAACACCAATACCACCATCACCATTCTCCTCCACCACCTCCACTCTGCCGCCGAGCACCCTGCCGTTGCCGCCCCACCGCGTGCAGCTCGCCGCCCCGCCGTACGCTACCGCGCGTGGCAGCAACAGTAGCGGGCAGCAGCGCATGCAGCGCACGCGGCAGCAGCTGCTACAGCAGCAGTGCGCTCCGCCGTGCGCTTCGCCGCCGGCGAGCCCCCCCCCGGCCGTGCGCGACCTCGGCGAACTCCCCCGGGCCAGCGCCTCCTTCTCCGGTGCGACGCATGGGCTATTCGTGCGTTTTGAACGGAATCCCGTCGACGCACGCGCGGGAAAGTTTCAGAAATAGTGTTTCGGGACAGCGCCTTCGCGCCATTTTTTTGGACAATCCGACCGTTGGATCGGCAATTTCTTCGCTCCGTCTCAATCTCGGCATATACCCCTTCATCCCTGTCAAATTTGAACCGTTAATTTCGTCGTTTGATACATCAAAATCGGCCACCAAGTTGACGTTTTAATTTGTACTATTTTTGGACAGTTTCGTGACGCCAACTTTGCGGGTTCGTATATTTGCCGTCGCAGCTTCGTTTTGCCCGCCGCCAGTTCCGATGCACAGCTGGTATAACCCTCTTCCTGCCCCCTTTAGATTTCATTTCAGTTTGAGCTTGTTAGATCGGTCGAATTCGACGCCAAAGTTGGCCGTTCGAATTCTTAGTGTTACACTTGTAAAATTCCACTTTTGAACCCGGGACTCCGAATTCAATTTCTAACACCACCAGTAGACTCGTGGCGTCGTTCTGGTATGTTTTCATATAAAGTTTGCTTGATTTGGAGAACGTGGACCCTGACACGCATTTCGGTGCAAAGTGGGTCCCACTTTCTGAGTCAACGGGACTTTTTGACGCCGGCTCATCGGAATCCAATTCCGAATATACCGTTGGGTTCGTATCGTCATTCTGGACTCGTTGACATATAATTTGCTAGGTTTTAGTGGATATTGGTTCCGGCACGCATTTCGGTGCAAGTCGGATACCAATATCCAGGCCAACGGGTCATTTTAAGATCGGCTCATCGGAATCCAATTCCGGATATACCGTTGAGTTCGTATCGTCATTCTGGACTCGTTGACATATAATTTGCTGAGTTTTGAGGACATTGGCTCCGACACGCTTTTTCGTGCAAACCGAATTCTAAATGTCCGCGTCAACGGACCAGTTTGAGATCGGGTCAACGAAATCCAATTCTGGATATACCGTTGGGTTTGTATCGTCATTCTGGATTCGTGGACATATAATTTATTTGGTTTTGTGCACTTTTATTTTGGCACATTTTTTGGTACAAAGTGTGTCCAACGGCGGACATCATTTTGGTCCGAAATTACCATTTTGCCCCTGTGTCCAAATTGGACTTTTGGATAGGCTATTCTAGCTGATTTGACCATTCTGGACACGTTGGTAATGTTAGTTTCATCATCCGACAACATCTGTAGATTTCTTCCCTTTTTGTGTCACCCTATTATTATAATGTTTTCTCCTTTTGGTTGTTTTAGAGACCCGTCGATTTCAGTGATTTCTAAATCATTGAAATTCATAAGTTGACCTTGTAGATGTTTATAGAGACTAGCTTGACCATAGTTGACTACTTTGACTAGACGTCGAAGTAGAGTCAACAGTTGACCTAGGTTTGATCAGACTTGACCAACGTTGACTTTTTGACCAAAGTCAACTGTAGACAACCATTGACCTATTTAACATAGATTAGACTTAAAATTGACCGGAGTTGACCAGTTGACCAAAGTCAACTGTACGTCAACCTTGACCCAGTTTGTCTTAGTTTGACTTAGTTTGACCTAGATGTTTAGTATGTCTTTTGACCCTGATCAGCTCTTGTATTATTTCATCTTTAGGTCTGTGGCTTTACTCTGAACCCTGATTCATATTGACAGCAGGACCCCAGGCGAGTACATTCTCTGATAACTTATTCCCAATTTATGATAACTGTTATGATTCATGTACTTAGTGTTGATATGCTTATTCCTGACACATGGTTCTCACGGATTGGTATTCTTGGATTCCGACGAGAGATGTTTCTCTTTCTTAGGTTGGGATGTATTGTGAAAGCACCCTTGTATCTCTTGCTCGATATGTGGTCACTGATTCTAGAGAAGGTTCGCAACCTTCTCATTAGAATCCCGTGCAGTGACGTGTCCTGTTTGGATCCATTCTACCAGTTGGGGTAGGGGGAGTAGTAGCGTATGCCTGTGATCATATCCCCTTGTATTCTTGAACAGTGTGAGTCATATACCATACTTATGACTTGCCAGGCCGATACTTGACAGTTACCCAAGCCGATCACAAGTTGAAACTACTACTCACACACATTGGACATATGGCTTACCTTGATTTGTGTACATACCATGATTCAGTTTTACTTTCTTGTTCTAGCTTAGCTCTACAGCTTACAATGCCATGATACATACATGTACACTCCATGATTCATTGTATATGCTCTATTTACAGTCTTATAGCTTTTATTCTATCTTGAGATCTGTTATGAGATATATGTACTCGTTCCATCCTGACCGGATATGTCGACAAATTTTAGGAGTAGTTGTGCCCTCATTATTGGACTTCAGGATGTTGCTAGCTGAGGTGGATCTCACTATTCTTCTACGTGAGTTGCCTGGTAGTTATCCTTAGTTAGTCTTGTTGTTCCTTCTTTATTTTCTGTCTTATGATCATTGTAGATTCTAGTTGTTCTAGTGATATTGTTATTATTTTTTGTCTTATCTTCCTTAGTTTTCGTGATGTGACATGAGTACATTTCTAGTTATGGTTTCATAGATGTTGTAGTTAGTATAGTATACTTGACAGCGTTCTACCATCGATACCGCGGTGTAGGCTGGACGTGGCCCACGTATTCGTACCCGTATATCCGGGTGCGGGTTGTGACACGTTTTTAGTGGTGGTCCATACAGGTCAGTCTTTGCAATTAATGCGAAGTCGTGGTAGTACTTGAGCTTTTCTGTACTACTGCGAGCCTGCCCTAGGATTAAGGTTGAGTAATGGAATATTTTAGGATTTTGGTACTCAGTCACATATTAGAAACTCTTGGTAGATTCCAGGGATGACCCCTGGGAATCTTATTTCGAACATTTTAAAAATTTTCCTATTTGTTCTTGTCCGTTGTGATTTCTGAAATATCTGTCCTTATCAAACTTTATTCCTTCTTGGGATGAGTTTGTGGACCCCAGAGGGAAGGTATGAGTTGGACTTATTTATCATCTAGGTTGGGGAGAGAATATGATTTACCAACCTCGTATCATGGTCGAGGTTTGTTTTAGATTATATTCCACCATTTTCTATCTTGACCTAGGTAGTACCCTCGGGACTTTCCCTGAAATTTTTCTCTGAACCCTATCTCGGAAGTTGTTTCCGTTGTTTCTATTAACTTACCCTTGACTTGTTGAAATTTTAAATCTTAATATTCGTTGTTGACCTTTGATTTTGTTTTGGATAATTCTTTTAAGAATTGAGTTAAGATATCCTGATAAACATATTTTGGACGAGGACGAAGAGAACGGTAAGTGTCTACTTTATTTATGGAGTTTAGAATTCATCGCAGTCATATTAGCTAGCGAGACATGGACATGGAGCCTGATTTTGGATATACTATCCTAGTTATGTCATTTAGGTTCTCTTGCAGCCATACCGGATGGCGTGGTAAGGAATCTAGATGACATAATTATAGGGTGTATACCATAGTTATGGACTTTATTGTTTATTACCGCTATGCTTACTGGCGTGGCGAGAATTCTGGCAACATGATTTGGGATAGATGTGTATGGTTATTAGGTCATATCTTAAATTGATTCACTTCTTTTACCAATTAAGCAAGATAATTCCTACCATTATTTCTTGTTTATCATTATTTTCTCTCCCTTCGCATGATGATTTTCTCATCTTGTCGTCATTTCCTTTGCCTTATTTGGTTATGTCTTGATTACACAAATCACCTACATCATATCTACATCTGACATCTACACTTGGAAACTCTAAAAATTTTGAAAATTTTATATCTAATTGTTTCTTAAATTTCGATACTGTTAAGATTTTAATTCCCTTCTGTCCATGACCAATCAATTTTGGTCGTTTTGTTTATCGTGCCAAAGAGTCTTGGTTGCTGACTAGACTCTATATGACTTCAAATTCCTTTGTGACTTGGGTTCCTTCCTAATAGTGCTTTTAGGACTTTGATTTTGAATTCATGATTTTATTGTCTTTCATAACTGAACTTGGATCTTGATCGTGCTTATGTGACCTATAATCCGATTTCTATCAAATCTATCTCTCAATCGTGCTATTCTCAAATTTTTTCTTTCCATTTGCTTCTCTTAGCCTTGTTTTAGATTATGACTATCCGACTTTGATTTTCATGATCTTGATAATCTTAACCCTAAATCTAATTTCATCGAGCTGAAATCCTGTTAATCAATGTTTGACTCGATTGTAACCGGACGAAGCTCAAGTTTTGATTTCGTTGTCATATCTAAATCATGCCCCAATGACTTGACTTATTTCTGAAATCATGCACATATGATTTTGTTTGTATCATGATTCTATCGTGTCAAATCCCTCTTCGTGCCTGAACAGTTGTGAATCGATTATCTTGATCGTGCAAAACTCTTCATTCTTGGATCATGCCTAAATATTGCCTAAATCTTCTATCCTGTCTTACCCCTACTACAACCTTAATTTCGAGGACGAAATTTCTATAAGGTGGGTAGGATGTAAGCCCCCTGAATTTCCCGAATTATTTTTCGAATTTTCTAATGAATTATTTTTAATAATTCATTTCTATATAATTAATTTTTGATCATTAATGCTCTTTACCGTGACTTGGAATTCTAGAGCATCAGGGATGCCGGTCTCTGGATACTTCCTTCTTGGAGTTTGTAGTAGACGAGATTATCTTCATTTTGATATATCCTGTCCCACTTGAACTCCTTCTCTTGTGCTCCTTTTGTATCGCACAACTTTGGGTCAACTTAGACCAATTAATCATTGATTAATTATTCCCACTTTTATTTTTGATCTTCGTTTGCACGTTACCGTGACTTTTAATTTAGGAGCACCAGACCAGTCGTTTTCTCAGAACCAACTTGTCATGCCTGATCTACTCGAGACGCTCTTCACCCATGACCTTCGTGTCCCACTCAAACACTTCATTTTGTGCTCCATTTCCTTCGCACAACTTTCGGTTCAATTTAGGCCAATTAATTATCTACCGTAAAATCTGATTTAACTTCCAATTTAATTTCCAGGCCCGATATCGGTCCAATCCAGTCGACCCAAAATATGGCCCTGGCCTGTTTTGAACCAACTATGCAGGTGCCACTTGCGTGCCACAATTTCGATCTCCCTTGTGCTCCCATTTCATCCGTGATTTTAATTGGTTTAAATTATTAATTAATTAAATCTTGGCTTCGACTTTGTCCAAACTTGGCCCAACGTCCGACCCAGTTTGGCATGGACCCTACCATGACTGCCCATACACCCCACTGATGTTTTCCCATTTTTTTTGCCTACTCGAAAATATAATTCTTTTATTTTATATTATTATCTCTTTTCTCTCTCTCTATATATAAATATACCTACATATATATATGTGTTACATCTCTCCTCTCACTCATGTGCACACACACAAGAAATCCTTCCCCCTACACTATCAGCCGACCTATTTTTCCTCACCTCTCTCTCTCTCTCTAAATATCTATAGCTCTCTCTCACTCTCTCTCTCTCTTTATATTATATATGTACACTCACACATATATTAATCCCCACCCTCTCTCCTTAGTCACCACAAACACACCACCTACTACTCCTATACGAGCAACACCCCTACCATCATCTAACACATCTCTCTCCCTCTCTCTACTTCTCTCTCATTAATATCTAATTCTCCCTCTCTTTCTTCAATAACACTCATACTCCACCCTCACCATCACCACCATGCCGACAGCCCCATGGCTTGGTCGAGCTCCCTCCGAACTCCACCTCAGCCACCCCCTGGCCGAGAGCCTCCCCGAGCTCCTTCCTCCTCCTCCCGACTTCACCATCCTCACCATCATCTTCTCTTTCTTCTTAGTCTTCTTCTTCTTCTTCAAAAGAAGAACACCAACACCACCATCACCATTCTCCTCCACCACCTCCACTCCGCCGCCGAGCACCCCACCGTCGCCGCCCCGCCGCGTGCTGCTCGCCGCCCTACCGTGCGCCACCGCGCTTGGCAGCAACAACAGTGGGCAGCAGCGCATGCAGCGCACGCGGCAGCAGCTGCTACAGCAGCAGCGCGCTCCGCCGCGCGCTCCGCCGCCGACGAGCCACCCCCCGGCCGTGCGCAACCCCGACGAACTCCCCCGGGCCAGCGCCTCCTTCTCCGGCGCGACGCATGGGCTATTCGTGCGTTTTGAACGGAATCCCATCGACGCGCGCGCGGGAAAGTTTCAGAAATGGTATTTCGGGACAGCGACTTCGTACAGATTTTTTGGACAATCCAACCGTTGGATTGGTAATTTCTTTGCTCCGTCTCAATCTCGGTATATACCCCTTCATCCCTGTCAAATTTGAACCGTTAATTTCGTCGTTTGATACATCAAAACCGGCCACCAAGTTGACGTTTTAATTTGTACTATTTTTGGACAGTTTCGTGATGCCAACTTCGCGGGTTCGTATCTTCGCCGTCGCAGCTTCTTTTTGCGCGCCGCCAGTTCCGGTGCATAGCTGGTATAACCCTCTTTCTGCCCCCTTTAGATTTCATTTCAGTTTGAGCTTGTTAAATCGGTCGAATTTGAAGCCAAAGTTGGCCGTTCGAATTCTTAGTGTTGCACTTGTAAAATTCCATTTCTGAACCCAGGACTCCGGATTCAATTTCTGACACCACCAGTAGACTCGTGGCGTCGTTATGGTATGTTTTCATATAAAGTTTGCTTAATTTGGAGAACGTGGGCCCTGACACGCATTTCGGTGCAAAGCGGGTCCCACTTTCTGAGTCAATGGGACTTTTTGACGCCGGCTCATCGGAATCCAATTCCGGATATACCGTTGAGTTCGTATCGTCATTCTGGACTCGTTGACATATAATTTGCTAGGTTTTAGTGGACATTGGTTCCAGAACGCATTTCGGTGCAAGTCGGATACCAATATCCGGGCCAACGGGTCATTTTGAGATCGGCTCATCGGAATCCAATTCCGGATATACCGTTGAGTTCGTATCGTCATTCTGGATTCGTTGACATATAATTTGCTGAGTTTTGAGGACATTGGCATCGACACGCTTTTTCGTGCAAACCGGATTCTAAATGTCCGCGTCAACGGACCAGTTTGAGATCGGGTCAACGGAATCCAATTCTGGATATACCGTTGGGTTCGTATCGTCATTCTGGATTCGTGGACATATAATTTATTAGGTTTTGTGCACTTTTATTTCGGCACGTTTTTCTGTACAAAGTGTGTCCAACGGCGGACATCATTTTGGTCCGAAATTACCGTTTTGCTCTTGTGTCCAAATTGGACTTTTGGACAGGCTATTCTAGCTGATTTGACCATTCTGGACACGTTGGTGATGTTAGTTTCATCATCCGACAATATCTGTAGATTTCTTCCCTTTTTGTGTTACCCTATTATTATAATGTTTTCTCCTTTTGGTTGTTTTAGAGACCCGTCGATTTCAGTGATTTCTAAATCATTGAAATTCATAAGTTGACCTTGTAGATGTTTATAGAGACTAGCTTGACCATAGTTGACTACTTTGACTAGACGTCGAAGTAGAGTCAACAGTTGACCTAGGTTTGATCAGACTTGACCAACGTTGACTTTTTGACCAAAGTCAACTGTAGGCAACCATTGACCTATTTAACATAGATTAGACTTAGAATTGACCGGAGTTGACCAGTTGACCAAAGTCAACTGTACGTCAACCTTGACCCAGTTTGTCTTAGTTTGACTTAGTTTGACTTAGTTTGACCTAGATGTTTAGTATGTCTTTTGACCCTGATCAGCTCTTGTATTATTTCATCTTTAGGTCTGTGGCTTTACTCTGAACCCTGATTCATATTGACAGCAGGACCCCAGGCGAGTACATTCTCTGATAACCCAATTTATGATAACTGTTATGATTCATGTACTTAGTGTTGATATGCTTATTTCTGACACATGGTTCTCACGGATTGGTATTCTTGGATCCCGACGAGAGATATTTCTCCTTCTTAGGTTGGGATGTATTGTGCAAGCACCCTTGTAGCTCTTGCTCGATATGTGGTCACTGATTCTAGAGAAGGTTCGCGACCTTCTCATTAGAATCCCGTGCAGTGACGTGTCCTGTTTGGATCTATTCTACCAGTTGGGGTAGGGGGAGTAGTAGCGTATGCCTGTGATTATATCCCCTTATATTCTTGAACAGTGTGAGTCATATACCGCACTTATGACTTGCCAGGCCGATTCTTGACAGTTACCCAAGCCGATCACAAGTTGAAACTACTACTCACAGACATTGGACATATGGCTTACCTTGATTTGTGTACATACCATGATTCAGTTCTACTTTCTTGTTCTAGCTTAGCTCTACAGCTTACAATGCCATGATACATACATGTACACTCCATGATTCATTGTATATGCTCTATTTACAGTCTTATAGCTTTTATTCTATCTTGAGATCTGTTATGAGATATATGTACTCGTTCCCTCCTGACCGGATATGTTGACAAATTTTAGGAGTAGTTGTGCCCTCATTATTGGACTTCAGGATGTTGCTAGCTGAGGTGGATCTCACTATTCTTCTATGTGAGTTGCCTGGTTGTTATCCTTAGTTAGTCTTGTTGTTCCTTCTTTATTTTTTGTCTTATGATTATTGTAGATTCTAGTTATTCTAGTGATATTTTTATTATTTTTTGTCTTATCTTTCTTAGTTTTCGTGATGTGACATGAGTACATTTCTAGTTATGGATTCATAGATGTTGTAGTTAGTATAGTATACTTGACAGCGTTCTATCGCCGATACCGCTACGTAGGCTGGACGTGGCCCACGTATTCGTACCCGTATATCCGGGTGCGGGTCGTGACATTTGAATGCTGACTTTAGCATGTGAGATCCTCTGTGGTAGGAACAAAATAAATTGTCGGTGTAGGCATGACCCAACACCAGAAAGATCTTGGCATTGTAGAATGCCTTAGCATGGAGAAGGGTCCATACAACTTTTGTATAGCTATCTCTGACAACATTTTATTCATTACGATGATGTATGCTATCAGCTCAGTCTTTGAAGCATTTTTGGCTTTTAGTGGCATAGGTTCGTGCTACGCCAACTATTTGGCGTAGTGATCAACAACTCTTTAGTTCTTGTGTTGTCGTGTCTGTACTGGAGTCGAGGCCTGCTGCACTCTGCTGGAGGCCCCATTTTCTCAGCTGACTACGTTGTCAGATAAGCATTAAAAGCCCCTTGGTTTAAGGGAACATCTAAGCATAGCCTCATAGATGGCATGGCAGTCTTTATGGCTTAGTGGCCCAAATGGCGTAGTAGCCTTGATGGTGTAGTAGCCTCTCTGGCATAGTGGCCTCTATAGCGTAGTCCCCAGTATATTGAATCTGGTCTACTTTTCTTGGAGTATTGCCACTGCATGGGACTTGGGGCTCGAAACACTAACTTAAAAAACATTGAGGTGGCAAGTTTATTGCCATTAATGTGATATTCATCACATTAATTTCGGAGGCGACAGGTTCATTGCCATTAATGTGAGATTCATCACGTTAATCTCGAAGCATTTTACTTGACAACTACTTGGGTACGCACTTGACTTTGTTGTTGTCTATAAATAGGGGATTTCAAGAACGAGAGGCTTTGCTTGTTCCTTCTTTGTACCCCAACATCATGTTCGACCCCGACATAGCCTTGGATGGCTGTGAGCCTCCTCCTTGGCATGTAAATTGGTTGTTGGTTGTCGATCTCCGCGTTCAAAGAAGTCATAAATTTAACAAAGAACTCTTTCAGAGAACGAGATGCGCCTGAGTGTTTGACAGAATAGTTCGAGCCTGAACAACATCTTGACAGTGTTCTGCTTCCACACAAGTGTCAAGATATTGGATAAAGGGTTTTGAATGATTGCCATTCCAAACTCTGTTCGATCAAAGCCTAGGAGTTGCGCAGAGGAGCTACACTTTTCATGGCATATATTGTATATGCAGTAGGTAGATAGTTTGCTTATGTAATCATGAATATCAATAAAAAAAGGTAATAGACTTCCATTATAATGTAATCATAACTATCAATGAAAAAATATCTTTTATGCACTTTTTTAATACTGTGTATTATTTTTCTTATGCGCTTGAGCTTTGTTTGTCTTGGTTGCGCCAGTTCGATGTGCGCAACTATTATAGTCTTACTCATCTGTAGGAGCTGCGCATCTTAGCTCTGTACTGATCTGCTCATAGTGCACTTATAATTTTTTTCATGCTTTTATACATATTATTTAATGTTATGTCCAGGTTTCAAAAATCTATCGGAGATCCGCAATAATTTGTCGTATCTTCCGAATGAAATTTTCACAGATAAAAACTTGTTGTGAATAGTCGGATAATCCGTCAAAAATTTGCGACAATCCGTCGGATCTTCTAATACGACTTCCAATTTCTATATTTCTCGATTTCGTTCATGTTTCTTGATTTCTTCTTACAAATTGCTTTCTTTTATATGCCATGACATATTTCTTACTGAGTTTTACCTGATTGTCTAGATTTAGTTTATTGTATTATTCATGCCATGTATAGTCTTGATCATGATTGCTTGACCACATAGTTGCTACCCTGACTGTCATGTACATGTTATTTCCTTTATTGCTTGATAGTGGCCCGTCGTGGTGTATCCACAATTCATGTTTTGTCAGGTATTGATTGTTAGTAGCTCGTCGGAGTGCGCTTATGTTTTTAATTTCTTGTATTCTTTTATTGTGGCTTATTATGGAACACCATGACTTGTCTTGTCCACTCTTGCATATTCTTGTCCACCATGACTTGTCTTGCATATTCTTGTGGGTATTATCATATCTAGGATGGATTCTACGGAATGTCACACCTGGAATCTTGAATGAAAATATTAAGGATTGATAATTAGCTTGAGTATATAGCGCATTAGGAAAGGGGAATCTCGAAGTGCATGCAGTCATGTATCATAGCAAAGTTTTTTGAGTTATTTTATGGATTTAGACCTATCCGTCATGAGGGACACATTTCTATCTCACCGTCGAGTGATGCACATACATGAACTTCGCACAAGCTCACTGTTGCGTGACTTGTCATTAGGATGTACATCTCTCGGGTGGTGCATCTGCTATACTTATTTTTCTTTTTCGACATATAGGGTAGTTTAGACGGCCTGTAGGGCATACACCGTGTCACTTCCCGTTCCCGGAATGCGTATTTTTATACATGTACAACTCATGTGTATTTATTTAGTATTTATCATGTATTATTCTGTATTTAAATTCCTTTAAATTTTCATGTTAATTAATTATCTGCTCTTTAAATTCCATGTTAATTTATTTCCTGCAATTTTTTTTTATCTGCATTTTTCTTCCTGCTTTGATTCTCTGCTTGGTCTTATTGGGTTCGGCCATGGAGGGTTTTTGGGTTCATGGTGGACAAACCCGGCCCACAACTCCCACCTACCACCACCCTCCCTATTTAAAGCTTCCATCTCTTTCTCTCTCCTCATTACTTCATTCTCACCATTACTTCTTCTTCTTCCTCTCATTACTCTCCACCACCTACCAGCAGTAGAAGAAGGCAAGTGCAAACTTGCTTCTCAATCATCCATTTTTATGGATCATTATTCTTCCTCCCTTGATCCTGAAAGAGTTTAATGCTTGGCATTTGTGATTTCTGTGGCTTGTTTTCTCTAGATCTAAGTTTGTATTTTCGGCTGTTCATAGGGTTTTGATCCACCAACTTAGCGTGTATTTCTGGCACTGGAACGAAGGCTCCATGGGACTTGGAGTTTGGGAGATGTTTCACGCACACGTTCTTACGTGCTCGCGTAATCATCAGCCTGTCACGCTCGCATTTGCGTGCGTGTATTTTCAGTCACGCTCGCGTTTGCGTGCGTGTATTTTCAGTCACGCTCGCGTTTGCGTGCGTGTATTTTCAGTCACGCTCGTATTTGCGTGCGTGTATTATTTGTCACGCTCGCATTTACGTGCGTGTATTTTCAGTCACGCTCGTATTTGCGTGCGTGTGTTATTTGTCATGCTCGCATTTGCGTGCGTGTATTTTCAGTCACGCTCGCGTTTGCGTGCGTGTATTTTCAGTCATGCTCGCGTTTGCGTGCGTGTATTTTCAGTCACGCTCGTATTTGCGTGCGTGTATTATTTATCACGCTAGCATTTGTGTACGTGTATTTTCTGTCACGCTAGTATTTGCGTGCGTGTATTATTTGTCACGCTCGCATTTGTGTGCGTGTATTTTCAGTCACGCTCGCGTTTGCGTGCGTGTATTTTCAGTCACGCTCGCGTTGTCTACGTGAATTTTGAGTCACGCTCATATACTGAGTGCGTGACTTTTCACGCTCATATCTCTGTGCTTGCGTGCGTGACTTTTTACGCTCACATTGTGCGTGACTTTGGCGTGCGTGCGTGAATTATTTGTCACGCTCATACGCTCACGTTGCCAGCACGCATCACTTATCACGCCTCACTTTTCACGCTCATTCCTTCATGCTAGACTTAGCGTGACTTGTTGGTCTTAGCAGAGACTTCTTGCGTGACTTGTGGTCTTAGCCTAGACTTGTCAGCGTGACTTCCTGACCTTGGTGTTTCTATCGCTTTATAATTTATTCATCTAATAGTAGCATGATAATTCTCATATTATATCCTTACACCTTTTTGCATGAACTTGATAATCATAGCATGTTAAATGATTGTGTATTAGTGCCCAGGGTCTTGATTGGTTTATGGATATCCAGTAAGACTGGAACTTGACCTTGAGAGTTATAGACTCGACCCTAATTAATGCTAATTGACTTTCATGCCTTGTCACCATTGATGACGATGGTTATCTTGACTAAATTGATCATGCGTTCCTAGTTGGAACTAAGAGACTGGCTAGTCGTCTTATTGAAATGAATGAATGAGACACGTTCATGTTATGAACTATTGCAATCGACTCGCTGATCCCGAATATTGACATACATGCACATGCAGGCTTCAATCTATTTATTTATTTATTTATTTATTTATTTTCTACAAAAGAAGCATGTGTACTTTATGGTCAAGGCATGATTATCGTGGGTAGATTTGATTGTTGCATTACGCTATGTAAAACCTGCAACCTAACCGCACTGGTATCGTTGTAGGATTGTGCATATCGTACCCCGTACAAATGTACTTATTTGAATGACCATGATCCACGGCATAGGATTTCACTCAACGTAGGGACTATTAAGTTAAATAAAATAATGGTTGCATGGAGAGAATGGATTCCCGAGTTCTTACATGGCAGCCCCCTTGGGGCGAGTAGTACCCGACGGGCCGGCTGGTTCTCACATATGCTGTAAATCTGCCACACGGGCAGGGAACAGTATCGACTTTTATTATTTTTGTATATTGTATATTGACGGGCGTCCTGCTAGGACTTGTCTAATTCATGCATGGCGCACATGATTGACTGGATAGACTAGCCTTGCTTGCACATGGTAAGAACTACAGAATCCCTAATTGCATAATTCCAGGATAACTTGGGACTCACAATAGCAAGCCGTAGGATTTGATTGGCCGTTCAGAATGATTTGTTTGTGTACTGTACTACTCTGTTACCTAACTGCGATGATCAGAATGTCAGGACATGACGGGCCAACTTCTGTCCTTGTTTGGTTGGGAGGTTGGTTCGAAGTGTCGTGATGAGATGTGAATCCTAGTAGCAAGCAGAGATCCATTACTATTATATTCTTTTACTTACTGGTTTAGTCCTTCATATCGTCCTCCCTTGTGGTACTTGCTATTAGAGGTCTAACCTCTCTGGTTTTGCATGGCCAGATTTAGAGCCGGTCCCCGAGGATCCAGCGTACTTCTACCTCCAAGATGGTCAACACTAGAGGGATGATCGCAGGAGGACTCGAGTGGGTTCCTTACTTCACCGCTCGTTTTGTTATTTACCTTTATACTTAGCCGTTTGGCACCGACATGTTAGTCGGATCATCTTGTACTTACTTTTACATAATTGTAATTAAGTCAGACTGCAGCTGATAACAATTGTGTATACTTGCTATACCATCTGGCTATGTTTGTAAAGCCAGATCTCAAGAACATTTTGACTGAGCGTTTGGGACGCCTTACTGCTTTATCTTACATGTTCTCTATTACTGTTTCTTGCTTGAATGATTGAGACAATAGATGTGAAATGACCATAGTAAGACCTTTATGTAGTATGCACCCCCTCGTCTGGTTAGACAGCATTGATCGTATTATACGGTATTTATCTACCCGTAATACGTAGCTAGCTGAGTCATTCCTTCGCTCTCCAGTATTCTGGTTCTGGGGCGTGATAAAGTTTTAGTGGTGGCCCATGCAGGTCTAATTTCAGACTTGTGGGGTGTTTTGATTTATAGGATGTCTCAGTCACACATATTTCCCCTTGATCTCCTGATTCGTTATTCTCAACTCTTGCTTGATATTCCGGTATCCTTTGACTTCATTGACCCTTCATGTCCGGTCGTTTGATTGTTCTCTTGTCCCTTTTCTTAGGGGCACTTCGTCCGCATCGGTCAGAGCTGGACAGCAACAACAAGGGCAACATGGGCAAGATGACCAGGTTGGTTAGCAACCAGGGCCAGTCTCACCTCAGGAGACTATCCAGGAAGAAGTGATAGTAGAACCAGCAGTTAGACCGCAGTATCCGGAAGTTCCAAACCCACCCATAGTTCCACCTACCCCTGTGGAAGTGGACACACCAGCCCTTCTGGAGATCATGAGAGGAATGATGGCTGCTCAGCAACATCAGATGTTGGCCCAGCAGCGCATGCACACTCAGCTACAAGAGCAGAACGTGTTGCTCAACCAAGGATTGCAGACGGCTTTGGAAAGAGGAGTGAGGGCTGATTCAGGAGCATCAGCCAGGTTTTGCAAATACAACCCCCGCCGTTTCGAGGGCACGGAGGATGCCATCTCAGCCGATGCCTGGCTTAAGGATATTGAGGCTATTCTGACAGCAGATAAGGTACCGGCAGAAGAGCGTGTGGATCTAGTGAAGTTGTTACTTCAGGATCTCGTACGTGATTGGTGGGAATCAGAGGAAGTAGGCATCAGACGTCCTGTGGCTTGGGACGATTTTACTGCAAGATTCAAGACCAAGTACTATGGAGTTGTGGCACAGTTTGAGCTACAACATAAGTTTATCAACCTCAGGCAGGCCGGCAAGACTGTATATGCTTATGCAGCGGAGTTCTGCAGATTGAGTAGATTCGCCCCAGAGATGGTAGCAACAGAGCGCCAGAGGGCTATGAGGTTTCAGCAAGGGTTTCATCTTGAACTCTTGCAATTGATAGAGGGGCACAATTACCAAACTTTTGATAAAGTATTGACGGCAACTCGAAGGCATGAGCTCACCATTCAGAGGCTTGCGACTAGGACTGGGGGTCAGAAGAGATCCCACAGTCAGATTGAAGGAGGAGGGGGAGCAGCGCCCCGAACAACAGCACCATCCACTGGCATTCGTATCCACGATGTGGCGATACGAGGACCAGCACCACCACCCAGACAGCAGCAACAGCAACAGAGGAAGAACCAGCAAACCCCGGTGGGCTGCACTTATTGTGGGAAGATGGGACACACTAGAGATGTGTGTCGGATATTGAATGGACTGTGTCTGATATGTGGAAATCCAGACCATCGGGTTACCACATGTCCCATGAATTCGAGGTCAGGAGGACCAGGGCAGCAGTTTTCTGCTCTGCCAGCACCAGGGACAGGCCAGTATCGAGGACCAGCAGTGGCAGTAAGGCCGTTGGCACAGCGTCCGTTAGTACCGCAGGCTCAGATGTTTCGGCAGCAGGGGCCACCGATACAGCAACACCAGCATAGACCATCCCAGCATCATCAAGGAAGGGGCCAACAGCAGCATCAGGCTAGGCCACAGCATGGAAACCAGCAAGGAGGTCGAGGGCAAGCATTCACTTTATCCTTGGATGAGACATTGGCATCGGAAGATGTTGTGGCAGGTAACATTCTTGTCGCCTCATATCCCGCAGTAGCATTGTTTGATTCGGGAGCATCCTATTCATTTATATCTGCACAATTTGCAACACGACTAGGAATGGAGTTCGAGGCATTGCCAGGGAGGTTGAATATACTCACTGGCAATGGGCTCGTAGGAGTTAGTAGAGTTATTCTAGCATGTTGCGTTGTAGTTTGCGGGCATTCCTTACCCGCCCGGTTGATAGAATTTCCTGTTGGAAATTTCGACGTTATCTTAGGCATAGACTGGCTGAAAGACAGTCATGCGACAATAGATTGTCGTAGAGGGAGTGTATCTTTTGATATTCCAGGCATGAAGAGATTTACCTTAGTCAGATCGGAGGCAACTCAACAAGAGCAGGGAGTAGTAACGACAATGGAGGAAGCTCAGATTTCGAAGGTAGTTGAAGAGTTTCTTGACGTATTCCCTGAAGAACTTCCAGGTCTACCACCAGTTAGAGATATTGAGTTCAGTATAGAATTGGCACCAGAAACTAAACCTATATCAGATCGAGTTTATAGAATGGCGGATTCAGAGCAGGCCAAGGTATATCAGCACATAGAGGAATTGAAGGAGAAGAAGTTCATCCAAGATAGAGTATCACCATGGGCAGCACCAGTGGTACTCGTAGGGAAGAAGGATGGGTCATCCAGATTGTGCATTGACTACAGGAAGCTTAACGCGGCAACAGTGAAGAACAAGTACCCATTACCCAGGATCGACGACTTATTTGATCAGTTGAGCAAAGCTAGAGTTTTCTCCAAGATAGATCTTCGTTCAGGGTACCATCAGGTGAGGGTTCGGAAGGAAGATATTCCCAAGACAGCATTTCGGTCGAAGTATGGGCATTATGAGTTCTTAGTAATGCTGTTTGGTTTGACCAATGCTCCAGCTATATTCATGGATTTGATGAATCGTATCTTTATGCCATATTTAGACCAGTTTGTCGTTGTGTTTCTTGACGACATTCTTGTATACTCTGCTAGTGAAAAGGAGCATGAAGACTACCTCAGGAAAGTGTTGCAGGTTCTGAGAGAGAACCAGTTGTATGCCAAGCTCAGCAAGTGTGAGTTTTGGTCGGATCACATTTCATTTTTAGGTCACATCATATCAGGAGCTGGAGTAGCAGTAGATCCCAAGAAGATAGAGGCAGTAGAGAGTTGGCCAGTACCCAAGACCGTAGCAGATGTACGGAGCTTCTTGGGATTGGCAGGCTATTACAGAAGGTTTGTGTCAGACTTTACAAGGCTTTCAGCACCCATGACCCGCTTGACTCGGAAGGATGTACCATTCGTTTGGTCGGCAGAATGTCAGGCATCATTCGAGACTTTGAAGCAGAAGTTGATATCAGCACCTATTCTTACATTGCCAGTTGGACCCGGAGGTTTTACAGTTTACTGTGATGCGTCAGGTAAAGGACTTGGATGTGTCCTTATGCAGCATGGGAAGGTGATAGCGTATGCATCTAGGCAGCTTCGGGACCACGAGAAGAATTACCCAACTCATGATTTGGAGTTAGCAGCAGTAGTATTTGCTCTGAAGCTATGGAGGCTGTTGATATATATATATATAGTGTTATTGGGCTTTAGTCCCACATTGGCTAGAATGATAGGAGAGGAGGCTAGCCTCTCCTATATATATGTTGTTACTCCATTCAATAAAATCACTTCAAGTCTCAACATGGTATCAGAGCCTAAAATTGCTTAGCATACCGTTAGAGACCCCTCCTCCACACAAACCCTAACCCTAATCCCCCTTCTACGCTGCCGCTGCCGCCCGCTGCCGCTGCAGCTGCTGCCGCGCCGCCGCCGCCGCAGCGCCGCCCCGCTGCTGCTGCAGCTGCCGTGCCGCCGCCGCCACTGCCGCGCTGCTGCCGTTGCTGTGCCGCTGTTGCGGCTGCAACTGCTGCTGCTGCTGCCGTTTTTACGGCTGCAGGATTCATTGTACCGCTATTGCGGGTACAAGATTCACGCTCGTTTCTGTACCGTTTTTACGGCTGCAGGATTCATTGTACCGCTATTGCGGGTACAAGATTCACGCTCGTTCTTGAGATCAATCTCAAGGAGATGCCTATAATCCCTAGATCCGATGAAATCAGACATATTCGGATTTAGGAGAGGACGGCAAGGACGAGCGTGAGTCGTGGAGCAAGTGTGAAGTGATCGAGAAGAAGCATCGATGGAGGAGATTCTCAAGAAGCTGGATGCTGACGATGTGGCGACATTGCTGAAGTTGATAAAGGTGTCGGCTGGTGAAAGCACGACACGAGCACCGCCAAAGTTAGAACTACCCTCCATCGATCTGAAGTTGGATGGACCAGCCACCTATTTGAGTTGGTCACGGCGGGTGAGAAGAACCCTTGCAGGTAAGAACCTGGAGGGATTCTTGACAGGCGAGAAGACAGAGCCGGAAGAGGGCTCGACAGGACGCGATGAGTGGAAATCCACTCATATGGTGATTTATATCTGGCTTCTCAACTCCTTAGTCCAGTCTATTGCTTCCACAGTAGATGGCATTGAGATGGTGAAAGACGTATGGGAGAAATTGAGAAGAACCTATGATGGCATAGGTAACAATCTACGGATCTTCCAGATAAAAGGGGAGATCGACGACACCGTACAAGGCGAGAAGACGGTGCAGGAGTACGCTACGGAGTTGGAACGCCTCTGGCTGGATTATGATCACCATTCCAAACGGGCAAGCTGCGGGGACCCAAAGTGCAAGGAGAGACAGGTGTGTCTGCAGGAGAGGACGATGAAATTCCTTAAGGGACTGACTGCAGCATTCACACAGAGAACAGCCTTACTCCTCGCCCAGCCAGCGATCCCTAGTCTCGAGGAGGCTATCTCAGCCATGATTCAGGAGGAGACGCGGATCAGATTACAGACAGGGATAGGCGCATCATCGACAGGTGCTTTACCCGAAGTGAAGTCAGCACTAGCAGCTACCGGTTCGGGGGATACAGGATCCAAGGGAGAGCTCTGGCAACAGAATCGGCAGTGCTACAACTGTGGGGAGATGGGCCACCATCGATATGCTTGTACCAAACCACCTAAGGAGGAAGACTCAGGTGGTGGACGTGGACGAGGATATGCTGGACGTGGACGTGGTCGAGGAGGCCGACGAGGCGGTCGAGGAGGCTATCGGGCAAACCTGCTGGTGGCAGATGGAAATGGAGGAGCTGGCGGCGCCTTTACTGAGGAGGATCAGGCGCTACTGGATCTGCTTGAGAGAAAGCAAAAAGCGTCAATCGAAGGAGACAGGAGGAGCGTAGCAGAGGAGGCATCCACTCCATTCTTCAACGCCGCTATGTATGCCCATCCATCAGAAGGTACTGACGAGTCTCACGCTCTTGCATCTATGTCTTCCCTTAAAATGTCAGACTGGATTATCGACTCAGGAGCATCTCGGCATGTGACCGGAAATGCTAGTAAGTTTTCCTCGTACACTCACCTAGCATCGACAGACACCATTCAGACTGCGGATGGTACTTTCCAACCAGTGGTCGGTAAGGGTACTGTTAATTGTACGGGTTCAGTAAGGTTATCCAATGTTTTGCATGCTCCATCCTTCCCAGTCAGTCTCTTGTCTATTAGTTCTATAATTCTCCAACTAAAATGCATTGTTTCTTTTGATATTCCTAAGGTGATCTTCCAGGAGAAAGGGACGGGACGAAGACTTGGGACTGGCACTTGGCATGATGGACTGTGGTACCTAGATCAAGACGGACTGGACTCAGCATTGGTGTCTATGGCAGAGAAGGCTGGAATGGAGGAGCTGCAGCAGAAGACTGAAGACACTTTGATACTTCATCATAGGAGGATGGGGCATTCTTCCTTTGATACTCTAAATAAGTTGTATCCAGATATGTATGCAAAATCAAATAAAAGGAAATTAGTATGTGATGCATGTGAGTTAGGAAAACTTACTAGGAGTTCATATGTTGGAAATGGTCATAAGAGTTCTTCAGTCTTTGAGGTAGTTCATTCTGATGTTTGGGGCCCATGTGCTACTAACACTATGAATGGGTATAAGTATTTTGTTTCGTTTATCGATTGTGCATCTCGTGTCACCTGGCTGTATTTGATGAAGAACAAAAGTGATGTATTTGCTTGTTTTCGGGACTTTCATACATATGTCCAGACTCAGTATAATGCAGTGGTGAAGATACTGAGATCTGACAATGGGACGGAGTATACCAATAGGACACTTGCAGAGTACTTGTCAGCACATGGAATACAGCATCAGACCTCTTGTGCATATACACCAGCACAAAATGGAGTAGCAGAAAGGAAGAACCGACATCTTCTGGAGACCGCAAGAAGTATTATGATCGACATGAATGTCCCACAACACCTATGGGGATATGCGGTGTTGACAGCAGCTCAACTTATAAACAGGATGCCTTCAAAAGTCCTGGGATGGAAGTCTCCATGTGAAGTATTACAAGGTAATAATAGTGGAATACTTCCACTAAAGGTGTTTGGATGTGTGTGTTTTGTGAAGGACAACAGACCATTCGTTGGAAAACTTGACCCTAGAGCAGTCAAGTGCATCTTCGTGGGCTACTCAGCAACTCAGAAGGGGTATGTATGCTGGAGTCCAGTAGAGAAGAAGAAATTTGTTAGTATGGACGTCTACTTCCGGGAGCATGAGCCATATTACCGCCAGGATGGAACTTCGTATAACACGCCTCATACTACAAGTATAAGGCGAGAGGGGGAGATAGAGAACTTGGAGAACCTGGTGGTAACCGATTTAGAAGTTTGGCATAGAGACACGGTTGAGGAGGAACATGAAGGTGAAGCGGAACAGAGGGAGGAGACGAGAAGTGTTACACCTACGGCTCAGGGGGAGTTACTGACCTACAACAGGAGAAACAACAAGCAGACTACAGGACCAGTACCTACAGTGTCAGTGCCAAGTCCCTTGCCTGCGCCTGTCCCAACTCCTGAGACACCTATACCACCATCCTCCTCATCTACACCACCATCCTCCTCATCTACACCACCACCCTCCTCAGGTGATATCGTTCCTCCCATACCACTACCTACACGAAGGACTACTCGCAGCAATGCGGGAAATCCTCCGGACAGATATGGTTGGGATCTTGCTAAGTTTGTTTCTTATGATCATATATCTTCTTCTCATGGAGCATTTATAGCATCTTTGGATAGTATTACTATACCTAACAATTGGCAGGTTGCCAAGAACGATCCAAAGTAGAAAGCGGCAATGCACGAGGAGTTGGGAGCTCTTGAGAAGAACCACACTTGGGAGCTGGTGAGACTGCCAGAAGGGAAAAGAGCAGTTGGATGTAAATGGGTTTTTACTGTGAAACAGAACCCAGATGGACAGGTTGAGCGCTATAAAGCTCGACTGGTGGCAAAAGGATACAGTCAGACGTACGGCATCGACTATGACGAGACCTTTGCACTAGTGGCGAAGATGAGCACTGTCAGGACCTTGATCTTCCTGGCAGCCAATGGAGGGTGGAAGCTACACCAACTGGATGTGAAGAATGCATTTCTTCATGGAGATCTAGTAGAGGAGGTGTACATGGAGATACCACCAGGATTCGGCACAAAACAGATAGAAGGCAAGGTCTGCAGACTGAAGAAGTCTCTCTATGGACTGAAGCAGTCTCCTCGGGCATGGTTTGACAGGTTCAGGAGAGCAATGATAGGGATGGGATATCAGCAGATCAATGCTGATCACACTGTCTTCTTCAGACGGAGTGGAGGCCATATCACCATGCTTGCAGTATATGTAGATGATATGATTATCACAGGCAATGATGAGCAGGAGATCGCCCAACTCAAAGTAAAACTTGGCAAGGAGTTCGAGGTGAAAGATCTTGGCCCCCTTCGATACTTCCTTGGGATTGAGATTGCTCGAGATAATGAGGGAATCGTTCTTTCTCAAAGGAAGTACGCACTGGACCTGCTTACGGAAACAGGGATGATGGGATGTAAACCAGCTACGACACCGATAGACCAGAAGTTTAAACTGGATGCTGAAGCTGGAGAACCAGTTGACCGGGATAGATATCAGAGATTGGTGGGCAAGTTAATCTACTTAAGCCACACTCGACCTGATATCAGCTTTGCGGTAAGTGTAGTAAGCCGCTACATGCATGACCCCCGGAAGGGTCACATGGACGCAGTGTACCAGATTCTGAGGTACTTGAAGGGAGCCCCCGGGAAGGGACTGATCTTTAGAAGAAATAATCATGTAGGCATTGAGGGCTATTGTGATTCTGACTGGGCTAGCTGTGCTGACGACAGGAGATCCACATCGGGATACTGCATATTTGTAGGAGGCAACTTGGTCTCTTGGAGGAGTAAGAAGCAGTCAGTAGTGGCCAGATCAACAGCTGAAGCAGAGTATAGAGCGATGGCCTTGGGAGTCACAGAACTATTGTGGTTGAAGAATATGCTGACGGAGCTAAAGCTGGACCAGGGAACAAAGATGAAGCTATGGTGTGACAACCAGTCAGCTATTAATATTGCCAACAATCCAGTGCAGCATGACAGGACCAAACATATTGAGATTGACAGATTCTTCATCAAAGAGAAACTGGATAAAGGAGAACTAGAGCTGGGCTATGTTCCAACCAATGATCAGGTAGCAGACGGACTGACAAAGGGGCTTAGTTCTATCAACATGATGAGAGGATGTGACAAGATGGGCTTAGTGAATATCTTTCGCCCATCTTGAGGGGGAGTGTTGATATATATATATAGTGTTATTGGGCTTTAGTCCCACATTGGCTAGAATGATAGGAGAGGAGGCTAGCCTCTCCTATATATATGTTGTTACTCCATTCAATAAAATCACTTCAAGTCTCAACAGAGGCATTACTTATATGGTGACCGAGTGGAGATGTACACAGATCATAAAAGTCTAAAGTACATCTTTACCCAGAAAGAACTGAACATGAGGCAAAGAAGGTGGTTGGAGTTGATCAAGGATTATGACGTGGAGCTTCAGTATCATCCAGGCAAGGCCAATGTAGTAGCAGACGCTCTCAGCAGAAGAGGCGGCGCATTCATGTTGACAACACAGAGGCATATCTTAGAAGACCTTCAGGAGATGGGCATCGAAGTTATACTTCCTAGTGATGTAGGAGTTCTAACAAGTCTGCAAGTTTAGTCCGACTTGGTAGGCAGGATCAAGGCAGCTCAGGCACAAGACCCAAGTATTCAGAAGCTTAGGACAGAATGTGAGTCAGGACTCAGGAAGGAGATGAGAATCCATGAAGATGGTACACTTAGGTTTGGATCACGTCTATGTGTGCCTAGTGGAGATATCAGATAGGAGGTTATGACAGAAGCTCATAGTTCTCAGTATTCTATTCACCCTGGAGGGACCAAGATGTACCAAGATATCAAGCAGCATTTTTGGTGGAACGGGATGAAGAGGGAGATAGCTAGATTTGTTTTCCGTTGCTTGGTATGTCAGCAAGTGAAGGCAGAACAGCAGAGGCCAGCTAGGTTATTGCAACCGCTTCCTATTCCGGAATGGAAATGGGAGCATATTACAATGGACTTTGTGACCGGTTTACCGAGATCACCAAGTGGTAAGTGTAGGAGCGTAAAAAGTGTTTCAATGAGGGAGTCATCTCAGTCACAAGTGGCCCGCTTTACGCCTAACAGAGCAGGGAATTTTTTTACGCCCAAGACAAGGCTAATTGTATTACGCCTAAGCAGATTGATCTTTTTACGCTTGGGTCTACACCGGTGATTTTACGCCAAGGACTGAAGCAGCCTCTTTCACGCTGGACAAAAGCCATCAAATCTCGCATTTAAAGCTGACTTTGACATGAAGATATCAATGATGGCATTTACCACAGAATTCAATGGAATTTGTCTCATACAAAGACCATTGTTGTCGTTTATAGAGATCGAGCTACTTTACGCTCACTGAATGGTTTCTTTTACGCACGGGGTTATACATGAGTCTTTACGCTCATAAAAAACAATGTGTGCGTGAAGTCTATTTGAGCCATTTTACGCTCAAGGTTATTCGATAACCGCTTTACGCTGGAAACCCATGACAGAGCTAGTTTACGCTCATCTTTTTACGCCCGATTCGTTCTGGCCAGTCTGGAACGTGGTGTGCCTACGTGGTCTTCATGCCACCTATTTCGAAGAACGTATGTACATGTATCCTATTCTTACTGAAATGATGGGACACGTGTCAGCACATACAGAGGATGATTCTGATCGTTGAGGGCAGTTGTTAGCGTAAAGACAGATGTTGATACTCTTTTACGCACGAAAGCCCCAGTCTATAAATAGACTCATTTTTCTCATACAAGACACAGAGAGAGAGACATGAGAGAATACAGAGATCAGAGCTTCGAGATTTTGATCCTCTAGAGCATTCTTCTTCAACTTTTCTTCCAGAATAAAGTGAAGCAAAGCAGGAAAGCATTCGGCCTCGCCATCAGTGTCCAAGTGCGTCGATATCTTTCTGGTGCATTAGTTCTTCCAAATTGTTCTACTTCAAGCAGTGATCTTCATCATCATCATATGGTCCAAGGAACAAAGTGATCGTTTATGAATCAGACTTCCATAGCAATACTTTCCCAGAATCAAATTAGTACTCCCTGTACTTTTCTTTTCTTCTTGTTTTTGTTTTCAAAAGCCAATTCCTCCAAGGCATTTTGTTAATCGAAATAAAAATGGCGACTCTGCTGGGGACGACCTTCTCCTCTGACGAGGAGGCGATTGCTCAATATGATGATGTTTCGGTCAGTTCGACCAAGAAGACTCTGGTGGTACACTTCGACCAGACTGCCTATGAAGAGATGCTCCGAACTGGGGGTGGTTCTCGCCATTCCAATGTTCAAAAGTCTCACAAAGCACGAAAAATTTGGATTCCCAAATCCAAAGTGATTTCTGATCTCTCTGCTGCTTCTGTTGACAAGGGGGTTCTTCCCACTCCTGTCGTAGGGGCTCCCGTTCATAACGAGGCAGTCCTTACTTCAAAGTTGCACTCGAAGTGTGACGATTTGTCTCCCATTTGTAACGGTGAAGATAACCAGGTTTCACACCCACCGCGTAAAAATCAAGTTTTACGCTCAGTGGGTAAGAACCAAATTTTACGCTCAGTTCATAAGAATGAGACTCCCATTCGTAATGGGGCAGACTCTAAAGCTTGTGCTTCTGGGTGTAAGAATCAGTCTCCCGTCGGTGACGTGGTAGGCCCAAATAAATTACGCTCCTCGCGTAAAACAAAATCTCCCATTGGTAACGTGGCAGATAACAAGATTTTACGTTCCATGCGTAAAGATAAATCTCCTGTCTATGACAGTGTAGATAAAATTCACAAAGATGCTTACATGTCGAATGTGAATGTATCTAAACGTATGCAGCGTAAAAATATTATTGGTAAAACTTCTGTTCTACACCAACAACCTTCTTATACTGCTTTACGCAAGGTACCAAATTTACAAATCACACGCCAGGAAAATGGAGTCCTGCGTGCTAAATCTCAAGATTTACGCACACAATTCCAAACGCGTAGAAATGTACAATTTGGTTCTGCGAATGCAGCCAGTAATCTTCTTTATACACAAGGGACTAAACGTTTTTCCACCCCCAATGTAATAAAGAAGAATACTTCATCCACTCCTTCTGACTTACGCGAATTGCTAATGCAAAAGCGTAAGAATAGACAATCTCCGGTGACATTCCTCCAAGAAAAACATCTTTGTGAATACCACCAGGTTGTGATCAACTGTTGTTGTTCGGCTTCAAGACGATCAGTTTTTGATCGATTGAGTTTCAATGTACCTCCACATCAAGCTGAAGACCAAGAACATGAGTCACCATATGTGTCAGTCAACATGGCATCTCATACTAACAGAGGACGACGTCCAAGACGGAACACGTCCCAAACTCCAAGTCAACAACAGTTCAACAGGCTTCTTGATTCCTTTGAAGGAGTATATCAGAATACTCGATCAAGAAGATGAAGACAATTGCAGACTTCTGATTCAGAGGCTGGGGGTACTCAATCTTTTGAGTCTGATACTGATAGCGTGGATTCGTACTTCTATACAAATCCTTCTGTATCTTCAAGAGAGGTTGAATCCTACGCTGTTGGAGATGAGCCAGAGACGTCATCTGCTAATACAGAACAACGTCTCACTGCTGTTGAACAATTACTGAAGGATATGCTTAACATGGTGCAAAACATGCATCAAATAATTTTGAATCAGCAAACTGCTCAACCGACAGCAGTGACACCGGCACCAGTAGCAGCACAAACTCAAGATAGTCAAGGGGCTGAAATACCTTTGAATATTCAAGAGCCCGCTGCTAATCAAAATTTTGTATCTCCGGATCCCATTCTTCCAGAAGATGTACCACCTCCAGTGGGGGTCATGGTGCATCCAACGACTACTCAGTCAAATGTGCTTCCTCAAACCAGTGAAGCCATTCAAGCAGTGCATGAACTTAAAGCACAGTTTGAAGTTTTGAGGCACAAAGATCAACTCCAGAGGCTAGGGATTAAGCAACCTTATCCTCCTCATTGGAATGACGTACCCTTTCCACCGAAGTTCAAGCCACAATCCATGGTTTTGTTCGATGGAAAAGCATCTCCCAGTCAATATATCAATTACTTTGATATTATGACTGTACACTTGCAGAAAAATGATGCTCTTCTCACCCGAGTGTTCATCGGATGTCTGACGGGTTCAGCTTACGACTGGTATCGCAGCTTACCTGATAACTCTATTTCGTCTTTTGACGAATTCAAAGCAATGTTCCTCTCCCGCTTCTATGAAGGAGGTATGGACATGAACATGTCCTCCTTGATAGAAATCAAACAAAAGGAGAAAGAAGATGCTCGGACATTCATTGAACGCTTCCGACAGGCTACTCTAAAGATGCCTCCTGGTATGCCAGATTCAGCGTTGATTGACACATACAAGATGAATCTGCGACCATCCATCGCTGTCTTCACGGGTTTCCAATTCACAGATTGGGCTTCGTTCATTATAGCAGCGGTTTCTGCCGAGATCAATGGTAGGTTGGCTCGCGAACATGGAATGATTTTTGCTTCAGAAGATAAAGGAAAGAAAAATAATCCTGGCAATAATCCTGACAATCGTAATGTGAAAGGAAAAGATACTCTTATGGTCAATCTTTCCAAGAGCAAGACGACCTCAAGCAATCAAGAATCTTCCAGGCCAAAGGAAGAATACTCCTTTGACGAAAGCGATATCCCAGGGATATTCCAATGTCTGGTCAAAAGTGGTAAACTTCAGATTTCAGAGCCAAAAAGGCCTAATGAGGTTAATTTGACTGACAATCCCAAGTATTGTATCTATCATAGATACATTAATCATCCTACCAGTGCTTGCTATGTCTTGAAAAAGAAGATCCAAGAGCTGATAAATGGTGGCGCCATCGCTTTAACCAATGATGACCATACGGTGACAACCAATATGGTTTCTCTTCAGTTTGGGGATTTTCCTCCACAACAAGTCCCAGATGGAATTATACCGATTCCGAAGGCGACGATGAAGATTGTGAATATCCCGCCTGCCAGAGAAGAAAATACAGGATTGCTGCCTCTCACATTGAAGAATGGTGAAATCATGTGGGTACATCCTGAATTAGTGCCTGAACTGGAAAATGAAGGTAAAACTTCAGAATCCAAGAAAGGCAAGAAAGTCAAAACTTGCAGCATGATTTCTCATATTATTCCAGATCCTGATGATCTGGATCATCTATTGAACGGCCTCCCTCTGGAAGATAAACTGAAAGGACTAAACATCTGTCCTCCAAGTCTAGCTCCTCCTACCAAGCTCAAGCTTACTCATCAGCAGTGGCTAGCCATAAATAGTGTTCCTTTATACCGGGCACAACGAGTCTTTGCTGCTTATGAAAAGGCTCCAACAGGGATTTCTCCTCGTTTCCCGAATCCTTCTTCTCCCTTAACTACAGAGACATCTGTACTTCATTCTCCGGTAGTTGCAGAGATTCATTCCTCGTCCTGTGCTGAAACGCCTGTTCAAAGTCTACTGTCTATCCATTTGTATAGTCAGCAATCTGTCATTCTTATGAAGAAGCTGGGTTACGACTTTCAAAAGGCCGAAGGTTTGAACCATGATAAAGGAATCTGTCTTCCTTTACAAATTCAAAATCAGAATTCTACCGCTGGATTGGGTTCTGAAATTCCTCGTAACAATCCTCACAAGAAGAAGGCTAAAGGAAGAAAGACTAAATCCTGTAATATGGTACTTTCTTCTCCTGAGCCTGAAGAAGAAACTTTCGCTGGTACGAACGATCTAGAATCACCATTGATCGTCAACATTGGCAATTCTATGCAGAAGATGGATGATGGTCCACCGTTGACTAATCCGAAGCGTAGTAATCAGACTATAAATGATGTAAATATTGCTCATCTCTTTGATATCAATGAAGATTTCCTTTTCGAGTATATGGCTGTCAAGTTTATTGAGAAAATAACTTTATCTTCTGATAATCAAAGTCATCAATATAAAGACAACATAGATTCCTCATATGATGAATCCAGACAGATATTCTCAGTCAATATGGTTCAAACCGATGATGAATCAGAGCCATTTGAGGATAATCCTTGGGCTCAACAGATGGATACTCAATGGGAACTTCGTTTTGAACAGCGACAGCCACCTACAGAGGATAAGGTTATCCAGATCGATGTTGGAAATGGAATTACGCCCAAACCAATATTCATCAGTAAGAATCTTTCTGAAGATGAAAAAGAAGAATTGACAAAACTTATCAAAGATTATATTGACATCTTTGCATGGAGTTATGAGGATATGCCAGGACTAGATCCTAAAGTTGCTACTCATAAACTTAATATTTTGTCTAATGTCAAATCGGTAAAACAACAGCAACGGCGCTTTAGACCAGATATGATGGATGCAATTGAAGCAGAAGTCAAAAAGCTGGTCACTTGTGGTTTCGTTCGTGAAGAACAACACCTTGATTGGGTGGCCAATATCGTTCCTGTTATGAAGAAGAACGGAAAAGTCCGAGTTTGTATAGATTACCGAGATCTTAATACAGCTTGTCCAAAGGACGAATTTCCACTTTCCATTACTGATGTTATGATAGACAATACATGCGGTTTTGAACGTATGTCTTTCATGGACGGATTCTCAGGATACAACCAGATCAAGATGCATCCAGAAGATGAGAAGCATACATCTTTTCGAACACCTCTTGGGGTTTTTTGCTATACGGTTATGCCGTTTGGTCTTAAAAATGCCGGTGCCACATATCAACGGGCTATGAGCAATATCTTTCAAGAACATCTACGAAAAATAGTTGAATGCTACGTAGATGACATTGCTGTTAAAAGTCGGTCAAAGAATGATCACATTCAAGACTTGAAGACAGTATTTGAATTGATGCGCCAACATCAACTGAAAATGAACCCTACTAAATCTTTCTTAGGGGTTTCCAGTGGCAAGTTTTTAGGATTTGTCATTACCTCTCAGGGTATCCATGTTGATCCTGATAAGGTTAAAGCAATTTTTGAAATGCGCCCTCCTCGTAATCTGAAAGAGCTCCGTGGCTTCCAGGGCCGTATTGCTTATATCAGAAGATTTATATCTAATCTTTCCGGGAGATGTCAACCTTTCTCCCGTCTATTAAAGAAAGGAGTATCTTTCGTCTGGGACGAAGCATGTCAAAATGCCTTCAATGACATTAAACAATATCTTACAAACCCACCTATTTTGGTACCTCCGGTAATAGGAAGACCATTTTTGCTGTACGTTCGAGCCTTGGATCATTCACTTGGCGCTCTTCTGGCACAAAAAAGCGACATGGGTCTTGAACAAGCAATATATTATCTGAGCAGAACAATGGTAGGAGCTGAACACAGATATACTCCTGTAGAAAAGGAATGTCTAGCTTTGGTTTTTGCTGTCCAAAAGATAAGGCACTATGTCACTGGACAGACTATTCATGTCATCTCCAGAATAAATCCCATTCGGATATTGATGAGGAAACCGAGCATTCTTAATTCCAGGTTAGCTACCTGGGCGATGTTGCTCACTCCTTATGATATGGTCTATGTGCCTCAAAAATCAGTAAAGGGCCAAGCATTAGCTGATTTCTTAGCTGCTCATCCTGTACCCGAAACTTCAAAGTTATATGAAGACATTCCAGACGAAGTAGCGGATTGCAACATGGCTTTGAAAAACGACATATGGCAATTATATTTTGATGGAGCATCACGAGTGGGACCTAAAGGCAATATTGTCTCTGGGGTAGGAATTGTCCTGGTTTCTCCTAACAAAATGGTTATATACCGTGCCTATTCTCTTAATGAGCCGTGCTCTAACAATGTAGCAGAATATAAAGCTCTATTGATTGGTCTCCAAGTAGCAAAACAATTGGATATTGGATTCCTAGAAGCTTATGGAGATTCACAATTGATTGTCAATCAAGTTAGAGGGACGTATGAAGTCAGAAATCCTGATCTCATCCCTTATCATCAAGTGGTAGTCGAGTTGGTCCTTTCATTCAAAGGATTCTTCATTGAATTTGTACCATATTCTCAGAATGTAGAAGCTGATGCTCTTGCCAGCTTAGCTGTAGATTTGGCTGTCCCGATCCGAAGGCAAAATACAATTACTTTGTTAGATCGAGATTTATTCTGTGTGAAGAATAATCTGCATATCGAACAAAGTTATGTTACAGAGGCAAGTTCCCAGCAGAAAGATTGGAGAACACCATTCATTGATTATGCAGTTCATGGAAATTTGCCTGAAGATCCTAAAGAAGCTGCATCAATTAAAAGACGATCATTTCGATTCTATTATGATCCGTCTTTGTATATGCTATATCGGCGTTCATATGACGGACTTTTGCTGCGTTGTCTTTCAGAAAGTGAAGCCAAACAAACATTGCGTGAGGCTCATAATGGTGTCTGTGGTGCCCATCAACCGGGTCCAAAGTTGCAAGATCGTATTCGAAGAATGGGGTATTATTGGCCCTCCATGATAGCAGATGCTGTAGACTATGCCAGAAGATGTAAAGCATGCCAGATTCACGCAGATTTTATTCATCAACCTTCTGAATTTCTACATCCTACAGCAGCCTCTTGGCCTTTCGAAGCTTGGGGTATGGACATTATTGGTCCTATTAACCCCCCTTCTGTCAAAGGACATCGGTTTATACTGGCTATAACCGATTACTTTTCAAAGTGGGCAGAAGCAGTTCCACTTGTTGAAGTAAAGACATCTAATGTAGTCAGCTTCATTAAACATCATGTCATTTATCGTTTCAGGATTCCTCGACGAATAATTCATGACAATGGACCACAATTTGCCAGCCAGGCATTTTATCAGTTCTGTGATAAGAACCGAATTCTAAATTTGGCTTCTACGGCTTATAATCCGGCTGCTAATGGTTTAGCTGAAGCCTTCAACAAAACAATCATCAAACTTCTCAAAAAGTTTGTCTCTTCTAATAAAAGAGATTGGAATGAGAAGCTTGGAGAATGTTTATGGGCATACCGAACGACAGTCCGGACTCCTACAGGCTTTACACCATTTTCACTGGTTTATGGTTGTGAAGCTGTCCTCCCATTGGAAATCCAGATCCCTTCTCTCCGAATCGCTATTGCTAATAAGCTAACTACAGAGAATAATGATCACTTACGCCTCCAAGAACTTGAAGGATTGGACGAGAAGCGTCTTTAAGCACAACAGCATATTGAGCTATATCAAGCCCGTATATCTCGAACTTTCAATCGTAAAGTCAAAGAGAGGGTATTCAAAATTGGCGAACTTGTGTTGGCTGTCCGAAGGCCAATGGTGATGACTCACAAGTGCAAAGGGAAGTTCCAAGCAAAATGGGAAGGCCCGTATGTGATTGAGTCCGTGTTCTCTAATGGTGCTTATCGGTTGTCAAAACCCAATGGAGATCTACTCATGCTGCCGATCAATGGCAAATTTCTCAAGAAATACTATGTATAAAAAGAAAAAAAAGACAGGACAAAAATAAAACTTCTTTTATTATTTTTGTTCAAAATAAATGATTAAGGACGAGGGCCACTCCCTTCCTTATTGAATACATAGTCAGCTAATGCAGAGAAGGCATCGTTTCCTGAACCCATAAAAATTGGCAGACAGCCATCCTCAATGCCTCTTCTTCAGGAGTTTTCCCAAGCTCTACTAGGAAAGCAAGAATGTCCTGGGGCGACTTGAGCGTAGAAGAACTGTTGCTACTTCAGTCGGGCTCGTCACTATTGGCTCAGCGGGGCATGTCTCAGTGATGTCCTCAATGTCCCTAGAGACTTCATTCTTTTGCTGTGCATCCTCAGAAGACATTCTTAATTGAGGAGCAGAAATAGGAATGGAAAGGTTACAGAGAGTTCTCGTCTATTTATAGGAAAGGATTATTAATGAACCGGTATCTGAAATTGAAAACAACTTCTCATTTCCGAAAAGACCCATTCGTTCATATTACTAGGTTCATACATTTAATCATGGAACTTGAATCG
Source organism: Iris pallida (assembly GCA_029216955.1). NCBI lineage: Eukaryota > Viridiplantae > Streptophyta > Magnoliopsida > Asparagales > Iridaceae > Iris > Iris pallida. Next base: position 20,231,499 of record JANAVB010036019.1, read on the forward strand.
TCCTTTCTGTTCCCAAGAAACACGCTGATTCATCCACCGCCTTAGCCCCCAGCCACCAAGATTTGGTTAAGCTGATTTCTTGTCTCTGGGAAAGAGATTTTATATATCTTCTATTTTATCAATTGATTAGAAGGTGGGATTTGCTATTTATCATGTTTCCATGACCTCGGAATAAATATTAAACCTACTCCCTTTTTCCTATCTATCACTTCTACTTTGGACCTCTGCATAGATATTAATCGAATTTTCTTTTTGAGTTCATATATGCTATTATGTCCATATTACCTCTGATAGCATCATATACTCTAAAACAGAAAATAAGATTTTATTTATCTATCATGTCCATATTACATCCAGATAGATACAAATCATTGATCATAAAATAATCATCATTTCATTCCCATACTATCATAAAAGTCTATTACATTTCTTAGACTTTTCTTTATAATGGAAATCTATTACAAATTTTGGATTTTCATTCTATACCACAACAATAACCTAATAGAGATCTATCTTCTTCTTTGGATCTTCTCCGTCGGATCTTCTCCGTCGGGTTCATTGTTGGTGGCAGTTCCTGACTGTCTGGGTCTCAGTCACGACCAGATCAGCAAGAATCAAACTCTGGTCTCCTCTCTCAGACGAGAGGAGAACCACAGAGTATGGCAGCCCGAAGGCGTGGCGCTGCCAATACAACTGGTGGATTAGGGGCAGCACCTCAAAGGAAGATAGGAACGTACCCAGCATTGGGATACGATTCCTAGTTCTGCCGTGAAAGGAACTCTACTACCCGATTTCTCGGGGTAGAGTTGACTCTACCATCCAACTCTCCGTGTATAAAGGCTCTTCCTACCAACGGAGGAAGACCCTTCTATCTCACAAAGAGTTCTTAGTTGTCTGATTTGCGCATCAAAAGCGCATGAGCTCCCTGATGTCGGTGTCAGAAGAACGCTCTTCACAGCGTCAAAATCACCAATGCCAGTTCTGAAAAAGCTCTTCAACCAAGTTTCTGCAGAAAACAAAGAAGAAGAAGTGTCATCAAATGCGTATTGAACGCTAACTAAAGACAGGTAGCAAGGTTTTTACGCCAGTGCTTCAAACAAGGCTTTTTACGCCAGTACTTCAAACAAGGCTTTTTACGCCAGTGCTTCAAACAAGGCTTTATACGCCAGTACTTCAAACAAGGCTTTTTACGCCAAGTGCTTCAGTACGGCTTTTACGCCAGTACTTCAGCAAGGCCTTACGCTCGAAGACAGATATTTACTTACGATCGAACTTGCCATTTGAGTCGAAAGGTTTGGCTCTAATGATGGCTAAATCTGGGCCTAATGATCGGCCATGCAAAGGAACAACGTTGAAAAGCTCCGCCATTTCTTATTCGAAGAACAACATCGCAGAAAACTATCTTCAGGAGGATGAGTGCGAGAATACATGAAACATTCTCGGCTATTTATAAAGACTGAAGAAGTTATTAAGATGAGTCTATTTCTGGAGAAGATCTTATTTAAAGGATCTTGTAACCATAAAATAGACACCACGTGTTGGTTTGTTTCTCGGGAATCAACAATCACGGAAGCAGTCAACAGAAGTGCATAAACAAATGCGCGTTCATAGATGGGATTAAAACACCAAATATTTTATTTATAAAAGATGGGGGCGGATCCCTACATATAAAAGTCGCAGTACACAGAATATTACTATTCTTTGGATTGACAAAGGGATGCACCCAACTCACGCATACTACGAATCCCAGAGCGACGCATCAGACAAAAGAATGCTTCTGTGTCACTCGGTCCCTCGTATGCAGTTGAAGGACCACCATCAACACGACTGAAGACTGCTGGGGTCAGCCCAAAGCACTTTAGAAGATTTTGTGCTCGCTCATTCTCTATCTCGAAGTTAAGCCTGGTGACCGAGGCACTCTCCACAATTGGCTCTTTCTTTGGCGCCATATCAACTATGTGGATGAATATTAAGAGTAAAGAGTTTGTCCTTATTTATACAAATTAAAAAGACTCTTCACATTCCTCATTGGAAACCGCTCACTCGGGAAGATGAAGATACATTTGAAAGTTACGAAGAAGAAAATTTATTATGACGGTTAAAGTATTGACCAACATTATTTTTCTCTCTTGAACTTTACGCTGACTGTTGGATATCCCCGCTCTTACGCGGTCGACTGTTGCGTATCTCGAACTTTGCGCTCAGCAAATCTCAACTTTTACGCTTCTGTTCAAAGTGTTTCAAATTTTGGGACATTTGAAAACTTTGAAGGGGGTCTTGTAGGAGCGTAAAAAGTATTTCAATGAGGGAGTCATCTCAGTCATAAGTGGCCCGCTTTACGCCTAACAGAGCAGGAAATTTCTTTACGCCCAAGACAAGGCTAATTGTATTATGCCTAAGCAGATTGATCTTTTTACGCTTGGGTCTACACCGGTGATGGCGTACCAAGGACTGAAGCAGCCTCTTTCACGCTGGACAAAAGCCATCAAATCTTGCATTTAAAGCTGACTTTGACATGAAGATATCAATGATGGCATTTACCATAGAATTCAATAGAATTTGTCTCATACAAAGACCATTATTGTCGTTTATAGAGATCGAGCTACTTTACGCTCACTGAATGGTTTCTTTTACGCACGGGGTTATACATGAGTCTTTACGCTCATAAAAAACAATGTGTGCGTGAAGTCTATTTGAGCCATTTTACGCTCAAGGTTATTCGATAACCGCTTTACGCTGGAAACCCATGACAGAGCTAGTTTACGCTCATCTTTTTACGCTCGATTCGTTCTGGCCAGTCTGGAACGTGGTGTGCCTACGTGGTCTTCATGCCACCTATTTTGAAGAATGTGTGTACATGTATCCTATTCTTACTGAAATGATGGGACACGTGTCAGCACATACAGAGGATGATTCTGATCATGGAGGGCAGTTGTTAGCGTAAAGACAGATGTTGATACTCTTTTACGCACGAAAGCCCCAGTCTATAAATAGACTCATTTTTCTCATACAAGACACAGAGAGAGAGACAGGAGAGAATACAGAGATCAGAGCTTCAAGATTTTGATCCTCTAGAGCATTCTTCTTCAACTTTTCTTCCAGAACAAAGTAAAGCAAAGCAGGAAAGCATTCGGCCTCCCCATCAGTGCCCAAGTGCGTCGATACCTTTCTGGTGCATTAGTTCTTCCAAATTGTTCTACTTCAAGCAGTGATCTTCATCATCATCATATGGTCCAAGGAACAAAGTGATCGTTTATGAATCAGACTTCCATAGCAATACTTTCCCAGAATTAAATTAGTACTCCCTGTACTTTTCTTTTCTTCTTGTTTTTGTTTTCAAAAGCCAATTCCTCCAAGGCATTTTGTTAATCGAAACAGTAAGGACGCTATTTGGGTAATAGTGGACCGACTTACGAAGGTAGCATATTTTCTTCTTTTCAGAGTAGGGCAATCTACAGAAAAGTTGGCAGAGTTGTATATGCAACAGATAGTCAGGCAGCATGGGGTCCCTGTCAGTATTGTGTCGGATCGAGATACCCGCTTTACATCACATTTCTGGAAGAGCTTACATCATAGTCTGGGTACCAAGTTAAGGTTTAGCACGGCCTACCATCCGCAGACGGATGCGCAATCAGAAAGAACGATTCAGACTTTAGAAGATATATTGCGAGCTTGCACTCTAGATTTTGGAGGGTCTTGGGAGAGTCACCTGCACTTGGTCGAGTTCTCATATAACAATAGTTATCAAGCCAGTATCCAGATGGCACCATTTGAAGCACTATATGGTAAGAAGTGCAGGTCGTCGCTTGCATGGAATGATATCGGGGAGATGAAGATGTTAGGCCCAGAAATGATTATTCAGACGGTTGAATTGGTTAAGGGAATTAGAGAGCGACTTCGAGTTGCGCAGGATCGGCATCGTCATTGGGCGGACCAGCATCGTAGGCCGTTAGAATTCTCTGTTGGGGACCACGTATTCTTGCGGATCTTACATACTCGTGGGGTCATTAGATTTAGCGTTCGCGGGAAATTGAGTCCGCGGTACGTGGGCCCATTTGTTATCCTTGATCGGATAGGCGATGTTGCTTATCGTTTATCCCTCCCGCCTTCGTTACGAGAGGTGCATGACGTGTTTCATGTATCTCAATTACGTAGGTATGTATCAGACCCAAGTCATGTCCTCGATTACTCTGAGCTGGTTGTTGGTACCAACCTATCTTACGAGGAACAGCCTGTGTCCATTTTGGACCGAAGAGAGAAGATACTCAAGAACCGAACAATTAGTCTTGTCCGTGTTGCTTGGGGTCATCACTCCTTGGGAGAGTCAACGTGGGAACGTGAGGATGATATCCGATCACGGTATCCACACCTGTTTGACTCACAAGGTATATCTCTTTCCGTATACCTTGATTGTCCTGATTCTTCATGCTTGTCACCTTACGGGTAGAGCTGCTTGATATCATGGATTGATGGACTTATATATATAGTACTTGCTTTTGATATGGTAACAATGATTGCTTGCTCACTAGAATTGCTTGTATTAGTTTAGCTCTGATATTTCTATCCGACTTGGATTTAAAATTCCGAGGACGGAATTTTTCTAAGGTGGGTAGAGATGTCACTCCCCGTTCCCGAAATGCGTATTTTTATACATGTACAACTCATGTGTATTTATTTAGTATTTATCATGTATTATTCTGTATTTAAATTCCTTTAAATTTTTATGTTAATTAATTATCTGCTCTTTAAATTCCATGTTAATTTATTTCCTGCAATTTTTTTTATCTGCATTTTTCTTCCTGCTTTGATTCTCTTCTTGGTCTTATTGGGTTCGGCCATGGAGGGTTTTCGGGTTCATGGTGGACAAACCCGGCCCACAACTCCCACCTACCACCACCCTCCCTATTTAAAGCTTCCATCTCTTTCTCTCTCCTCATTACTTCATTCTCACCATTACTTCTTCTTCTTCCTCTCATTACTCTCCACCACCTACCAGCAGCAAGAGAAGGCAAGTGCAAACTTGCTTCTCAATCATCCATTTTTATGGATCATTATTCTTCCTCCCTTGATCCTGAAAGAGTTTAATGCTTGGCATTTGTGATTTCTGTGGCTTGTTTTCTCTAGATCTAAGTTTGTATTTTCGGCTGTTCATAGGGTTTTGATCCACCAACTTAGCGTGTATTTCTGGCACTGGAACGAAGGCTCCATGGGACTTGGAGTTTGGGAGATGTTTCACACACTCGTTCTTACGTGCTCGCGTAATCATCAGCCTGTCACGCTCGCATTTGCATGCGTGTATTTTCAGTCACGCTCGCGTTTGCGTGCATGTATTTTCAGTCACGCTCGTATTTGCGTGCGTGTATTATTTGTCACGCTCGCATTTACGTGCGTGTATTTTCAGTCACGCTCATATTTGTGTGCGTGTATTATTTGTCACGCTCGCATTTGCGTGCGTGTATTTCAGTCACGCTCGCGTTTGCATGCGTGTATTTTCAGTCACGCTCGCGTTTGCGTGCGTGTATTTTCAGTCACGCTCGCATTTGCGTGCGTGTATTATTTGTCACGCTCGCATTTGCGTGCGTGTATTTTCAGTCACGCTCGTATTTGCGTGCGTGAATTATTTGTCACGCTCGCATTTGCATGCGTGTATTTTCAGTCACGCTCACGTTTGCATGCGTGTATTTTCAGTCACGCTCGCGTTGTCTGCGTGAATTTTGAGTCACGCTCATATACTGAGTGCGTGACTTTTCACGCTCATATCTCTGTGCTTGCGTGCGTGATTTTTCACGCTCACATTGTGCGTGACTTTGGCGTGCGTGACTTTTCACGCTGTGCGTGCGTGCGTGAATTATTTGTCACGCTCATACGCTCACGTTGCCAGCACGCATAACTTATCACGCCTCACTTTTCACGCTCACTCCTTCATGCTAGACTTAGCGTGACTTGTTGGTTTTAGCAGAGACTTCTTGCGTGACTTGTGGTCTTAGCCTAGACTTGTCAGCGTGACTTCCTGACCTTGGTGTTTCTATCGCTTTATAATTTATTCATCTAATAGTAGCATGATAATTCTCCTATTATATCCTTACACCTTTTTGCATGAACTTGATAATCATAGCATGTTAAATGATTGTGTATTAGTGCCCAGGGTCTTGATTGGTTTATGGATATCCAGTAAGACTGGAACTTGACCTTGAGAGTTATAGACTCGACCCTAATTAATGCTAATTGACTTTCATGCCTTGTCACCATTGATGACGATGGTTATCTTGACTAAATTGATCATGCGTTCCTAGTTGGAACTAAGAGACTGGCTAGTCGTCTTATTGAAATGAATGAATGAGACACGTTCATGTTATGAACTATTGCAATCGACTGGCTGATCCCGAATATTGACATACATGTACATGCAGGCTTCAATCTATTTATTTATTTATTTATTTTCTACAAAAGAAGCATGTGTACTTTATGGTCAAGGCATGATTACCGTGGGTAGATTTGATTGTTGCATTACGCTATGTAAAACCTGCAACCTAACCGTACTGGTATCTTTGTAGGATTGTGCATATCGTACCCCGTACAAAAGTACTCATTTGAATGACCATGATCCACGGCATGGGATTTCACTCAACGTAGGGACTATTAAGTTAAATAAAATAATGGTTGCATGGAGAGAATGGATTCCCGAGTTCTTATATGGCAGCCCCCTTGGGACGAGTAGTACCCGACGGGCCGGCTGGTTCCCACAGATGCTGTAAATCTGCCACACGGGCAGGGAACAGTATCTGCTTTTATTATTATTGTATATTGTATATTGACGGGCGTCCTGCTAGGACTCGTCTAATTCATGCATGGCGCACATGATTGACTGGATAGACTAGCCTTGCTTGCACATGGTAAGAACTACGGAATCCCTAATTGCATAATTCCAGGATAACTTGGGACTCACAATAGCAAGCCGTAGGATTTGATTGGCCGTTCAGAATGATTTGTTTGTGTATTGTACTACTCTGTTACCTAACTGGGATGATCAGAATGTCAGGACATGACGGGCCAACTTCTGTCCTTGTTTGGTTGGGAGGTTGGTTCGAAGTGTCGTGATGAGATGTGAATCCTAGTAGCAAGCAGAGATCCATTACTATTATATTCTTTTACTTACTGGTTTAGTCCTACATATCGTCCTCCCTTATGGTACTTGCTATTAGAGGTCTAACCTCTCTGGTTTTGTATGGCCAGATTTAGAGCCGGTCCCTGAGGATCCAGCGTACTTCTACCTCCAAGATGGTCAACACTAGAGGGATGATCGCAGGAGGACTCGAGTGGGTTCCTTACTTCACCGCTCGTTTTGTTATTTACCTTTATACTTAGCCGTTTGGCACCGACATGTTAGTCGGATCGTCTTGTACTTACTTTTACATAATTGTAATTAAGTCAGACTGCAGCTGATAACAATTGTGTATACTTACTATACCATCTGGCTATGTTTGTAAAGCCAGATCTCAAGAACATTTTGACTGAGCGTTTGGGACGCCTTACTGCTTTATCTTACATGTTTTCTATTACTGTTTCTTGCTTGAATGATTGAGACAATAGATGTGAAATGACCATAGTAAGACCTTTATGTAGTATGCACCCCCTCGTCTGGTTAGACAGCATTGATCGTATTATACGATATTTATCTACCCGTAATACGTAGCTGGCTGAGTCATTCCCCCGCTCTCCAGTATTCTGGTTCTGGGGCGTGACACACCGTGTGGAAATTCTTAAACTGCATATATTAGTAACTAGGATTGTGATAACCCTATTTAGCTAGTGTATCAAGCTATACTGATTGCTTGACCGTGATTGATGGATGAAGTCCAGTTCATGTATTACCTTGCATAGTCTTGTTTATTCTTGTACATGTTTATTGTTCATGCCATGATTTATGATCCTGTACTTATAGGTTATTATAGTTTATTTTTTGTACATGCTTACATATTTTTAGTTTTCTTACATACCTCTTCTGGTACCTTTACGTTATTCATGATTGTTATTATTATTTTTTCCTTTTATCTTTATTGTGTTTGTGTCATGACCCGCACCCGGTATAAGGGCACGAGTGCGTAACAGCGCCCAGCCTACGCTACAGAATCGGCAGTAGAATGTTGTTCTAGGTCGCTAACTATCAAACTAACACAATGATATAATGTACCTGTCATAGATCGAAACTCTGAATGGAGGACAATTATAAAGATATGGTAATACTCAATCACAGTCTAAGCACGATAAGATATCAAAGAAGTCCAAATAGTTATAACGACTCAACAAACAACAACTAAATAATATCCAAAAACAAATCTCAAATACAATGTCAAAATCTCTACTTCTTACAAGTCAAGTTCAAACAGAGAATCTAAAATAAGCCAACTAAAATTAGGTCTCTCGGTCACTCCTGAGAATCTGGACCCAAGGTAGCTATCCCCTCCTCTGATCCGTAGTAGGTAGGTCACGTATCCTCTGGGCAATCATCTGAAAAATATATCCAGTTAGGATGGAACGAGCACATCTCGTCTAGCAGTTCCAAATAAATGACAAAGACTATAAAACAATTATAGCAAGTGATACTTGATGAACATGGAAAGTTTGAGACATGAATTGAAATAGAACAATAGCTAGAACAAGGAAAGTAAATCCAGTGAAACATGAGAGCATGGCAATGGAGACTGTAAATAGAGAGAGCTAAACTAAAAAAATGTGATGTAAGTCCAATCAGTATAACATGAGACAATGTAAATCTAGTACAAGACATTAATCCAATATGTTTTAAAATACCGAGTTCGACATGTAAACGGCTAGTGGGAAAATACGACGCATAGCACGGTTGGCAAGCGTGCGATTGCTATCTGTAACTATTAGACTTGTAGTAAATACGGCACGTCGCACGCTTGGCCTAGCGATGATGGCTATCTTTCTTGTAGAGGTGGTTCTTGTTGAATACAGCACGTTGCACGCTTGGCATAGCGGCGACGGCTATCTTGCATGTAGGGGTGGTTCTTGTATAATTGAAAATGTTTACATGTTTACTCGAGTATTTTCTGTCCTGATAAGTACAAGTAAATCAATATCCCGAGACATAAATAGAGTACGAGTCTAGCCAGAAGTAAATGGTGCTTGTAGGTGTTTCAAGTAGGTACTTCTAATGAGTGGTTCTGGTAGTAGGAGCTAGACGAGTTAAATACATGTGTCTCAAATGAATGAATACAGAATACCAATCCATGTTGTGACAGAGAATCAAATAGAACTATAGTAGAAGCTGAATCATAATAATCATCAAGTAAATGAAAAATATCAGAGAATGTACTTGCCTATCGTCCGGAGCAGTGAATGAGGATCAATGTCCAAAGTGGTATCACACAAACCTATATTGAGATATACATGGTTATTTGATGTTCTAGAGTAAACATTATTGTTAGATGAGTAAATTATATGCTTCTAGGCCTTTTCTAGGTCAAGAAAGTTAACCTTGGTCAAATCTAGTCAAACTTTGGCTATTTGGTCAACTTGGTCTTATTTAGTCTACTCTAGGTTTTGCCAATCTAGGACAATTAGTGATTAGGCTAGAGTGGTTTCAACCTAATCATATATATATATATATATATATATATATATATATATATATATATATATATATATATATATATAAATATATATATATATATATATATATATATATATATATATATAAATATATATATATATATATAAATATATATATATAAGTGCAATATTAGTAGTAGACAATGTTTGAGTAAGAACTATAGAGGGTTGTGAATGTATGTGTATATATATATATATATATATATATATATATATATATATATATATATATATATATATATATATTATAAAAAAAAATGCAATATTAGTAGTAGACAAGGTTTGAGTAAGAACTATAGAGGGTTGTGAATTTATGTAAATATATATATAGTTCTTACTCAAACCTTGTCTACTACTAATATTGCACTTATATATATATATATATATATATATTTTTTTAGATATATATATATTATAAAAAAAATGCAATATTAGTAGTAGACAAGGTTTGAGTAAGAACTATAGAGGGTTGTGAATTTATGTAAATATATATATAGTTCTTACTCAAACCTTGTCTACTACTAATATTGCACTTATATATATATATATATATATATATATATATATATATATATATATATATATATATATATATATAGAGAGAGAGTAAGGGAGGTAAGGTGCCACCTCACCGTGAGGTGGCACCATGTCACCCCCCCATGCTATCATCATGCACTAGCATAGGGAGGTGACATGTAGCTAATATATATATATATATATATATATATATATATATATATATATATAAAGAGAGAGAGAGAGAGAGAATAAGGGAGGTAAGGTGCCACCTCACCGTGAGGTGGCACCATGTCACCCCCCATGCTATCATCATGCACTAGCATAGGGAAGTGACATGTAGCTACCCTCCATAGGGTAAGATACATCAGAACACTATCTATTTACCTTACAGGCTAGGAACTCACACTCACTCAAGTACTAGGACAACACACTTGGTACAAGGCCTAAGCCATCTATTTCTATAGGCCTATTGCTATGAGCACTTCTCATCTAATTGCCTTCCCTTGTGGCACACCCTACATGCCCCCACAACCTATATGAAACACACACAATATATATAGCTATACTTTATAAACGTAGGACACCCTCATATATGTGCTTATATATATATATATATATATATATATATATATATATATATATATATATATATATATATATATATATATATATATATATATCCTACATGAGCAAAACATATATATAACTAATATCACACATGTATACCTTATATATATATATTGTATATATATATATATATATATATATATATATATATATATATATATATATATATATATATATATAAAATCCTACATGAGCAAAACATATATATAACTAATATCACACATGTATACCTTATTTAACTAACACTCTCTTACTGATCATATGCTAACACTAATACTCCTGTGTATTGACACATCCAAACAGAGAAGCAACACTGTTGTGGCCAAGATGGGCCTGCTCAGCGGTGAACTCTTGTTTTCCACTCTCTGCTGGTCTCTACAGGGGGTTAACTCCCTGCCATAACCCCATGATTGGCACTAGGCCACTGCCCAAAGCTCAGTACAGCTTAGTATGCACAGCACACTGCTGCACATGCAAGGGTCTCCCTACCTTCCACTACCTGATACTTTCTCTGACCTAAGCTATGAATTAGGATCCAAGGTTGAACAAGGCAAGTGGGGTTGATCATCTGTCCTGGACTGGATCATTATATCAAGACTGAACTAATGTCAATTTAGAAATGGATTAAAAATTAGGGTCTCATACCAGAATACCTTTTATCAAAGTCCCCAAACTCGAGCCCTTGCAAACACCATTTAGATATGAACAATATATTACCCCACTCATAAAAGTTATCTTCCATTCACTCATATACATTCCTAACCTATTTGGTATCACATACCATATAATAATAATAATAGCAGTAACTCACATATAGGTATAAGGTTTTCGTCTCTTCACAAATCTGAGCCATCTCCCAATAATGACTGATACTCTATCTAAATGAGACTAATACCATGTTCTACAACTGATACAAGGTAGGTATCAGATGGAGAGGGTCTGAACTAAGTGGGGATTTAGGGTTGGGCTCATTTCTGAACTAACAATCAATAATGTGAACCCAAACTCTCATCTTAACAACATTGCATATATATATCTATATGATATGTATATATATATTCAGAAGGTACAATAATAGGAAAGAGGACGGAATATAGGTTATAAGAAGACTTAACCTATTTAATGCAGTGGGCAGGAAACCGCAATCAGGTTAGAAGGACAGGTAAATAGCTTCAAAAATATATGGAGATCTTCATTTCTGAACTAATATGCTAACATGCTACAGATACTTATCATGAAATGGCAGATAATGCAATGGGTTATCATGAATGTAGGACAAATGATTTCTATAGCTCGCCCGATAAAGAACATCTACTAAAGAAATGGACTGAAAAAGGACTGATACTCTAAGAAGATCGGTCAAATAGATATTTAGATCGGAATATATATAAAGGGACAGATCATATATATATACTGAACAATAGAACAATTGACATTTACTGTAATATTTGTACCTGGACAGATTACATAACAAATGCAGTGAGCAATTCAAGATGGACTAAACACTAACAAGTGGATATACTATGCAGGACATTGCAAGAAGCATGAGCAGGATACGGCTGAACAAGATATTGCAGTCATAAGATTAAAGAGGACTAAATCGAGCTAGGCAATGTAAGGTCTGAACGTGATGTGAAATGATACATGGCTGCCATGTCAAAGTCTCTCTCATAAGAACAATGGCAGAACATGGTATTAGCTGAACATACAATTGAGTGAAACTATGGTATACCAAATATGGACTAAACATTGTGTCTAAGGATCTATCCTAATGCAGGGTATCACATAAACTGGATTGAACTCATAATAGGATACAGGACAGATGGATAATAGGCTCGACTAGATCACGTCTCCAGGTTCAGATCATGATGTTTAGTGAACAAATGGCAAGGTTGGACAGATCACAAGGTGAATGCCGTGAACAAACAAAAGGCAGATTCACATGCATGACATATTTGTTTAAAGTAGCAACACAAGCCTATACACTAATAGGGGAAATAATCTGAACAGTAAAGGAACAGGACAATAGCAGATAATGTATACTGGATACTCACAGAGCAGTGGTCATTCCTTGATGAATAGGGACTGCTCAACAACTATGGACAGAACAGATCATACAATGAACACCCAAGGTGACAGGACACATCCAAAACCAAGTCCCCCAATCCACATTTGATCAAACCAAACTCAAATCATAAGTTAATCATCCCACATGCTAACATATATAACCAAAATAAATACCTAATTAAAACTGAAATTTAAGTAACAAAAACCCTAAGAGTCATTTCATCAAACACTTGATGTGCGTATCCGATACTCACTTGATGGAAAATTAGAAGGTTTAAAGGGTTCTTACCACTTAAGAGATGGATTCTCAAGGAATAATCTTTAGATCTAATCCCCACCCAGCTCCATAATCAAATTGCTCCAAATGCTCCCAATCGAGACAATAGTGGCTTTTTCTCTTCAAGGGAAATAGTTTGCAATTCATTTGAGAGATTTTGGACTCGATTTGGGAGATTGAGGCAATTTGGGGAATAACACAAATTAGGGTTAGGGTTTCTAATGAAAGGGGGAAGAATAGGGGAATGTTGCTATTAATAGCAAGGAGGGGGTCCTATTGTGGTCGGCTAAGTGGTTTCCTAGGGTTGGGTTTGGTGCAAATAACTAAGGGCCTCCCCTAATTTGTCATGTAAAGCCCTTTAAGGAAAAGGCCTATTATAGCTTATGTTATAAGTCAATTAATTGATTCTATATGACATTCTACCTAGGTTAGAGTCTAACTCAAGTTATCTAATCTCACTAACTAAGTTTCTATTGTCATGACTAACATCTACTCAATGTTGTTCTAAGCTTCACCAAAGTATGATACTAACACAACACATTAATTAAATAATATTAAAATAATCAAAAATATATTATAAATTACAAAATACCCCCATTCTAGAATGTGGTGGTTACAAACCTATCACGCTTAGAAAACTTTTATCCCCAAAATTTAAAGTTGGTCGTACTCCTTCTAGGTCAATCCCCTAACAATCAAAGTCATAAAAATTCTATCTAATAACATGCAAGATCATGGTCCTATTTGTCGTGACTTTACAGTCTCAAATAGGGTTACTACACTATTTAGCACAGCACAAAATATCCTGACAGATAGTAAGAGAATCATACAATCAAAATGGAAAAAAAGGACAGGAAAAGACAGACCTGCTAACCCGTCACCCATAGCATCGACCCCCTCGACCGTCAGCACAAAAGCCCTGTCCCTCTGGTGCTGGGCATGGTGCTGTACCACTGGTAGCCTAGCTCCCTCTCTCTGACCCTGTGCTCCACCAAATGGAGGTACAGTGGGGCAATCCTTTATCTGATGAGTAGTGGATCCACAGAACAAACACACCTTCAACCTCCTCTTGCAAACGTCCCAAGTATATCCTGACTCCCTGCAGTAGGCACAGGTGGGCACCCTCTGGTCCTGCCTCCAAGGCTGATGATGTATATGTTGTCTAACTGGTGCCAAAAGCTGTTGGGGCTGGTGCACTGCCTTCTACACAAAGGAACATTTTTTACTACCGTTCATACCCCATGAATCATCCCTACCTCTCTTGGACTTGAGCTCCAAGTCGTCCTCAGCTGTAAGAGCGCCCGCCAAGATCTGCTTAAAAGTGGCATCATGGTCGCTTTTGGTCAGTAACTTGACCTCCTTGATCAAGCCGTTGCAAAACTTTCTAGCCTTTGCCACATCACTTAACCTTTCCAATAATCCGTTCAGATGGCAGAACTCTCAAGCAAACTCCTCTGCAGTCATGTTCCCTTGGACGAGGCTCTCGACCTGACCCTCCAAGGAACGGAGAGCCACATCTGGGAAGAACTTTTCTTTGAAAAGCTTCTTGAAAGCCTCTGAAGTCTACCCTTCAATTCCGACCCTCGGATCGGTACAGTACCATGTCAAGCCAAGGTCGAAAATCTGATTATACATTGCCTCAACCAGCAGACTATCTAAAATCTGCACCATACGACAGATCGCTTCAATGTGCTCAATCAAATCGTTCATATATAAGATACCTTCCGTACCCTTGAAGTCCTTTGGCCGCATCTTCTGAAAGTTGATGATATTCCCCGACCTCTAGTGCTGAACAGGTTCTTCCCGTCCTTCATGTGGCTAAGTAGCCACTCTCTCAACTGCTGCCATAGCCACATGGTAGGCATTCTTAATACCCTGCCTCATACCAGCTGAATAAAGGCATTGAGCATCCATCATCTCCCTGAAGAGCACAAACAGTTGTACGGCATCTACCGGAGTAGGAGGTAGTGCTTGAGGCTGAAAAATATCAAGGATAACTAGGGAAATCCTTGGAACATGTGGAGGAGGCAGCAGACACTCCCACGTTAGCAGACTTAAAGAGCGGTGTAGTCCCGACTGTATGCTGAATCGGACGAGAGGTGGCAGACCTCTCATTAGCAGTCTCCAGGATGGAATAGTGTGATCGAGTCTTCGGCGGTATATTGAAGACAGATCAAACAAGAGGTCAATAACGGAGCAAGGATGATATCATCAAAGAAGGACGGGTATGAAAATAGATTATTCGGATTTGAACAAGTGTCAGTAGATTTAAGTTCATAGAAATTCCTAGTTTTGATTGAGTATCCTTTCATCTAAAGCCTGTTTCTTATCTCCTATCGGAGGCTCACAGCAGTACAACTAAATCGTCGCACTACCACGACATTACATAAATACGTATCTCGACCTGCATGGACCACTACTAAAAGTGTATCATGATCCGCACCCGATATAGGGGCACGAGTGCATAACAGCACCTAGCCTACGTCGCACAATCGACGATAGAGATTTGTATCCAGAAGCATCTATGCGCCCAAGCCAGAAATGAGCTATGCACCCAAGTCAGAGATTGCTATGTGCCCAAGTCAGAGATTGCTATGCACCCAAGCTAGATAGTGGCTGACCCTCATAGAGCAAAGCATATACGCCCATCCCTATACGTCCACGATAAAGCCTATGCGCCCATATGGCTTCTCCAGAGGGGGGTGCATAGCCCTATTCCTACCTATGTGCTAAGTCAGGATAGCTCCATGACGCGGTCAACGTCTACGACCAGTCGTACACCGAAGCATGCAGC
Organism: Iris pallida; assembly: GCA_029216955.1. NCBI lineage: Eukaryota > Viridiplantae > Streptophyta > Magnoliopsida > Asparagales > Iridaceae > Iris > Iris pallida. The sequence goes on from JANAVB010036019.1 coordinate 20,247,419, forward strand.
CACGTCAGTCTCCACGAGCAGTCGTGCATCGAAGTATGCGGCCACGTCAATCTCACGATCAACCCACGATCATGCAGCCTGCATGCGCCTACACCTTATGTGCCCATAGGAAGTCTGTGTGTCCACATGGAAAATCAGTATATTTTCTCCTGTGGACACATAATGGCCATTTCAGTACAAAATGACTATAAATAGGGGCAGCTTCAGTACAAAACGACTATAAATAGGAGTCTCATGTCTCTTCAAAAACACAGAACGAAGAGCAATTCAAGAGCCAAATTGCTGCCCCTCTTGCCAGTGAGCCAAGAGTTAGCAATTTTCGTAGGTTTTCTCCCACTTTTATGATCTCCATCGTCCCATTCCCTAAAATTCTTTTTATACTCGGGGATCCTCATTGCAGGATCTCTCAGGCTTACTCGATTTGTGGTTCCTTGCACCAATAAGAAAAAACAACATTTTTTCTTCTTTTTTTGTGTTTGTCCATAAAAATGGTGACTCTGCTGGGGACTACCTTTTTCTCTGACGAGAAGGTGGTGACGCAATCCGATATCGATAAAGTGGAGAGCACTCAGAAGATGTTGATCGTGAAGTTTGATCAGCAGACATTCGAATAGATGCTCTCGAGGGACGGCTCTACTTCCTCAAAATCAGTGAAGCAAAACAAGTCTTGCAAGACTTGGCTTTCGAAGGCTCACGCTGCATATCCTGCCAGTGTCATAGAAGATATGCAACCGAAGGGGAACTCCGTCATGGGGGTGCAAAATCCTTCCACAAGAGCTCCCAACATGAAGAGGGCACATACCGTTCCAGGCTCTACTAGCCCAGCGACTTCTCTCTTGTGTAATCAACAACAGAGTGTTCAACACTCGAGACTTGGCAAAGAAAAACACTACGATGCCAAGAATCGAAGTGTTCGACACTCTAGACAAACTCAGCGAGGCTCGCACACGAAGAAGGCAAAACTGGAAGAAAACAACAATGTTTCCCAAAGCATGCGTCCAGAGCTATGTGCCCAAGACAGTATGTGTACACATAACTCCAGCTAGAGGACTTCCGTCTTCGACAGGTTATGCGCCCAGGGCCACGCGCCTAGAGCTATGTGCCCAAACTCTGATGACCCAGAGCTATGCGCCCAGGGCCATGCGCCCAGTCTCTGATGACCCGTTCTATACGCCCACATCTAGGAGGGCCAGCCATGCTGCTAGGACTTCAGAAAATCATGCGCCCAAGGGCATGCTCCAGGGTCTATGCGCCCACAGTAAAAAGACAGGCCCCAACGCGTATAGCACGGGGCTGTCTTCAAGGTTATCACGGAACTTAGGTGTGGGGGTTGCCCCTGCACATGAACTAAGTCCGGATGTGCCAACTTCCCTTACAAACCCATATACAAAGCTTGACGATGCATGTGGCATAAGTTTTAAGGCAAAACTCCCTTCCGCCGATTTACGCGACATGATAAATCATAAGCGTTAGGTAAGGAAGGATACTACAATTCATGGCGTACATCCGTGTACCAGTATTATCATCATCTATTGCTGCTCCAAAGCAATGAAGGTGCACCCGAGGCGGTCCGTGTTTCGACGACGACAGCGCTATGATAATAAAAAGTCGTTATGTGTTTCATCCAACATGGCTTCATGGGGTCCTCTTTACGTGAGCCCCAATCAAAAAAGGTGGACCATTAACCCAACTATTTCTCTCAGTTCTACTAACAGAAGAAGAAGAAGTCTGCCAACAAACAGCCAGCGAGTTGTTACATCTGAAGGAGTCTATATGGGTGCTCGGTCAAGGACGAGATTCCTTATAGATGACGAGGACTCTCAAGCTGGGGGTGATGTTCCCTCAGCTGGGGGTAGTATTCACTCAGAATCTGAAGTAGACGACCTTCATACCGGGGGTAGCCTTCCCGATGATGATAATCTCTTTGAGTCCGATGGTGACTATCTATCTCCCCTACCTGAAGATGGAGGCCTTTTCAACTCAGAGACAGATAGTATCAGCACTAGTTGTACTATCTCCTCTCGCATGCTATCTACGTACATGGCAGATGGAGAGAGACCTGAAGAAGCTAGTACTTAGACCAACAAGCGGCTAGAGAGTCTTAAAATGGCATTTACCAAGATCACTAATATACTTACCAGCATTATGGCGGTCCAAACTACTGGGGTTGTTCCTCCACCTCAACCGAACGTCTCAATACATGTTAGTCGGGCTCACAGCAACAACCCTCCTTCACTACAAAAGGAGTATCATTCCGTTGTGCCTCCTCCAAATCTCGTAAATACTGGGGGTGGCCCTTCGCCAACGACGCTTGATAACCGTACCGCAGCCGTTTCTCAATATCTGCTCAATCAGCAGGATACAATTGATTCACTTGTTCCTCATTTCGATACCATGTCACACAAAGACGAGCTTCAGAAGATGGGGATATCTCAACCTTATCCTCTTGAATGGGAGAATGCTACTTGTCCTTCTAACTACAAGCCACTGACGCTAAATTCATTTGAGGGGATGACTTCTCCTCTCCAACACATGACATACTTCAACATGCAGACTCTGCCTTTACGAAGGGACGATCCGTTCTTGTCAAAGCTATTTATCAACACCTTGCAGGGGGTAGCTTTTGAATGGTTCTGCAGTCTGCCTGACGGTTGCATTAATTTCTTTAAAGAGTTGGAGAGGTTATTTCTCAACAGGTTTTATGAGAGTGGCATGCACGTTATATGTCCACCCTCATCGAGACCAAGTAAAGGAGGAGTGAGTCTGTTATTGCTTTCATCGAACGCTTCAGGAGACTAGCATTGAAGATGCCCTTCTGTATACCAGACTCAGAGCTTATGGATACTTGTCGACATAACTTCATTCCTACAGTAAAGTTTTGTCTGGGGATACATAAGTATGATACATGGCCCGCTTTCATTGGGGCTACTGATGCTGCTGAGAATGACGTCCCTAATCTGGAATTACTGGGGTTGAAGACACCCAAATCTGAAGACAAAAGCAAGTACCCCCAAAATATCCCTGTCCGTCGGGATAAAAGGAAAGAAGTCTTGAAGGTCGACACTTCCAAGGGAGCTTCCAATGAGACTTCTCCTTTGACAAAGATGATGTTATTACCATTTTTCACACATTGATGAAGGGTAATAAACTGACATTGCATCCACCACGGCGTACTGCGGAGGCGAACCAACTCAACGATCCCAAGTACTATATTTATCATCATTACATGCACCATCCTACCAAGGATTACATCGTCCTGAAGAAGAAGATACAACAGCTTATCGACAGCCAAGTTATCAACCTTGAAGCTGAAGACAAGGTCGTATCTTCCAACATGATCTCTCTTCAATTTGGTGACTTTCTCCCACGAAAGTCCCAGACGGCGTAGTCCTAATCCCCAAGGTAGTAATGGAAATCGTCAACCAGCCACCAGCTCGCGACTCAACATCAACGTTGGTGCCACTCACGATAGAACGTGGTGAGATCATGTGGGTCCATCTAGACCTTGTGCAAGAAATTACGCGGGGGGTGGTGTCTTCCAAAGCAAAGAGGGGCAAGAAATACAAATCATGCCATATGGTGTCTTCTCTCATTTACGAAGTTCTATCTGGCGAGACGTGATCTGGAAAGACTTACCTACGGACTTATGACCCCAAACAAGAAGACACAGTGCCTTCTCAAGCTCCTGCTGTCCCTACAAGTTCAGAAGCTGGTCCATCTAAGTCCTCAACTACCGACAAAGCTAAGCAGAAGGAGACACGATTTGACAAGTCTTTTAAGGCACCAACTCCCGAAGGCATGGATCGGCCTTACAACTTTGACATACTGACATAGCTGGCCAATAAACCTGCCAGGTTGTCTTTGTTCGATCTACTGCGACTCTCTAAAAAGATGCAAAAAGCTTTAAGTGAGGCATTACTACATGTCGACTCTTATCTCGCTGAAGTCAAAGCCCCCGCTGAAGATCCCATCTCATGTCCTCACTGTCATAGCACTATGGAAGTAGTGCCCAACATTACCTTTTTATAAGGGGACATGCTACTCAAAAACAATCGTCATGATAGACCTCTGTACTATACAGGATGTATTGGGGCGATTAAGGTGGATCAGATGCATATCGATCCAGGTTCCTTCCTCAGCATCATCCCTAGAAATTTACTCCAAATTTTAGGAATCCCTTTGCACAAGCTGTCTGCAACCAATACAACTATTATGGCTTTCATTGCTGGAAGAAGCCACCCGCTGGGCAAGATCCATCTCAAATGCCAGATTAGTGATCTCCGAACAGAGGTTTCTTGCTATGTAATCGACGCTAATGTGTCCTACAATATCTTGTTGGGACGTCCGTGGATACACGAGAACATGATCATTCCTTCTACCCTTCACCAATGCTTCAAGTACGTCAACAATGATGGCATCGTGAAGACGGAGTTTGCCGATGTCGATCCTTTTAAGGATATTGAAGCCTACTATGGAGATTCGATACTTTATCAATCTCAGCCTCCCAAGGATGATGACAATGAAGTTGACGATGAAGCTGAAGTTAATTCATCCGCCAGTAATGGTCCCCTGGTTATTTGAGTCAAAGGACGTGCTACTCCAAAAAGTACTCCAAAGCCCCTCACAATCCGGGTCAAAAAGAAGAATCCTGATATTGTCAAACTATTGACCATCACTCTCTGCAAAATGACTCGGGTGGAACCTGCTGAAGTCTGTCCTCCCAATCCTGATGAGTTGCCCTACGTGGTGAACTTAATCAAGTCTGTGACTCCTGTTCCGGACAATGATCCCCTCAATGAGTATAATAATACTCAAAATAATGTACCTTCAGTAGATGATGTTATCCCTGAAGAAGAACTTAGATATTTTTTAAGTAAAGGTTTATCTTTGAATTACTCCAATGTCTACCAATCTGTAAACCAGTACATAGATACGTTGTACGCCCTAGAGCATGGCATAGGACCACATCTCTGCATGCCGGTCACGATGCCTCATCTACGAAAAAAAGTCTGGCCAGAAGATATCCACTACTTTATCGTTCCAGCTAGAAAGAAGGATAAAGAATTGATCATGTTTGATCGAATAATTGGCGAAAGAAAGTTCGTTCTGGACTTTACTGCTACTAATCGCAACACTAAAGCTGACTATGATTCTAAAAAAATGCAACTTTACCGATATAGTTGGCAGGCCAAGAATATCACCCAAAACATGGGATATGATATAAAAAGCGACCAAGGACTAAACTACGGTCAAGGGCGACGATTTCCAATACGTCACTTTGCTCCTTCCGGCAAACCCGAAAACTATTATCAACAAAACGGTGTTGGTTTGGGTTATGTTACTCCTCCAACAACTCCTAAAGGATCAGACGTCGAAGTGGATCGTTGTTCTCTTTCTTCTAATTCCTGCCACTGGGATTCAGACTCCAGTATTGGAGACATGTTCAAAGCAACTTTGTCCGTCAACATAGTGTCAGATGACCAAATTGTAAAAGATGTCCAATCAATCGAACTCAAACAATGGGCTCAAAAGATGGACACCGGATGGGAGTTACATTTTGAACAATGTGAACCACCTACTGAAGACGAAGTCGTCCAAGTTAATTTGGGAGATGAATTCTCTCTTAAACCAATCTTTATCAGCAAAAGTCTATCTGGTGAAGAACGGTAATCTCTAATACAGCTTACAAGAGAATATATTGACGTCCTTGTATGGAGCTATGAAGACATGCCAGGCTTGGACCCTAAAGTTGCTATGTACTGCATAAATATCTCATCTAAAGCTAAGCCAGTGAAGAAGCTGCAACGGCAATTCCAACTAGATATCATAAAGGCCATCGAGAGTGAAGTCAAGAAGCTTATTTCAAGTGGGTTCATTCGCGAAGAACAACACCCTAACTGGGTCGCTAACATTGTTCCAGTCAAAGAAAAAGAACGATAAAGTTTGAGTCTGTATCGATTATCGTGATTTGAACTCTGCATGCCCAAATAATGAGTTCCCTCTACCTATCACCGACGTAATGATCGACAATACTTGTGGCTTCGAGCGGATGTCCTTCATGGATGGGTTCTCAAGCTACAACCAGATCAAGATGTTCCCCGATGATGAGAAACACACACATTTTCGAACACCATTGGGAGTATACTGCGATACGATGATGTCCTTCGGATTGAAAAATGCAAGGGCGACATACCAGCGAGCTATAAACACAATTTTTTGTGATCAATTGCACAAAATAGTAGAATGCTACGTAGATGATATTGCGATTAAAAGTTGTCTCAAGGGCAACCACCTCCAAGATTTGTGAACGGTGTTCGAACTAATGCGTACACACCAACTCAAAATGAATCCAACCAAGTCTTTTCTGGGAGTCTCCATCGGCAAGTTCCTTGGTTTTGTTATCACTTCAAAGGGTATACATCTTGACCCAGATAAAGTGAAAGCTATTCTCGATATGCGTACTCCAAGAAATCTCAAAGAGCTACACGGACTTCAAGGAAGGTTAGCCTACATCAGACAATTCATTTCAAATCTTTCTGGAAGGTGTCAACCGTTTACTCAGCTCATGATGAAATGAGTATCATTCGTCTGGACTGAACAATGTCAACGCACATTTGACAACATTAAGAAGTATCTCACAAGCCCCCCAGTATTGGTGGCTCCGATAATTGGAAAGCCTTTCTTGTTATATGTCTGCGCTATAGATCATTCCCTTGGTGCCCTATTAGCTCAGAAAAATGAAGGCGGCCATGTACAGGCAATTTACTACCTCAGCCGCACAATGGTGGGTGCCGAGCACAAATACACACCTGTGGAAAAGAAATATCTCGTACTGGTATTTGCTATCCAGAAGACACGTCACTATGTCTCTTAATTCCCATTTAACTATATGGGCAATGCTGTTGACTCCATACGATATGTTGTTCGTCCCTCAGAAGGCAGTAAAAGGCCAAGCATTAGCTGATTTCTTAGCAGCTCATCCGGTGCCAAAATCTTCCAAACCTTATGATAAAATCTCGGATGAAGTGGTTGAGTCTCACACCGCAACTGAGAAAATCCCTATTTGGCGAATGTTCTTTGATGGTACGTCAAAAACAGGACCTAAAGGAAACATCATGGCCGGAGTAGGCATCGTGCTTGTGTCACCCGACCATCTGGTTATACACCGTGCATATTCTCTCGTGGAACCTTGTACCAACAATGTGGCCGAATATAACGCCCTATTGATCAGCCTTCAATTGGCAAAACAACTGGAAGTTGATTATGTAGAAGCTTACGACGATTCTAAGCTAATAGTTAGTTAGGTTCGAGGGGATTATGAAGTTTATCACGAAGATTTCATCCTATATCACAAAGCGACGATCGAGTTGGCTTCTACCTTCACTTGATTCTTCATCGAGCACGTGCCTCGATTACAAAATATAGAAGCAAATGTTTTAGTCGGTCTGGCTGTTTCCCTGACCGTTCCTGTCAATACTCAGCATTCGATCACAGTGTTTGGTCGAGAGTTATTCTGTGCGAAAGATGCCTTGCATATTTATCACAGTTACGCAACAGAATTGAACGTCGATGTCAAAGACTGGAGATGTCCTTTCATAGACTACGTCGTCTACGGAATCCTTCCTGAGGACCCAAAGGTTGTAGTGTCTATCCAACGACGATCCCTCAGATTTTACTATGTTACAGCCACCAAAATGATGTACCGACGTTCTTACGACGGGCTATTATTACAATGTTTATCAGACACAGAAGCCAAATATGTACTACGTGAGACTCACGACAAAATTTGTGGTGCACACCAATTGGACCCCAAATTATAAAATCGCCTCCGACGAATGGGTTATTATTGGCCCACGATGATAGCAGTTGTTGTTGAATATACAAAGAAGTGTAGGGCTTGTCACTTCTATGCTGATTTCATTCATCAACCTTCGAAGTTTCTACACCCGACGATGACATCTTAGCCTTTTGAAGCCTGGGGTATGGACGTCGTCGGCCCAATCAGCCAGCCATCCTCCAGTGGACAACGGTTTATCCTAGCTATAATCGATTACTTCTCCAAATGGGCGAAAGCTATACCGCTCATCGAAGTAAAGATGTCGAATGTGATCAGTTTCGTCAAACATCACGTCATCTATCACTTCGGCTTACCTCGTAGGATCATCCATAATAATGGTCTATAATACGCGAGCCATGCATTCTATCAATTCTGCGATAAGAATCAAATTCAGAATGTAGCCTCTACTGCTTACAATCCAATAGCTAATGGATTAGCAGAAGCCTTCAATAAGACTATCATCAAACTTCTTAAGAAGTTCATGTCTTTAATCAAGCAATATTAGAATGAGAAGCTCGACGAATGTCTCTGGGCCTATCGTACAACGGACCGGACTCCAATAGGCAGTACGCCATTCTTTTTGGTTTATAGGAGTGAAGCAGTTCTTCCCCTAGAAACCCATATTCCTTCTCTTCGAGTAGCCTTAGCCAGTGAGTTGACTGCCGAAGAAAGTTACCATCTGCGACTACAAAAATTGGAAGCGCTAGACGAAAAATGCTCATTAGCTCAACAGCACATTGAGCTATACCAAGCATGCCTTTCCAGAGCCTTTAATAAAAATGTGAAGGAAATAATCTTTCAAGTTGGTGATCTGGTCTTACCGGTGAGAAGACCAATAGTCATGACACACAAGACAAAAGGAAAATTCTAACCTAAATGGGAAGGTCCTTTCGTTATAGAATCAGTGTATTCTAACGGTACGTATCGACTAACCAAGCCTGATGGTGACTTGCTCATGATGCCAATCAATGGCAAGTTCCTGAAGAAATATTATGTATAACCTTCACTTACAGCATTCACATATACCCTGTTTTAACTATGTAAATGTAGAGAACAATGTTTACGTGATTCAAAAAATCATCTAACTATTATCTGTATTTCAAGAGTCTTGGATACGCCATGGATAATAGGGCCTCTGAAAATGATTCCTTACTGGAATTATCTTCATTTTGGACTCTTCCCAAACTTGGTCTTACGAAAACAGTCACGTCCATATTACCTCTGAACTATTTTTCGATAATTATTTTCCCAGTGGGATAATTAAGAAATATTTTACCATGACCATGTAACCTCTGAGAAAAACATTCGTCCAAGATAATCACATCCATATTACCTCTGAATTATCCACTCCTTCCTAATGTTATATATCCGTCCACGTCCATATTACCTCTGGTCAGATATAGAACACCTTCTGCTATTACGTTCCCATTACCTCTGCTAGCAGTTTCTTTCAACTTATTACCTATGTTCGAGAATCCTGAACATAATACAGATAATAAGTCCATATTAAATTCCCCAGCGGAATACCTACCGAAAATATCCCTTTGTTAAAGATAATCATGTCCATATGACCTCTGAATTATTTATTGACTCCTATTTAAATGTTATATACCCGTCCACATCCACATTACCTCTGGTCGAGGTATAAAATATTCTCTGCTATTACGTCCATATTACCTCTATTAGCAGCTTCTTTTAACTTATTATCTATATTCAAGGACCTTGAATATAAAATGGGTAATGAGTCCACATCCAATTCCCCAGCGGAATACCCACCAGAAATATTCTTACTACGTCCACATTACCTCTAGTTCTGATATTTTATAAACTTCATTCATGAATTTTGAAAGCCAAAAGATTCTTTATTAAAAATGTCTATCAAAAGACAGAGAAAAGAAAAGATACAGGAGTCTTGACGGCTAATTGAGCCTATTACAAAAGAAGATCTAAAGGATACACAACCGATTGATGCTATCCCTTATAGCCTCAATCTCGGTCTCGGACTTGGCAGCAGCACGACGGAGCACTTCTTCCTATCGGGCAGCTTCATCCTGGAAGGGGATCAGTTTCACGTGCTCTCCTTCCAACTTTACCAGCTGTTCTTTTAATTGGTCTAAAGTTGTGGCAGTCACGGCAGCCTGAACCGAATAATCCCCTTGTTCAGACACAACTGTCCTCAAGCTGGCCTCCAGTTGCGCAATCTTATTTTGGATCTACGTGATGTGATTATATTTCTCAATGATTTGGGCAGCCAGCTTATTCTTCGAAGTAACACAAGCCTCACTCGCGGCGTTAAACTACTCATACTGATCAGCCAATTCGCTGATCTCTTGAGCAAGGGCATCCTTCCTGGCTTGGAAAGTAGCCTCCTCCTTCGCGAGAGCCACGACAAAAGTCTCGTCTTCTTCATAAAACAGCAACGTCGGGCTTCGTTGTTTGGCTTCCCTGAGTTTGGCTACGCGGTCCTCCAAGTCATTCAGAACCTTCCTCAGACCATTAGCCCGCTCCTCATAGCCGGCGATGCTCTCAAAGGCTGCCACTTGACATTCAACAACGGCCTTCACAGGGCCAAAAGCGGCATTCCGATTCAGAACTCCAGGAAGCTTTACTTTCAGGACAGAATAGAAATCTTTGACGACTTCCTGGGCAATCTCGTCATCTTTGGAGGAGGTCGTCGGGGAGGAAGCTTGAAGAGGATCTTCCACTCCAGGAAGAGATGCTTGACAAAGAGCAGAACCTGACAGGAAAATAATATATATATCAGCAACAGAAAGAAGAACCTAAAAGAGTGCGAAAGAGTAGTAATTTTGTACCTTCGGTATGCTCAGCGCCAACTTGGACTAGGTCATCAGCCTTGGTTACCAAGGAGCCAAGGGCAGGCCCAGGTTGTTCAAGGAAAACAATGTCAAGGCCCCGAGCAGCATCAGGCTGTATATCTTCTACGACTCCAGATGGACTGGGAGCAGATTCAGCAACGACCACCTCAGGAGGCTGTTCAACCTCTCCTTCTGCAGCCGATGTCGGCTTACTGACAGAGTCCTCCGCACCTGCAACCCCAGAGGAGCCAGGGACAACCTCTTTTTCTCCTCCAATGTCTTGGGCTATCTCTATGTGTGGTTCTTTCTCCTTGTCTACAGGGGAATACACAATGGCAGTCAGCCTTACGAGGAGCACGCACAATCGATGTCAAAAAATCTCATCCGAAGAGAGGTGCAAAGATGACATACCCGCGGGAGGGTGAGCCGATTGGACTTGATTCTCATCCAACTCTTTCATTATAGCCCCGAATTATTATATAGCCCCCAAAGAGATGTCATTGGAGGGACTGGCTTTCTGGTTACCACCATAATCAGGGCATTTGTCTTGATCATCCTTTGATTCAGCCTCTGTCACGACCCGCACCCAGTGTAAGGGCATGAGAAGTGGGTACGTCCAGCCTACGTCGCAGTGTCGGCGATAGAACGTTGTCCTAGGTCTAACATCTAACACAATCTTGAATATGCTCTGAATGGAGAACAACATAATAAGTAATCTCAATCACAAACTAAGATGGAAAAGATGATAAGATAATCTCAACAGTGAGAGAGAGACACAAATATAATTAATAAGTCTCGGTACAAAACTCCATAAATAATATCTCAATACAATCACAAATGTCTCATAAAACTAGATAATAAAAAAAATCTAGACTAAGCTAATGGCAAGTCCTCAACGACTACTAGATCCTGCTGAGGGTCCAGGTTACCTATGTCAACTAGGCCTGCTCCATAGTAAGTATCGCAATAATCCTCATCATCTGTAATATTTTCTATGGTCCAGTCAAGATAAGAACAAATATATATCTCTCACATAGATTATAACATAAAAGAAAATATGAAACAAGCTATAGAATAATATACATGAACTGTTGTAAAGAAATGAGACTGTAAAGAGAAAATGATATATGGAAATAGATATACATGATATAATAAGAGAACTGAACTAACTACGTGATGTAGAGCACAATCTTGTTATGTAAACTGGCTTAGGTTGTACATGACTTAAATCTAGTTTGGAGTTGCACATGATAAGGGTGTAGATCACATAACCAAATAAATACTCCTCCTACCCCAATTAGTACACAAGGATCTGTCCAGGTTATGTTATTGCACATGAAAGTAGTGTGTCACATGGATAGCTAGTCCACATGAACACTAGATTATACATGAAGGCTCATATGATCATGACTGTACATGAATGTCACATAAGTATACATGAATAAATACGAATACAAAGAGTAGACGATGCACATGATAAAGTACATGAGCATAATATATCCGATGTATCCGAGGGGATAACATTGCATGAAGTGATCCATATAGTACTAATCCGTGATAACATCATGACAGCAACAAATAAACTAGTCTATAACAAGAAAATATGTGCAAGCAAGAATGAAACGGTCAGAGAATGTACTCGCCTGACAATCCAAGCTGCTGATGAGGAAGTGTAACTGAACTGGAGTGTTGTAATCCTATTTAAAATAACCATAAGTCACAACATGGTCCACAATATCATAAGAAAGGTCCATAATGCACTTCTATATGCTTCTAGGTCCTTCTAGGTCAAAGTCAACCTTGGTCAACTCTTGTCAAACTTGGTCAACTCTGGTCAAACTGGTCAACTATAAGTCAACTAGACCGTTTACTAATTTTTAGGTCAAGCACAAGTTACCAAGTCATTCTAAGTTCGTTTAAGTTGATTTGAATTAAGTTTGACCCAATGTTGACTTTTGCCAACTTGGTCAACTTGCCAGTCAACTCGACTAATCTAGGCTCATTGCGCCAATCCTAATCTATCCCAATACTCCCTAGGTTACATCCACAAACAAACACTTACATATAGATATATTTCAATCATTCAAGGTAATATATATATATATATATATATATATATTAAGGAAAGTAGAATTTTATTAAACCAATAGGCGCAAAATGCTAAAGCCTATACAAGTAAGCGCGCTAACGCGACAAAGGACATGAAATAAAAAGCGTGAGACACGTGCAGCCAAAAAGGTGAGGGTAGCCTAAGCCAGGGTCTCCCACAAAGATTGAGGGACGTGGGAACAGCGTCTCCTGACTTTGAAACATTGTTTGATGACCTCTCTGTACAGCTGAGGTAGGGGGATTTGTCTGTCTTTATATCTGAATTTGTTCCTGTTCTTCCAAAGCACCCAAATGCCGACGGCTGCAACGATCTGGTGATCGTGGGATTGGCTCCAGTAGGCCAGGAGATCGTGGAAGCCCCCAGTGTGCCGGACCATATTAAGTCTATTGAGGATCTTGGACCAAAGGCCGGAGGCGAGCTCCCCCGAACGAAAGACGTGCTCGGCAGATTCTGAAGAGGGCTCCTTGCAACAATGGCATCTAGATACAAGGCTGAATCCCATGGAACTGATGGTGTCATCCGTCGGGATCTTCCGTCGAATGGCATGCCAGATAAGGATAGACCATTTAATGGAGATGCCGATGTGCCAAAAATTAGCGTGAATAGGATTCTGTACCACGTTGCCTCTGGCCACAAACCTGGCGGAAGCCAAGGTAAATAGCCCACTCGGGTTAGGGGACCATCTCCAAGTGTCGTTAGCGTCGGTAATCCATAAATTAGCCGCAAGAACACGGGTTTCTGCGTTCTGGCCAAGCCAATCTCTGACCTTCCTCTAATTCCATCCCGAAGTCCCCTTCCAAAGGTCCCTAATAGCGCATTGCGGAGGAGTAAGCATGTTGGGTTGAATGATTTCCTCTCCTAGCCACCACTCCAGGAAAGCTGGAGAGCGACCATCTCCCAACTGGAGACGGATGAGAGGCTCAGCAGTGGTGCGACCCTGAATAATGCGACGCCACGAGGCCGAGGATCGGTTATTTGAGGTCTCTTCCGTTAGATAGGAGAATCTAGAATATCTAGCTCTCATGAACATCGTCCATAGAGAGGTCTCGATGTGTGCAAACCTGCAGAAGCCCAGACCACCCTCTTTAGTTGGTTTGGCCATCGACTCCCAGCCGGCCTAGTGATATTTGTCTTTGCCGTCGCTCTGCCCCCAAAAGAACTTGGCGAATAGGGATTCAAGGGAGTGAGGCACCTTCTTAGGGGGGAGCAGACGAGCAGGGTGTACATCGGGATGGATGAAATAACGTATTTGATGAGAATCATTTTCCTTCCTGGGGATAAAGTTGTATTGTGCCATCCCGAGATGAGCTTTCGAATCTTGTCGACGAGGTGCTCGAAAATACCCGAGTTGGCCTTACCGTAAACCAGCGGGCATCCGAGGTAGAGGAATAGAGGGTAGGCCGTATAGAATGAGGTCATGTTGGTGAGTAAAGTTGAGCGAATTCTGTCAGCTTTGTGATGGGTGTATATGACACTCTTGTTGTTGTTGACGTGCTGACAGAAACAGGCATTGTATTTGGCGATCGTGCACAAGATGACCTCGATCGATCCGTTGTCTCCAGAGGAGAAGATGAGGATATCGTCAGCGTAAGCCAGGTGAGTAATGAGGGGACAGCCGGTGGTGGTGTGAAAGTGGTTAAAACCCGCCATGTTGGGCATATTGTTCAGGCTTCTGCTAAGGACTTCAGCCGCTATTATAAAAATAGTGGAAGAGAGTGGATCCCCCTGTCTAACCCCGCGAGTGGATCTAAAGAATCTGGCAGCCTGGCCGTTGATGACCGTGGAGAACCACGCGTTGTTTATGGATCTGAAGACGATGTCTATCCAGGGTTCGGAGAAACTGAAAGCCCTACGAACCCAGATCATGAATTACCAGTCCAGACGGTCATATGCCTTCTCCATGTCAATTTTGATGGCCACGTTTCCCTTCCTCGATGGGAACTTCATGCATGTGATCATCTCTTGTACGAGGAGGATATTGTCAAAAATGTTGCGCCCTCTGACAAACCCGCTTTGCTCTTCAGAGATGATCTTGGGGAGAAAATCGGACATACGCCTGGCGACTATCTTGGATATGATTTTGTTGGTGAAGGTACAGAGGCTGATTGGACGGAAGTCTTTGAATGTTTCGGGATTGTCTTTTTTTGGGATAAGGATGATGTTAGCACATGAAATCGCCTTAGGGTATCTAGCCCCTTGTAGGAAGGCTACTGTAGCTTCCACTAAGTCTGTTTTAATGGTGTCCCAGCAAGCTCTGAAAAAACCCCGTTGAAGCCGTCCGGCCCCGGGGCGCTGTATTCGTTAATGGACCAGACCGCCGCTTTAATCTCCTCCTCTAAGGCGTTAGCCAGCAAGGTATCATTATCGTGATCGCTAATGAGGGAAGGGATAATGGACAATAACGGCACTTTTTTAACGATCCGCTCTTTGGTGAAGAGGTTGGGGTAGTATTTCACAACGGCAATCTGAATGCCGACCCGGTCATCCACCAAATTACCGTTGTCGTCCAGAATCCGGTGCAACTTTAGTTTGTTTCTGCGACCTTTGACGCAAGCGTGAAAGAATCCAGTGTTCCGATCTCCATCGGTATCCCATGTCATTCTGGCTTTTTGCCTCCAAAACTCGGTCTCTACACGCAGCCTGGATTTAAGAAGAGCTTTAGCGAGGTTAAGAGAGGCACGATCCTCTGAAGATCTGGTGTTGGTGAATGCAGTCTTCGCACGAGTGGCGTCATCCTCCGCCTTTCTAATGGCCTAAAAGATGTCTCCGTATGCCTCTTTGCTCCAAAATGAAAAGGCCTTATGAGTGGATGAAAGTTTAGCCACCATCCGGGCCATAGGGTTAAGAATCGAGACGAAATTCCAGGCTTGAGTGACGATGTGTTGGAAATGGAGGTGATGTCGCCAGAAGTCGAGGAAGTGGAACGCTTTCTTGTTGGTGGTGTGAATATTGCTGATCTGGACGATGAGAGGGGAGTGGTCCGATTCTGTGGAGTTTAGGTGGGAAAGGTTCGTAATCAGGCCCATGTCGGACCAACCATCGTTGATCATAGCCCGATCTAGTCGAGAGTACTGTCGCCGATGTCCCTCCTGCATGTTGCACCAGGTGAACTCACTTCCGTGGAAGGGGATTGGGGTGAGGTTCCCAAAAAAGGTAAATTTGTTGAAATCATCCATCGTCGGCTGGGGAGGAGGATGTCCTCCTGATTTTTCCTCTCTGCAAGACACCGTGTTGAAGTCTCCAATGCAGAGCCACGAAAGGCCCTGAGTTTGGACCGCAAGAAGGTCGGCCCTGAGTAATCTATGCGTTGGGATGTCGAAGCTACCATGGACCATAGAAAGGACGGAGCGGGATTTGAGGGCTGGGTGCTCGATCCAACAAGTCAAGGTCAGAGGCGAATCCTGGATGATGCCAAATTTGAGATCTTGTGCAAAAAGAATCTAGATGTCGTTGCCGTCGGCGATGGCTTGCGGGAAACCAAGCTTGAGTTGAGTAGCTTTTATTCTTTTTTGAGGGATTTTTAGTTCAATAATGATGAAAATATCTATGCGGTGAGCCTTCTTGAGGCTGAGGATTCTGTTCATCGTCGATTTGTTCCCGAGGCCCCTTACATTCCAGGAGATGATGTTAAGCATCAGATGAGGGAATGGTCTGGGAGTGGCAATGCTTCGTGGCGGACCTTGTGGTCCTTGTCGTCGACTATTTTTTATTGTTGTTGTTCTTCTTGGAGGAGGTTTTTTGGTGGATGAGCTGTTGGGCCCCTTGCTTCCGGTTTCTTTGGTAGTCCGACTTAGGACGCTGCTTCCTTCGACGTCAGTGGTGGTGGAGTCTGACTCGATGTCTTGATCATCCAGGGTGCATAAGGGGTTGTCACGGTCCAAAAATCCGGCTTCCTTGGCTTGCCAAAATTTGCCGATTAAGGGGTGGCAAAGCACGGTAGGAGCGTCCAAAGGGAGAGGGAGGGGAGATTGAGGGGGCTTTGGGTCTACCGAGGTGGCAGCTCTAGGGGACCGGGGTGCCTTGATTAGCTCTGTGATGCTCGCCAATGAGACATTACCGAATAGTTGAGAGTGGTCGACGGGTGGTTGGGTGTTGTGGTGTATCCTGCGGGGGTGTGAGGTGGTGGTGTCGGTTGGATTGGGTAGTTGGGTGGTGAGGTCTCTTTCAGCGTCCGAATGGAGAGTGAGACCGCTGGTCTTAGGGCGGTCCTGCTGTTCGGGTGTGCTGGAAGGGTGCTCATTGGGGGCATTGTGATCTTCGTCGGAATTATTGTCCGATAGGAGTTCGAACGAGGATATGGGTTATTTTGACCGACGATCGGAGGAAGGGATCTGGATTAGAGTTGTGGATGATAATGTCGGAGTTGGACGTGGCGGTCGTGGTGGTCATGCGGGGTATTTTTGGGCTGTCTGTGCACACGGGTGGCGGATGTTAGACTTCCTTAGTTCGGGGTGGGTACGGAAGCACTGCTGTATTTGGTGTCCGCTCATTTGGCAGTGTTTGCAAAAGATTATGTTGTTATCGTAGATCAGTGATTGGCTGTGTGTTTGATCTCCGAGCTCGATCTATATGGTTTTGGAAGGGTCGTTCGCGAGATCTAGCTCAACATAAATCTTCGCATAGTTGCATTTGGAGAGGTTGCTAGTTTCTTCAGTGATGGCAACCAGGGTCCCGAAGGAACTGGCTATTCGTTTAGGAGCCGCTGCGGGGAAGCAGACGAGGGGAAGGTTGGGTAGGATGATCCATGTAATGATGATTGTTGAATCTATTTTCGGATTGAAATCGGGAGACCATTTGACCACCTTGGCGGTCTGTGTGCCCATTTTGGCCGTGCCCTTGGCGCGAACTGTGGCAAAGTCTGAATCGGATGGGAGATGTAGGAGCATATGTTTGGAATCGAGTGGCACGATCCGGTATATTGCAGAGAGGCCCCACTTGGCAACGGTCTCCATGACAATAGAGATCTTCGGACAACCGGATCTGAATTTGAGCACGAACGACTTCGAGAAAGAGGAGGATAGGAAAGCGATCTTCGACTCGGCAAAGGGGATCCGGATGGGGTCTCCATCGGCGGGGGGCGAGAGTTCAACATCTGAGAGCAGGATCTCCTCCGTCGGCGAGGAAAATCGTCTCTCCCGATCTGGGCGTAAGGCCGCTGCGTAAGAAACGAGGGAAGGTGGGGCAGTCGCGCTGTCCGGAGGGTAGGGGTCTCCGGATGGAGCTGCGGATGGAGGGGGCCTAGAGGCCACGAGTGGCTCAGGATTCGCGAAGCCGACTTCGGGGATGGGGTGGGTAGGGGAGGTTAGAGACAACACGGTCGCCAAGACAGGGGTGGCAGCGGGCTGGGCCAGGGATGGTTGGGGCCGGGAGCTGAGTGGCACCGCTGAAAGGTGACAGAAAAGTAGGATATTCCGTACAGGCTGGCACCTGGGGATAGCAGGCTTGCACCACGGAGGGGCCCGAGCTGGCAGCGGCCAGTGGGTGCGAGGAGTCCGCGCAGGCGACGGCCTGGAGATCTGTGGCCTTACCCAGCAAGGGGGGCCCAAAGTGGGATGTGCGGGGAGCGCATAGGGAGGTTGATGGAGAAGAGCTGGGGGCAGCTAGGCCCACGGATAAGGTTTGAGCGTAGAGCCCAGAGCTGACCCCCAGGTAGGGGGAGTGGACTGGGTACGTAGGCCCGGGTGGGGCCAAAGAGAGCCCGAGAATAATCTGGTCTGCGTAGAGAAGGGGGCTACGCCGCGTAAGCCTAGAAACGGAATCTGCCGGACTCGCATAAAGTGGGAAAACCGAGCTCCCTCATGAGCAATGGTCAACGCACGCTTTCCTAGGTGGGGGGTCCCCAAGGGAAGTACAGGACACGGTAAGCGATGTATGAAATGACACTTGACTCGACTCCATGCACCCCACCGGGGGGAGACAAGGCGAGGCCTGCTATGCACGCGTTACGAGGGGACCGCTGCTGGTCGTCGCTCCCGGGAAAGGAGGCCAGGGCGGACCCGCCGATGCCAGGTGGGGGAGGAGGCGGACACCGTAAAGGAAGAGCGAGCCCGCAGGACGACCGAGCTGGCGAAGACAGCTCAGGGAGGGTAAGAGGAGGGGCCCACCGAGGCTGGTTGGCGAGCAAGGAGGAGGGCTTGCCGACCATGGCGAGCTGAGCTCGAGTCCAAGACAGGGATGGGCGTGGCCGGGGGGAAGGAAGTGAGGGGAAAGCGAAGGACAGGACCGCGGGCTCCCGGAGAGACTGACCAGGGGGGCAGCCCTGGCTGGGGACGCCTGCCACCTCCTTCCGTCTGGGGCAGCCTGATCGACCTGGACCACCGCTGGGGCGGAAGCGGCCGTTATAGCTGAGGGAGCGAAGGTCGACTCTGGGGAGTAGGAGGGCGACTGTCTCACCTGGCAGTGGTGTGCTGGCCTTGCCGAGGAGGGGACCGCGGTCGGAGAGGCCATAGTGGGGGGCATGCCGAGAATGGAGGGGAGGGAGGACCGAGGGGGCCGACGCCGGAGCAAGCGCCTCCTACGACTGCGGGACAGGGGGGTGGTCCAGAGTGGACCGGACGCCGAGGGCGTCCGAGGAGGACGGCTTGGACGAGGAAAGGAGGTGGCGCGGAGGCATCGGAGGGGGGGAGGGGAGAGAGGGGCGGCGGAAGAGGGTGGCGTCATCAGCCGGCGCTGGCCGGGATGAGGAGGGCATGGCGGTGGGAGATTAAGTGGGTGGGGAGCTCATGATCAGTAGAGAATATATATATATATATATATATATATATATATATATATATATATATATATATATATACACACACACAAACATATATATATATATATATATATATATATATATATATAAAATATATATATATATATACACACACACAAACATATATATATATATATATATATATATATATATATCTATCTAACTTACTTGTGAAAAGAGGTTTGTGTCGACAAGGGACTGTTGTGAGGGTTCAAAACTGAGAATAATAGCTAAGTACTTAACTATGAGACTATATCATATTTATATACATTTATACATATATCTAATTAAAAATACCATATATATACATAGGTATACACACACACACACACACACACACACATATATATATATATACATACATATATATATATATTTATTTTTTTATGTATATATATATATATATATATATATATATATATATATATATATATATATATATATATATATATATATATATACATAGGTATACGCACACACACACACACACATTTATATATATATATATATATATACATAAAAATATATATATATATATATATATATATACATAAAGGAAATTGGTTACTCGAAAGGAAATGAAACTCGAAACTGAGGTTATGGATCTCGGATAACCCACCAACAATACACATTTACACATATAGCTATATATA
Source organism: Iris pallida (assembly GCA_029216955.1). Classification (NCBI taxonomy): domain Eukaryota; kingdom Viridiplantae; phylum Streptophyta; class Magnoliopsida; order Asparagales; family Iridaceae; genus Iris; species Iris pallida. The sequence continues at coordinate 20,267,589 of JANAVB010036019.1, forward strand.
CATGAAAAATATGATCGCTTTCCACAAGTCCAGAATATCATATACGAGTCATAAACCCATAAATCGTTGGTTAAAAGTCAAGAAATCGAATATTTATACATTCGATTCAATTTTGATTGTCGAAAACTCCCAAAATTCACATAACGACCCAAAACGCACAATACACCAATAGAACCCGCAAAACTTGGCAAATATGATTATCTCGATATGTGGGACGTGCTCGGGTACTCACAGAGTCGAAATCGTGTCCGTATCATGTCCACAGAGTGAGTATCGAAAAATCCGATACGCGTGTCAAGTGAATCGGTACGAGTTCGATTTCTCGCTCGATTCTGAACCATTTTTTGTGAAACTTCGCGTACACCTAGGCTAACACGTCCCCGACCTACTGGCCAAGATATCGTGTGGCCAGGTGTCATGTCCGACACGCACGAAGCCCGTGTCCATGTGCGGCCTATGCGCGTGTGAACAGAACAGTGCACATCGTCGTGCACGCGGGACGGCGAGTCTAGGGACTCATGTGTCCCACCACACGTGTCGTAGTCGTGTCCTAGGATAGGCTAGGTATAGGGCTATATGTAGGACACACCGGATTGAGTCCACGTGTCGGCAAGTGGGTCGTGTCAGCGGCGGTTGTGCGCGCCCGCGCGTGCGTGTGTCGACCCGTGCGGTCACGATCTCTCACTCGATTTGAATCAAGACGACACAAAACTTGGGGGAAGTGTCCACAGACATTGCCCCCACCTACATGCCAAGTGGCACGTAGCCACGTGGCCTGTGCATCGCACAAAAAATATGCGACAACAGGGCACGCGCGCGGCCTGCACGTGTAGCGTATTTGCGTCCTATTTGGACACGGACACGAGACCGATTCGAAGCACAAACTATGGTGTCGTAATCCCTACATCTAGGGATATCCAAATATATAAATAGTTTTGCAAATTATCAAGTTTCAGTCCATTGAGTAATTTTATCGAACACCTACGTTGTAGCTCTGATACGTGTCCGATACGCACATCGAATGGACACGAAATCGAACGAAACTAATCCTACAAGTCAAGGGTTCCTAGATGCATGCTGAAATGAAGAAAAATCAGAACAAACAATAGTAGAACAAGATTTACCTATTAAGAGTTGGAATCTCAATAAAAGGGAATCCTCGAGCGCTTTGACGACCAGTTTATCCCGAGCAAACGTCTCTAAATCCTTGCTAGCAATGCTCCAGCAAGTTCTCCTCCTCCCCATGGTTGCAATGCAAATCATTTGAGGTGAATCGGATGCCGGATGAAAAAGTTAGGGTTTTTGGAGAAGAGAGAAACTAGGGTTTGCACTTGTGACGGCTACAAACTAAAGCACAATGATATGAAGGGGGGCTACTGTGGCTGGCCAAGGGTGCTTGGTTAGGGTTAGGGTTTGCTCATGGTCCAATTGCACTCCTCAAGTTGTTAAAAGGCTCATGTCAAAAAGGCTAAAAAGGCTTTATGGAAAATAGCTTATAAATGATTTAATAGCTTCCTAATTTGGACATTGGCCCCTAAAATAAAATCTAAAAGGCCAAGGACAATTCTAAATACTTGGTTAGTCTTCTACTCATGATTGACTAAGGTTAGACCACTTTCTACAACTCAAAACACCAATCACAGCTACAAAAGCAATCACTCTAATTAATAAATTAATAAAAATTTCAAATAAAAACATAACGACTAAAATACCCATAAAATTAAAAAGTGAGTGTGACAAATCTACCCTCCTTAAAATAATTTCATCCTCGAAATTAATGACATAACTGAATAGATGAGAAGGATAGAAAAATCATACGTTAAGACTGAAAAAGATAAGGGTATTGCTCGCGCATCTCATCCTCCCTCTCCCAGGTAGACTCACCTGGGGAGTGATGCCTCCATGCGATACGAACCAAGGGTATCGTCTGGTTCCTCAGCACCTTCTTCCGTCGATCCAAAATCTTCACCGACTGTTCTGGATAACTAAGAGTAGGGCCCACCTCGATCTCGGAATGATCCAGTGCATGGTTGGGATCCACCACATACCGTCTCAACTGCGATACGTGAAATATGTTGTGGACTCCCTCTAATGCAGGGGGCAAGTCCAGTCTGTATGACACGTCATCGACTCTTCCGCTGATAACGAAAGGTCCGATGAAACGCGGACTAAGCTTTCCACCTCCACCAAAGCGAATAGTACCACATGTCGGAGATACCCTCAGGAACACCAGATCACCAACCTAGCACAAACATGGTCTCAAATTAACTATAACAATCACATGATAAAACAAAAATCACAAAGCAAACATGATCCTAATCCTAAGTCTAAGTTGTACCTCAAACATCAAATGTCTTCGGTGGCTATCAGCCTAATGTCGATGTCTGTCCTGCGCCACGTGAATTCGAACTCTGATGAGCTTTACCTTCTCGGATGCGTCAACAACCATCTCAGGTCCCAATAAAGCTCGCTTTCCAACGTCATCTCAAGACAAGGGTGTACGACATCTACGCCCGTACAGTACCTCGAATGGTGACATTCCAATGCTGGCCTGGAAACTGTTGTTGTATGCAAACTCTACTAAGTACAGGTGATCCTCCTAAGATCCTCCAAAATCTAGAACACAAGTCCGTAGCATGTCCTCTAGTGTCTGAATAGTCCTCTCTGACTGTCCATCCGTATAAGGGTGGTATGCAGTACTGAACTTGAGCTGAGTACCCAAACTAGTCGGCAGACTCCACCAGAAATGGAAAGTAAAGCGACTATCCCGATCCGAGACAATGCTCACCGAAACTTTGTGTATCCTGACAATATGCCGCATATACATCTCTGTTAGCTTCTCACTAGACATATCCACTTTAAATGGTAAAAAGTGGACTGATTTGGTCAACCTGTCTACGATGACCCAATTCGCGTCTTTCCCTCCTGGTGTACGCGGTAATCCAGAAACATAGTCCATCGTGATGTGCTCCCACTTCCACTCCAGAATGGGCAATGTCTATAATAGTCCTCCTGGTCTCTGCCTCTCTGCCTTAACCTGCTGACAGACTAAACATCTAGCTACAAAGCGTGCTACCTCCCGCTTCATCCCATACCACCATACATGCTCCTTTAAATCCCTATACATCTTGTTGGCACCTGGATGCCTAGAGTACTGAGAATGATGGGCTTCTTGCATAACCTGCTCCCGAAGGTCTCCACTAGGCACATACAGTCTGGAATCGTGCCTCAATGCGTCATTTTCTGCAAGAATAAACTCATTCATCCACCAATCCTGCTCGAACCTGCTCTCGAATATACCGCAGAGTAACATCGTCGAACTAAGCTGACTTGATCCTCTCTATCAAGTCCAACTGAATCTGAAGGCCCTACATCTGCATCTGAACTTCCGGCACAATCACCTCAATCCCAGGCTCTCCAAATCTGCTAACAAGTGACGATCTATCATCAAACACATAGCTACCGGATACCTACTTAAGGCATCGACAACCACGTTGGCCATACCTAGATGATACTGTAATGAAATAACGAAGTCCTTCATCAACTCCAACCATCTGTGCTGCCTCATGTTGAGATCCTTCTGTGTAAACACATACTTCAAGCTCTTGTGGTCTGTGAAGATCTTCACACGCTCTCCGTATAGATAGTGCTTCCATAAATTAAGAACAAAGATAACTGCCGCCAACTCCAAATCATGGGTAGGGTAGTTCCTCTCTTCCGAACGTAATTGCCTGGATGCATAGGCAATCACCTTCCCATGCTGCTGTAAGACACAACCCAGACCCTTTCCTGAGGCGTTAGGGAAGCGTCACTGTAGATAGTGAACCCGCCTGATCCTGATGGCAATGTCAAAATTGGGGCTGTCGTCAGTCGCTTCAACTCATCAAAAGCAACCTGACATTCCTCTGACCAGATAAACTCTGCATCCTTCCGGGTCAGCCTAGTCAATGGCTCTGTAATCCAAGAGAAATCCTGAACGAACCTCCTGTAGTAGCCTGTCAATCCCAGAAAGCTCCTAATCTCCGTAACTAAACTCAGTGTTATCCATGCCTCAACTGCTCTGTGACTGAGATCCCATCTTCGGTCACAACATGACTTAGGAAATCAACTCGATTCAGGAAGAACCAACACTTCGAGTGCTTGTCGTAAAGCTGCTCCTTTCTGAGAGTCTCCAGAACCACTCTTAAATGCTCCTCATACTCCTCTGGGGTCTTCGAATACACCAAGATATCGTCGATGAACACCACCACAAACTTGTCCAAGTACAGGTGGAATACCTTGTTCATCAGCTTCATGAACACCGCCAGGGCGTTAGTTAACCCAAATGGCATCACCATAAATTCAAACTGGCCATACCGTGTCCTAAATATTGTCTTCGGAATGTCCTCCTTCTTCACCTTCACTTGATGGTAACCTGACCTCAAATCAATTTTGGAGAATACCTTCGCTCTGCTCAAATGATCGAACAGATCATCAATCCTTGACAGCGGGTACTTGTTCTTGATCGTGAGGTTGTTGAGTGCCCTGTAGTCAATACACATCCGTACCGACCCATCCTTATTTGGTACAAAGAGTACTAGTACACCCCATGGTGAAAAACTCGATCGAATGAAGCCTTTGTCCTGTAACTCATCCACATGCTTCTTCAACTCCAAAAGCTTGTTGTTGTTCACTATATAGATGTGCTGAGATATTGGCTCTGTACTGGGCACCAAATCTATAGAGAACTCTACATCTCTGTCCGGAGGTAACCCTGGCAACTCCTCCAGAAATACATCCATAAACTCAGCTATCAATGGATGTGGCACGCTCTGCTCCTCTATTGAAACTCCGCAGAAAACTCCGCGGCTCTACTCCGCCTTCCGACTGGTGAACTCGAAATCTAGCTCTCCTGGCACTCTGAAAAGAACTCTACCACCGCGACAGTTCATACTGGCTTGGTGCCTGCTCAACCAATCCATACAGAGTACAATGTCATAGTTCGGTAATGGCATTACGAGCAGACTCATATCCAGTTTTTGGCCTCCCAAAACTACTCTCCGATCCTTGCAAACATCACGGACGAGGATAATAACACCCCCAGTCATGATCTTATAAGTCCTAGGCAATGGTTCAGAAGAAAGCTGGTGTCTAACATCAAATGATACAGACACAAAACTATGGGAAGCACCCGAATCAAAAAATGCGAATACGGGAAAAGAGTTGATAAGAACAGAACTTGCTATAAGATCACCGACTGTCTCTGCATCCTCGCTAAAATAGCGAAGGCTCGTCCCTACTGACCTCCTCTGGTCTGCTGCTGGTGCTGGATAAACTTCTACTGCTGGGTCGACAATGGTCCCTTCTGCTATCATGTCGGAGCCTTGGCTCCTACTCCCTGAGTTGTACGTCCCGCGGCCATGGGACAATCCCTCAACTGATGCTCTGCTGCACCACAGAGTAGGCACTTACCTAGCCTCTTCCTACACTCATTCCATACATGTCCTGGCTTCTTGCAGAAAGTACAACTGACGGCCTGCTGCTGTCTAGCTGCCAGCTGAAACTGCTTTTGCTGAAAAGGCTTCTGCTGATGCTGCTGCTGCTGATAATGGGGCCTCTTGGCCGGGCCCCCACTGCCGCTGGCTCCATGTGAATCACGACCTCTTTTCGACTTCAGTTCAAGGTTATCCTCCGCTGCTATAGCTCCCAACAAAATCTCCTCAAAAGTATCATTTTTGTTACTCTTGGTCGAGGACTTGACTTCCTTAACCAAGCCCTTCCTGAACCTCCTAGCCTTCGCTGTCTCAGGCCCTCCACAAATCTGCCCATGCAGCAGAACTCTCCGACGTACTCTTCTACTGTCTGTTTCCCTTGAACCAAGTTCTCGAACTGCGTCTCCAAAGTGCCAAGTGCTGTATCGGAGAAGAACTTCTCCTTGAAAAGCTTCTTGAAAGCCTCCCAAGTCCGCCCCTCTGTAGCAACCCTGGGGTCGGTCTGGTACCAAGTGCGGGCAAGGTCCTGTAACTGGCTGCCTGTTGCTTCTATTTGAAGCCTAGCTGGTATCTTCGCGAGATGAAAGATCTCCTCTATATGCTCGATCCAGTAGTCGACATATAGGATACCCTCGGTACCCTTGAAGTCTCGTGGCCTTATCTTCTGGAAGTCCTGAATGGCCGGAGTCCTCGGCTGGTATGGCTGTATCTGTCCTTCCTGTGGTTGGGCAGCCACCTTCTCTACTGCCACCATGGCTAGCTGATGGGCATTGTCAATGCCCTGCCTTATACCTTCCGTCTGGCGCCGCTGAGTCTCCATCATCTGCTGCATAAAGGCAAAGAACTATGCCATATCAAGTGTCCCCTGATAAGGTGGTGGTAGCATCCCCTGAACTTCGGGGGTAGTCCTCGATCGGAACCGGTGGAGGAGCACCCCCAAAAGCTGCAGATGGTCCCACCTGAGTTGGAACAAGAGGTACTGTGGTCCAAGGGTCCTGCTGAGTCGGACGAGAAGTGGCAGACCTCTCAGCGGTATTTCTTAGGCCAGAGCATTGCGATCGTGTCTCCACCATCCTGAAGATAGAACAAACAAAGAATCAATTACTGAGAAAGAAGCGATAAAATCAAAAGATGACAGTTAGTTTTCAAAAGAAGACAATTAGCAGCAAGAATTAGATAAGCGTTTTCCTAATGTGATTGAGTACCTTAACTTATATCCTATATCCTACTACAGGCTATAATGATACTCTAGTTCGAGTACCACTACAAAATCATACTAGTTACGACTGGAGGACCTGCATGGGCCACCACTAAAAATGTGTCACGACCCGCACCCAGTGTAAGGGCACAAGAAGTGGGTACGTCCAGCTTACGTCGCAGTGTAGACGGTAGAACACTGTCCTAGGTCCAACATCTAATACAATCTAGACTATGCTCCGAATGGAGAACAACATAATAAGTAATCTCAATTACAAACTAAGATGGAAAAGATGATAAGATAATCTCAACAGTAAGAGAGAGACACAAATATAAATAATAAGTCTCGATACAAAACTACATAAATAATATCTCAATACAATCACAAATGTCTCATAAAGTTAGATAATAAAAAAAATCTTGACTAAGCTAATGGCAAGTCCTTAGCGACTACTGGATCCTGCTGAGGATCCAGGTCACCTATGTCAACTAGGCCTGCTCCATAGTAAGTAACGCAGCAATCCTCATCATCTGTAATATTTTCAACGGTCCAGTCAGGATAGGAACGAATACATATCTCTCACACAGATCATAACATGAAAGGAAATATGAAACAAGCTATAGAATAATATACATGAACTGTTGTAAAGAAATGAGACTGTAAAGAGAACATGCTATATGGAAATAGATATACATGATATAATAAGAGAACTAAACTAACTACATGATGTAAAGCACGATCTGGTTATGTAAACTGGCTTAGGTTATACATGACTTAAATCTAGCTTTGAGTTGCACATGATAAGGGTGTAGATCACATAACCAAATAAATACTCCCCATGCCCCAATCAACACAAGGATCTGTCCAGGTTATGTTATTGCACATGAAAGTAGTGTGTCACATGGATAGCTAGTCCACATGAACACTGGATTATACATGAAGGCTCACATGATCATGAATGTCACATAAGTATACATGAATAAATATGAATACAAAGAGTAGACGATGCACATGATAAAGTACATGAGCATAATATATCCGATGTATCCGAGGGAATAACATTGCATGAAGTGATCCATATAGTACTAATCCGTGATAACATCGTGACAGCAACAAGTAAACTAGTCTATAACAAGCAAATATGTCCAAGCAAGAATGAAACGGTCAGAGAATGTACTCGCCTAGCAATCCAAGCTGCTGATGAGGAAGTGTAACTGAACTGGAGTGATGTAATCCTATTTAAAATAAACATAAGTCACAACATGGTCCACAATATCATAAGAAATGTCTATAATGCACTTCCACATGCTTCTAGGTCCTTCTAGGTCAAAGTCAACCTTGGTCAACTCTGGTCAAACCTGGTCAACTATAAGTCAACAAGTCCGTTTACTAATTTTTAGGTCAAGCACAAGTTTACAAGTCATTATAAGTTCGTTTAAGTTGATTTGGATCAAGCTTGACCCAAAGTTGACTTTTGTCAACTTGGTCAATTTACCAGCCAACTCGACTAATCTAGGCTCATTGGGCCAATCCTAATTTGTCCCAATACTCCCTAGGTTACATCCACAAGCAAATACTTACATATAGATATATTTCATTCATTCAAAGTAATATATATATATATATATATATATATATATATATATATATATATATATATATTATATATATATATATATATATATATATATATATATATATATATATATATATTTTATATATATATATATATATATATATATATATATATATATATATATATATATATATATATATATATATATATATATTTACATATAGATATATTTCATTCATTCAAAGTAATATATATATATATAATATATATATATAATATATATATATATATATATATATATATATATATATATATATATATATATATATATAAAGAATATATATATATATATATATATATATATATATATATATATATATATATTTACATATAGATATATTTCATTCATTCAAAGTAATATATATATATATAATATATATATATAATATATATATATATATATATATATATATATATATATATATATATATATATATATATATATATATATATATATATATATATATACAAACACATATATATATATATATAACTTACTTGTGAAAAGAGGTTTGTGTCGACAAGGGACTGTTGTGAGGGTCCAAAACTGAGAATAATAGCTAAGTACTTAACTATGAGACTATATCATATTTATATACATTTATATACATTTATATATATATATATATATATATATATATATATATATATATATATATATATATATATATACATATATATATATATATATATATATATATATAAATATATATATATATTTAAAAATAATATATATATATATACATAGGTATACACACACACACACACACACACACACACACACACACACACACACATATATATATATATATATATATATATATATATATATATATATATATATATAAAGGAAATTGGTTACTCGAAAGGAAATGAAACTCGAAACTGAGGTTACGGATCTCGGCTAACCCACCAACGATACACATTTACACATATAGCTATATATATATATATATATATATATATATATATATATTAAAAACATATATATATATATATATATATATTAAAAACATATATATATGTTTTTAATATATATATATATATATATATATATAAGATAAAAAATATATATATATATATATATATATATAAGATAAATAGGACATAAATCTAATGATCGCTTCCCGCAAGTCCAGAATTATACGAGTCATAAACCCATAAATCGAATATTCATACATTCGATTCAATTTCGAATGTCAAAAAAACCCAAAATCCACATAACGACCCAAAACGCACAATACACCACTAGAACCCGCGAAACTTGGAAAATACGATGGTCACGATATGTGGGATGTGCTCATGTACTCACAGAGTCGAAACCGTGACAGTATCGTGTCCACAGAGTGAATATCGGAAAACCCGATACGCGTGTCAAATCTAATGATCGCTTCCCGCAAGTCCATAATTATACGAGTCATAAACCCATAAATCGAATATTCATACATTCGATTCAATTTCGAATGTCAAAAAAACCCAAAATCCACATAACGACCCAAAACGCACAATACACCACTAGAACCCGCGAAACTTGGAAAATACGATGGTCACGATATGTGGGATGTGCTCATGTACTCACAGAGTCGAAACCGTGACAGTATCGTGTCCACAGAGTGAATATCGGAAAACCCGATACGCGTGTCAAATGAATCGGTGCGAGTTTGATTTCTCGCTCGATTTCGAACCGTTTCTCATGAAACTTTGCGTACACCTATGCTAACATGTCCCCGACCTACTGGTCGAGTTAGTTTGTGGCCAGGTGTCGTGTCCGATGCGTACGAATCCTGTGTCCATGTGCGGCCTGTGCGCATGTGCACAAAACAGTGCACATCGTCGTGCACGCGGGACGGCGAGTCTAGGGACTCGTGTGTCCTACCACATGTGTTGTGGTCGTGTCCTAGGATAGGCTAGGTATAAGGCTACATTTAGGACACATCAGATCGAGTCCACGTGTCCACATGTGTCGGCACGAGGGCCGTGTCAGCGACGGCTGTGCGCGTGCGCGTGCGTCTGTTGACCCGTGCGGTCGTGATCTCTCACTCGATTCGAATTGAGACGACACAAAACTTGGGGGATGTGTCCACAGATGTTGCCCCAACCTACACGGCAAGTGTCACGCAGCCACGTAGCCTGTGCATCGCACAAACAACACGCGGCAGCAGGGCACGCGCGTGGCCTGCACGTACAGCGTGTTCGTGTCCTGTTTGGACACGGAAATGATCTCGATTTGAAGCACAAACTACGGTATCATAATCCCTACATCTAGGGCTATCCAAATATATAAATAGTTTCATAAATTATCAAGTTTCAATCCATTGAGTAATTTTATCGAACACCTACGTTATAGCTCCGATACGTGTCTGATACGCACATCGAACGGACACATAATCGAACGAAACTAATCCTATAGGTCGAGGGTACCTAGATCCATCCTCTAATGAAGAAAAATTAGAACAAGCAATAGTAGAACGAGATTTACCTATTGAGAGTTAGAATCTCAATAAAAGGGAATCCTCGAACGATTTGACGCCCAGTTTCTCCCGAGCAAATGTCTCCAAATCCTTGCTAGCAATGCTCCAGCAAGTTCTCCTCCTTCCCACGGTTTCAATGCAATTCATTTAAGGAGAATCAGATGCCGGATGAGAAAGTTAGGGTTTTTGAAGAAGAGAGAAACTAGGGTTTGCACTTGTGATGGCTACAAACCAAAGCATAATGATATGAAGGGGGGCTGTTGTGGCCGACCAAGGGGGATTGGTTAGTTTTAGGGTTTGCTCATGGGCCAATTGCACTCCTCAAGTTGCTAAAAGTCCCATGTCAAAAAGGCTAAAAAGGCTTTATGGAAAATAGCTTTAAAATGATTTAATAGCTTCCTAATTTGGACATTGGCTCTAAAATAAAATCTAAAAGGCCAAGGATAATTCTAAATGCATGGTTAGTCTTCTACTCATGATTGACTAAGGTTAGACCACTTTCTATAACTCAAAACACCAATAACAACTACAAAAGCAATCACTCTAATTAATAAATTAATAAAAATTTCAAATAAAAACATAATGACTAAAATACCCTTAAAAATTGAAAAGTGAGTGTGATAGCCTCCTTGACTGGGGAAGGATGAACGTCGTCTGCTGGTCGAGGATGAGGAGGGTATACTGTTGTCACGTCTACTTCCTCAGACGAGGAGGCACCTGCCTCAACCGCAACTTCGGGGTCCTGTGCAAAGGACAAACGCAATGGTAAGAAAGCTTATAACGGTTTGACCAAAACGGCTATGGAGTCTAGGAAGGGATCTACCTCCCGAATGGTAACGGCCCGCGATGCCATTCCACCTCCTCCGGTCTGCCGGGAAGATCTTCTGGGAGGAGGTGAGCCAACACCCGCGTCCTTAGCTCGCCTTGGGGCGACGGTCTTTTTTTTCCTCTTAAAAGTTAGCTCCTGGGCCGGTTCCGTTGACGCTTTCCTCTTCTGAGGAGGATCAGGGAGAGCTAAATCGTCTTCGATACCACCTTGAAGGATTTGTCGGCTCTCTAAGAGCAGCTCCCTGTCGTGGCGCTGTGGCCGACTTAACGACTGGAGCGGCACTCTCCATTTTACTGCCCTTTGGCGTCTTTCGGGCTCGCTTCGCAGGAGTGGGGCCAAACCTGGTCCCCAATATTAAACTTTTTTACGATCATATCGGGGATGAAAAGTATTGATCTGAGTATAAAATTTGGCAGCAGCATAAAGCAGGTGGGTCTCGGGCTTATCTTCGGGCAGGGTAAAAATTGCTCCCGTGCATCCGGTATTATAATAAATCCATGCACGTACCCCGTCGATTAAGCTTCCTATTGACTCCAAATACGGGCTGGGATTGCCCAAAAGAAGCTGACTGTACCCAAATTGTCATATGAAATGGCTTGGTAAATAAGGCTCTAGATAGGTGTGATTCCTATTTTTGAGCACTAGATATGAAGGCCTAATAGACTGAAGCCAATGGAATGCCCCAGCAGTCAGGCTAGTCGTATGGGCTCCCTCGTCTACTAAAGTATCTCCCGCATTAGCACTGCCGGACGGAGGGGATACCCTGAAGAACTCATAATTCTGAAGAAAGCCTAAAGCCCTTCTGTAAGTGGGTACACCAGTGACGGCCCAGTCTGCGTCACGAAACCTGTGAAAAAAGACATCTCCCGTCGAAGAGTCCGCCACCGTCCCAGCATTCATCAACTTAGGACAGTGCGGCATCAGCCATCCCATTAAGAAATGATAGGGGAGTTCTGTCCGGGCGAAGTCTGCTCTACCGTCAGGGGTCACCGTGTTCCCAATAAAATCTTGCAGGCCCCATCGAATGGCGCAGACCATTGCAGGTAGCAGGGCGAGCCGGTATCCAAAAACCAGTTTTACAGCTGGAAGTATCATGCTTCGGCTCATCATTTCAATAGACTCTGAACCACCAGGGACTACACAATTGCGGATCCAGATCATCAGAAAAGCCGCCAGCACGGCTTTCTCCGACAGCTTAAACTCAGTTTGCCGGAAGTAGTGGCCGATCGAAAATTTTCCTTCAGGATCATCACTTTCCTCAGCATCCGCTGTGTCATAATCTGTCATCAAGTCCTCTATCTTAGACTTTGTCAGGGGCTTACAAATCGTAAAGGAGGCCGGATCCTCTCCTTCTCCTTGAACAAAGATATAGCTCGTCTGGGCTCTCGTATGAGGATTGGCCCTCTCAGTCCTTCCTTTCTTATTGATCCTGTAATAGATGAGGAAGTGGCAGAATAATTCCTTGTATACGTCCATCATCTCGGAGTTTTCCTTCTCCAGGTCTCGAAGTTCTTCGTCACAAGGTACATATTCTTTATACGGCTCTGTGCCCCAAGGAAGCTTCGATACTTCCTACATCTCATGGAGAGCCAAGCCCATCTCCTCGCCCGAAGTGAAGAAAGTACCGGTGTGAGGGTTGCACAACTCCGCCAAAGAAACGAACATGGACCAATTCGTCTTTAGGCCATATTGAGTGGCTCTGACGGCATAAAAAAGGCCGGTAGCCTTTAGGGTGGCTTCATAAGTAGAAAGCACCTATTCAGTAAAGTTACCCCAAAATGAAATAGGGTACCTCCAACCTTTCATCTGCATCTTTCCTGCGGGATATGAAACACTCTTCGACATCATCATATTACAAAGTGTGTCGGCAGCATAAGGATGAAGGTCAATCGGGATGTCGTTTATTATGGCACCGGGCTGCAGCCCCCTCGTGGAGTAAGATGTAGAGCCCTTGACACACTTAAAAGTGTCCCTCTTCCGATCACTAGAGCTGAACTGTATCTTTCCAGAGACAACCCCAGGAAGTTCAGGGGTTAGGTCACATTTCATCTATCGCCGCACGGCTAGATCAGTGAAGGCCGACAGAAGATACTAGCGATCCATCAACGGCAACCATATCCTTTGATTGTTTAGCCTGACCACCAGAGGGTTTTTCATACGTATCGTCTCGCCATCTTCAAACCCTAAGCTGTCACCAAACAAAAAGTATGGCTTCTTAAAGCTCCGTGCCCCTCCAAGCAAGAGCTTCTCATCGTTTATCATCTGCTTCAGGAAAGTCTTATCTTGTTCGAGTATAGCGATCGTTCGTACCGAAGGCTGGTCATGGCTGATATTGGCATGAACATTTCTAATCATGTTAGTTATGAGGCTTGTACCGAGAGCAGAGCTGAAAGGGATTCCACCAAGCTCCGGAACGACCATGTCAACTGCAAAGACAGAAGAAGAAAGTCAGACTTCGAATCTGCAGAGAAAAAAACTAAGTGCTGGAGAAATTCTATGCGCCCAAAGGGTTATGCGCCCAAACTGTCTATGGGTGCATAAAGTGGGTGCATGACATTCAACAAGCATATAGGCATATAACAGTTCAGGCACATAACAACGCTCAGGCATGGAAGCATTCTGCGTAGGCGTATAACACACAACAGCGTGTGGGCGCATAACACACGACAGTATGTGGGCACATGCTTCTGTGGGCACATATGAATGCTCACAGAAGCGTGTTGCTTTGGGCTCATATCAATGGTTATGCACCCAAGCAGAGAAGAGTCTGAGCGTCACAAATTATTGCTCAAGACTTTATTTTTGAAGCATAGCCTCACCCAGAATCGGGTCTTGGACTAGCGGGGACGTTGTCGAAGGAGGAGAACCGCTCGGTGCAGCCTCCTTGCCCTTCGCGGATCTCTTGGCAGCCTTGGGAGACATGATTCGCGTAGAGAGAAGATGAAGGGTCTCTTAAAATTTTTTGAGGAAAAGAGAAGAATAAATTTTCTCTCTCCTCAAGGCTTCTTTATAGGCATGGAGGCAAGGCTATGCGCCCACATAGATTATGCGCCCACATAGACTACGCGCCTACTATAGCCTATGTGCCCATACGGAGACTTGGTCTTTTACATATGATGCGGCTACTACTTGCTGATGTGGACAATACACGAAGGTTGGACCTCTTCAAATTCTGATCCGATGAATTTGTCAGTTCAGATTTTCGAGGAAGATCTCAATAGCCATATTTTTGACAGCCTGGCAAAATTTTATGCGCCCAAAGAAGGAGTTTGCTATGCGCCCATACAGTCTCCCGTGCTTCTTTCAAAGTGTTTCGAACTCGTTCGAGTATCAAAAACTTTGAAGGGGGTCTTATAGAAGCTTGAAAATTTCAGCATCTCAAGTCAGAAAGTATCCATACGCCCAAATCAAGAAGCATCTATACACCCAAGCCAGAAATGAGCTATGTGCCCAAGTTAGAGATTAATATGTGCCCAAGTCAGAGATTGTTATGCGCCCATGCTAGAGAGTGGCTGACACTCACAGAGCAAAGCCTATGCGCCCATCCCCATGTGCCTGTAACACCCAGTTTTTCAGAAGAGGGTAATTTTAAAATTTTGTAATTATAATTATTATTTATTGATAATTATTTCATATTATGATTTTTGGTGATTTTTAATTAATTTTAATCTATTTAAAATCATGACTTGTGATTTTGGTGTCTAGCTAGTGTAACCATAGAGACAGTTTGACCTAGAGCCTAGTCATGAGATTAGGGTGTTTTATTTATCATTTTAGCCTAGAGGGTATTTTTGTCACTTTTGAATTATTAGATTTTAATATATTTTATTAGGAATTTAAATGATTTATTGTGAATGGTTTGATTTAAATATTATTTTAACTAATTTTCATGTGGTCTAGATTAACCTAACCTAGATTAGACCTAGTTAGTCATGGTTAGACTAAGTTAGATTGAGATTGGTCATGGTTAGTCATGGCTAGTCATGATTTGTGATTTGATTAGTTATTAGTCATATCGATTAGTTTAGACTAGTGATAGGCTACCGAGGTTTCATCTAGCCATTGAATTGTCTAGAATGATGGAGAACCCTTGGATCAACCCTAGCCCTAGATTTTAGGGCAGCCATCTTGGGATTTCCCCCTATTTAATCCCTCCCAAAAATTATTGCCTCCTTGTTCATTCTCCCTCTCTTCAAGAACAAGGTGAGCTCAACTTCATTTCTCCATAACTTCTCCATTCCTTATTGTTTTTCAACCAAACTTCTTGCATTGTGACCTAACCACCACCCTCTTGCTGTCCATGGAGGTAGAGTACTGATTTAAGGATCATATTGTGCTCGAGCTACAGTAGCAAGGGACTGTACTTTGACAGTTTTTGGAGCTTGAGACACCCATTGGTAAATCCCTCTTTCTCCATTTAAACTACTGATTTATCATCATGGATACCTAGTCCTAGGTCCCCTCTAGCCTCGGGTAGTAGCTGACCCTAACTTGTGTCGGATACGTGTCCGTATCAGACACGTATCAATAGGACTACCTAGGTGTTCGACCTAATGCCTCAATAGGTTTTCCCTTACTATTTTCTGATTGTGTTTGAATAGATATTTGAGTTTTTATGCCACTTACACGTTTCTAATGTTCTGAACGTGTCTCGTGTCGTGTCGGGGTCGTACTGGACCTGTGGACACGCCCCCGCGCGTACTCAGTTGGCTCTCCTGCTACTCGGGTGCCACAGTTCACTGTACACGCCACGAGGACGCGGGAAACTCGACACATGGGTCGGGGCCGATACTGACACGAGGCTCGCAAAGTTTCGTGAGTCCTTGTGTTGTGTCGGATACGCTATTAAGAGTACACTGGTTGTGCACTGTGCGTGTATCAGTGCATTGTTTGTTTTCTGTTTTCATTTCAGTTTAAATAAATTAAATAGTGAATTTAATTGTCAATTTGATCCTAATAATGTTATAAGACCTATGATAAATTAATTTACATGTTTAGTTGGGTTATCAATGAGGTTATGGATTCGAAATTGTTAAGGTTGTATTTGGACTGATACACAGTCCTGGGACTGAATCCTAAATCTAATTCCCTGTTTAAACTAAAATTGATGATAATTTGCCATGATTAAATTTATCACACATGATTAGTTATGTTTAAATGTTGGGTTGTGTTTGATGTTAAGAATTTGGATTTCGAATTGGTGAATGGGGAAGTTCATGTTTTCAAATGTTTAACTGAGAATGAAGGAATGGGCTAAACTGAGTTTGGTGAACTGGTTAAACTGTTCTTTTGAACTAATTTAAATGTTTTTTTTCAAGGTATATAAACTGAGTTTGTATGGCACTGTTATCATACATGTGAACCTGTGTATGTAACTGAGATGGGTTAAAAAACTGTGAATTCCTCACTGATTGCCTGTGAATCTGAGAACACAGTTCACATACACACATTAGTTTAAATCCTATGCTACATTGAGTTGGGCTCCTTCATATATATATTCTGAAAACTACATCTGAAGTTGTCCCCTGTTTTTCCTATATTCCACACATAATTCATATTAATATGACATGGCTAATTGGCTCATATACATGTGTGTTAAACTATGGTAATGATGATTGATGGCTGGTCTTAAGTTTTTAGTTTCGATTTTTATTTTTGAAGTGTTGGACTGAACATTGCACTGTCAACTAGAAATTGATTTCCTAATTTTCCTGTCACATGTTCAGTCAATCCCTGCACACTGTTATACACTGCCCACATTCCCTAATACACATTGATATATGTCCTACACATATAGAATCTGGGAATTACTATTTTATGAGAATAATGGACTGATATGTGAATCTAAAATTGTATGTGGAAGTTCATATTGAATTGGTCTGAAAATGGGGTTCATTGAATTCGAACATAGAGAACTGAAATAGGACTCTAGATAACCTGAACATTCCTTTAAACTGATTTGATTCACTGATTTTTGCCTTCCCTATTTACACGAGATTCCTTATTTCATTAACTGAAATTTGTTCAAAAACCTGAGCATGTACATTGTTAAGCTGGTTTGAGTTTTATTTGAACTAAGATTGAATTGAATGATCATCAATGAGAAATTCGAAACTGTTAGTTGGCTTAGGATTGTTCTTGACTGCACACTACATTGGTTGATTCATTTACCTTGACTGATACACTGTTTTCCTAAATTCCTGCTAACACTTTCCTGTACACACACGTATTCCCTATTTTCTGGACACAGGTACACTGATTTTGATAGATTAACATGTTTAGTTTGTTGAAATATTGGGTTGTGTTGGCTGTTAAGTTTTTCTATGTCTTAAAACCAAGTTGTATGGACTGTTAAGCTGATTTTTGATTTCCTATTTTACTCGATATGGCTGATAGCTAATACATTATTTTGCTAAAAACTGGAAATTGATATCCTGAGTTAGTTTTCCAGATTTTTCTAGTGTAGTGCACTGTTTTTCCTGAACTGTCCTCTGAACATGCCACTGTACACTGTATAGTTCCCAACCTGAGCATGAATTGTTAAAACTGAGAAATTAAGGCTTGACTGTTTTGAACTGATGTTCGATTTCCCTTCCATTTCATTGCAATGGTTGTTCCTTTACCTGAACTGTTCTTTTTCCTTTTTGCCTTTGTGTGTTGTTCCCATTTACTGAGTTCTAAGTGTCTCCACAGATTATTACATTGAGCACTCCCTATTTTACTCACTGAAATCTGAATTTGTATGGGCTGTTAAAACTAATTTCTGGGGGTTTTGTTTGAACTGTGAATGAGTGTTTGGCTGGAAACTGGGTTATAGGTTTCTTCACTGTTTTGTTCACACATTATGTACACACCCTTGCCACTGTTTTCCCATTCACTGTATCACCCTCACATCACTCTCACTAATTGACACAAGCTTTCACCCTTGAACACTTTATAGCTCACACCCTCTCATGACACACACACACACAAGTCCACATAGCATGTTCACTCTAACACACACCTATTACACAGTCACACACTCACACCCTAACACCATTGCCATGATTCACTCTCTCACTTCACTAGTACACACACACCCATGCACTTGGACATATCTTGTGTCCCCCTCTCTATATACATATTTATATTTGTATGTATTACATATAATGTTGTGTGGTTCACATATGTGGCCTATATGTGATTTTTCTACTTGTTTATATGAATAGTAATATGTATACTATTTAAGTATAGGTATAATCTTGTAGATGTGATTCATGGTTGTATGATTTCCTATATTAGAGTTTATAGTCATATTGTACCTATGTATTGTTTAGATATAGAATTTTATGTGATATTGGCCTGTGTGTCTATTAGACTAGTGGGAGCCTAGTTAGACTTGTTAGACCTATATAGTTGAGTCTAGACTATTTTGACCATAGTTGACCTAGTTTGACTAGTATAGTTGACCAAGAGTTGACTTTGGTCTAGATCGACCTAGAATCACGCAGAATGCATAGTAGGATTTCATTATATCATTTTAGACTTGTTGTGACTTGTGCTGTTCTGATTAGGAGCCAGACACCTCTCTTCGGACAGTACATTTACTTCAGACACTCAGATACAGGGGAGTACATTCTCTGATCATTTCATATCCTGCTTAGAATTATTTCCTGCAGTAGATTACTTTACTTGTACTGTCACGATGGTTACATGGATTGGTACTATATGGATCCTTTCTTGAGATGTTATCCTTAGGGAGCATCGGGTACTCTATGTTCTGTGCGTTTCACTTACATGGCGTATCACTATGCTTCTTGGTTCTTTTGATTACTTGTGACATGTACCCTCATGATCACAGAGTCTCTTGAACCTTACACTGTTGGGTTACCCCCAGAATCCCCATTTATGGGACTACTATGAATCACCTTCGGGGTCTACCATCCTTCGGGGGTTGTTACATAGCATCATATAACATAACCTGGCTGGATCCTTGTGTATTGATTGGGGGTACGGGGGAGTATAAGTGGACATGTGAATAATACACCAGTAGTATCTTCTTTGAATCATTCCGTAGTGTCTTCACAGAATCATCCCAGGCCATCTACATGTTCATATTGTACTCTGACTCACTAGCCACACCTCAATTTATAGTAGATATTTCTATTACAGTTCTCTCTTTGTTTTTTATACTGTACTTCTTTCAGTACTTGTATCTTAATTTACTGCATGATCATATCTTCTAACCTGCTATGAACCGTTGAGATGTACTGTACTCGCTCCTGTCCTGACTGGACCTGTTGAAAATATTACAGAGGACGAGAAGGAGGCCTGGGAGGATGCCTTCCACGGGACAGCTCTAGCTGAGGACATCACCCCACTGCCTAGACTAGTTTAGTTAGGCCTTATCTTATTTTCATGTTGTCTTGAGTCTGTTTAGCTAGATTTTACTTCTGTTCAGAGATGTTGACTTGTATATATTCTTCCTATTTCAGTAGCTGAGATATGTACTCTGGATATTTGCTGGGATATTATCTTAGACTTTTCTATCTTCAGTATTTCCTTGAGTTTTATATCATATCATGTTTCTTCCTCCTTAGTTGTGATTGAGTCCATTTACTGCTTAGTTTTATATTGCTAGATGTATGTTGACCTAGGACAGCGTTCTACCGCCGATACTGTGGCGTAGGCTGGGCGTTGTGACGTTCTCGTACCCTCATAGTGGGTGCGGGTCATGACAAGTTTTTAGTGGTGGCCCATGCAGGTCGAGTTTATGTAGTGGTATTCAAACTAAAGTATCACTACAGCCTGCAGTAGGATTAGGATACATATTTTGAAGGTACTCGATCACAGTTAGGATTCCTTGAAAGATTCCTGGGACGACCCTTGAGAATCTTATTTAACTTCAATTTGAATCGTTTTCCTTGTTTTGTTGCTCTCACTCCTTGATTATTGAATTTAATTTTGTTGGATCGTTGTTGATTTGATTTTTCTATCGATATAAATTTTTATGGCCTGAGTTATGATATTTTTCTGATAACATATGCCGACGGAAATACAGGGATGGTAAAACGTCTACTTGGTTATGGGACCTAGAGTTTATCGCAGCTATATTAGCTGGCGTGGCGGAAACATAGAGACCTGACTTCGGATGTACGTATCTTGGTTATGAGATTTGGAATTCCTCACAGCTATACTAGTCGGCATAGCGAGAATTCTAGACGACATGATTATAGAGGTGCATGCCCCTATTATGGACTCTACCGTTTATCGCAGCCTTGCTTACTAGTGTGGCGAGGACTCTGAGTATCATGATTTTTGGACAGACGCATGTGATTATCAGATTGTATCTTGGAAAGGTTCTTAAATATATCGTCTCTATCCTCATTCCAGTTATTATAAATTGTTTCCATCATTAAATAATTTAGGAGTAGAGATCTTTTAGCTTTATAGAGCTTATGCATATGTAGTTCTTTCTTAGTGTGTTAATTTGATGACTTGTGATTAGGCCCTTGTCTTAGGAATGATAGTATAGCCTGGCTTTAAATAGTGATTCTTGTAGCTAGTTCTCCTTTGTTGATATTTACTGGTTTTTCAGCCTTGATGATTGATTTATTTTTATTTCCCTTTCTTTTCTTTCAGTATGGCACCCATGACCCGAGCCCGTCGCCTGAGAGCAGCTGCAGCTACTGAGAGTGTGCCTCCACCTCCTACTGTTCAGGAGGTAGTTATCCCTCTATCCAATCAGGGGGTGGTGGCACCTCCTGCCATTGAGGAGATAGTGGTAGCCTCGCTAGAGAGTCTTCCTTCACTCCTGTCGTTCAAGAGAGAGTTGCAGATTTGCCTGAGACCGAGAGCCCTTCCCTACCCTCTGTACTCCATACTGTACCACCCGGAGGTTTGCTACTTGACGCAGCCCAGGTGTTTGTATTTTTTCAAAAAAGGTTGATGGAGTCACAGAGAGTTCATGAGGAGGCCATAAGGGAGAAAATCCAGAGGTTGCTACGTCAGAGGGACTCTGTGCTTCTAGGAGGAGAGCCTAGCTCCAAGAGGGCGAGGAGCAGTACCCAGTCCTACCCAGAGTTTGAGGAGTACCCATTTATCCAGCCGATATCATCATACCCAGCCCAGTCTCCTGTCCAGCAGAGGCCAGCTGAGCCAGAGCCTATCTGTGCCTACTGCAAGAAGTCTGGACACAAGTGGAGCAACTGTAGAAAGAGACTAGGATTGTGCCTAATCTGTGGGTCAGCTGCATACTGGATGCAGCACTGCCCTGATAGATCTGTCCCAACCAGGGCCCTGCTTCCAGGAGGGAGTTCTGGTTCTCAGACCTAGCTGGAGGTGAGTTTTGACCTAACCTTAGTTTTTCTTTTGAGAATTTTGATGCATCCCTTGCTTGTATGTTTTGATACCTTGTGATTGCCTAGTACTGTAGCATGGTTGGTATAACTAGATGAGACCCAGGACTGATATTGTATGCCATGACCCCATAGGTTATACTTTTCAACTGTATGATTTAAGAAAGATTTCTGAGACTTTGATTGTTGGGGGCTTAACCTAGAAGGGGTGCGACCATCTTAATTTCGAGGACGAAATTTTTATAAGGTGGGTAGGATTGTAACACCCAGTTTTCCAGAAGAGGGTAATTTTGAAATTTTGTAATCATAATTATTATTTATTGATAATTATTTTATACTATGATTTTTGGTGATTTTTAATTAATTTTAATCTATTTAAAATCATGACTTGTGATTTTAGTGTCTAGCTAGTGTAACCATAGAGACAGTTTGACCAAGAGCCTAGCCATGAGATTAGGGTGTTTCATTTATCATTTTAGCCTAGAGGTTATTTTTGTCACTTTTGAATTATTAGATTTTAATATATTTTATTAGGAATTTAAATGATTTATTGTGAATGGTTTGATTTAAATATTATTTTAACTAATTTTCATGTGGTCTAGATTAACCTAACCTAGATTAGTCCTAGTTAGTCATGGTTAGACTAAGTTAGATTGAGATTGGTCATGGTTAGTCATGGCTAGTCATGATTTGTGATTTGATTAGTTATTAGTCATATTGATTAGTTTAGACTAGTGATAGGCTACCTAGGTTTCATCTAGCCATTGAATTGTCTAGAATGATGGAGAACCCTTGGATCAACCCTAGCCCTAGATTTTAGGGCAGCCATCTTGGGATTTCCCCCTATTTAATCCCTCCAAAAAATCATTGCCTCCTTGTTCATTCTCCCTCTCTTCAAGAACAAGGTGAGCTCAACTTCATTTCTCCATAACTTCTCCATTCCTTATTGTTTTTCAACTAAACTTCTTGCATTGTGACCTAACCACCACCCTCTTGCTGTCCATGGAGGTAGAGTACTGATTTGAGGATCATATTGTGCTCGAGCTACAGTAGCAAGGGACTGCACTTTGACAGTTTTTGGAGCTTGAGACACCCATTGGTAAATCCCTCTTTCCCCATTTAAACTACTGATTTATCATCATGGATACCTAGTCCTAGGTCCCCTCTAGCCTCGGGTAGGAGCTGACCCCAACTTGTGTCGGATACGTGTCCGTATCAGACACGTATCAATAGGACTACCTAGGTGTTCGACCTAATGCCTCAATAGGTTTTCCCTTACTATTTTCTGATTGTGTTTGAATAGATATTTGAGTTTTTATGTCGCTTACACGTTTCTAATGTTCTGAACGTGTCTCGTGTCATGTCGGGGTCGTACTGGACCCGTGGACACGTCCCCGCGTGCACTCGGTTGGCTCCCCTGCTACTCGGGTGCCACAGTTCACTGTACACGCCACGAGGACGCGAGAAACTCGACACATGGGTCGGGGCCGACACTGACACGAGGCTCGCAAAGTTTCGTGAGTCCTCGTGTCGTGTCGGACACGCTATTGAGTGTGCACTGGTTGTGCACTGTGCGTGTATCAGTATATTGTTTGTTTTCTATTTTTATTTCAGTTTAAATGAATTAAATAGTGAATTTAATTGTCAATTTGATCCTAATAATGTTATAAGACCTATGATAAATTAATTTACATGTTTAGTTGGGTTATCAATGAGGTTATGGATTCGAAATTGTTAAGGTTGTATTTGGACTGATACACAGTCCTGGGACTGAATCCTAAATCTAATTCCCTGTTTAAACTGAAATTGATGATAATTTGCCATGATTAAATTCATCACACATGATTAGTTATGTTCAAATGTTGGGTTGTGTTTGATGTTAAGAATTTGGATTTCGAATTGGTGAATGGGGAAGTTCATGTTTTCAAATGTTTAACTGAGAATGAAGGAATGGGCTAAACTGAGTTTGGTGAACTGGTTAAACTGTTCTTTTGAACTGATTTAAATGTTTTTTTTCAAGGTATATAAACTGAGTTTGTATGGCACTGTTATCATACATGTGAACCTGTGTATGTAACTGAGATGGGTTAAAAAACTGTGAATTCCTCACTGATTGCCTGTGAATCTGAGAACACAGTTCACATACACACATTAGTTTAAATCCTATGCTACATTTAGTTGGGCTCCTTCATATATATATTCTGAAAACTACATCTGAAGTTGTCCCCTGTTTTTTCTATATTCCACACTTAATTCACATTAATATGACATGGCTAATTGGCTCACATACATGTGTGTTAAACTATGGTATTGATGATTGATGGCTGGTCTTAAGTTTTTAGTTTCGATTTTTATTTTTGAAGTGTTGGACTGAACATTGCACTGTCAACTAGAAATTGATTTTCTAATTTTTCTGTCACATGTTCAGTCAATCCCTGCACACTGTTATACACTGCCCAAATTCCCTAATACACATTGATACATGTCCTACACATGTAGAATCTGGGAATTACTATTTTATGAGAATAATGGACTGATATGTAAATCTGAAATTGTATGTGGAAGTTCATATTGAATTGGTCTGAAAATGGGGTTCATTGAATTCGAACATAGAGAACTGAAATGGGACTCTAGATAACCTGAACATTCCTTTAAACTGATTTGATTCACTGATTTTTGCATTCCCTGTTTATACGAGATTCCTCATTTCATTAACTGAAATTTGTTCAAAAACCTGAGCATGTACATTGTTAAGCTGGTTTGAGTTTTATTTGAACTAAGATTGAATTGAATGATCATCAATGAGAAATTTGAAACTGTTAGTTGGCTTAGGATTGTTCTTGACTGCACACTATATTGGTTGATTCATTTACCTTGACTGATACACTATTTTCCTAAATTCCTGCTAACACTTTCCTGTACATACACGTATTCCCTGTTTCCTGGACACAGGTACACTGATTTTGATAGATTAACATGTTTAGTTTTTTGAAATATTGGGTTGTGTTGGCTGTTAAGTTTTTCTATGTCTTAAAACCAAGTTGTATGGACTGTTAAGCTGATTTTTGATTTCCTATTTTACTCGATATGGCTGATAGCTAATACATTGTTTTGCTAAAAATTGGAAATTGATATCCTGAGTTTGTTTTCAGATTTTCCTAGTGTAGTGCACTGTTTTTCCTGAACTGTCCTCTGAACATGCCACTGTACACTGTATAGTTTCCAACCTGAGCATGAATTGTTAAAACTGAGAAATTAAGGCTTGACTGTTATGAACTGAGGTTCGATTTCCCTTCCATTTCATTGCAATGGTTGTTCCTTTACCTGAACTGTTCTTTTTCCTTTTTGCCTTTGTGTGTTGTTCCCATTTACTGAGTTCTAAGTGTCTCCACAGATTATTACATTGAGCACTCCCTGTTTTACTCACTGAAATCTGAATTTGTATGGGCTGTTAAAACTAATTTCTGGGGGTTTTGTTTGAACTGTGAATGAGTGTTTGGCTGGAAACTGGGTTATAGGTTTCTTCACTGTTTTGTTCACACATTATGCACACACCCTTGCCACTGTTTTCCTATTCACTGTATCACCCTCACATCACTCTCACTAATTGACACAAGCTTTCACCCTTGAACACTCTATAGCTCACACCCTCTCATGACACACACACACACAAGTCCACATAGCATGTTCACTCTAACACACACCTATTACACAGTCACACAATCACACCCTAACACCATTGACATGATTCACTCTCTCACTTCACTAGTACACACACCCCCATGCACTTGGACATATCTTGTGTCCCCCTCTCTATATACATATTTATATTTGTATGTATTACATATAATGTTGTGTGGTTCACACATGTGGCCTATATGTGATTTTCCTACTAGTTTATATGAATAGTAATATGTGTACTATTTAAGTATAGGTATAATCTTGTAGATGTGATTCATGGTTGTGTGATTTCCTATATTAGAGTTTATAGTCATATTGTACCTATGTATTGTTTAGATATAGAATTTTATGTGATATTGGCCAGTGTGTCTATTAGACTAGTGGAAGCCTAGTTAGACTTGTTAGACCTAGATAGTTGAGTCTAGACTATTTTGACCATAGTTTACCTAGTTTGACTAGTATAGTTGACCAAGAGTTGACTTTGGTCTAGATCGACCTAGAATCATGCAGAATGCATAGTAGGACTTCATTATATCATTTTAGACTTGTTGTGACTTGTGCTGTTCTGATTAGGAGCCAGACACCTCTCCTCGGACAGTACATTTACTTCAGACACTCAGATACAGGCGAGTACATTCTCTGATCATTTCATATCCTGCTTAGAATTATTTCCTGCAGTAGATTACTTTACTTGTACTGTCACGATGGTCACACGGATTGGTACTATATGGATCCTTTCTTCAGATGTTATCCTTAGGGAGCATCGGGTACTCTATGTTCTGTGCGTTTCACTTACATGGCGTATCACTATGCTTCTTGGTTCTTTTGATTACTTGTGACATGTACGCTCTTGATCACAGAATCTCTTAAACCTTATACTGTTGGGTTACCCCCAGAATCCCCACTTATGGGACTACTATGAATCACCTTCGGGGTCTACCACCCTTCCGGGGTTGTTATATAGCATCATATAACATAATCTGGCTGGATCCTTGTGTATTGATTGGGGGTACGGGGGAGTACATATGGACATGTGAATAATACACCAGTAGTATCTTCTTTGAATCATTCCGTAGTGTCTTCACAGAATCATCCCAGGCCATTTACATGTTCATATTGTACTCTGACTCACTAGCCACATGTTAGCTCTCTATTTATAGTAGATATTTCTATTACAGTTCTCTCTCTGTTTTTTATACTGCACTTCTTTCAGTACTTGTATCTTACTTTACTGTATGATCATATCTTCTAATCTGCTATGAACTGTTGAGATGTACTGTACTCGCTCCTGTCCTGACTGGACCTGTTGAAAATATTACAGAGGACGAGGAGGAGGCCTGGGAGGATGCCTTCCACGGGACAGCTCTAGCTGAGGACATCACCCCACTGCCTAGACTAGTTTAGTTAGGCCTTATCTTATTTTCATGTTGTCTTGAGTCTGTTTAGCTAGATTTTACTTCTGTTCAGAGATGTTGACTTGTATATATTCTTCCTATTTCAGTAGCTGAGATATGTACTCTGGATAATTGCTGGGATATTATCTTAGACTTTTCTATCTTCAGTATTTCCTTGAGTTTTATATCATATCATGTTTCTTCCTCCTTAGTTGTGATTGAGTCCATTTACTGCTTAGTTTTATATTGCTAGATGTATGTTGACCTAGGACAGCGTTCTACCGCCGACACTGCGGCGTAGGCTGGGCGTTGTGACGTTCTTGTACCCTCATAGTGGGTGCGGGTCGTGACAGTGCCCATAGCAAAGCCTATACGCCCATATGGCTCATCCAGAGGGGGGCGCATAGCCCTATTCCTACCTATGCGCCCAAGTCAGGATAGCTCCACGACTCGATCAACATCCACGACCAGTCGTGCACCGAAGCATGCAGCCACATCAGTCTCTACGAGCAGTCGTGCATCGAAGCATGCGGCCACGTCAACCCCACGATCAACCCACAATCATGCAGCCTTCATGCACCTACACCTTATGCGCCCAAAGGAAGTCTATGCGCCCACATGGAAAATCGGTGTATTTTCCCCTATGGGCATATAATAGCCGTTTCAGTACAAAATGACTATAAATAGGGGTCTCATGCCTCTTCAAAAACACAGAACGGAGAGCATTTCAAGAGCCAAATTGATGCCCTTTGTCACGCCCCAGTACCGAAATACGGAGACGGACTAGGCCAGCTACTCCATATGAGGTACGTAACGTCATACGGCGATCGTGGCTGTCAAGAGACTAGGGAGTACATGCTATAATCAAGTCTCCTATGGCCCCACAGAGTTCTATGTCTCAATCAATTAAGTCACATCAGCAATGAAATGAACATTAAAGATAAAGCAGTAAGGCGTCCCTGACGCTTCATCAAAATGATCATGAGAGACTAGCTTTATAATTTAGCTATCTCAGAGAGTCAGGAGTACAAAATTATACACAGCTGCAGTCTGTTTAAGTACAATTCTGTACTGACACAAAATATCATGTAATCCAGCTAACAGGTGCCGGTGGCTAAACGCCGCAAAATGTATAAGCAGGAGTGGTGGAGAAGAAACCCACTCGAGTCCCCGAACCGCCATGCTCCTAGTATGCACCATGGATGTCAGGGAAGAAGATCGTGTCCTCTGGCTCAGCTACGAGATCTGGCCAAACAAAACCAGCGGTGTCAGCCCCGAATAGCAAGTACCGCCAAAGGGGCACAAGAGTTAAGATTAAAACCCAGTTAATAGAATGATTGATAATAGTAATACTTATGCTACTATTATAGGGTAGCGCAACATCTTCGAACCCATATGGCACCCTTATAACCAAACAAGGACAAAAGGTGCCGCATGGAGTCGGGACGTGTCGTACTCTATAACATTCACATAAGTTAAAAGGTATAAACAATAAAATCTCCTGATGGTGACTTCGGTCGATAGCCTATCGCAGCACAATAACCAACCCAACAATCAAACAAGAACATGGGTTGGATCATGCACCATGATAGACCATGTTCCTCAGTCATTCACAGAAGTAGCACTTCACAACCAGAATATGTCTTCCGTTCATAACTTCGGTCCACAGCCTATCATAGTACGATAACCAACCCAACAATCAAACAAGAACATGGATTGGATCACGTACCATGACAGTCCGCTTCCCTCAGTTATTCACGGAAGGTAATAGGATACAAGCAAGTCATTTTCACGGCCAATCAAGTCTACGAGTTTCTAGTGGGACGAGGTTATCCTCGCGTCATGTTATCAGAAAATCCTCAGATCGTATCTTTCCAGCAAGGCTAGCCCACCCAGGGGTTCGCGTAGACAGGTGTTATTGAGCACAGGTCCCTCGTAAGGCCACCTTGCCAAAATATATATTATATAGCAGGAATTAATCGGATACAGTCATCCACTCGTTGCAGATGACACAGTATCCGTGGAGACCAGCCGGCGCGTCAAGACAATATCTCAAGGCGGCTGGTGTAACACGATCTCGGAATTCTGCCCTCCCCATGCATCTAGTATATTTAGTTGCCTAGTTTAACCCTAGGTAAAATCTTGGACTCACATGCTGTGGCCTGCATGATTATCCTCCTAAAGTCTTACTTTAGTACGAGTACCCCAAAAAGGATCCATGTCAATCAGTATGTCAACATGTGCTACCCTCCTTAGTGTAATGCATCATTGCAAATACGCCACGTGGAGTTACGAGTCATTTGTCGAGTATGAACAAGAACTGGGACATTCAGGTACATGTATCAGGTAGGAACTCTTTGTTCTCCGGGGTCACATTAGTGCTCATATCATACTCGGGACAAAAGGCGTAAGGATATAAAATGGTCATATAATATCTGATAAAATATCAAAAGCGTACGCACAAAAGCACGCACGCTCAAGGGGTGAAAAGTCATGCAGGCTCACTCAAGGCAGCGTACGTGAAAAGTCACGCAGGCTCACTCAAGGCAGCGTGCGTAAAAAGTCACGCAGGCTCACTCAAGGCAGCGTGCGTGAAAAGTCACGCAGGCTCACTCAAGGCAGCGTACATGAAAAGTCACGCAGGCTCACTCAAGGCAGCGTGCGTGAAAAGTCACGCAGGCTCAAGGGGTGAGCTGCGTGAAAAGTCACGCAGGCTCAAGGGGAGAGCTGCGTGAAAAGTCACGCAGGCTCAAGGGGGGAGCTGCGTGAAAAGTCACGCAGGCTCAAGGGGGGAGCTGCGTGAAAAGTCACGCAGGCTCAAGGGGGAGACACGCTTCCAATAGGAAGCGTTCTCAAGGCTGCGTTCAGTGTGCGTAAGCTAAGCAGCTCGGCACACTGCTCACTGTCTTCTCCAAACAGCAAGAACACCATGGTTGAACCTCAAAGCTTCAAAGCATCATAACTTGGCCATCCGAACTCCAAATCCAGATTTCCAAAGTTCTAACTTGGGTGAAACTGAATGCTCTTCCACATGGAAGCATCAAAACCCATAAAATCCAACTAAAGTAGATCAAACCATGCAAAAATTCAAAAATGATTAAAACTTAGATCTATAAAAATCAAAGCTTCAAAATGGAAATTTCCAAGTTCTAAACTAGTATAGATTAAGGAGAAGAACATGTTTTGGCAAATAGTTTTGTAAGAAATCATTGACAAAATTATGGATCCATCTCTTGAGCAAGTTGGTACTTGCCTTGGTTGGTGGAGGAAATAAATGAGAGGAAGTAAATGAGAGAAGAGAGAATGAGATGAGTTATATATATAAAGATCTTGGACCCATGGGTTCATGATGAACCAAAGGGTTCAAGATGAACCATTGGTGAACCAAGAATAGGTTACCCAAATGAGCGAAAACTGTAGGCCCAAATGCAGAAAATAAATTAAAAAATAATATTTTGTCGAATATTTTTGGGAAATGCATGAAGAAATACTGCATAATAAATATCGTATAAATTCAAGGTAAATATAATTTATCGGTTTACATATTAAAATACGTATTCCAGGATTGGGGAGTGACATCTCTACCCTTCTTAGAAAAATTCCGTCCTCGGAATTTCAGCCAAGACAGGATAGTGAAATCAGGACAAGCAAGGCACAATCATATACAAGTTAACTATCATAGCAGTTATTATCATACATCACAAAGTGCAAAACAAGCAGGTGCAGATAAGCATGGAATCGTGTCAATAAGGTGCAAAAATATACCTTATTAGTCAAACAAATGCGGATACCGAGATCTGATCTTGTCCTCGCGCTCCCAGGTTGATTCTTCCGAAGAGTGATGGTTCCAAGAAACACGGACAAGGCTTATCGTCCGATTCTTGAGTACCTTCTCTCGTCGGTCTAAAATAGATACAGGTTATTCCTCGTAAGTTAGGTCGGTACCAACGACTAACTCAGAATGATCGAGGATATAACTCGGATCCGGGACATACCCACGTAATTGGGACACATAAAACACATCATGTATGCCAGTCAACGAAGGCGGAAGGGCAAGTCGATAAGCCACATCACCTACCCGAGCGAGAATCTTAAAACGACCAACGTATCTTGGACTAAGCTTTCCTCGGGTTCCAAATCTGATGATACCCCGAGTAGGCGAAATTCGCAGAAACACTTGGTCGCCAACTCTGAACTCTAGAGGCCTACGATGCTGGTCTGCCCAATGACGATGTCGGTCCTGTGCAACTTGAAGGCGCTCTCTGACCAACTTAACTATCTCCACAGTCTGCGTGATCATCTCTGGTCCCAACAACTTCCGTTCTCCGATGTCGTCCCATGCCAAAGGGGACCTGCACTTCCTTCCGTACAATGCTTCGAACGGGGCCATCTGAATGCTAGCCTGATAGTTGTTGTTATAAGAGAACTCCACTAGATGAAGGTGGTCCTCCTAAGATCCGCCAAAATCCAAGGTACACGCCCGTAGCATATCTTCTAACGTCTAGATGGTTCTTTCTGATTGCCCGTCGGTTTGTGGATGATAAGCAGTACTGAATCTTAACTTGGTTCCCAAACTTTGGTGTAAGCTTCGCCAAAAATAGGAAGTAAACCGCGTATCCCGATCTGATACTATACTAACTGGAACACCGTGCTGCCTTACTATCTGCTTCATGTACATTTCTGCTAACTGCTCAGTAATCTGTCCAACTCGGAAGGGGAGGAAATGAGCGACCTTCGTGAGTCGATCTACTATTACCCAGACTGCATTCTTACCAGTCGGGGATCTAGGTAAACCGGTCACAAAATCTATCGTGATGTGCTCCCATTTTGATTCTGGGATAGGAAGCGGCTGTAGCAATCCTGCTAGTCTCTGCTGCTCGGCTTTTAGCTGCTGACATACCAGACACTTGGATACAAATCTCGCTATCTCTCTTTTCATGCCATTCCACCAAAAGTACTGCCTGATATCTCGATACATCTTCGTTCCTCCTGGATGAATGGAGTAAATAGAACTATGAGCTTCGGACATAACTTCTTGTCGAAGGTCTCCACTAGGTACACAGAGTCTGTTTCCAAACCTGAGCGTACCATCTTCATGAATCACTAACTCCTTCCTACGGCCTGATTCACACTCCGACCGCAACTTCTGAATCTGTGGATCTCCTGCTTGTGCTGTCCTTATCCTCTCTACTAAGGTTGACTGAATCTGCATACTGGTCATTCTTCCTATATCCCTTGGCAAAACTATTTCGATTCCCATACTCTGAAGGTCTTCTAAAATATGCTTCTGCGAGGTCAAGATAAAGGCACTGTCTCTCCTGTGCATCTGCAACTATATTCGCCTTGCCTGGATGATACTGAAGATCTAAGTCAAAATCCTTCAGTAGTTCTAACCATCTTCTTTGTCTCATGTTCAAATCTCGCTGCATGAATACGTATTTCAAACTCTTATGATCAGTATAGATCTCTACCCGATCCCCGTATAAATAATGCCTCCACAACTTGAGTGAAAACACCACAGCTGCTAACTCCAAATCGTGAGTCGGGTAATTCTTCTCATGGTCTCGAAGCTGCCGAGACGCATATGCTATCACCTTTCCATGCTGCATCAATACACATCCAAGACCCTTCCCAGATGTGTCACAATATACTGTAAAGCCTCCCGTTCCTACTGGAAGCGTCAAGATCGGGGCTGAGATTAATCTCTTCTTCAATTCTTCAAAGGATGCCTGACAGCTAGCTGACCAAACAAACTCTACGTCCTTGTGCGTCAAACGCGTTAAGGGCGCAGAGATCTTGGTAAAGTCCGCCACGAACCTTCTGTAGTAACCAGCTAATCCTAAGAAACTTCGCACTTCTGCAACCGTTCTCGGGACTGGCCAATGCTCTACGGCCTCAATCTTCTTCGGATCCACTGACACTCCTGCCCCAGAAATTACATGCCCCAGGAATGAAATATGATCTAACCAGAATTCACACTTGTCGAGCTTCGCATAAAGTTGATGCTCCCTCAATGTCTGTAAGACAGTCCTAAGATGTTTCTCATGCTCCTCTTCACTGCTGGAATAGACAAGAATGTCATCTATGAACACCACCACAAATTTATCCAAATACGGCAGAAAGATGCGGTTCATTAAATCCATGAATACTGCGGGAGCGTTGGTTAGTCCAAAGGGCATTACTAAAAACTCATAATGCCCATATCTAGATCTGAATGCTGTCTTCGGTATGTCTTGCTCCCGGACTCTTACTTGATAGTATCCTGACCGAAGATCGATCTTGGAAAAGACGCTGGCCTTGCTCAACTGGTCAAACAGGTCATCAATCCTTGGTAGTGGGTACTTATTCTTCACTATTACTGCATTCAGCTTGCGGTAGTCGATGCACATCCTCGTCGACCCATCCTTCATGGGAACTAGAATCACTGGCGCGGCCCAGGGTGATTTACTGTATCGGATGAATCCCTTAGACTTCAACTCTTCTTCATGTTGATACAACTTATCCTGTTCTGACGGCGACATTCTGTAAACTCTGTCTGCAATAGGCCTCGTTCCAGGGTTCAACTCAATGCTAAATTCTACCTCTCTGACTGGGGGTATCCCTGGGAGCTCATCAGGAAAGACGTCGAGAAAATCTTCGACCACCCTCGGAATCTGTCCTGGCTCTGACACTGCTGCTGAGATGACGCCTCCGGCCTGATTCTTCAAGGTTGGAGTAAAGATGAACTGCTCCATCCCAGGAACGCTGAATATGACCCTACCTCCTCTACAATCAATTGTCGTATGACTGTCTCTCAACCAGTCCATGCCAAGAATGATATCAAAATTCCCCATAGGGAATTCAATCAATGATGCGGGCAGTAAATGCCCACACACCTCCACCGGACATGAAAAGCGCACTCTGCTAACTTCTACGAGCCCATTGCCGGTGAGTATATCCATCCTCTCCGGCAATGCCTCAAACTCTAATCCAATCCGTGTAGCATATTATGCAGAGATGAATGAATGAGTAGCGCCTGAATCAAATAATGCTACACCGGGAAATGAGGTGACGAGAATTTTACCTGCCACCACGTCGCTAGACGCTAGAGCCTCTCCAAAGGACAATATGAGAGCCTGTCCCTGGCCCCGCTGAGCTCCTTGTTGCGGCCTTCCTCGGCCATGCTGTTGCTGCCTCTGAGGGCCTTCGGCTTCCTGTGCCTGGCGGAACATCTGAGCCTGCGTTGGTAGACGCTGGGCTAGGGGCCTTACTGCTAATACTGGCCCTCCACTCGGGGTTGCCACCAGAGCTGGCAATGCTGGAAACTGCTGAGCTGGCCCTCCTGGCCTCTGCATCACAGGACAAGTGGAGATACGGTGGTCTGAACTACCACACCTCAAGCATAAGCCATTAGCTGACCGGCACACCTCCCTCGTCTGCCCTGCCTTCCCACAGAATGTACAGCCCTGGGGTGCTCCCTGACGCTGTTGTTGGTTCCTCGGCTGCTGATGCCGAACTGGCGCTGTATTAGTTGACACGGCCGTCCTCCGCGGTGCTCCTGCATCATGAATACGTACACTGGGTGCTGGTGCCGATATTCGCTGCATTGCTCTCCTCCAACCTGGGAATGAGATCTCTTCTGACCTCCTGTCCTCGATGCCAACCTCTGCTGGGTAAGCTTGTGCCTCCGAGCGGCCGTCAAAACAGCGTTAAACGTCTGGTAGTCGTGTCCTTCCACAAGCTGTAATAGTTCCAAATGAAGTCCCTGCTGGAACCTCATAGCTTTCTCTGGCTCCGTTGCCACCATTACTGGTACGAAACGGCACAATCTGCAGAACTCTGCTGCATACCCATCTACGGTCTTGCCTGCTTGCTTGAGATTGATAAACTTCTGCTGGAGCTCATATCGAGCTACTACGCCAAAATACTTGGCCTTGAATCTGTCACTGAAGGTGGTCCAACGAACAGGGCATCTTGTACCAACTTTTTCTGATGTCCACCAGTCGTGGGCAAGATCCTGAAGTACCAGTTTGACCTGATCAACCTTCTCATCATCTGGAACCTTGGCTGCCACAAGAATGGCTTCGATGTCTTGAATCCAGGCATCCGCAGTGATGGCATCCTCCGTGCCATCAAAATACCTCGGGTTCAAGTGACGAAACCTTCCTGATGCTCCCGAGTCAGCCCCGACACTCCTCTCAAGAGCTAACTGAATCCCTTGGTTCAGCAACACATTCTGCTCCTGCTGCCGAGTCTGTTGCTGTTGGTTAGTAACAAGAAACCCCCGGATGATCTCCAGGAGTGCTATGGCGTCTGGTACTGCCGTCGCTGCTGGTGCTGCAGGAGTTTCAATAACCTGCGGCTGCACTGCCTCTGGTTCCACTTCTGCTTGTGCCTGCCCTGGGGAAGGTTCTCTCCCCTGTTGCTGCCCAGTCGAGCCATGCTCTTGCTGCTCTTCCTCATGGGCCTCACCCGCTACTGAGAATGAAGCACCCCTATAGAGAAAGATATAAGATTATCAAGTCCGAACGAGGAAGATTTTGAGGATGCAAGTCAGGTTAGAGATCAAGGCAAGGACAGAGAATTCGAAACAAAATTTCAAGGGGAACAAGTTTTGAGCCACCACTAAAACCTTGTCACGCCCCAGTACCGAAATACGAAGACGGACTAGGCCAGCTACTCCATATGAGGTACGTAACGTCATACGACGATCGTGGCTGTCAAGAGACTAGGGGGTACATGCTACAATCAAGTCTCCTATGGCCCCACAGAGTTCTATGTCTCAATCAATCAAGTCACATCAGCAATAAAATGAACATTAAAGATAAAGCTGTAAGGCGTCCCTGACGCTTCATCAAAATTATCATGAGAGACTAGCTTTATAATTTAGCTATCTCAGAGAGTCAGGAGTACAAAATTATACACAGCTGCAGTCTGTTTAATTACAATTCTGTACTGACACAAAATATCATGTAATCCGGCTAACAGGTGCCGGTGGCTAAACGCCGCAAAATGTATAAGCAGGAGTGGTGGAGAAGAAACCCACTCGAGTCTCCGAACCGCCATGCTCCTAGTATGCACCATGGATGTCAGGGAGGAAGATCGTGTCCTCTGGCTCTGCTACGAGATCTGGCCAAACAAAACCAGCGGGGTCAGCCCCGAATAGCAAGTACCGCCAAAGGGACACAAGAGTTAAGATTAAAACCCAGTTAATAGAATGATTGATAATAGTAATACTTATGCTACTATTATAGGGTAGCACAACATCTTCGAACCCATATGGCACCCTTATAACCAAACAAGGACAAAAGGTGCCGTATGGAGTCGGGACGTGTCGTACTCTATAACATTCACATAAGTTAAAAGGTATAAACAATAAAATCTCCTAATCGTGACTTCGGTCGATAGCCTATCGCAGCACAATAACCAACCCAACAATCAAACAAGAACATGGGTTGGATCATGCACCATGATAGACCATGTTCCTCAGTCATTCACAGAAGTACCACTTCACAACCAGAATGTGTCTTCCGTTCATAACTTCGGTCCACAGCCTATCATAGTACGATAACCAACCCAACAATCAAACAAGAACATGGGTTGGATCACGTACCATGACAGTTCGCTTTCCTCAGTTATTCACGGAAGGTAATAGGATACAAGCAAGTCGTTTTCACGGCCAATCAAGTCAACGAGTTTCTAGTGGGACGAGGTTATCCTCGCGTCATGTTATTAGAAAATCCTCAGATCGTATCTTTCCAGCAAGGCTAGCCCACCCAGGGGTTCGCGTAGACAGGTGTTATTGAGCACAGGTCCCTCGTAAGGCCACCTTGCCAAAACATATATTATATAGCAGAAATTAATCGGATACAGTCATCCACTCGTTGCAGATGACACAGTATCCGTGGAGACCAGCCGGCGCATCAAGACAATATCTCAAGGCGGCTGGTGTAACACGATCTCGGGATTCTGCCCTCCCCATGCATCTAGTATATTTAGTTGCCTAGTTTAACCCTAGGTGAAATCTTGGACTCACATGCTGTGGCCTGCGTGATTATCCTCCTAAAGTCTTACTTTAGTACGAGTACCCCAAAGAGGATCCATGTCAATTAGTATGTCAACATGTGCTGCCCTCCTTAGTGTAATGCATCATTGTAAATACGCCACGTGGAGTTACGAGTCATTTGTCGAGCATGAACAAGAACTGGGACATTCAGGTACATGTATCAGGTAGGAACTCTTTGTTCTCCGGGGTCACATTAGTGCTCATATCATGCTCGGGACAAAAGGCGTAAGGATATAAAATGGTCATATAATATTTGATAAAATATCAAAAGCGTACGCACAAAAGCACGCACGCTCAAGGGGTGAAAAGTCACGCAGGCTCACTCAAGGCAGCGTGCGTGAAAAGTCATGCAGGCTCACTCAAGGCAGCGTGCGTGAAAAGTCACGCAGGCTCACTCAAGGCAGCGTGCGTGAAAAGTCACGCAGGCTCACTCAAGGCAGCGTACGTGAAAAGTCACGCAGGCTCACTCAAGGCAGCGTGCGTGAAAAGTCACGCAGGCTCAAGGGGAGAGCTGCGTGAAAAGTCACGCGGGCTCAAGGGGGGAGCTGCGTGAAAAGTCACGCAGGCTCAAGGGGGGAGCTGCATGAAAAGTCACGCAGGCTCAAGGGGGGAGACACGCTTCCAACAGGAAGCGTTCTCAAGGCTGCGTTCAGTGTGCGTAAGCTAAGCAGCTCGGCACACTGCTCACTGTCTTCTCCAAACAGCAAGAACATCATGGTTGAACCTCAAAGCTTCAAAGCATCATAACTTGGCCATCCGAACTCCAAATCCAGATTTCCAAAGTTCCAACTTGGGTGAAACTGAATGCTCTTCCACATGGAAGCATCAAAAACCTATAAAATCCAAGTAAAGTAGATCAAACCATGCAAAAATCCGAAAATGATTAAAACTTAGATCTACAAAAATCAAAGCTTCAAAATGGAAATTTCTAAGTTCTAAACTAGTATAGATTGAGGAGAAGAACATGTTTTGGCAAATAGTTTTATAAGAAATCATTGACAAAATTATGGATCCATCTCTTGAGCAAGTTGGTACTTGCCTTGGTTGGTGGAGGAAATAAATGAGAGGAAGTAAATGAGAGGAGAGAGAATGAGATGAGTTATATATATAAAGATCTTGGACCCATGGGTTCATGATGAACCAAAGGGTTCAAGATGAACCATTGGTGAACCAACAATAGGTTACCCAAATGAGCCAAAACTGTAGGCCCAAATGTAGAAAATAAATTAGGAAATAATATTTTGTCGAATATTTTTGGGAAATGCATGAAGAAATACTGCATAATAAATATCGTATAAATTTAAGGTAAATATAATTTATCGATTTACGTATTAAAATACGTATTCCAGGATTGGGGAGTGACACCCTTCTTGCCAGTGAGCCGAGAGTTAGCAATTTTCTTAGGTTTTCTTCCTCTTTTGTAAATCGGAGTATCAACGGAGTAAAGAAGCAACTGTCGCTCGATCTCCATCGTCTCATTCCCCAGAATTCTTTTTGTACTCGGGGATCCTCAGTGCAGGATCTCTCAGGCGTACTCGATTTGTGGTGCCTTGCGCCAATAAGAAAAGACAGCGTTTCTTCTTCTTTTTTGTGTGTGTCCACACCCACCTAGCACCAATGGTCAAATTATTCCAAATGCTCCTAATCTAGCCAATAAAGGCTTCCTCTCGTTAAGGAGAAGAGTTTGTAATTCGTTTGAGAGATTTTGGACTCAATTTGGGAGATTAAGGCAATTTGGGAAAGAACATAAATTAAGGTTAGGGTTTCTAATGAAAGGAGGAAGAAGAAAGGAATGTTGTTATTAATAGCAAGGGGGTCTTATTGTGGCCGGCCAAGTGGTTTTCTAGGGTTGGGTTTGTTGCAAATGACTAAGGGCCTCCCCTAATTTGTCATGTAAAGCCCTTTACGAAAAAGGCCTATTATAGCTTATATTTTAAGTTAATTAATAGCTTCTATATGACATTCTAGCTAGGTTAGAGTATAACTCAAGTTGTCTCACTAAATTTTTATGGTCATGACTAACATATACTCAATGTAGTTCTAAGCTTCACCAAATTATGATACTAACACAACACATTAATTAAATAATATTAAAATAATCAAAAAATTACAAATTACCAAAATATCCTCGTTTTAGAATGTGGTGGTTACAGTTTGTATGTTGGTTTAGTGCATTAGTTAGCTTCTTTTGTAGTACTTACTACTGGGGCCTGACCCTACTGGTTTTGTATAACTAGATTTGGTAGATAAACTAGAGGATCTTTCGTACCTTCCATTCGATGGTGACCACCAGGAGCACTAGATTACCTAAGTGGGTTTTTTTTTTTCTTTTACCCACCGAGCACGTGTATCTTTACATTTTTTTTTTGCACCGTTTATCCACCGAGCCCATGTTTAGCTCGTATTTTGGACCTTGACTATTAGCCTACGTGCATAGACATGATTTGTGTTATTCTAGACTATAGCTAAAGTTGATCATGTATGACTATTACTCTTGCTAGTTCTTTATTTTGTATTACTAGTTTCATGATCATCTATGTATACATAATTTGGGACACTTTATAATTTTATGTATGATCATCATACTTCTTGTACTTTACATATTTGTCTGTGATTGAGATATCTATGATTGCTTGACCTAGAATTGACTGTTGGTTTGTACTATTATTCTACTTACAGCTTTAATTGTATCTCGAGGTATCGGAGTGCTCTTGTATACGTAGCTGTTCTGGTCCCATCCCGTTTTCAGTATTCTAGTTCTGGAGCTTAATATTGTCAACGTCTCATTCCTCACAAACTGAACTTATTTTTCATGTGCAAACAAATGAAGAGCAGGAGGAAGGGAAGGGAGGAGGAGGATGCAACACCAATCGTTGCAGCTTATGATTGGAGAATTAGGAAAAGAAGAGGACAAAATAGTGGCTAAAAATAAGTATATTAAAGTTCATAAAAACATTTCCTTTTTAAATAAGTCAAGATGTAAAAGAAAAAACACAATGTATTTTATAATAATTTGGAGGACTTCTAAGAAATTAATTTGGAGGACTTGTAAAATAGTCATAAGATTTAGGAGTTTTTATTTATGTATATTAGATTAAGGACTCATATGCAAAAGTTTAGATAGGTGGACGTTTCATATCTTTCAAACAAAATAAGGGCCTTAGTTGTTTCGGAAAGTAATATATTTTCTAAAAATAATCTTTAAAGTTGCTGTCGAGAATTATAATAATAATAAGACAAATGGTAACCCCATATTCATAAACTCCGCCTTTAAACAACAAAGTTGTGTTGCGTTTTCAAATATTGAATAAGCAATATATTACATGCGAGAGAGGTGGACAGCTACTATATTATTTAAGCCGCCTTTCAAAAATACAATTTATCAAAATATCTTAATTTAGTAGTATTTTTCGCAAACCAAACTTAAATAATAGATAAGTGCATGCAAAACATGATTTTGCTTTTGGTCATAGTCGGCACGAACAATGACTGACTTAGACATATATAGTTTATTGTTTAAATTTTCTTCTGGAAACTGTAGAAATATTTTTGAAAAATATTGTTTCAAATAGTTTTTTTTTATTGTCCCATAAACGTACAAAAACTTGTACAGTTCATGTTGTATTGTAGTTATTTTGGTTTCACTGTTCCTATTTTTTAAAAATTATTCAGTGGGTCGAACTCACCATATAACAGTGGAGAATGGTGAGCCGTCTAATGATATAATAGAACATGAATAATGTTTACATGTAAAAAATTGAATTCCATGCAAGACTTAAGTTAGAGAAAGAAAATATTAGTTATGTGTCATTGTACCATTTGTTTGACTGACTCATCATTCATTATTGTCATGTGGCGAGTTCGACGAACTCAATAATTTTTTTTTATTCTCATCATTTACGAAATTGAAAGAATAATATGTTCCTATCTCGAT
The DNA here is from genome assembly GCA_029216955.1 of Iris pallida. Lineage (NCBI taxonomy): Eukaryota > Viridiplantae > Streptophyta > Magnoliopsida > Asparagales > Iridaceae > Iris > Iris pallida. Next base: position 20,308,585 of record JANAVB010036019.1, read on the forward strand.
TTAAATCCGCACAGATGGAATAGTGCCTTCCATCTTAGCCATTTGGATTAGAGTTGATTAACATATGATTTTAAATAGTTAGGTATAGAAAAATGGTAGTGGCTTATGTAATCTGCATTTTATTGTCTCAATGTTTACTCTCGCTTTATTTTATTTTTTTTAATGTTTACTTATTTATTTGGTTTTAAAGAAAATGGAAGCCGCCAAAATAAGGAGCAACAATGGGACCAAGATTGGATCATGGCCGGGAGTAGGCCCACAACAAAGCTTGTCGTTTCCCAACCTGAATGAATGATTGGAACGGATGGTAATTGACCTTTTCCTTCCTCAACGATAAGTAGGAGGTCATCACGGCAAACTTAATTATTGATCAATTAAATTAGTAGGATGTACTGTAGTACCTTTCTTTCTCTTGCCGAGGCCTTATGCAGTCATCATTATGGCTGGTCCTCTCGTAAAACGCGTGGTACCTGGATTGATGGAGTGCAAAAATGCTATTTGGTGCAAAAATGCTATTTGGCTTTTTCTGACGCTGACCGCTCCATTAGGAGGTGAGGATTCGGTTTTAACCGAATTGTAATTCCGAATCGATATCAGCCAAAATTAAAATCAAAATTAAAGTCAAATTAAATTTAATAATCAATTCGATTTGTTTGATTAAAATATTTTTATTATTTAATAGATTAGATTCAAAGTTCGAATCGTTGTTAAATTATATTCAAATTATAATTTTTATATAAATATTTGTTGTATTTTAAAATTGCATCCAAAATTTGACTACTTATTAAATTATCAAAATTGGACATCAAATGTATATATATATATATATATATATATATATATATATATATATATATATATATATATATATATAATTGTTGCAAATGACCTCTAGTCTAGTGGTTATGAGAGACGCATGCGGCCCAAGTGGTCAGGAGTTTGAGCCCAAGTGGAGGCGAGTTCGCCACAATTATCCATTGCTTCAAAATATATATATATATATATATATATATATATATATATATATATATATATATATATATATATATATATATATATATATAATTATTATTTTTAAAATATATACATTTTCACTCGCAAAATATTCATAAAATTGAGGGCATTTACAAAATTGTACATTCGGTTTTAGATCGAAACAAAATCGGAATAAGAAATTTTAGTATTTTCAAAATCGCCAAATTTATTTCAAACCAATCCAAATCTCTTATTCGGTTCAGTTATGTTCGATCTATGGTCCAAAATCGAATAATGCTCACCCCTAAACTCCATAACGTGTGGCATAGTAAGGGCGATTATTGGCTTCTCACTTTAAAAAAAATTCAAAAAATTTTGATAAAAAAATAAAAAAGAAATTTTGAGTCGCACCCCACTTAATTTACCACAATTCAAGGTGCACCCCACTGCTTTACCATAATGCAAGGCATCCCCCACTTTTGATGGTTTCCGTCAGTAACTGACGGCCAAAGGGTTTGACTATTTTTTTTTGACCAAAATACTCCCGTCTTCCCAAGCACTCCCCCTTCCCAAGTCGATCCCCCACCCTCCGCCACCACCGGCCCCTCCCCGACCACCGCCCCCTCCCCCGACCGCCGCCGACCCCTCCCCCGACCGCCGCAACCCCCCTCTCCGCTCCCCCTTCTCTCCTCTCCCCATCACCACCACCACCATCATCAACACCCCCCTACCCGACCTCGTCCCCCTTCCTCGACCGCCGCCGACCCCCCTACCCCCACCACCGCCGCCGCCCCCCTCCCCGACCTCGTCCCCAACCTCCCGGACCGCCGCCCCCCACCCACAGCAGCAATAACAGCAGCAGCAACAGTCGGGGAGGGGGGCGAGGTAGGGGAGGGGGTGGCGGCGGCGGTGGTGTAGGGTAGGGGGTCGGCGGCGGTCAAGGAGGCGGGCGGCGAGGTCGGGTGGGGGGTTGTTGGTGATGGTGGTGGTGGTGATAGGGAGAGGAGAGGAGGGGGAGCGGAGAGGGGGGTTGCGGCGGTCAGGGGAGGGGGCGGCGAGGTCGGGGAGAGGGGGTGGCAGTGGTGAGGTCGGGCGGGGGAGTCGACGAGGTCGAGGGGTGCAGTGGCGAGAGACACGGGGAAGAAGACAACACGGGGGTATTTTTGTCAAAAAAATTAAGTCAACCCAGTTGACCGTCCAATATGGACGGAATCCGTCAAAAGTGGGGGGTATTATTCATTTGTGTAAAGTGGTGGTGTGCACCTTAAATAAGGGTAAATCAAGTGGGGTGCCACTCAAATTTTTTATGAAATCCTGCCAACACAGCACAAAGTTTATAAAATTCATTAGAAAAGAATAAACATACCAATTCGAATGACGTATTTATTGAAAATAGTAATTAGGAAATTGAAACCAGAGAATACGACCATCAAAAATACATATCCTTGCATAAAAATGTCTTTTGATGTGTGTCTTCTTAGCAAGGATTTAATTTACAGAAAAATTCTTATAACAAAATTAATTTAGGAGAAATGGACTATATAAAAATAAGTTTGGAAAATTACAAAATGTAATGCATTTTGCCAGATGTATTGAAGGACAACATGCTGGTGTTTTGCCTTTGTGACTAGAAAAATAGTCCCACATTGCTCATAACATGGAGTGAGTATCTCATTATAAAGCTTTGCTTGTGTTGAGATGTGCACATAGGATGTGGTGGGGAATATGGGTGCCATGTGGGGGTATTTTTCTAGTAGAAAAATGATTAACTTCACAAGGAAGCATTTATGCTTTTTGTCATGCTTAGGAGCTAAGTCCCGAAGGGGCTTAGCGACTCGGGCTCAAGGACGAGAAGTGGCGCTTTGTTGGCACCCTGGTCTTGTGCGGGCTATGCCTGTATGTGAGTTTACGCGCATACGCTGCTACGCCTTGAGCGCATGCGGGGCTGCACGCTTGCGCTGCTAAGCGGCTACACACACAGGCGCATGGGCTGATGTGTTGTTAGGCATGTGGGCGTTGTTGGCGCATAATCAGACTGTTTAAAAGATTTGAGCGATTATGGAAAGACTGAATAATAATTCAGATCCATCTTTTGTGTGATTTGAATTTAATGCAGTTAAATCTTCTATTATTAGTTTATACCTTTTCATAATTAGTAGGTGGCCATGATTAGGGTTAGGGCTTCCACTCTCCTCTATAAATACTCTCTTGGTGCCTCCTTTGACGATTGAATCCAAAATTGAAGACGAATAGAGTTGTGGAGCTGCTGCCATCAGAGTCCAGATGAGTTCGACGAGTTCATACATGAGATGACGACGAGCGTTCCACATGTTCCTTCAGAACTTGTTGGTTCTTGGAAGCAGATCATGATAGGGCGTATCATGACCCGCACCCGGTATAAGGACATGAATACGTGGGTACGTCCAGCCTACGCCACAGCATCGTTGGTAGAACTATGTCTAGGTCAATAATACTAACTAATACATCTGATGAATATGTATCACAACCTGTATTTGATATCTCAACTCCAAAAGGGCAATACAATGATAATACTCATACTCAATAACAATAAACTATAAGTAAGATAAATGGCACGATAATGACATAAAAGATATGAAATGATAATCCAAGAGAAGTCTAGAAGCATAAACATAACCCAAATCCACATCCAAAGTATATGAGTCTAACTATCTCAACATAAATATAAGTCTCAGAAATAATAACTTCTCAATGTGTCAGAAGCTGGAGACAAATCTCGTACTAATAGCTAAACTAGCTAAGTCGCTACGAGTGGTGTCTTCTCTACTGGAACAAGTCCCTCTTGAGCCACGGTCTCCAAGTCCACTTCCATCACATCCTGAAGTCCGTAGTAGGTAGAGCATCACTCATCTAACTCATCTAAAAATATATCCAGTCATGATTGGAACGAAGCACACATCTAATAACAGTTCCAATAAATGATATAGACGATGTAACAGTAAATAGAGAAAAATACAAGATAATAAAATAGGTACAAGAATCTAACTAGATATGGAAATACTGTAAATAAATACAAGAGCAAGAAATATCATGTACAAGAATCAAGAAATAACAATCTAAGTGAATGAGCACTAGTTTCAACATATGATCGGCTTGGGAACTTGCACAAGGATAAAGGCCTGGTTAATAATAGGTCGAATCTTGCTTTGAGCAACAATGATTTTTATCACCCCAAAAAATTTGTTCTTCTTCCTTCATTCTTCTGCTGCGAGTAGCTTCATGATATTAGGAGAGCAAACTTGTTTGTAGGAAGTCTATGAAATCTTACATAATCATAACACAGAGAAATTTTTTTGCGAAAAGTCTTTGTATCTGATTGTTGCTAAATCAAAATAGAGAGCAAATTTAATTGCAAGTTGTCTCTATGTTCTGATCGCTCCTCCATCTAGATCTAGTTCGGAAACAACAATCTCAAAGCAAGATATAGATCCAATGGAGAACAACCGTACAAACCTTCTCGACACAAGTTTTAACAAACTTAAAAAGTTTGACGGGGAGCATTACAACATCTGGAAGAGAAAGGTCAGCTTTAGTCTCCAACTCGTGAGCGTAGACTAAGTGTTGACAGATCCTCAGCCTACAATTCTAAAAGGTAAAAATGCTCGGAAGGTCGCTGAGGCCTCCGTAATACAGTCAAAGTGGAGGAGAGATAACAACCTCTGCGAGTTGCTTATCTAGAACTCGATGAAGGACTCTTTGGTAGAGTCATACTGTAAGACAGTCAATGCCAAGAACGTTTTGGAGTCTGTGGAGAATCTCGACAAGGAAGATAAAAACATAAACAAGATCCACGTGACCGAAAAGGTTTGGAGGATGTGATTTGAGGACGACAAGACGATGTTCCTTCAAGTCAAGAAATTTCTCAAGTTACGTCAGAAACTTGAGAATGACGGCATGCCCTTGGTCGATGATTTCATCGTCAGGGGTATTATTGCCAAGCTCCCACCTGGGTGGAGCAATTTTATCCCAGCCATGCACCGTAAGAAGATTGAGGTGTATCTTATGCTCCTCTTGTACTAAACAAATGACTAAGGCCAACATAGTATAATGAGGGGACTCTAACGAAAAACAGTAGGCTCCATATAATAAAAAGAAGGACGTTCACCATCGGAAGGTGAAGTCGGCTCTGTTCAAGGCAAAGTCTAAGGAACATGGGTCTTGTTTCAACTGTGGCAAGAAAGGCCACTTCAAAAATGACTGTAAGAAAAAATCTAAACGAAAAGAGCAAGATGAGGTTAACTTTGTTGCATGGTTGCGTAGGTTGACTCGACTAGTATTGACATGGACTACTGGATAGACATTGGGACATCATGCCATGTTTCCTCTAAGAAGGAGTGGTTCACCACATACAAACCTATTTTTGAGAAGGTTAAAGTGGCAAACCAAACACAAGCTGAAGTTATGGGGATCGGGATGGTAGTACTAAAACTGAATTCAGAAAAGTCATTGATGCTTCAGGATGTCAAACATATACTAGTGATATCCAAGAACATAGTCTTAGGAAGTCTAGTCTGCAACGCAGGGTTGAGGATGGACATTAACGTTGGTCAGGTGGTTATGTCATATAAAAGGACATGCTTTGGAAAAGCATTTTGTACCGAAGGAATGTTCAAGTTCAACTTGTAACTCCAATGGAGAAAATAAATACAGTCACTTTTTCTTATTATTCTTTTGAGTTGTGACATAATAAATTAGGACATGTTTATTGTAAAAGAATTAACAAGATGTCTAGCCAAGGGATTATCTCCAAATGTGGGGTTAAGGAGATGGAGAAGTGTGAAGTCTATGCGCAGACAAAGATCACTAAAAAACTGTTCAAACGGGTAAACCGAAGCACATATCTTCTGGAGTTGGTACACTCAGATATTTGTGACTTCAAACAGTTCTCCATAAAGGCCAAGATGAAGTACTTTATTGCCTTCATCGACGATTTCTCGAAGTACGTATTTTTATCTGCTCGAGTCTAAAGATGAGGTGTTCAAGAAATTTAAAGATTTCAAGGCTGAAATCGAGCGTCAAACCGGACAACAACTCAAGAGACTCAGAAGTGATCGAGGTAGAGAGTATAGGTCTTATGAATTCGTATCTTTTTGCAAAGAACATGGAATAGTCACCGAGACGACTGCTCCGTACTTCCCTCAATCAAATGGTTTTACAGAAAGAAAGAACATGATGTTAACAGAGATAATAAATTCAATGTTGTTAACTGTGGATCTTCCATATTGCTTCTTGGGTGAAGTTGTGCTTTGTTTGCCATCGAAAATGTGACAAGTTTTGTTGAATAAAATTTTTGTATTTCAATTACAAACAGAACAGTATACAATATACACTACAAGAAAAATGACTTTTTACGACGTTAAAATTAAGACGAGCTTAAATAAAGTGCCGTAAATAATCAATTTACGATATATATTTCATTGCATGTCGTAAAAATATCCAGAATATAAAAAATAGGTCTATTTATGGCGTATATTGAACGCCAAATATGATCGTACCAAAAAAAGGGCGCCCAAAATATGCCAAACTCGAAAAAAAAGGCATCCAAGGTGCTCTTATTTCGTTTGCCCGCGACTATTTCCCTCTCACGCTCTTCTCAAAAATAGGATTTCTTTCTTTGTGTTGTCATCTCCCTCTCTCTGGCTGCTCTCGTCGACACAGGTTCTTTCTCTCTCTGGCTTCTCTTTCTCATGACAAGGTTCTCTCTCGCTCGCTCGCCTCTCTCTATCTCTCACATGTTTTCTTCACGTCAGGTTCTCTCTCTCGCTTGTCTTTCTCTCTCTACCCTCTGGCCACAATCATCTCTCTTATTTATCTTCCTTTTATTTTTAATTAGCTCCTCTCTTTCTTATTTCCTCTAATTTTTATGTTTTTATTTAGGGTTTTCCTTTGTTATTTAGGTGGATCTGATTTTTAGGGCATACATATTCATTTTCGGTTTTGCATGTACCAATTACAGGACACCAACAAGACCGATGGCTGCTACTCGACTTCGACTCCGACGGCTGCCATTCGACTCCGGTTGTGGGTATGATTTTATTTTTTCCCCAACTTTTTTTATTAAGAAATTTTATTTTAATTTGAGATATAAGTTTTTGTATTAATTTTATTTTCATTGATATTAGTTTTAGTTTGATTTAATTTGAGACTCCGACTGCAGTTTTCGTATGCTTGATCCAAATATTGGATGTTGATTGAAGTATTTGGATAATTTAGGCTTTATTTGTTCATCAATGTCACTAGTATAGAATAGTTATGTGGTTATATGTAAATACAGTAGCACAAAGTTGGGATTTTATCCTAATATTGTACCTAATTACTTATCGTCGTCGGTGTCGATGAACCTCTGCTTGTCAATTTTAATAAAAGCTGATTCTATCAATTTGATTTGTGATACTATCAGTTTCTATAAATAATAAAGAGACACAAAAAATTCATTAACAAGTCAAAACTGATATGGTGTTTGTTTTAACTATCGGTTTTTAGGTATGATACTATCAATTTTTTACTTCTAATACAAACAAGTCAAAACTCACTTGTTAATCAAAATAATAAGGTGCTTTTCATATTACTAAAACCTGATAGTATCATTTGTATAGAAATTTGCACCATATATATAAATTGTAAAGAAACTTGAAAAAGTCATCAACAAGTCAAAAATACAGAAGCAACAACAATATACGATGCTATTCCAATAAGAGAAGTGTCAAGAGCACTATTAAAAGATGCAAATCTGTCTCCTCTGAGCCTGTTTAGCGCGACCTACGAATTAGATAATTTGTCAACATATGTAAGCTTGAAGAACTACACAACCCAATGATCATTACCAAATGCAAGCTTAGAGTTGAACTACATCTGTAGTAGTCCCTAGACTAGTAGTAGATCATACATTGTAAAAAATATTAGTCTAATACCTCCAAGCACTAAGAACTCCAGATAATAAAGAATATAAGAAGAAAGCATCTAAAATTCATCTACAGTATGGCTTTCAATGGTTAGCTGATGGTATTTAGCATGCAGTTTTTTGCCTTAGTAGAAGATGAGCATGCAACCTTAAACTTCTATTCCATTTTCTTTCTCTATTTAGAACTTTCTACGGTGCGGCTATTAGAGTTGAGTTTGTTCATGATACAGTCTTACATTTTGCTCTCTTGTATATCTACCATTGTAATAACATTATAAAGAATTTCACTTGCACACACACACATTCACACTAAATTACTCTTCAACAACTTTCTATTTTCATTGTTTGTGTTGTGCTTAGATATGTTGCATTGGCACCCCTTTATTATCGTAGAGCAGTTATTGCTGTCGTGGTGTATGACATAACAAGTCCAGATTCATTTCATAAAGCACAGTACTTGGTTAAGGTATCCTCTACCTTGTACCTTTGAGTTGATATTTCTAAAATTAACATTCCTTTCTATTGAATTTCCATTCTATGTTGTGCGTAATTTTAATGCAGGAGTTGATAGTGTTTATTCACTTATCATGCATAATCATCTTTTTGTTAGTGAGGTTGTTAGTGAAGGAATCTAAGTGTTGTCTTAATGGAGAAGACTTATCCCCTGGAATATACAACATACCGCGCATCTTATACTCTACTTGCATCTTGTATATGCAAAGGGTCGCTATGTCGACTATGGAGATAGAGAAGTCATATTGCACTTGGGCCCTATCTACAATTTTGTTATCCAGCATGCCAATCCTTAATAGGCCAAATGTTGATATTCTTGGACATCTAAGAGTCTTATGTAGGTTTCCCAAGACTTTTGTCGTAATGGAAAGAACTTTGTTATTTCTCATTTAACTAACTTTGGGTTTCTAATTTGTCCATTTTGGGCAGTACCCAAAAGAAAAAGAAGATTATTAATAGACTTTCTAGTCTAGCAGGCAAGTTCATTTTTGCAAACCTGCAGTTGTCAAGTCTCTTAACTTGTTCAAACTCAAAGGTGAAGATCCTTTCTATTCGAAGTTAATGTGTGAGAGAGGATTCAAACTCAAGACCAACAAAAATTAACTTCCTCAACAACTTACCTAGTGTTTAACAATGTTCATAACAAGGGGCCAACTATATATATAAGTTTTGGGAAGTATTTTTAAAATACTATTTCTGCTCGAAAATTCAGTAGGGACAACCACCACTCCTCTAAATGTAGATCTGCCTCTGCTTGCTCGACATGCATAAGGCATGTATCCTAGATGCATGAATTATGGTTTCTTTAGTATTTGCTACACTGCATCCTAGAGGTCTAACATTGCTTACACTGTTGTTATAAATTAGATAGTAGCATGTATTTATGCTATTATATCAAATGTATTCATGGTTGACAATGTCTACTCTTCACTTGCATGCATGTCTTGGAATGCGTTTCCATTTTCTTTTTAGCTTTTCTAAGACGCTGCATGCATGTTTGATAGCATACATGTCTATCTTGAAATTAATTTGAGCTATGTAGTTGAACAAGGAAAGTTGCCAATCATCCAAGTATATTTGTAATATTCATGAAGATTGCTGATCTAACATTCTTTCCCTCTTTTCTCGTTGTTCAGTGAATATATGCTCATCTCTGGTAGGTCCACAGTTATCTCTAAGGTTACCAATCAGGTGGTTATATAAGACTTTAATGATTGATATTATTGGTATTAGACCGAACACCAGAGAGTACTGTGCTAATTTTTTAATTATCCTTGTTTTGTCATGATTGCCCCTAACTACATGCCAAATGATATAGTCAGGTGCTAACAGTCAAAAGAATTACCTTTCCATTTAATTTTGGGTATAAAGTTTTGGAGTTGTTAATCTAGTAGATCACCACATTGCTCTTAAATTAGTAGGCAAATTCGTGCAATCATTTGGATTATTCATTTTTCTCTTAGAATTTACTTCTTGATCAGTAACCAACCGCATCCTATGTTCCCTCACTACAAGAAAAATGACGATTCTTAACGGTTTATAAGTTGATGGTCATGAAAAAACCGTCAAGAAAATAGGTTATCTTGACGGTATTAGCCTTACGTCAAGAAATGAGACATTTTATAGTAATTTAGCAATTTTATAGCATAATAGATGACGGTTTTAGATGATCCATCAAGAAACATCAATTTATTTATTTACGGTTTGGTTATAACCGTCAACAAATGCTTGTGCGAAAAACTTGGCGAGATTTTTTCAGTTGCCATTTTAGTAATTTTTTCAAACCTTGTATATTTTTTGACGGTTGTGGTTTTTTTTAATAGATGAACCCAGCAACCTTTTTCCCGATCGTCCCTTTCTTTCCTCCTCTCTCCCTAACCTTCCCCTTCCTAGGAGAGAGCCCCCCACTTCTCTCCTCAAAAGAGTCTCCCACAGAGCCCCCACTCCTCTCCTCTAAAGAGTCCCCCACTCCTCTCCTCTTTCTCCTCCCTAAGAGAGAAGTCCTAAAGAGTCCCCCTAGTTTTCCCTATGGAGCTTATTTTTAGGGTTTCGAGTTAAGTTCGCAAGAGCTTTTTTCGGTGGCCATGGCGTGATGGATATCAGTCTCGATGAGATCAAAAATGAGGCTGTTGATTTGGTGAAAATCTAATATGTCTGTCATAATCTAAACTTGCTGGACTTCGAAATTCTATTTTATGTTGCATCATCACATTAGTATTTGTTTTTATTTACCATGATTCAGTTCTCAACAGTGATCTTTGTTTCGATCGTTTAGTAAATAATATAAAAGAGAGAAAATTTTGATTTGGGGCTGAAATTTGGGAGGTTAGGTCAAGCGAACACTTTTATTGACAAAATCGAGCCTTTTTTCTTGTTCTCTTCGGTTGAATTTGCTGGAATCGGTTGGATTTGACTAGAATTGGTAGATCGATTGAACCTCGGATCGATTTCGGTTGGAAAACCCTAGAAATAGAGGAAAGCTTCTGACTTGGTTCTGATATTTGGGATTCGGAGTTACATGGCGGATCAGGTGTTGGAAGGGAGACAGCCGTTGGATCTTTCCAAGCATTCTTCCGGCATTGTTCCCACTCTTCAGTAAGCCTCTTTAATCCATCTTCTTTTAAAAGGTGGAATATAATGGACTTTGGCTTAAGAAGAATATCATGCACCAAAAAAATCGATAATTAGGAGCATATCATCTATTGTGACATTTTATATAATTTGAATGGGATGTACTGAAGACAAGACGGTTATATTAAAATTCTTCCTATTTGAATAACTTATTAGAATTCGGTTGTGGAAATTTTGTGGTGATTCTTGGACTTGGATTGCAATATGATATAGGAAATATGGGTTTGGCTGCAATGGACACACACTGAAATATGGGTTTGGCTGCAATATATATATGAGAATGTCTCAAAAAAATTGGCAAAACAGAAACATAAACACTTTGTTACTTTGTAAGATTAGCAAAACTGAAACATAAATTCAAAATTTGCATCATAACCACAATCTTGACTCCTAAATTAATTTAGGATTGAATTGTGACTAGGTACTGGAAAGCCCCATTTATTGCTAGAAACTTGGTGCTTATCCAAATTATGTTTGAGAGTAAAGTTTATTTTTTATTTTTTAAATCTTACATAAAGACATTTTTGGGTCAAAGGGCACCAGGAAACCATAGGGCCCCCCTCTTTAAGCAATATGAGGGTATATGTGATGGATCAACTAAATTTGTTAGAATTAGCAAGTGAATGTATATATGTATTAGAATTTGGAAGTTAGAATTCGTTAGTATTGGGTATGTACCAAAGATTTGAGGTATCAGTGATTGATTTTGGGTATGTATGTAATGTGGGTTATACATATATATATGGGTATCAGTAGTATGTAGCATTTGAGGATATATGCATCGGGTATAGAGTGGTTAGAGGGGCTCGGGTGGCCTTAACATTGGCTAATATGAGTGTAGCCATTTGCAGACCCTTCAGATTTTGGGCATTTGGCCATTTCCTCGTGTGCAGGAACTCGAGAGGTTCGAGGGGCAAGGGGTTGTTCTTGTAGTGTCACATGAGGAGAATGAGGGAGTGTATGTCAGAGTTAGGCCTTTTTGGGTTGCATTGGCCTCTTTTTACTGCAGTACATGCAATTGCCTTGCTTTGTATTTTGCTACTGGCAGCATAGCTGTCTGCAGGGCATTATAAGCAGTAGCAGCATGCTTTGGCAAATGCAAAGCATTAGCATCAGTCGCAAACTGGCCCCTTCACTCGGTTAGTAGGCTCGACCTGCAGGGAATTAGCCTACAGTAGGCAGGTTTGGGGTTTTGGCAAGATAGGACAAGGGCCAAATTGGTCTCCTTCAGAGCTACATCAGTTGTGGGCCTCTTCATAATATTATTTTCTATATGTATTTGGATCTAACATCAACAGTAGTTATCATTCCCAACTTTGCCATAAGAATTCTGGTAGTAAGAAGCCATAATATGGCCATTCCATTAATGTCTGTTATCTTCTTCGACCACTGTACTCCAGTGAATGATATCTATTTTACTTCCATATATTATGCAAATTAGCTTCAAACGGTTATTCGTATGGACCTTTATTGTTATGAAGCACATGTGCAGTTAGGACTAGGTGTCCCCCTACAAGGAGTCATTTTGTATGTTCTTTAAGACTTGTGTTTGGTTTGAAGGAAAGGAAAATAAAATGAAGGGAAAATATGGTTGACATGTTTAGTTAGGAGAGAAGATGAAAGGAAAGTAAAGTGAGAGAAATATATGACTTCTCTAGTCTTGACACAAATTTTACTTTCTAATATAATCTTAAACTGGCCAACTTCAAGCTCAGACTTGTGTTTAGATCCTGAAATTCTTTATGTTTGACATTTTTCATCTGGTCTTGACACAAATTTTACTTTCTAATGTAATCTTAAACTGGCCAACTTCAAGCATTATTCTTTTTTGCAATATCGTTGTTTGGTGGGTTAGAGTTTTACTGATACTTGCTTATTGCTATGTATCCTTCAATTTATTCTTTTTTGTAATGTTAGTTGAAATAAACTAAATTTTTTTTAGAGTTTATGTTCTAAGTTGATATCAGTTTATACAAACATGTATATATAATGATTAAATATATTTCTCTTCTTCTCTCAGGAACTACATGAAAAATGAAGGTGTTGTGAATATGGGAGGGATGTGCTCCGGCCGGGTTTGCTACATATTTTATTTCTAGTTATATAAATATTAGTTTTGGATGTTTAAGATGTACAAAAGCTACATACTTTGGTTGGATATGTTGTGGTTGGACGTGTGTTGGATGTTTGTGGTTGAACTTATATTGGATGTGTTGGAAGTTTGTGGTATATGAACAATACAATTTGTTAATATAAAAATTGGATATTATAATTATTTGATGTGTGTATATCTTCTGGATTATTGACGTTATGTGTAAGACCCAGTTTTCTGATAATGGGGTATTTTTGAAAATTTATTATTTTAATTATTAATAATGATGATTTAGTCATGTTATGAATTTTGATGATTTTTAGTTAGATTAAAATTATTTTCTAAGTCATGACTTATGACTTTGTGATTTACTAATGAAACCCTAGTGTAACCTTAGAGTTACTTGTCCTAGAGACTAACCATGATCATGTGAGCCGAGCCATAGGTTTAGAACATCAAATTAGGGCTTTTTAGCCTAAAGGGTATTTTGGTAATTTTCTAGGATTTATTAGGAATTATTTGGATTTATGTAGTTTATTATTATTTAATTATTTGATTAGTGTCATGTTAGCTTCTAACCTAGTTTAGCACTAACCTAGAGATTAGTCACTAACCTAGGAGGCTAATGTTAGATGTTAACCTATGTGTAATATCTAGGTTTCATAAATATCTAGATATCTTATTTTTTAGATATTTTAGAACCTAGAAATATCTATCTACCTAGTCAAGCCTTAGGGGCTAAGTTAGCAAGGTGGAGGGGACCCTAAATATCTACCCCCTACCCCCCCTTGGCAGCCCACACTTCTATATAACCCCTTTGTATTAATTCATGAATAATTTACATGAATTTAAACCTAGAAAAATCCTATTTCTACAAACCTTGATAACTTGATCAATTTTGATCTAAATCACCTCTAGTTTCTTGCATTGGACTCCCCTACACTAGAAGGTACTAGTTAGGGCCTGCTATCGAGGATTTGTGGAGCTTTGGACATTGGGAGTTGAAGGGGGTTTTCATTCAAAAAGGCCTAATATTGAGGATTTTGCACTCATAGGTAAATACCTATAAACCTAGCTAATATTGTGATTTCTCTTCATAAATGCATGCATATAGGTATACCCTAACTGTAGGCTAAGTTTGGTGAGATTTAGACTTGGTTTGGTGTCTGTATCGGACACGTATCAATGGTTTTATATAGGTGTTTGGTGAAATGCCACATAGGACTTTTTATTCAAAATTTTCCAAACAAAATATATTTTTGGGTAGCCCTAGATGTGTAGGACACGATTCCCTAGGACTGAGCATGAAATGGACACTGTTCGTGTCCAAAACAGGACACGAACCCACTGATTTTAACACACTGTTTATACTGTGCACACTATAAACACGCAAGTGTTTGACACTTCGTGTCATGTCCACACGTGTTGTGGACACGATACAGTAACCTAGACACGTACCCTGACACCTCACCTATCCTAGGACACGACCACGAGGCCCTAGGTGACAAACACGTGGCACACAAGCCCTCGACACGCGTGCACGAGACAGTACACGCTGTCCTGCTACCAGACCCCTCGTGTGCACTGTACACGACACGTGGACACGGGAAACTTAACACAAACCTAGGGGAAATGTCTGACAAGACATCCCCAAAGTTTCGTATCAAGCCGTGTCGTGTCGAGTGAGGAATCGCACTCGCACTGGACACACACTGTCACTTACACGCGCGCACAGTGCCTCTGATACGCACTTCGTGCACGGACACGGGGACACTTGGACACTGTTCATGCTATTGGACACTTAGTTTAACTCTAGGCGAACCCACCCACATGTGCACTAGACACGAGGACACCTGTGTCGTGTCCTACACTCGAGTGCACACAAGCACGACACAGTGCACAGAAGCGTACCCGATTGGGTTTTTCATACCTTGGACACGCCGTGTCGTGTCGTGGTGGCCTCCTAGGGACACCTACGACATGTACACGTGTGGACACACCATTACCAACCACTAGGTCGAGACCTTAGCTCGATTTTGGGTTCAATTTCGAATTTCCCCCTTTCTTTCACTGTTCACTATGTTATTTTCAGTTTTGGGTTTTTCCAGGTTTTCAGTATGGATTTTGATTTGATTTTAAAATGTGTATACATGTATATTTGTGTGTATGTATACAGTATATGTATATATATATATGTATGTGAGTGTGTGGGTCAAGTTATAGTGTATATGGATGTATATATATGTATATATGTAGGTGTGAGTGTATGTATGTATATATGCATATGTGAGTGTGTGTTTCTGGGGTTTTGGTTTCAGTTTTCTGAAACTAGGGCAGTCCCTATAACCCTAACCCAGCCCCTATACTATAACCCATAACCCTTACACATTCCCTCCCTCTTTATACCTATATGTGTATTTATATATATAGATATATGTATAGGGGTGTGTGTGTTTGGTAGGAGGGTGAGTTTCAGTTTTCTGAAACTGAGCTAACCTCAGTCCCCAAACTCCTAACCCTCTCTAATCCTCTAACCCTAATTTCCTAACCCTATTCCAACCCTCTCTTCTCTCATTTCCCTCTCCCTCTCTCTATATATACATGTATATTGATATGTATAGTTATGTATTGTATATGTGTTATATATATATAATAGATTATATATTGGTATATAAATATAGGTTATATAATGAGGATATATATATATATATGTGAATGTGGGTTTTGTATATATAGAGTATTTACATATTGGTATTTGGGTAGTAGATAGATAGTGTATATATATATATATATATATATATATATATATATATATATATATAGATATATGTATATATAGATAACTTGCTAGGTATAGGTTTATATAGAAACCCTATGACTAGCCTATGGCCAAGATTATTAGCCTATGGCTTGGGGCTAGCCCTAATAGCCCAAAACCTAACTTATTGACCCTTGTTAACTAAGGGTTGACCAAAGTCAACCTTAGGTCAAAGTTGACCTAGTTGACCTAGATTGAACTTAAATTAACCTAGAATGACTAGTTTGACATTGGTTGACCTAACTTGACTAGTAGACCTAGTTGACTAGATAATTGACAATTGTTGACCAAAGTCAACTATTGGTCAACCATGACCTAGATTGACCTAGAAATGGCTTGGATGAACATAGAAGGACTAGTTGACTAAGGTTTGACTAAATCCTAACTAGATGATTAGGTTGACCATATAGATTATGAGGGTAATCCTATATAGATGAAGATATGTATGGGGTTAAGTGAGATACTTAGAGTTGAGTTATGACTTGAGTTGGAGAATAGGATTAGCTTGATTATAGGATTAGGGTTGGTATTGTACTATATGTATTTATGTGTGGTATACTTTGTATAGGTAATTGAAGTATAGTATCTTAGGTATTCTAAGACAGGTTAGCCTATGTTTGGTTTTGAGTTAGCCTTATAGAGTTTGACTGGATGTTGACCATTAGTCAAGATTAACCTAATTGTCTTATTGACTAGTCTATGATTAACCAAAACCTTAGTTAGTCTAAGATTAACCTAGACTTTGACCATGTTGACTAGTATTGACTAATCTGATCATTATTGACTAAACCCTAGATAACTGGACTAGTTTGGCTAGAATATTTGACCAAGGGTTGACTTTAACCTAGATTAGACTTGTTTAACCTTGTTTGACCTTGTATGACTTAGTTTAAACTTCTTGTGACCTAGTATGACTTGATTTGACTTAGTTTGACTGTAGTGTTGACCTAGTTTAACTTTGACCTAGATTGGCTTAGAATTCATATAGATTGCATCGTAGATTTCATTTACCTTCATTTTGGACATGTCATAACTGTATTGCTCTATTTTAGGACATTGTGACCCTGGTACAGACATCTGATATTACACTACTCTTTCCAGAGTAACAGGCGAGTACATTCTCTGATAATTCTCTCATTTATTTGTCGATTACTGTATTTCAGTTCTAGTTAGTTCTATGTGATTCTCTGTATCAACACGTATGGATATTTTTGGATTCATGTATGCGACACATACCTTACTGATCTCTATTACTGGAATCACTGGAATCATTCTGGAATCATTTCTGGAATCATCATTTTGGCCGAACTCATCTCGATTTTTGTGTCTTGTACTGGATTCACTTGCTTGGCGAGGAAATATTGAGTAAGACATATAGACATACCCCAAATCTGGAATCTCCTACTGGAATCTACTGGAAGCATAGCCATCTTTTGTCTGATCAGTGAGAGATGTGCCTGATACCTACAGCCGTTTACATGTCGACCTCGGTATTTTAAAACACACTGTTAGATCATAGTTGGACTCACCCTGGTTTCATTGATCACTGTTGGACTCATCTTGTACTGGAAATTATCTGGTATCAGATTATATGGACTGGACTCACACTGGGATTATATTAGACTTATATCGTACTGTCTGGACTCACACATGATATTCTAGTTCAGTTAGCTTTTATTACAGTCTTCATTGCCATGATTCTTCTCTTGTTTTAGTTACCTTTCTTTTCTTGTATCTTACTGCCTCTCTATGCCATCATTACCTGTATAGAACTGCCATGCTCATCAATAAAACTGTCTATAACTGCTTTATAGTTCTTTGTCATTTACTTGGGTTTTTCTTGATGAGTTGTACTCGTTCCCGTCCTGATTGGACCTGTTGAAAATATTACAGATGATAATCCTGTGGACACATGCCCTGCTTACCATGGACCTGGCGAGGGATTAGCTACCTTTGGTCCCGACTCTCAGGAGTGATTCAGGAGATTAGCTAGTAGACTACTTTAGCTTTCATGTTTTGGCTTGTTGTATTAAAGTTAAGATATTGAGTCTGTATTAAGTTGGTTTGAGATATTGGTGTATTATTTTAGTAGTTAGTTGTTGTTGTCTTTAATTCCTTAGGTATAACTTCTGTGTTATTTTTTCGTGTTTAGACTGTGTTGAGTAGATCATACCCTTTACTTGTCCTCCATTCGGAGCTGATATCTGGACAAGTACTTTTTATATTCACTGCATGAGATTAGTTAGCAACCTAGGACAGCTTACTACCGCCGACACTGCGGCGTAGGCTGGACGTACCCACTTCTCGTACCCCTATACAGGGTGTGGGTCGTGACACGTTTGTAGTGGTGGCCCACGCAGGTCGAGAGTCGCCTTTGTGCGATTTCGTAGTAGCACGACGACTTAGTTGTACTGCTACGAGCCTGCGATAGAATATAGGAATTAAGGTATTAGGATGAGAGTATACCCAATCACTGTTAGGATTTCATGAGAGATTCCGGGACGACTCTTGAGAATCTTATTTTGAACTTCGATATTGAAAACCCTTTTCCTCTTGTTTTAATTCACCCTCACTCCTTGATGTTTAAGGGATCTTGGACTATTTAACCTTATTCATCATTACCTCCATTATATTTTGACCTTCTTTACTGCTAATTTAGCCTTAGTTTTGCAAGCTTATATTTTATCGAGCTTGATCACGACATATTTTATTGGGGGCTAGTACCCACTAACATATTGTCTAATCAGGGCCGGTACATGATGGTCTGATCAACCTATTGCACTTTGGTTCGCTTTCATATATTATTCTACATGGATGGAGCCACTTGCAGGTTCTGTTCTTTCAAATCCATTCCCATCTTGTTTCATTATATCTGTCTTGAAATCCAATTCCATATGCTCCTACCTATTTCTTATTTTTGATGAATTTGACCTGATAGTTCTTTTGATTTTATCTCTTACTTAGGAGTAGAAGTAGGAGTAGGAGTAGCTCTAATTGTTAATATAATCCTTTAGGAATGAATTGATGTATGTGCTATACCTTTGACTTAGAAGAGTAGCTCTAACCATAGAATGGTAAACCTCTTAACCCTATTGATTCATTGTTTTCTTACCTACCTAGTCTAATACCCATAGTCACAGACTATCCCATTTAACCTATCCTTGTACTACTATTGCATCACAACTTCTGGTTTAAATTTAGGCCATTGACCATTCCCACTCTAATTATGATCATCGTAGGCACATTACCATGACTTTTAAATTAGGAGCACAAGACTAGTTGTTTTCTCAAAACTAATTTCACAGGCATGACCTAGACTTGACAACCTACACCCATGACCTTAGTATCCCACTAAAGCACAACATTTTATACTTCAATTGCTTAGTACGACTTTCCTGACACAAGACTTCATCCTAAATTACCCCATAGAGTTACTTTTGATTCCAATTTAAATTGAGGACATCCTTGACCTAAACCTGCCAGTCCAATTTATTGGACATGACCCAGTATAGGTCTACTACCCACATTTTACTTGTTGACCTTGTATGCTGTTAAGTAGTAACTCTGACTTTGATTGTTGAGAGTTTGACCTAGAAGGGGTACGACTATCTTAATTTCGAGGACAAAATTTCTCTAAGGAGGGTAGACTTGTAAGACCCAGTTTTCTGATAATGGGGTATTTTTGAAAATTTATTATTTTAATTATTAATAATGATGATTTAGTCATGTTATGAATTTTGGTGATTTTTAGTTAGATTAAAATTATTTTCTAAGTCATGACTTATGACTTTGTGATTTACTAATGAAACCCTAGTGTAACCTTAGAGTTACTTGTCCTAGAGACTAACCATGATCATGTGAGCCTAGCCATAGGTTTAGAACATCAAATTAGGGCTTTTTAGCCTAAAGGGTATTTTGGTAATTTTCTAGGATTTATTAGGAATTATTTGGATTTATGTAGTTTATTATTATTTAATTATTTGATTAGTGTCATGTTAGCTTCTAACCTAGTTTAGCACTAACCTAGAGATTAGTCACTAACCTAGGAGGCTAATGTTAGATGTTAACCTATGTGTAATATCTAGGTTTCATAAATATCTAGATATCTTATTTTTTAGATATTTTAGAACCTAGAAATATCTATCTACCTAGTCAAGCCTTAGGGGCTAAGTTAGAAAGGTGGAGGGGACCCTAAATATCTACCCCCTACCCCCCCTTGGCAGCCCACACTTCTATATAACCCCTTTGTGTTAATTCATGAATAATTTACATGAATTTAAACCTAGAAAAATCCCATTTCTACAAACCTTGATAACTTGATCAATTTTGATCTAAATCACCTCTAGTTTCTTGCATTGGACTCCCCTACACTAGAGGGTACTAGTTAGGGCATGCTATCGAGGATTTGTGGAGCTTTGGACATTGGGAGTTGAAGGGGGTTTTCATTCAAAAAGGCCTAATATTGAGGATTTTGCACTCATAGGTAAATACCTATAAACCTAGCTAATATTGTGATTTATCTTCATAAATGCATGCATATAGGTATACCCTAACTGTAGGCTAAGTTTGGTGAGATTTAGACTTGGTTTGGTGTCCGTATCGGACACGTATCAATGGTTTTATATAGGTATTTGGTGAAATACCACATAGGACTTTTTATTCAAAATTTTCCAAACAAAATATATTTTTGGGTAGCCCTAGATGTGTAGGACACGATTCCCTAGGACTGAGCATGAATTGGACACTGTTCGTGTCCAAAACAGGACACGAACCCACTGATTTTAACACACTGTTTATACTGTGCACACTGTAAACACGCAAGTGTTTGACACTTCGTGTCGTGTCCACACGTGTTGTGGACACGATACAGTGACCTAGACACGTACCCTGACACCTCACCTATCCTAGGACACGACCACGAGGCCCTAGGTGACACACACGTAGCACACAAGCCCTCGATACGCGTGCACGAGACAGTGCACGCTGTCCTGCTACCAGACCCCTTGTGTGCACTGTACACGACACGTGGACACGAGAAACTTGACACAAACTTAGGGGCAATGTCTGACAAGACATCCCCAAAGTTTCGTATCAAGCCGTGTCGTGTCGAGTGAGGAATCGCACTCGTACTGGACACACACTGTCACTTACACGCGCGCACAGTGCCTCTGATACGCACTTCGTGCGCGGACACGGGGACACTTGGACACTGTTCATGCTATTGGACACTTAGTTTAACTCTAGGCGAACCCACCCACATGTGCACGAGACACGAGGACACCTGTGTCGTGTCCTACACTCGAGTGCACACAAGCACGACACAGTGCACAGAAGCGTACCCAATTGGGTTTTTCATACCTTGGACACGCCGTATCGTGTCGTGGTGGCCTCCTAGGGATACCTACGACATGTACACGTGTGGACACACCATTACCAACCACTAGGTCGAGACCTTAGCTCGATTTTGGGTTCAATTTCGAATTTCCCCCTTTCTTTCACTGTTCACTATGTTATTTTCAGTTTTGGGTTTTTCCAGGTTTTCAGTATGGATTTTGATTTGATTTTAAAATGTGTATACATGTATATTTGTGTGTATGTATACAGTATATGTATATATATATATGTATGTGAGTGTGTGGGTCAAGTTATAGTGTATATGGATGTATATATATGTATATATGTAGGTGTGAGTGTATGTATGTATATATGCATATGTGAGTGTGTGTTTCTGGGGTTTTGGTTTCAGTTTTCTGAAACTAGGGCAGTCCCTATAACCCTAACCCAGCCCCTAAACTATAACCCATAACCCTTACACATTCCCTCCCTCTTTATACCTATATGTGTATTTATATATATAGATATATGTATAGGTGTGTGTGTGTGTTTGGTAGGAGGGTGAGTTTCAGTTTTCTGAAACTGAGCTAACCTCAGTCCCCAAACTCCTAACCCTCTCTAATCCTCTAACCCTAATTTCCTAACCCTATTCCAACCCTCTCTTCTCTCATTTCCCTCTCCCTCTCTCTATATATAGATGTATATTGATATGTATAGTTATGTATTGTATATGTGTTATATATATATAATGGATTATATATTGGTATATAAATATAGGTTATATAATGAGGATATACATATATATATATATGTGAATGTGGGTTTTGTATATATAGAGTATTTACATATTGGTATTTGGGTAGTAGATAGATAGTGTATATATATATATATATATATATATATATATATATATATATATATATATATATATATATATATATATATATATATAGATATATGTATATATAGATAACTTGCTAGGTATAGGTTTATATAGAAACCCTATGACTAGCCTATGGCCAAGATTATTAGCCTATGGCTTGGGGCTAGCCCTAATAGCCCAAAACCCAACTTATTGACCTTTGTTAACTAAGGGTTGACCAAAGTCAACCTTAGGTCAAAGTTGACCTAGTTGACCTAGATTGAACTTAAATTAACCTAGAATGACTAGTTTGACATTGGTTGACCTAACTTGACTAGTAGACCTAGTTGACTAGATAATTGACAATTGTTGACCAAAGTCAACTATTGGTCAACCATGACCTAGATTGACCTAGAAATGGCTTGGATGAACATAGAAGGACTAGTTGACTAAGGTTTGACTAAATCCTAACTAGATGATTAGGTTGACCATATAGATTATGAGGGTAATCCTATATAGATGAAGATATGTATGGGGTTAAGTGAGATACTTAGAGTTGAGTTATGACTTGAGTTGGAGAATAGGATTAGCTTGATTATAGGATTAGGGTTGGTATTGTACTATATGTATTTATGTGTGGTATACTTTGTATAGGTAATTGTAGTATAGTATCTTAGGTATTCTAAGACAGGTTAGCCTATGTTTGGTTTTGAGTTAGCCTTATAGAGTTTGACTGGATGTTGACCATTAGTCAAGATTAACCTAATTGTCTTATTGACTAGTCTATGATTAACCAAAACCTTAGTTAGTCTAAGATTAACCTAGACTTTGACCATGTTGACTAGTATTGACTAATCTGACCATTATTGACTAAACCCTAGATAACTGGACTAGTTTGGCTAGAATATTTGACCAAGGGTTGACTTTAACCTAGATTAGACTTGTTTAACCTTGTTTGACCTTGTATGACTTAGTTTAAACTTCTTGTGACCTAGTATGACTTGATTTGACTTAGTTTGACTGTAGTGTTGACCTAGTTTGACTTTGACCTAGATTAGCTTAGAATTCATATAGATTGCATCGTAGATTTCATTTACCTTCATTTTGGATATGTCATAACTGTATTGCTCTATTTTAGGACATTGTGACCCTGGTACAGACATCTGATATTACACTACTCTTTCCAGAGTAACAGGCGAGTACATTCTCTGATAATTCTCTCATTTATTTGTCGATTACTGTATTTCAGACTTTCAGTTCTAGTTAGTTCTATGTGATTCTCTGTATCAACACGTATGAATATTTCTGGATTCATGTATGCGACACATACCTTACTTACTGATCTCTATTACTGGAATCACTGGAATCATTCTGGAATCATTTCTGGAATCATCATTTGGCCGGACTCATCTCGATTTTTGTGTCTTGTACTGGATTCACTTGTTGGGCGGGGAAATATTGAGTAAGACATGTAGACATACCCCAAATCTGGAATCTCCTACTGGAATCTACTGGAAGCATAGCCATCTCTTGCCTGATCAGTGAGAGATGTGCCTGATACCTACAGCCGTTTACATGTCGACCTCGGTATTTTAAAACACACTGTTAGATCATAGTTGGACTCACCCTGGTTTCATTGATCACTGTTGGACTCATCTTGTACTGGAAATTATCTGGTATCAGATTATATGGACTGGACTCACACTGGGATTATATTAGACTTATATCGTACTGTCTGGACTCACACATGATATTCTAGTTCAGTTAGCTTTTATTACAGTCTTCATTGCCATGATTCTTCTCTTGTTTTAGTTACCTTTCTTTTCTTGTATCTTACTGCCTCTCTATGCCATCATTACCTGTATAGAACTGCCATGCTCATCAATAAAACTGTCTATAACTGCTTTATAGTTCTTTATTATTTACTTGGGTTTTTCTTGATGAGTTGTACTCGTTCCCATCCTGATTGGACCTGTTGAAAATATTACAGATGATAATCCTGTGGACACATGCCCTGCTTACCATGGACCTGGCGAGGGATTAGCTACCTTTGGTCCCGACTCTCAGGAGTGATTCAGGAGATTAGCTAGTAGACTACTTTAGCTTTTATGTTTTGGCTTGTTGTATTAAAGTTAAGATATTGAGTCTGTATTAAGTTGGTTTGAGATATTGGTGTATTATTTTAGTAGTTAGTTGTTGTTGTCTTTAATTCCTTAGGTATAACTTCTGTGTTATCTTTTCGTGTTTAGACTGTGTTGAGTAGATCATACCCTTTACTTGCCCTCCATTTGGAGATGATATCTGGACAAGTACTTTTTATATTCACTGCATAAGATTAGTTAGCAACCTAGGACAGCTTACTACCGCCGACACTGCGGCGTAGGCTGGACGTACCCACTTCTCGTGCCCCTATACAGGGTGCGGGTCGTGACATTATGTGTGTGTTCGATTCATTATATATAAAATTTTGGCTATACATAATTTAGCTTCTCTTGACGGTTATAAAACGTCAACAACTAACTCAATCCTGTTGCAACTGCTCTTTTCATTGAAGATTTTCTTGACGGTTAATAACCGTCATCTAGGCCGGAGTCAAGAAAAGTTTTTGCCTATGTTGACGGTTTCTAAAAACTACTATCTTGACGGCTAAAAACAGTCAAGAAAATTACTTAATATGACGGCAAAAAAACTGTCAAGAAAAGCCAGGCCAGCGACCGTCAAGAAAAGGGAGGGTCTTTCTTGACTCTGGCCTAGTTGACGGATCAGCAACAGTCAAGATACCCATTTCTTGATGGAGAAAAACCGTCAAGAAAAGCCTTTATTCATGTAGTGCCTGTATACTTAAATCTTAGTTCTAGTATCCTTATATTTGGGCTAATTTGCACTTAAAATTACTTTCAGCTCTCACAACTCTGTAGCTTATTGTCATGCACTTGATTTGTATTTGCAATTTGCTACCATGGACTTAGGAATGCCTCACATTTAACTACCCTCTATTAATATCTTCTCACACTTACGGCACAGGCCTACTTTTAGACTTTTTTGTCTCTAAACAAAAAAGTGTAACAAGGGCATAAGAATAGTAAAATACAGAGTACAAACTGCAAAAATATGTAAGTTTAAGGTACTCAAGATTAGATTAACCTTGAATATGGATGACAGTACAAAATTTATTCTTTGCATTAAGTTTTTGTATTATTCATTTACTCAATTCTTGCTAGGGTGACAACGGCAAAGGCAGGACTAGCAGTTCAGGTATGGGAGAAGTGGTCGACGGATGGCACAAAAAGGCAAATTTTTATTTATGCTCACGGCTATTTGCTTGTGTTTCTTTCCTCATCTTTTACCCTAATTTGATGTGTTATGAGAATGCCTTCAGTGAATTTCAAGGTAAATATGTATGATTTCAATTTATAGATATCTATATATTTGTAGTACTAACATGAAGACACAAAATATTGAGTTTAAGATATATTTTTATCAGTAGCATTACCAAAACACTGATAATTATGCTTTACGTAACACCCACTTTTCTAAAATGAGGGTAATTTTGAACCTTTGTAAAAGTTTATTATTTCATAATAGAATTTATGATTTATGGAGATTTTTAATTAATTTAATACTATTTATAATTGGTGAATTATATTTTTGATGTGTTAGCTAGTGAACCCTAGAACTGTTGAGCCTAGAGACTAACCATGACCATGGGGACCTAACCAGGTGATTAGAATGACTAATTATAACTTTTTAGGCTAAGAGTATTTTGGTCATTTTGTGACTTTTGAATCATTTAGAATTTTGGTTAATTGGTAAATTTTAGATTATTTTAATAATATTTAAATTGATGTATTGTGATTTTAGTTATTTTTTTATATTTTAATATTTTAGGAATTTTTATATTTTAATATTGATTTTACGGAATTTATTTAGGCGGGATTGAGTTTCGTTTCGTTCCGACTTGTGTTAGTGACCCGGGTAGCTTAGACTCTAGACGGGACCCCAAGATTAGTTAGTCATGGCCAACAAACCCAACTAATTAAGTTAGTAAGTTAGACAAATTCCACTTGTTAGATTGGTTAAGTTAGAGGCTTAAATTTAACCCTTTTGATCCCAAACTTGAACCTAACTTAAAATTAACCAAGAGGACTAGTTGAGGCCTTATTGGGCTTTCCCCCAAGGCTCAAATAGTGTTTAATGGCAGTCACTATAGGTAGGTTAGCCTCCCTTCCTTTAATTTCATTCTATCTTGCCTCTTTTCCTTCACAAAAGATTCTTCCCCAAATTGAGAGCTTTCCTCTTTGATTTGATCTCCAAATCCTTACATCCCTCCACCAAAACTTCCATCCAACCTTCTTATACTACCAAAGGAGGGTGCTAGCAAAGATTTGGAGCAAAGTGCAAGAGGAGTGTCTTTTTTGGAAGATCTTCGTGTCGGAGCCGTGTCCTTGAGAGTATCATTGGGATTCCACTCCCAATAGGTAAAACCAACCCCCTAAATTAATTTTTTATACATATTAGTTAGTTTTGAATCCATAGGATCCACCTCCGTGCATGTACCCCCTTTAGATTCAAGTTTGAGGCAATTTGGAGCTATCTTAAGGATTTTAGATATGTGTTTTGTGTCCTACTTGATAGATCCCAAATTAGGTCACCCCATGTGTTTGGTTTATTGCCTAATAGGATTAATTATGTTTTAAATTCAGTTTTAGAATGGTTAGAGAGTGGATTGATCTTAGTTAGGATGGTTAAAATGAGTTTCATTTGGATACCTATGTTGGTATCCAAGTATCTTGGCCTACATGTGTTTTTTTTTTCCAAAACAACCCAAATTTGTCATAATATTTATCCACGTTTTTAGTAACCATAGTAACTTAGAAATGCCATAGCTTTTAGCTCAGAACTCCGATTAACCTCCCATTTTTTTAAAGAACGATATCAAAGTTAGCTTTCCAAATATATATTTTAATAAGCCAAAATCATTCTGGAACTTCCTGTAAAACTATTTGAGTGTCAGCTGTCCGAAAGACAAACGCGTTTCGGTGTTTTCGCGATTTCGGGAGCTTTCGGACACGAAAATACGATTCATTTGATATTTCGGAAAGATAAAACGAAGGGCTAGGGCATACATTAACTCTAAAATTTAGTGAATGTCTAATTGGTATAGTATTAATTTCAAGTAGAAGAGTGACTATACGATATAGACATTTTGTGTAACCTATGAGCCTATGTAGTATGGATATTAAAGGAATGTTGGTATCATAGGTTGTCGAGTATATGTATGATATAGTACACACACACACACACACACACACACACACACACACACACACACACACACATATATATATATATATATATATATATATATATATATATATAATATATATATATATATTAATGTTAGGTAATATATGTTAGTATGTTTGTTAGATGTTGGTTAGTAGATGGTTAGATATGTTATAGTTGTTATATGTTAGTGTAAGTTATATATTTAAGTATGTTTGTTAAATGTTGGTTAGTAGAGGGTTAGATATGTTAGAGTTGTTATATGTTCGTGTAAGTTATATATGTTAGTATGTTTGTTAGATGTTGGTTAGTAGAGGGTTAGATATATTAGAGTTTGTTATATGTTAGTGTAAGTTATATTTGTTAGTATGAATGTTAGTTAGATAGTAGAGGTTAGTATTTTGTTAGATATTTGATATGTTGTTAGATAGTTTAATGTTAGATATCTAGTATATTAGATATTGATATGTTAGTAGGTTATGTTAGTTCTAGATATTGATATGTTAGTGTCACGACCCGCACCCACTGTGAGGGTACGAGAACGTAACGACGCCCAGCCTACGCCGCAGTGTCGGCGGTAGAACGCTGTCCTAGGTCAATCATTTAACAATATAAAGGTACCTGTACAGTATATACCCTCCGAATGGAGGTGACATAACAACATACAGTCTCAATCACATCTAAGGCAGAATGATAAGAATAAAAGATAGATAGATAAATGCTGGAATAAAAGATCCACAGGATACAACCAGAGAGAAAGAGTCTAAGTGTCTACTGCCATACAAACTGAACTGCCAACTCAATACAAGTCTCTAATACTGAAAATGAAAGAATATACAATCAGATCTCAAATGACAGTAAATGTAAACCTAGACTAGGGAGCCTCAGTCTCTAAGCTAGTGGATCACGCTGGAAATCTGGGTCACACATGGCATCTATAGCTGCCCCATAGTAGGTATCTATGCAGGCCTCCTCCTCATCCTCTGTAAAATTTTCAACAGGTCCAGTCAGGACGGAAGCGAGCACAAAACATCTCACGCAGTTCATATCGAGTTAGAAAATATAAAGCATGCAATAGAGTAAAGTACATGAAACGCTGAAAGAAGAAGATATATGAAAAACAGTAGAGATTTGATAACAGGAAATATCTAAATACGATAAGTAAGAACTGTAAGGAACATGTGATTTTAGAGTACAATCTGGTTATGTAAACGGGCTAGGAAAATGCAATGGTAACTCCATTGTACGTGGGTGTACAATAGACATATACAATAGTTATACAATGTTGTACAATAGAATTTGAGTACATAACCAATTCTACTCCCCCTCCCCAATCAATACACAAGGATCTACTCTAGTTACGTTATCTTATACAATAGTGTACAATGTTATACAATGGATGTACAATGTTATACAATAGTGTACAATGGTCTATCCCTGGGGCTCATGTGATAATGAGAGTACAATATGCACAATGAGTATACAAGGAAATGGGTATTCAATAAATACAATATGGAAGTGAAACACACGTCACAATATGTATTTAGTGAATACAAGGAGATAACATCTCAAAAGGAGATCCATATAGTACCAATCCGTGATAACGGTCGTGTCAACATCAAGTACAGTAATCTAGAGCAAGAATGTAAATCCATACAAGTATGAAACGGTCAGAGAATGTACTCGCCTGATAGTCTGAGTGTCTGAAGAGAATATACTGTCCGAGGAGGGGTGTCTGTCTCCTATAGAACAGTACAAGTCACAACAAGTCTAAAATGATATAATGAAGTCCTACTATGCATTCTACATGATTCTAGGTCAATCTAGGCCAAAGTCAACTCTCGGTCAACTCTGGTCGATCCTAGAAGTCAAACTAGGTCAACTAAACCATTCCAAGTCTAAACCTAGTCTAACAAGTCATCCTAGGTCATCCAAGCCTAGGCTAGCACTCAACCACAACACAATGCCAACTAAGCTATCAAAACACACATTACATATGTTTAACATATACAAGTTATACCTTTATACCATACTACAATATACAGATCTATAGATACCATGAATATGTTATATACATTACATAGCATTTCTAATCAATCATGGCATTTCTATTCATTTCATTGCTATGAGTGTGTGTATATATGTGTGTGTTGTGAGAGATAAGAGGGTGTCACATGAGCATGTGTGTGTGGCAAAGTGTGTGAAAACACAAAACAGTGAGGTATGGTGTGTCATATGAGTGTGATGTGTCATGTGTTAACATAGTGGCATGTAGCATGGTATGTTTGTGTGTGTTGACAGGGAAATGTTCAGATTCAGGTAATGTGTGTAGAGAGTGTGCATACATTGTATTGGCAGGTTGTGTGCACAGGCTTGTGGGACTACAAACAGTGAGATATCAGTTCTATGTTATCTCAGGTTTTAAGCATCAACCCATATACATTCATATAACAAAACTAAACCTACAAAAGGACATGAAATCTACCTTCATAAACATCAGTCAATTTGGGTTAGTCCTAGCTAACACCACAGAGCAATTAAATGGGAAAGAAAGGCAGTTCATCAATTATCAAATGGGGTTCTTAGTTATTTGGTTAGGACAGTGTGTGAGTGTCAAAGAAGTGAGGCAACATTAGGGTGTTGTGAAAGCATGAGTGATAAAGCAAAAGGAAAGAGCTTTAATTCAGTTCACAGTTCACTATTAGAAAACTGGAACAGGGACTGCATATCCCATTCTCAGGTTTGCAAAACTTGGAAACTTAAACTCAGGTTTTAACATAAATAGACAAGAAGAAATCAACTCATGGGTTCTATTGAACCCCAAATCAGCCCACAGTTCAATCAATTAGGGGAAACTGAAAACAATACTCTAACCAAGTTAATACCATATAGGTGAATCAAAGGAATGAGACAGTGAAGTGACAGGAATCACATGTGTCTGTGTGGGTGAACACTGTGTTGGACTGAACAGAAAAAAAGAACAAAAGCACAGCAAATGTAGAGGAAAGGAAATTCAAACAAATCAAAACTATAAACTAAACTAAATTTCTGAAACCACATTCCAGTTTTCTTAAAAATCCTCCTCCTGATTCCCACACACAACCAAATTACCTAAAAATCGACACACAGTTAGTAAACCTATAGGGAACACTAACTGGTACTAAAACTAATGTTTTAACAGTAAAAAATTGATTAAAAATAGGTGACAAAGTCTATGTTCAAAATCTGAAAATACAAGAATTACACCACACTGTTCCACAGTTCAGAAATTAGGTAATTAGGATTTGACCAATCAAATCAAGCTACAATACACCAACAGAGGTTGGTAACTTAATTATACAATGCATACATGTTATATAGGGTGTTTGTGTCCATACTAGAGGACACAAACGTGTCCAAACACGAATAAACACAAAACAGTGCACTCACAGACACTGTGCAGTGTGCACAGGCTCGTGCACGAGTGCACGCGTGTCGTGTACTCGACACGACACGAGTGGGGTCTCGTGGTTGTGTCTACACCTAGCTAAGGTCTAGGTGTACGTGTCCAATCA
This sequence comes from Iris pallida, assembly GCA_029216955.1. Classification (NCBI taxonomy): domain Eukaryota; kingdom Viridiplantae; phylum Streptophyta; class Magnoliopsida; order Asparagales; family Iridaceae; genus Iris; species Iris pallida. Next base: position 20,339,590 of record JANAVB010036019.1, read on the forward strand.
CCTGTATCGTGTCTACAGTATCACGTGTCCGAATTAAACACGCGTATCAGTGGCCAAGAAATTCGTGTGCACAGACAGAAAAAGAACAGTGCGGTTGGGATTTCTTCCAAACTGCTCGATGAGACGAGCTGAAAATTGGTCAGAGTCGTGTCAGTCACGTGTCCTAAGTGTCACCAAAATATCATCACCAATGGTGTCGTGTCGTGTCCAGGAAGAACCCCGAGTGGCAGGGCATCCCTGTAGCAGTGCGCGCGTGTGCGTGTCAGCGTGTGCACGCGTGTCCAAACGACACAAAACGTGCACAAATCAATCCCAGTGCACAAGGAATGGATAAAAAACACCAAAACACAAATTCCCAATCAAAAATATTGCATGAAACAAATCGAAATGCCCTCAGTGGCATTTCGACAAACACCTACACAGCAGTCATGATACGTGTCCAAATGGACACGAAACTTAGGATACCCGACACAAAACCTATACAGATGCTTAGGGGACTCCTTGGGCTCCCTAATGATGAAGACAAAACAAAATTTCATGGAGGGATGAGGAAATTACCTAAGCTTGAACTTTCAATAAAAACCCCCTTCAATAACTCTTCTCCTTGATGTCCCAATCCAATCAAACCACCATAAACTGAAATGAAACTCCAACAACAGCAAGTATACCAGTGTTAGAACCCATTGCAACTGATTTGGGATTTTAGGACCTAAAATGAATTTATGGTGAATTAATGAAGACAAGAACTCACCTCCTTCTAAACTTGAGCTTTCCTAAAAGAGGCAACCCTAAACTAAGAGAGTATTTATAGGGTGGTGTTCCCAAGGAGGATATGGTGGTTGGCCACTTAGCCTAGGGTTTAGGGTTTTGAAACTTGTCTTGGGCTTTGGGCCTAGTCATTAAACAAATGACTTAAAAGTCACAAGTCATGGCTTGTGGTCAAAACTTCCTATTCAAACTCAATACCCTCAATTGTTTGCACTAACTAGAGTATGGTTGACCTAACTTAACCTAGGATCTCATATCTAGTCAAGTCCCACCTAACTAGGGTTAGGTCACAAGTCAAAGCTAGTCAAAGTCAACCTAGTCAACCCTCAATCAAACAATTCCAAAATAAATTCTAAAAATTCCTAAAAATTCCAATAAATTCTAAAATGACCAAAATATCCTCTAGGCTAAAATATACTAATCAATATCCTAATCACAATGACTAGGCTCTAGGTCAACAGTCTAAGGCTACACTAGTCAATGCACCAAAATCACAAGTCATGATTTAAATGGTTTAAAAATGATTAAAAATTACCAAAAATCATATTATTAAATAAATATCATAATTAAATAAATTAAAATACAAAATTTCAAAATTACCCTTATTTTAGAAAATTGGGTGTTACAAGTCTACCCACCTTAGAAGAATTTCGTCCTCGAAATTAAAATGGTAGTTGTCCTTCTAGGTCAAACACCCCACAATCAGAGTCTCAAACATACCGTCAGATAATCATATGCGTCTGTCCAAAAATATGATACTCAGAATCTCTGTCATGCCAGTGAGCAAGGCTACGATAATCACAGAGTCCTCAACTATGGTACATACCTCTAGAATTGTGGTATTTAAAATTTTTGTATTGCCGCGCGCTTGGCAGCGAAAACCTTAAATTTTCACACCCGAGAAATACGTCCATAGTCTGACTATATGTCCTCACTATGCCTGCTAGCATGACCCTAGAAGATTCTAAAATCTCATAATCGAGGCGACCTAGCCCATACGACTTATCTCAGAAGAAAATTAAATCATAAAGAAGCACCAGATCGAAACTTATCAACAATGAAGAAACAGATAGGAACAGATGGAATTGAATTTTCAAGACAGGAATCGTAGAATTGAATCAAAAGAACGGAACCTGCGACTAGATCTCCAATGGCCTGAGCATCGTCGGCTATCATGGCGAAAGCTCATCCTGGCTGACCTCCCCTGGCCTGCTGCTGATGTTGGACGAACCTCTGCTGCTGAGTCTGCAATGGTGGTCCCCTCTGCTGCCCTGCCGGAGCTCTAGCTCCTGGTGCTACCTGAGCCAATGGTGTCGGGTTCTTGGGACACTCTCTACACTGATGCTCCACGGATCCGCAATGCAAACACATGCCCAGCCTCTTCCTAAAGTCGTCCCACCCATGGCCTTGCTTCTTGCAGAAGTTGCACACAGTGTTCTGCTGCTGCCTGGGTGCCTGCTGATACTGCACCTGTCTCTGTCCCTGATACTGAACAGGCCTCTCCTGCTGCTGCTGGAAATGGGCCATCGGCTGCTGATACTGCTGCTGTATCTGATGCTGAACGTGCGGCCTCTTGGCCGGTCCTCCGCTGCTGCTGCCCCCAACTGGGTCTCGCCCCCTCTTGAGCCTAAGCTCAAGATCATCCTCCGCCAATAAGGCTCCCGTCAATATCTCCTCAAAAGTAGCATCTCTGTTCCCCTTGGTCAGGGACTTGACCTCCTTGACCAGACCCTTCCGGAACCTCTGGGCCTTCGCCGTCTCGTTCAACCCCTCAATAAACTTGCCAAGACGGCCAAACTCTCCCGCATACTCCTCTACTGAGAGGCTCCCCTGGACCAAGCTCTCAAACTGCGTCTCCAAGGCTCTGACTGCTGAATCTGGGAAGAACTTCTTCTTGAAGAAGCCCTTGAACTGCTCCCAAGTCTGCCCTGGTACCCCCACCCTGGGGTCCGACTGATACCAGGTGCGAGCAAGATCTCGCATCCGGCTAGCTGCTGCCTCGATCTGAAGGTCTGCTGGAATCCTGGCCAAGCGGAAGATCTCCTTCATATGCTCGATCCACTCATCGGCATATAGGATCCCCTCTGTCCCCAAAAAGTCTCTGGGGCTCATCTTCTGAAACTGCTCGATCCCTGGTGTCTTCGGCTGCTGAACCACTGGTCGAGCTGCGGCTGTCGTGACGGCCAACTCCATGCCTCTATCTTGCCGAGCCTGCTGTCGGTCCATGAACTGCTGGAAATACGCGAACATCTGAGCTACGTCCACATGTCCTGGAGGCGGTGGCGGCTAGAAAGGATCCTCTGGAATGACTGGGTCCTGCCTCCGAACTGGTGAAGGCATACCCTCAGCTGCTGCTGCTGCTGAAGTCCCAATAGGAGCAGAGATGGCAGGGGCTGTAGCCTCCCGACCCTGCTGAACTGGCTGAGAGGTAGCAGTCCCCTCTACAGTATCTCCATGAATGGCACGCTGTAATCGCGTCTCCACCATCCTGAAGACAGATCAAACAAACAATTTCTGAGAATGAGTCGAAATAGCAAAGGAGGACAGTTATATTCAAGGAGAACAATATCAGCAAGAACTGAGATGGCATGAATTTGATATGAGTTTTTCCTAATGTGATTGAGTACCTTCAAAATATTCTAATCCTATTACAGGCTGTAGTGATACTCTAGTTTGAATACCACTACATAAACTCGACCTGCATGGGCCACCACTAAAAATGTGTCACGACCCGCACCCACTGTGAGGGTACGAGAATGTAACGACGTCCAGCCTACGCCGCAGTATCGACGGTAGAACGCTGTTCTAGGTCAATCATTTAACAATATAAAGGTACCTGTACAGTATATACCCTCCGAATGGAGGTGACATAACAACATACAGTCTCAATCACATCTAAAGCAGAATGATAAGAATAAAAGATAGATAGATAAATGCTGGAATAAAAGATCCACAGGATACAACCAGAGAGAAAGAGTCTAAGTGTCTACTGCCATACAAACTGAACTGCCAACTCAATACAAGTCTCTAATACTGAAAATAAAAGAATATACAATCAGATCTCAAATGACAGTAAATGTAAACCTTGACTAGGGAGCCTCAGTCTCTAAGCTAGTGGATCAGGCTGGAAATCTGGGTCACACATGGCATCTACAGCTGCCCCATAGTAGGTATCTATGCAGGCCTCCTCCTCATCCTCTGTAAAATTTTCAACAGGTCCAGTCAGGATGGGAGCGAGCACAAAACATCTCACGCAGTTCATATCGAGTTAGAAAATATAAAGCATGCAATAGAGTAAAGTACATGAAACGCTGAAAGAAGAAGATATATGAAAAACAATAGAGATTTGATAACAGGAAATATCTAAATACGAAAAGTAAGAACTGTAAGGAACATATAATTTTAGAGTACAATCTGGTTATGTAAACGGGCTAGGAAAATACAATGGTAACTCCATTGTACGTGGGTGTACGATAGACATATACAATAGTTATACAATGTTGTACAATAGGATTTGAGTACATAACCAATTCTACCCCCCTCCCCAATCAATACACAAGGATCTACTCCAGTTACGTTATCTTATACAATAGTGTACAATGTTATACAATGGATGTACAATGTTATACAATAGTGTACAATGGTCTATCCCTGGGGCTCATGTGATAATGAGAGTACAATATGCACAATGAGTATACAAGGATATGGGTATTCAATAAATACAATATGGAAGTGAAACACACGTCACAATATGTATTTAGTGAATACAAGGAGATAACATCTCAAAAGAAGATCCATATAGTACCAATCCGTGATAACGGTCGTGTCAGCATCAAGTACAGTAATCTAGAGCAAGAATGTAAATCCATACAAGTATGAAACGGTCAGAGAATGTACTCGCCTGATAGTCTGAGTGTCTGAAGAGAATATACTGTCCGAGGAGGGGTGTCTGTCTCCTATAGAACAGTACAAGTCACAACAAGTCTAAAATGATATAATGAAGTCCTACTATGCATTCTACATGATTCTAGGTCAATCTAGGCCAAAGTCAACTCTCGGTCAACTCTGGTCGATCCTAGAAGTCAAACTAGGTCAACTAAACCATTCCAAGTCTAAACCTAGTCTAACAAGTCATCCTAGGTCATCCAAGCCTAGGCTAGCACTCAACCACAACACAATGCCAACTAAGCTATCAAAACACACATTACATATGTTTAACATATACAAGTTATACCTTTATACCATACTATAATATACAGATCTATAGATACCATGAATATGTTATATACATTACATAGCATTTCTAATCAATCATGGCATTTCTATTCATTTCATTGCTATGAGTGTGTGTATATATGTGTGTGTTGTGAGAGATAAGAGGGTGTCACATGAGCATGTGTGTGTGGCAAAGTGTGTGAAAACACAAAACAGTGAGGTATGGTGTGTCATATAAGTGTGATGTGTCATGTGTTAACATAGTGGCATGTAGCATGGTATGTTTGTGTGTGTTGACAGGGAAATGTTCAGATTTCAGGTAATGTGTGTAGAGAGTGTGCATACATTGTATTGGCAGGTTGTGTGCACAGGCTTGTGGGACTACAAACAGTGAGATATCAGTTCTATGTTATCTCAGGTTTTAAGCATCAACCCATATACATTCATATAACAAAACTAAACCTACAAAAGGACATGAAATCTACCTTCATAAACATCAGTCAATTTGGGTTAGTCCTAGCTAACACCACAGAGCAATTTAATGGGAAAGAAAGGCAGTTCATCAATTATCAAATGGGGTTCTTAGTTATTTGGTTAGGACAGTGTGTGAGTGTCAAAGAAGTGAGGCAACATTAGGGTGTTGTGAAAGCATGAGTGATAAAGCAAAAGGAAAGAGCTCTAATTCAGTTCACAGTTCACTATTAGAAAACTGGAACAGGGACTGCATATCCCATTCTCAGGTTTGCAAAACTTGGAAACTTAAACTCAGGTTTTAACATAAATAGACAAGAAGAAATCAACTCATGGGTTCTATTGAACCCCAAATCAGCCCACAGTTCAATCAATTAGGGGAAACTGAAAACAACACTCTAACCAAGTTAATACCATATAGGTGAATCAAGGGAATGAGACAGTGAAGTGACAGGAATCACATGTGTCTGTGTGGGTGAACACTGTGTTGGACTGAACAGAAAAAAAGAACAAAAGCACAGCAAATGTAGAGGAAAGGAAATTCAAACAAATCAAAACTGTAAACTAAACTAAATTTCTGAAACCACATTCCAGTTTTTTTAAAAATCCTCCTCCTGATTCCCACACACAACCAAATTACCCAAAAATCGACACACAGTTAGTAAACCTATAGGGAACACTAACTGGTACTAAAACCAATGTTTTAACAGTAAAAAATTGATTAAAAATATGTGACAAAGTCTATGTTCAAAATCTGAAAATATAGGAATTACACCATACTGTTCCACAGTTCAGAAATTAGGTAATTAGGATTTGACCAATCAAATCAAGCTACAATGCACCAACAGAGGTTGGTAACTTAATTATACAATGGATACATGTTATATAGGGTGTTTGTGTCCATACTAGAGGACACAAACGTGTCCAAACACGAATAAACACAAAACAGTGCACTCACAGACACTGTGCAGTGTGCACAGGCTCGTGCACGAGTGCACGCGTGTCGTGCACTCGACACGACACGAGTGGGGTCTCGTGGTTGTGTCCACACCTAGCTAAGGTCTAGGTGTACGTGTCCAATCACCTGTATCGTGTCTACAGTGTCGTGTGTCCGAATTAAACACGCGTATCAGTGGCCAAGAAATTCGTGTGCACAGACAGAAAAAGAACAGTGCGGTTGGGATTTCTCCCAAACTGCTCGATGAGACGAGCTGAAAATTGGTCAGAGTCGTGTCAGTCACGTGTCCTAAGTGTCACCAAAATATTATCACCAACGGTGTCGTGTCATGTCCAGGAAGAACCCCGAGTGGCAGGGCATCCCTGTAGCAGTGCGCGCGTGTGCGTGTCAGCGTGTGCACGCGTGTCCAAACGACACGAAACGTGTACGAATCAATCCCAATGCACAAGGAATGGATAAAAAACACCAAAACACAAATTCCTAATAAAAAATATTGCATGAAACAAATCGAAATGCCCTCAGTGGCATTTCGACAAACACCTACACAACAGTCATGATACGTGTCCAAATGGACACAAAACTTAGGATACCCGACACAAAACCTATACAGATGCTTAGGGGACTCCTAGGTCTCCCTAATAATGAAGACAAAACAAAATTTCATGGAGGGATGAGGAAATTACCTAAGCTTGAACTTTCAATAAAAACCCCCTTCAATAACTCTTCTCCTTGATGTCCCAATCCAATCAAACCACCATAAACTAAAATAAAAGTCCAACAACAGCAAGTATACCAGTGTTAGAACCCATTGCAACTAATTTGGGGATTTTAGGACCTAAAATGAATTTATGGTGAATTAATGAAGACAAGAACTCACCTCCTTCTAAACTTGAGCTTTCCTAAAAGAGGCAACCCTAAACTAAGAGAGTATTTATAGGGTGGTGTTCCCAAGGAGGATATGGTGGCTGGCCACTTAGTCTAGGGTTTAGGGTTTTGAAACTTGTCTTGGGCTTTGGGCCTAGTCATTAAACAAATGACTTAAAAGTCACAAGTCATGGCTTGTGGTCAAAACTTCCTATTCAAACTCAATACCCTCAATTGTTTGCACTAACTAGAGTATGGTTGACCTAACTTAACCTAGGATCTCATATCTAGTCAAGTCCCACCTAACTAGGGTTAGGTCACAAGTCAAAGCTAGTCAAAGTCAACCTAGTCAACCCTCAATCAAACAATTCCAAAATAAATTCTAAAAATTCCTAAAAATTCCAATAAATTCTAAAATGACCAAAATATCCTCAAGGCTAAAATATACTAATCAATATCCTAATCACAATGACTAGGCTCTAGGTCAACAGTCTAAGGCTATACTAGTCAATGCACCAAAATCACAAGTCATGATTTAAATGGTTTAAAAATGATTAAAAATTACCAAAAATCATATTATTAAATAAATATCATAATTAAATAAATTAAAATACAAAATTTCAAAATTACCCTCATTTTAGAAAACTGGGTGTTACAGTTAGCAAGTTAGTCTCTATAGGTCATATATTAAATATTAGTTAAGATGTTATGTTAGTACATTAGATAGTTAGTTAATTAGATATTTAAGGGGTATCTTGGTATCTCATGATACCAAGTTAGTATTTTAAGGTAAAAATGAATTACCTTTACCTTCGAGGTAAATGATTAGTTTACCTTATGACCAAGGTATTGATTTTGGGATGCCAATACGACCAAGATTGATATGGTATCCTAGTGTTAGTGGGTTAGTGTCTAAGTGTTTGAGTTTGAGTAGGTGATATTAGATTGTGGAAGGATTATATAGATAGATATATATATTTTTGGGTTATATAGTATCTATATATATTATGAGAGTATATAGATATAGGTTATGGTTCATAGTGAGGATATGTATATACTTGATATATGATATATATATATATATATATATATATATATATATATATATATATATATATATATATATATATATATATATGTGTGTGTGTGTGTGTGTGTTAGGGCGGTACTATATGGGTAAGGATATATGTGATATATATGTAATGCATATTATATAACTAAGTTTGTGTGCCTTGTTAGCTATGTGGTTTAGCTATGTGCCTTGATTTAGGCTATGTGTTAGATAGCAATGGTACTAGTATACTTGATTGTTTAGGCCTTAGACTTGTTTATACCTAGAATTGACTAACCTAGACTAGTTTGACCATTGTTGACCAAACCTTAGCTAGTTTGACCACATTAGACTAGTTGTCCTAGTTTGACTAGACTAGGTGACCGGAGTTGACAAATAGTTGACTTTGACCTAGATTGACTTAGACTCATGTAGATTGCATTATAATTTAATTACCATATAAATTGAACTCTTTATGACCTGCGTTGCTCTAATTAGGACTCTGTGACTCCAGTTGGCCACTCCAGTTGGCCATCTTTTTATATCAGCTGTTCAGGGTATCAGGCGAGTACATTCTCTGATCATTTTATACTTGTTAGGATTTATATTCTTGCCCTAGACTACTTTACTTAATGCTGTCACGTTGTTAACACGGATTGGTACTATATGGATCATTACATTGAGATGTTATCCCCCTCGGGAGCATCGGGTACATCATGTCATGTGCGTTTCACTTTCAGCATGTACTCCTGTGCTTTCACTATTCATATATACTCTTATGATTTATGTACTCTCATGTTCACAGAGCCCTCATGTATAACTTCATGTGCACCCATTTATGGGCCCTTATGTGAAATATTGTACAATAACATAACTTGTCTGGATCCTTGTGTATTGATTGGGGTATGAGAGAGTATAAATGGTCATGTGAACAATTCCAAAGTAGTGTAATCATGTGCAAACTCTTAGTGTAATCTTGTACAAATTTAAGCCGTTCACATGTCTATCTTGTACTCTACATCACTAGTCACTAATAGTTCTCTACTTATAGTAGCTATTTATATTACAGTTCTCTCTCTTTTACTATATGTACTTTCTTTCAGCATTTTATGTATTTTACTCTATTGTATGCTTTATATTCCTATCTTGGTAAAAATTATTGAGATTTTGTGCTCGTTCCTGTCCCGACTGGACCTGTTGAAAATATTACAGGTAACCTGGAGATTCACAGCTAGCATAGAGGACAACTAGAGCTTGGAGTAGATTACTAGTTGATGGTTTAGTTTCTCTTTTAGAACTTATTTTGTAATAAGTGGTGTTTTGAGATTGTTGAGATTTTGGGAGTTTATTTAAGTTGTTGTTTTGAGTTTTATATATAGTTGTCAGACTCCTGTGTCATCTTATCGTGCTTAGATTATGATTGAGTATTATCTTATCTTATACTTGTCCTCGATTCAGAGTTGAGATTGTGATAGGTACATTATATAATTGTGTGAGTTGTTGATTAGATGGTGACCTAGAACAGTGTTCTACCATCGACACTGCGGCATAGGCTGGACGTACCCACTTCTCGTGCCCCTACACTGGGTGTGGATCGTGACACGTTTTTTGTGGTGGCCCATGCAGGTCGAGAGTCGCATTATTGCGATATCGTAGTAGCACAACAACTTAGTTGTACTACTACGAGCCTGCGATAGAATATAGGAAGTAAGGTGTTAGAATGAGAGGATACTCAATCACAGTTAGAAATCCTTAAGAGATTCTTGGGACGACCCTTGAGAATCTTATTTAAACTTCAATTTGAAATCCCTTCCTTTGCTTTGTTCACCCTTACTCCTTGTTATTGAATTTGATTTTTGATGGATCGTTGTTGATTTTGATTTTCTTATCGAGATAAATTTTATGGCCTGAGTTACGATATTTTCTGATAACATATGTTGACAGGAATAACAGGGATGGTAAAACATCTACTTGATTATGGAACCTGGAGTTCATCGCAGCCATATTAGCCGGCATACCGGAAACGTAAAGACCTGACTTCGGATGTACATATCTTGGTTATGAGATTTGAAATTTCTTGCAGCTATACTAGTCGGCATAGCGAAAATTCTAGACGACATGATTGTAGATGTACATACCCCAGTTATGGAATCTATCGTTTATCGCAGCCTTGCTTACTGGCATGTCGAGGATTCTGAGTAACATGATTTTAGACAGATGCATATGATTATCAGATTGTATCTTGAGAAGGTTTTTAAACATATTATCTCTATCGTACCCTTCTGTTGTTAAAAAATTGTATTCCATTATCAAATAACTTAAGAGTAGGGATATTTTTATTTTTGTAGAGTTTATTCATATGTAGTTCTTTCATAGTGTAATGATATGATGACTTGTAGAATGTCTGTACCCTAGAGATAATAGTTAGCATTGGTATTAGAATAGTAACCCATTGTAGATGATTCCTCTGTTATGTATAATACCTACCAGTTTTCTTATAGGATGTTAGTCTGCCTTACAGCCTTAATGATTTGTTATTTTCCTTATCCTTTCCAGTAGGGCACCCATGACCAGAGCATGTCCTTGAGTGTAGCTGTAGCTTCGCCAGAGACCGAGAGCCTTCCTCTGCCTCCTATAGTGGTACTCTATACCATATTCTCGGGAGAGTTGTTTGCTGATGGATCTCAGATATTCGGACTTCTTCGGGATGTATTAGAGAAACAGAGAGTTCACGCTGAGATCTTGAGGGAGCAGTATCCGGTTCCACCTAGAGCCTCAGAAGTACCCAGATTTTCAGCCTAGACCTTAGCATGTCGTTTGAGATAATTGATACACCCATATTGCTTGTATGTTTTGATACCTTGTGATTGCTTTGTGCTGTAGTATGACTAGAATGGATAGATGGGAACCCTAGAGAGAGTATTCTAGGTAGACGAATATTCTTTCTGTGACTTTGATTTCTGGAACGTCAAAGATGTAAACCTTTAGAAACTTCCTTCATGAGTTTGTAGTAGACAAGATTATCTTTACTTTGATATATTATGTCCCACTCAAACTTGTTCCCTTGTACTACTTTTGCATCGCAGCTTTTGGTCCAATTTATGCCATTTGACCATTCCTACTTTAATTATGATTATCATATGCACATTGCCATGACTTTTAATTTAGGAGCACAAGATTAGTTGTTTTCTCAAAACCAACTTCACATGCATGACCTATACATGACACCCTACACCCATGACCTTCATGTCCTACTTGGACACGCCATCTTGTGCTTCATCATTATCACATGACTTTCCAGACACAAGACCCTATCTTAATTTACCCCACGGAGTCGTTTTTATTTTCGACTCGAATTGGGGACACATTCATGACCCAAACCTGCCAACCCAAATTTGGGATATGACCCATTTTAAGCCTACTACCTATATTTTATTTGTTGACCTTGTGTGCTGCTAGGTAGAAGCTTCGACCTTGATTGTTGGGGGTTTGACCTAGAAGGAGTACGACCACTCTTAATTTCGAGGACAAAATTCCTCAAAGGAGGGTAGACTTGCAACACCCACTTTTCTAAAATGAGGGTAATTTTGAACCTTTGTAAAAGTTTATTATTTAATAATAGAATTTATGATTTATGCGGATTTTTAATTAATTTAAGAGAAATTTTGAGTCGCACCCCACTTGATTTACCCAAATTCAAGGTGCACCCCACTGCTTTACTATAATGTACGAATTCCCCCACTTTTGATGGAAACCGTCCATTACTGATGGTCAAACGGTTTGACCGATTATTTTTGAAAAAAATACCCTCGTCTTCTTATAAACCCAAACCCAAATTCATTCTGCCGCTGCCGCGTCCTCGTACCGCCGCCGCCGTGCCGCCGCTACCGCCGATGCCACGTCTATCACCACCACCACCACAATCATCACCACACACCTTCACTATCACCACCCCCACTGCCACCCACCATCACCATTACCATCACCACCCCCATCACTTTCACCAACACCATCACCATCACCATTACCATCACCACCCCATCACCTTCACCAACAGCACCCCTGCTCCCCCGTCGCCCCTACGCCCCCGTTCGGCTGCTGCGCCCTAGCCCCGCCTCCGCTCCCCTGCCCCCGCTTCGCCCCCCTCTGTCACGACCTGCACCCGCTTTTCGGATACGAGACGTGTCCAAGCCAGCCTACACCGCATAGTCGTCGGTAGAACGCTGTCACGGCCAAGATGCTCAAAATCCCAAAATATACCTTTATTGCTCATTCACATAGCCTTTGTCAGCTTTGATGCCGATAGAGATACGTGGGCCTTCTCTTGAAGCTTAAGAGGGACTGATGACTGTGGAGGTCTGCCTTTAAGCTGCACCTTGAGAGGTGTCTCAGTTAGAGTTCTGGCGACTGGTGCCTTCGCACATAGTTTTGCTACGAGAGAAGACGACACTTAGGGAGGCTACCCCTTGAGTAGTATCTTCAAGGGGCTTCAGTGGATGCTCCACCTAGAGAAGTTGTTGCCCTCCCGCAAAGTTTGGCTACTATAGGAGACAGTGTTTGAGGCAACTTCCCCTTGAGTCGCACTTTCAGGGGAGCGTCGATTGTCATCTCTGCCTCCAAGTCAGCTTCGGCTTTATCATCGGCATCGTTGGCTTCATCTTCGAGATGAATCGATTTGTACAGATCAGAGACGATAAAGAAGGCCTCAATCCCTCTGAAAGGATCGACATCAGCAAACTCTGTTCAGACTATGCCGTTGGTGGATACGTACTTCATACATTGATGGAGAGTGGATGGTACCACCATGTATTCGTGTAGCCACGGCTGCCCTAACAAGATGTTGTAGTTGACGTCCGCATCCACAACATAGCAGGTCACTTCGGTCTGGTGATCACTGATATTATATTTCAGCCGGATCTTCTCCAACGGCTCACTCTTGCTGGCGTTGAAGCCACTGATTATAGTGTGGGATGCTGTCAGACGATGCATTGGGATCCCCAACATCTGGAGCAGAGTTCGGGGGATAATACTGAAAGAAGACCCCAGGTCAATCTGTATTCGATACACCTTGATGGCACCGACGTACCCTGTATAATACAATGGTTTGTTGTGCCTGTTGTTCTTGAGCAGCATGTCTTGTTAAGTGAATGTGATGTTGGGGATGATCTCCCCCACACTATGGCAGTACGGACATGCTGTTGGATCTTCCTCAGGCTGCTTGACCTGACTGATGAAAGACTCAGCATCCTTTAGGGCTTTGCAGAGAGCCTTCCGAGTATCTTTAGACAGGCGGAGGAGCTCAAACAAGGACAGCCGAGCTGGGGTACTAGCAAGTTGTGCCAATATGTCGAAGTTGTGGTATTTAGTTAAACCCGAAATGTTGTCTCTACGTAGACGCCTGTCGAAGTGGGCCTCCCTATGCTTCTTTTTGTCAGCAGCTGGAAGTTAGGAAGGACCTTCACCTTGAGCAGCCGAGGTGGTGACGAGAGATGCCACTTCGTCAGGGGCTTCCTCAGGCTGAGCATTTTGCTGTGAACGCGTTTGTACAAGAAGTACCTCCTTGGGAGAGGAGGTCACCATTCGACAAGACTTGGTCTTCTTGCCTTTAGCTTTGGAGGTAGAATGTACCCCCGGTTGAGTCAGTTCCGGAGCTAGATCTGGGTGAACCCACATGATATCCCTCCGAGATGTGGTGAGTGGAATCAATCCACTCGCGTGACCACCTCCAATGTTGCCTTCAGGATGGAGACAACACCATCTTGATTTGTAGTAGGTGGTAAGGTACCGAACTGGAGCAACACCATGTTGGACGAGACTGTCTTCTCCTCGTAATCGACTGAGATGACGTTCGCATTGATCATGCGTTGTACGTAGTTCTTGAGGATGTAGCAATCTTGAGTTGGATGTCCAACGAACCGATGGTAGTGACAGTACCTCGGGTCGTCCACTCTGCCTACCTCGTCAGGACGATTAGGATCAGGCAGCTTGATCTTATCGCTAAGTGTCCTCGTCATTAAAGGAGTAGACCTCCTTCGGCCTCAGTGCTGTTAGAGGCTTCTGAGCGGGCCCCTGCGTACTTTTTGAAGCGTTGACAGTCAATGCCGGCTTTCCTTTTGCATCGTGCCTACTGTTGCTAGTAGCAGGCCGTTTTTCTTTGTCATCAAAGGCGGGGAAGTTAACCCCAGAAGGCAAGCATTACGTGCCTTCTTCTCAGCAGCCTCGGTCCCGATGATCAATGAACTACAATCGGGAGGCTGGGTGGGGTCAAGCCAGAGCTTGATTACATGAGTCATGTTTATGCTACAGTCATCGATCAGTGCATGTTCTGGCATACCCAGAGGCAATCTTAAGCATACTTTTCGAAAACATTCGATGAAGGCTCGAACAATCTCCTTCTCTGTCTGGCACACTTCTATAAGAGATGACATGGTCATGTCCTTTCCACCATTGTAGAATTGGTCGAGGAAGAGACGTGTCAAGTCATCGAAGGATGATATGGAGTGATCAGGGAGACTGCAGTACCAGTCGTAAGCGACTCCCTTCAATACCCCGACAGATAGGTCGGTGAGTAGGGTGTCTTCCTTTGGAAGATGTCTCGTTTGAGACTGGAAGTAGGTTAAATACCAGCGAGGAGAATCCTTTCCATTATATGGTGTCAGTGTTTGTGGTTTATACTTGGGAGGGTAAACCACTTTGTTTCCCTCAAGAGGGTAAGGTTGCGAGATTCCCATCTTCTGATGTTCTTCCTTCTTGTTTCATACTTCAAAGCGCTCGCATAATCTCTGATCATGTCAAACAGCTCTTCTGTAGAACTGGAAGCCAGTGAGGGCGGTAAGGTATGAAGCTCGGTATTTGAAGGAGCCGACCTCCGAGGTGGTGATAATCTGCCCCTGAAGATACTCGTTGAGGGGGTATACTTGATTCTCCATTGGCCCCTGGATCGGACTAGTAAAAACAAGTTCCCTTGCTAATGGTTGAGATGCCAGAGTGGTCTGAATCTCAAATACCATTTGAGTCAAGGATTGCATGATGGCAAAGAGGGTTTTGAGGCTCCCTTCCAGGGTGTCCATGCGCTACACGATGTCCGGAGCTGGAGCATCTGACTCTCCTTCATAACCACCCCCAGCCATGTAGATTGGCATAACATGGGTAGAAGTGGATGGATTGGTTGAGGCTTAGCTTTGACCTCACTTTCCTGCGGAAGAGCTTCCCCTTCTGAGACCTCGTACTGGCTACCTCCAGCTACCTCGGGGTTGGTTCCTTGGAGAACGTCCTCATCTTCACGGGGAGGGTTGTCATGGATAGCAGGAGTTTTGTCACTCCGAACTGATGCTTCTGCTAGAACCTTCTTCCTTGACCGGGTGCTCTCAAACACCCCTAAAGACGGGACTATTATTTTACTTTTCCTCGACTGACTCTTGGATGATGCTGCTGAGGTCGAGGGATTGGTGGTTGTCTTTCTTCCCGATGAATGGGAGTTGGAGACAATATGGCAAGAAGCGTACTTAGGCTCTGACTCATCTTCAATTGGCAACGTCTTTCCGAGACAACGTCAGATGGATTCAACAGATTACAGTCGCTGGAACATAGACTGCCTGGATGATGGAGCCGTTGTTTTGCAACAACAGCAGTTGATGGTGACCATGACATAAGTGTACCCCACAAGGGGCGCATCATGCTTAATGGTTAGCTCTCCTGATTTGCGTTTGTGAGTGATTACATTACACAAATCATGAGGGAAGAGTTTCACTTTCATACCCCCTTCAGAAGCATGGTGAGGCCAAGTGCCGGGATGGTCATATGAATGTTGTACGCCCTGATCCAGTTCTAGCGCATGAGATACGCCCAGATCATTGGTGGGGGAGCAACATGTACTGCGACTGGAACCCACTTCATGTGCATAACCCACGTGGGCGCATGGGTTCAAAGCCACAAGTTTTGCCTCGCACGACTTGGTTCCAAACGCAGAAGATGTGTCAAAGCGAGATGCGGACTTTGAGAGTCGGCTCGTATCTGGTGAAAACGCACCCGAGTCGACTCTTTATAGTTTACCATCGGCAACGTGCACGATTTTGAGCGTGCATCTCTGGTTCACTGTGGACGTAGCACATTTGGGGCGCATGGCCCGTGCTGCCTTGGATTTCTTCATATTAGTCCGCGAAGGCGCATAGAACTCAGAATCCAACTCATCCTCACCACGACAGCGAGTGATTCTGTCAAAGACAGAGGCCCTCTCCTGCATGCCAGAGTTCATGTGCGGGAAGTTGGATGCGTCTTTGTTTCGTCAGCTCATCTTCTTCGACTGGGGAGAGGACAATTGGGGAATGCAGTCAACACTGCATTTTCCTGGCAGATGCACTGTACTAGCGGGCGCATCTTGCTTGCTGAGAACATCAGCAGGAAGGGTGGGCTATGATGGCACGTCCCCTTCAGTGGTGGTGCTTGGCACATCTTCTTTTCGCACCCAGACTTGGCGAGGCTTCTTCGGCTTTGGCAGCCCCTTCGAAGGACTTGTGCTATATTTAGAGTTGAACTCCTCATACACCTGTTTATTGAGGCATACCACGAGTATCTTGTGGGAGGAGCCAAGATTGATGTCGTCGGATTGCGACACAACTTTCTCGTCAGAAGAGAAAGAAGTCCCCAGCAGAGTCGCCAGCTTATTTGCCATCGAAAATGCGACATGGTTTTATTGAATAAAACTTTGTTATTTCAATTACAAACAGAACAATATACAATGTGGGACTTAGATGTAGTCCTAGGAGTACACTTTTGTTTTTATCTGGGAACTGTATCGGTGGAGCGAGTGGTAATACGTTGACTCCGTTGACGATCTGACGACGATCTTAAATTCTTTGAAGGTCTGGGCTACCCTGGATGTCGAAGCATTTGGAGGAGAAGTAGACGTTACGTATCTCTTCTCATCTCTTTAGGTAGATATGATGATCTATCTGTCTATGTGTGTGGATGAAGGAATAATCCTTCTATTTCTAGGCAGCAGACTCGTTTTCTTATGCGCGCATATGTAGGATATGCCTGTACGTGTGAACGCCACGTGGCTAATGCTATGGGGCGCATAGATGATGTGCCCTGAGTTGGAGCTGAATATTGTTTAAACTGTACTGTTGGGCTGCGGTGGAGCTGACACGTAGCAGTTGCAAAGATTCAGGCGTTGTTGAGATCTTGGGTGGTTAGCACCTATTTGTAGGCAGAACTGAGTCAAATGACATGTGGCGCGTGTTCAAGGCTCAAACATCTCAAATTTGGTGGAGGGTGATCTGTTAGGATGTGCCTAGGATATAGCGCATAGGGTGACTTGGTCTATGACTTTTAGCGGTCACAGACAAGTTTGGGCGCATGGCTTTTGAGGTGCATGCAGAGCTTCAAGTGCATGGTTGTGGAGGCGCATGCAAAGACTTGGCTTCTGTCATTTGGGATCAGGATTAAGTCGGGGCGCATGGCTTTTGAGGTGCATGTAGACTTCTAGGCGCATGGCTATGGAGGCACATACAAGTGATCGGCCAGCCACATGGCAAGGACAACTGTAGCCGACAAAGTAAGTACTGATAATGCTGATGTCTGCGGCTCTTCGTTTTTTGCAAAAATCTTCCAAACATTCAGTCTTCGGGGAACGTGCTGCCAACTCTATCACATAGCATTAAATGTTTGATGGGTGACGAGTTGAAGTGGGTACATCAGTTTGTGCCCCACTAGGCGCATGGGTCTATGTCCCATTCAGCGCATCGGTATGGAGCGCATGGTGCTGTGTCACACCCCAGAACCAGAATACTGGAGAGCGGGGGACAGACACAGCCAGCTACGTACATTGAGGTAGAATCTACCTAGATATACGGTCATGGCTGTCTAGATACATGAGGGTTTAACTACAAGCCATGAGTCTCTTATGGTCATGAACAAGCCTATTGTCTCAATATCAAGCAAGTAAGTAAATGTTACAAGATGTTAGAGCACCAAATATATAATAGTAAGGCGTCCAATATATTACATATTTGGATGATCATGAAGCTAGTCATACAAAAAATGAGGACTAGCAAGAGTTTCAGTCATATATGATCAACCCTAGGCTTTGTCAATCATGTTACAGCCCGTATGCAGACGGTAAGTAAAGTTGCAAACGAGCTAACACTTGCTCGTCGGTTAAACGCCTCAAAAGAATAATTTTATAATGGAGTGGGAGAGCCAAAATGAAACCCATTCGTTGCCAGGGTTACGCCTGGTGGTCACCATCTGGCTGGAAGGTAGGGGGATCCTCTGGAGCTGCTCCGGTATCTGGCCATACAGAACCAGCTGGGTCAGATCCCAGGAAGAGCAAGTTCCACAAAGGAGGCTTCACTTAAGAACTAAAACCAGCATTTAGCATAAAAAATAATTTTATAATAAAAGACTGGAAATATGGAAAGTCAGGATGATATACGATAAGGTAACCATGGGACTATTCAGATAACCAAGTTACAACCCTTCAACCAAACAAGGACCGGGGTTGTAACCCTTCGTCTGAACGGAACTTGGTTTTCCACCACTTATCGATAAAGTAAGCACAACCATTCGGGTCATGCTAACAATCTTGTATAGGATCAGGACAAGACTAGGCTGGGTTAGACTCCTTCCAAACAATCACGGCCAAGCAAATGAGTACAGCTTGATACTTTAACTAACTAGGGTTATCACAGGCCTAATTACTAGCTAGATGCAATAAGATTGTTCCAACAACCACAAGCCCTGCAGACCATCTAGGCTATCCGGACGTAAATTAGGGGTTGAATTCATGTGGGTACATCGTCCAGGAAACACATGTACCCTTAAGTAGCTTGAAGAGTGCAACACATGACTGTGTACTGGAAATGTGCCCTACTCGACGGCAGGCTATAGATCCCAGGTGGGGCGCCCAGATAACGGGATTGCCTCTAGCTGGAAAATCTCTTCATGACCACTGGATTATTCTAGTTATTAGCCTTAGTCAGTTTCAGTAGGTACCCCTGACCGTGGTACTCAGGGGTCCCTGTCCTAGACATGATGCGAGACAGTACTCGTTCATTTGTACAAACACAATCGTCCACGGTGTCCAGGCCATTTATTCTTGTCATGTCATGCTAGCCGTTGCAACAACATTCAATAGTTCGTATCATGCTTATTAGTCATGTCTTGTCATGTCATGCCATGTCATGTCAGTTACTTGTCATACCATGTCATGTACAATTTTCAGTCCAATCGTGTCAATCAAGTCAAGGTTATCAAGTCCGTGACAAGAGGGTGCAAGCACAAAAGGGCACACGGGTACGTATAGGGGCTTAAAAGCCTTTACGTAAGAGAAACTATCTAGACAAGGGGGGCTCGAGCGTAAAGTGGCTTTACGCGAGCAAGACCAAGGAAGGACCCCTCTATGCGAGCAAGTACTCTACGCGAGAAGGACCTGAAGAAGGACCCCTCTACGCGAGTAATTACTCTACGCGAGGAGGACCTGAGGAAGGACCCCTCTACGCGAGCAAGTACTCTACGCGAGCAACCCTCTATGCGAGATTCTACGCACGCGAGACTCTACGCGAGATTCTACGCACGTGGGACTCTACGTGAGATTCTACGCACACGAGACTCTACGCGAGCGGGAGTCCCCTGTGTAGAGCTCGAATGAGCTCGACGTAGAATGGATTACGCGGGCACGCAAGGCGTGTGCGTAAAAAGGGAACACTACGGGGGCACGTGAAAACGTGTGCGTAAAGAAGAAGATGCTACGCTGGCACGTGAAAACGTTGGTGTAAAGGAAAGTCACTACGCGGGCACGTATGAATGTGTGCGTACAAGGCTCGTCTTCTCCCCAAGGCCGAGACTTGCAGCCATGGAGACTCAAGAACTCAGGAAACCCCATCTCGGCTAAGGCTTGGTGAAATCCAGCCATTCAAAAGCCAAACTTGCATAAAATCAAAATTTTCACCACATGGAACTCTCCATTTTTGAAAACAACCAAGTTTAGTAGATCAAAACCATGAAGATCAAAAATACTAAAACTTAGATCTACATGAAATGAAGCACGAAAATTAAAAAAATGCTAAGTACTAAAGTGTCTTAGAATCTCGTAAGGAAGACAATAGAACAACAAAATTTGAGTTCCTCTATGAAGCAAGTTGCACTTGCCTTCTGTGGGTGGTCGGTGGAGAAATGAAGAAGAAGAAGAGTAGTAATGGAAAATGAATGAGGAAAGAGAAGGGTTGTTGGGTTAAATAAATGGGGGATGGTGGTAGGCAGGGGTTTGCATACTAACCCAAACCAACCCAAACCAAACCGAACCCAACCGAACCCGATGCATGCCCGAGCCAGAAATAGACCACACAAGCCAAGAAAAGCTAACTAACTCATGCCAATGCAAGAAACCCAAGACTAGCCAGCCAGGACAAGTCGAAATACGGGTCCGAGATACGTACACGTATACTAAAATACGTATAACAAAAACCGAGGGTGACAACTCTACCCACCTTAAAAGAATTTTGCCCTCAAAATTTAATCAAGAGGCTAGAGATGTCGAGCAAGCTACACTAATCACAGGCAAGATATAACTAAGCAATCAATCAAACAATCAATCATGCAAGCAAGGAATCGAAGGCATGAGGCATAAGAAAGATATTATACCTCACGAGTCAAACAGGTCGGGATATCACGATCGGATATCATCCTCACGCTCCCACATTGACTCACCCAAAGAGTGATGACCCCAAGCAACACGGACTAACTTGATAGTCTTGTTCTTGAGTATCTTCACTTTTCGGTCCAATATGGATACGGGTCTCTCCTCATACGAAAGGTTGGTACCAACAACCAATTTTGAATGATCAAGGACATGAATCGGACCAGGGATATATCGTCGCAATTGGGATACATTGAAGACATCATGCACCTCACGCAATGACGACGGAAGAGCGAGACGATAGGACACATCACCTACTCGCTTTAGAATGACGAATGGCCCTATGTACCTAGGACTAAGCTTTCTCCGTACGCCGAAACGAATGACGCCATGGGTAGGCGAGATCCTGAGGAATACATGGTCACCGACAGAAAATTTAAGGAAACATCGATGAGAATCGGCCCAATGACGCTGACAATCTTGTGCAACTCGATGATGATCTCTGACTTGCCTGACCACCTCAATAGTCCGTGTTACCATCTCTGGACCAAGCATTTGCCTCTCGCCTATATCATCCCAAGCTAAAGAAGATCTGCACTTTCTGCCGTACAAGGCCTCATAGGGTACCATCTGGATACTGGCCTGAAAACTGTTATTGTACGAGAACTCCACTAGATGCAAGTGATCTTCCCACGAACCACCGAAGTCAAGTGTACATGAATGCAATATATCTTCAAGAGTCTGGATCGTGCGCTCCGACTGACCATCTGTCTGTGGATGATAAGATGAACTGAACTTGAGACGAGTCCCCAAACTTTTCTGAAGACTCTGCCAAAAGTGCAATGTGAATCTGGAATCTCTGTCGGACACAATACTGACTGCTACTCCATGCAACCTAACTATCTGTCTAAGGTATATCTCTGCAAGCTGATTCGTCGACTGACCAACCTTGAAAAAAAAAAAATAAGCTACCTTGGTGAGTCTATCGACTACAACCCAGATAGCGTCTCTCCCAGTTGGGGATCTAGGTAATCCAGTCATAAACTCCATAGTAATGTGCTCCCATTTTTATTCTGGGATCGGCAAAGGTTGAAGAAGTCCAGCCGATCTTTGATGTTCAGCTTTAACTTGTTGGCAAACTAAACATCGAGAGACAAACCGGGCTATCTCCCTCTTCATACCATTCCACCAAAAATGCTACCGGATATCACAATACATCTTCGTACCGCCCGGATGAATCGAATACTGAGAACTATGAGCTTCTGCCATGATCTCCTGTCTAATATCACCGCTGGGCACACAAAGACGCCTTCCATGTCGAAGTGTACCATCCTCATGGATACATAACTCTGATCTTCATCCAGCTACACATTCTGCCCTAAGCCGCTGACGCTTAGAATCTGATGACTGAGCTAACCTGATCCTATCAACTATACTGGACTGAACTTGCATATTGGCCATCAATGCCACACTGGTAGGAAGGACAACTTCTATACCCATCTTCTGAAGATCTGCTAACAACTCTGGCTGTGCTGTTAGAAAATACACTTTGGCTCTTCTGCTCAGTGCATCTGCAACAACGTTGGCCTTCCCAGGATGATACTGCAGGTTGATGTCATAATCCACAAGTAGCTCTAGCTATCTCCTCTGACGCATGTTAAGATCCTTCTGGGTGAACACATACTTCAAGCTCTTGTGGTCGGTGAAAATCTCCACCCTATCTCCATACAAATATTGTCTCTATAACTTAAGTGCAAACACTATTACTGCCAGTTCCAAGTCGTGGGTCGGGTAATTCCTCTCATGATCACGAAATTGACGTGACATATAAGCTATTACCCTCCCATACTGTATCAAATTACACATCCTAAACCTCTGCATGAAGCATCATAATACACTGAAATCCTCTGGTCCTATCTGGATGCGTGAGAATGGGTGCCGTCATCAAACCTCGCTTCAACTTCTCAAAAGATTCCTAACATTTTATGGTCCAAGCAAACTGCACATCCATGCGGGTCAACTGGGTCATAGGTGCTGAAATTCGTGCAAAGTCCAAAATAAATCGCCGGTAGTAGCCGGCCAATACAAGAAAACTGCAAACTTCTGCAACGGTACTGGGTACTGGCCACGTCTCAATAGCCATGATCTTCTGGGGATCCACTTCCACTCCACCTCTGGTGATGATATGACCCAAATATGAAATGCGATCGAGCCAGAACTCGTATTTACTGAACTTTGCATACAATTGGTGCTATCTGAGAATTTGAAGTACTACGCGAAGATGCTGCTCATGATCCGCTTCATTCTTGCTGTAGACCAGGATGTCGTCTATAAACACAATCACGAACTGATCCAAATAAGGTATGAAGATGCGATTCATGAGGTCCATGAATACTGTCGACGCATTGGTTGCTCCAAAGGGCATAACCAGGAACTCCCAATGCTCATACCTGGATCTGAATGCCGTCTTTGGAATTTCTTGCTCCCTAACTCTGATCTGATGGTATCCTGACCGCAAGTCAATCTTCAAAAATACGGATGCCCCTTTGAGTTGATCAAATAAGTTATCTATCCTCGGGAGAGGGTATTTGATCTTGATTGTCACTGAGTTCAAGGTACGATAGTCAACACATAATCTGGACATACCATCCTTCTTTTTCACAAGATGCATCGGGGCTCCCCAAGGTGATCCACTAGCACGGATGAATCCCTTGGTCCTGAGTTCCTCAATCATCTTATACAAAATCTCTAATTCTGACGGTGCCATCCGGTAGACTCTCTCTGACACTGGTGCTATTTCGGGGATCAAATCTATGGTGAACTCGATCTCTCTCTGTGGTGACATACCTGGAAGCTCTTCGGAAAAAACATCAGAAAAGTC
The DNA here is from genome assembly GCA_029216955.1 of Iris pallida. Classification (NCBI taxonomy): domain Eukaryota; kingdom Viridiplantae; phylum Streptophyta; class Magnoliopsida; order Asparagales; family Iridaceae; genus Iris; species Iris pallida. Next base: position 20,363,435 of record JANAVB010036019.1, read on the forward strand.
TTCTACAATTTTAGGAAACTGGACTGCCGCTACAACTGCCATCCGTAATACTGGAGGAGAAGGCTCTATTCTGCCTCGGAAAAATAAAAATACTGGCTCACCAGGAATACTAAAAATAATCTTGCCGATATGGCAATCTATTCTAGCATACTGGTCCCTCAACCAATCCATCCTTAGGACCACATCATAATCGGCCATCGGGAACTCTATCAACCTAGCGAGAAACTCTCTACCGCTAACTACGATCCGACATGAGAAAAATACTCTATCTACTCCTACAAGTCCGTTACCAGTAAGTATATTGAGCCTTACTGATAATGACTCGGGTTCCAGCCCTATCCGTGTCGCGAATCGTGCATACATAAATGAATGCGATGCACCAGAATTAAACAATGCTGATGCTGGAAAGGAGTTAACGAGAATAGTACCTGCCACTACCTCACCTGATGCTAACTCCTCCTCCATGATCAAAGCCATCACTTGACCTTGCCCTCTAGGTGCTGGTCCCCTCTGTTGGAAACCTCTCTGGCGAATCTGGGTCTGAGCTTGGACTTGTACATAATGCTGGGGGTTCTGCTGCTGAAATACTTGGGCCTGAGGTGGCAAGGGCCTCAGAAATGGGTACTGCTACTGCTGGACTGGTACTGGAGCTGGCTCCCTAACCGAGGGACTAGAAAATATTGATGAAGAGGAACTCCCCTTATTCGGGCAGTTTCCAACCCTGTGGTCCGGTGTCCCATAAACAAAACACAAACCCTGTGCTCTATGACATTCTGACACTACGTGCCCTGACTTCCCACAATGAGTGCAACCCATTGCGGAAGACTACTTCTGCTGCTCCTGGGGATATGCCGGGGTCGAATGCTGAATCGACGCAACGAAAGCCGCCCGCCTCGGAGCTCCAATGGTCAAAGCCCTTGCTACCGAGGATAGTGCTGAAGATTGGTTCATCTGGCCGTGAGGCCACTTCCGACTCCCGGTCCGGTCCACAATCCTCTGGGAGGTATACTCATGCCTCCTAGCTGCTCTCAATACTGCAACGAAAGTCTGATGCTCGAACTGCTCCATCGCCAGCAAAATCTTCAGGTGGAGTCCCTGCTGGAACCGCTGAGCTCTGTCGAACTCGGTCGCCACCAAGGTGGAAGCAAACCGACTAAGCCTGGAGAACTCGGTCGTATATCCATCGACCGTCCTGTCCATCTGCTTCAAGTTAGTGAACCTCGTCTATAGATCATACTGAGCTACAACATCAAAATACTTGGTCTGGAATCTCTTATGAAATACTGTCCATACAATAGGTGCCCTTAATCCATCGGCCTGTGCCGCCCACCAGCTGTGGGCTAGATCCAATAACTGCAAGTGCACCACGGCCACCTTTTTGTCTTCTGGGGTCCTGGTTGGTTCTAGAATAACCTCAGTATCCTGCAGCCAAGCTTCTGCGGTAATAGCATCTTCGCTACCATCGAAGAAGGGAGGGTTCAAGCGCTTGAAGCTGTTGGCCGCAGTGTTACTTTGATGATCACCTCTGCTCAAGGTATCTTGTACTGTCTGGTGCAATGCATTACCTCGACGATCCTGTGATACAAGCAACTCCCTGATGAGTCCAACCAAGACTCCATTATCCTGCCTCACAGGCTGGGCTGGCTGTAATGGGGGTTCTAGATCTCCGGGAAGCATGACTCGGGAAGCTGCTCCTGAGTGCTGAGCTTGATCCTCTTGTTGCAGAAGTACTCGTTGAGCTCCTTCTGGCTGATTGGCAGGTCCAGAAACAGTGCTGCTGAAGAAGACGACACAGGGAATAATAAAGAAGGACCAGGACAGTTCAAGGATATAAGCATGTGATCAGGTTAAGATTTTAGGGATTTAGAGGATACGAGCAGAGATCAAGGGCGAGTGCTGATTGAGACATCTATTCGGTAAACCCTCACATATCTTGATTCATAAGACCTGTATGGGCTACCACTTAAACCGTGTCACGCCCCAGAACCAGAATACTGTAGAGCGGGGGATAGACACAGCCAGGTACGTATATTGAGGTAGAATCTACCTCGATATACGGTCACGACTGTCTAGATACATGAGGGTTTAACTACAAGCCATCAGCCTCTTATGGTCATGAACAAGCCTATTGTCTCAATCTCAAGCAAGTAACTAAATAATACAAGATGTTAGAGCACCAAATATGCAATAGTAAGGCGTCCCATACATTACATATTTGGATGATCATGAAGCTAGTCGTACAAAAGATGAGAACTAGCAAGAGTTTCAGTCATGCATGATCAACCCTAGGATTTTTCAATCATGTTATAGCCCATAGGCAGACAGTAAGTAAAGTTGCAAACGAGCTAACACTTGCTCGGGGCTAAACGCCTTAAAAGAATAATTTTACAATGGAGTGGGAGAGCCAAAATGAAATCCACTCATTGCCAGGGTTACGCCTGGTGGTCACCATCTGGCTGGAAGGTAGGGGATCCTTTGGAGCTGCTCCGGTGTCTGGCCATACAAAATCAGCTGCGTCAGATCCCAGGAAGAGCAAGTGCCATAAAGGAGGCTTCACTAAAGAACTAAAACCAGCATTTAGCACAAAACATAATTTTTGAATAAAAGACTAGAAATATGGAAAGTCAGGATGATATACGATAAGGTAACCATGGGACTATTCAGATAACCAAGTTACAACCCTTCAACCAAACAAGAACCGGGGTTGTAACCCTTCGTATGAACGAAACTTAGTTTCCCACAATTTATCGATAAAGTAAGCACAAGCATTCGGGTCATGCTAACAATCTTGTACAGGATCAGGACAAGACTAGGCTGGGTTAGACTCTATCCAATCAATCGCGGCCAAACAAATGAGTACGGCTTGATACTTTAACTAACTAGGGTTATCACAGGCCTAGTTACTAGCAAGATACAATAAGATTGTTCCAATTGCCGCAAGCCCTGCAGACCATCCAGGCTATCCAGATGCAAATTAGGGGTTGAATTCATGTGGGTACATCGTCCAGGAAATGCATGTACCCTTAAGTAGCTTGAAGGGTGCAACACATGACTGTGTGCTGGAAATGTGCCATACTCGACGGCAGGCTACAGATTCCAGGTGGGGCACCCAGATAACGGGATTGCCTGTAGCTGGGAAATCTCTTCATGACTACTAGATTATTCGAGTTATTAGCCTTAGTCAGTTTCAGTAGGTACCCCTGACCGTGGTAGTCAGGGGTCCCTATCCTAGACATGATACGAGACAGTACTGGTTCATTTGTATAAACACAATCATCCACGGTATCCTGGCCATTCATTCTTGTCATGTCATGCTAGTCATCACAACAACATTTAATAGTTCGTATCATGCTTATTAGTCATGTCTTGTCATGTCATGCCATATCATGTCAGTTACTTGTCATACCATGCCATATACAATTTTTAGTCCAATCGTGTCAATCAAGTCAAGGTTATCAAGTCCGTGACAAGAGGGTGCAAGCACAAAAGGGCACACGTATATGCATAGGGGCTCAAAAGCCTCTACGTGAAAGAAACTACGCTAGACAAGGGGGCCCGAGCGTAAAGTGGCTTTACCCGAGCAAGACAAAAGAAGGACCCCTCTACGTGAGCAAGTACTCTACGTGAGCAGGACCTGTGGAAGGACCCATCTACACGAGCAAGTACTCTACGCGAGCAGGACCTGAGGAAGGTCCCCTCTACGCGAGCAAGTACTCTACACGAGCAGCCCTCTACGCGAGACTCTATGCACGCGAGACTCTACGCGAGATTCTACTCACGCGGGACTCTACGCGAGATTCTACGCACGCGAGACTCTACGCGAGCGGGAGTCCCCTGCGTAGAGCTCGAATGAGCTTGGCGTAGAACGGATTACGCGGGCACGCAAGGCGTGTGCGTAAAAAGGGAACACTACGCGGGCACGTGAAAACGTGTGCGTAAAGAAGAAGATGCTACGCTGGCACGTGAAAACATGGGCGTAAAGGAAAGTCACTATGCTGGCACGTATGAACATGTGCGTACAAGGCTCATCTTCTCCCCAAGGCCGAGACTTGCAGCCATGGAGACTCAAGAACTCAGGGAACCCCATCTCGGCCAAGACTTGGTGAAATCCAGCCATTCAAAAGCTAAACTTGCGTAAAATCAAAATTCCCACACATGGAACTCTCCATTTTCGAAAACAACCAAGATTAGTAGATCAAAACCATAAAGATCAAAAACACTAAAACTTAGATCTACATGAAATGAACCACGAAAATTAAAAAAATGCTAAGTACTAAAGTGTCTTAGAATCTCGTGAGGAAGACAATAGAACAACAAAATTTGAGTTCCTCCAAGAAGCAAGTTGCATTTGCCTACTGCGGGTGGTCGGTGGAGGAATATAGAAGAAGAAGAGTAGTAATAGGAAATGAATGAGGACAGAGAAGGTTTGTTGGGTTAAATAAATAGGGGATGGTAGTAGGTAGGGGTATGCATATTAACCCAAACCAAGCCAAACCAAACCGAACCCAACCGAACCCGATGCATGCCCAAGCCAGAAATAGACCACACAAGCCAAGAAAAGCTAACTAATTCATGCCAATGCAAGAAACCCAAGACTAGCCAGCCAGGACAAGCCGAAATACGGGTCCGAGATACGTACACGTATACCAAAATATGTATAACGAAAATCGAGGGTGACATGCTGACGGTGCATCTGCCGCATGGCATATCCTCATTGGCCCATTTGTTGAGTTTTTCGAGGTGTTAATGGCAATTTTGACTTGGCTGAATACGAAGAGGCAGATTTATCATCATTAATGTAAATTCATTACACAGAATATGAGAAGACTGCCACTTGGCGCATAGGCGAGGGTTGCCTCGGCCTATAAATAGCTTTATAAAGCATTTGGCTTTCTCTCATGGAGACAAACTCGATCGATCCCCTGCCACGGCGAGTTGTTGATCTCCTCGTTCGCAGAAGCTTTGACGACGAACTCCTTCCGAAGACGAAGATGTGCCAAGTTGGTTTATTCACCATCGACCCTGTCTTCGTACAAGGGTGTGAAAGTTACAAGGCTGTGAAAGTGCCTGTTGCATCTAAATATCGGGACCGTCGTGTCCCGATATAGGCTGAAGGTGCCTGTTGCATCCAAAGATCGGGGCAGTCATGCCCCAATTTTTGTTATGCTGGAAGAGCCACAGGTCGGGGCTATTGTGCCCCAATTTTGTTAGGCTAAAAGAGCCGCTCCTCTGCTAGAGTGCCCGCACGTTGACAAGGAAGTGATTCGCTCTGACTATGCACGGGGATGCGCCTACGTCGAGATGCTGAAATGATGTGCCTGGCTGTAGCACTTGAGTGATGCGCCTGGCTGTAGCACTTCGAGTGATGCTCCTGGAAAGTGATGCACCTGGTTGTAGCTTTTAGGATTTTCTTCCTCTTTGTAAAAGAATTCTCCTTTGTAAAATAGTTTTAGACATGTAATAGACTTTCATATGGAATAAAAGTCCAATTTTTATGTCTCTTTGCTGTTTTCTGCTGTGCCAAGTATTCTCCTGAGTTTCCTAGCGTATGTCAATTTGGGCGCATGAGAGTTAGGGCGCATAGGTTTTGGCCTAAGATGCGCTTGAAATTCTATGCTTCTACATGCTCATGGCCACTTTTATTCTGAATAGAGTTCCGTACGCAACTTTTGTTGTCATTCCTCATGAACTATAGTTCAAGGTCAGACCAAACTTAAATGTCATTCGAGCATGGGAGTGTCTGGCATATGTGAAGATTCCGAATTTGAAGATTCAGAAGCTGGGAATAAGGACTACAAAGACAATCTTCCTGGGTTATACAGAGAAAAAGGGATGATTGGAGGTTTCTTGATATTGAGTCAAACTATATCATTGAATCTTGTGACGTAGATTTTTTGAAGACAAATTTGCAAGGCACAAGAACATTATTCTTGTGGACATTCCGAAGAATAGTGTATGTGCACAGGTGGCTGAAGCTTCTGACAAAGATGTAGTACAAGAAAAAGTTGTTGCGGCAGAAACGACTAATGAACTAGAACTTGCAGAATGTATATCTGAGTAGGGAGACATAAGAACTTCGGAGATGATTTTGTGACCTATTATGCAGAAGCAAATTCGCTTACTTATAATGAGGCAATAAAGACCATATATGTTGTCTTTTGGAAGGAGGCTATTGATGATGAGTATGACTTGATGTGTTGGTCGATCTACCTGAAGGAGCAAAATCAATCGAATGTAAATGGATCTTCAAGAAGAAGATGAAGGTCAATGGAACTGTTGACAAGTTCAAGGCAAGGCCGGTAGCCAAGGGGTTTTCTTAGAAGCAAGGGATCGATTATTTTGACACATATGATCCAGTAGCACAAACGATGACCATTAGGATGTTGACTGCTCTGAGTGCAATTTACAAGCTAGTTATTTATCAGATGGAAGTTAAAATAACATTCATAAATGCTGAGTTGACCGAAAACATTTACATGCAATAGCTAGAAGGATTTGTCATCAAGGGCCTTAAATACAAAGTCTGCAAGTTGGTAAAATCTTTATATGGTCTGAAGCAACCTACCAAGATGTGGCATACGAAGTTTGATAACATCATAAGATCAAACGACTATAGGGTCAACGAGATGGCAAGTGTGTGTACACAAAGTTTGCTGACAAGAGGGAAGTTGTCGTTTGTCTGTACGTGGATGATATGCTAATCTTGGATATAGATTTAGCATGTGTCACAAAGAAGTTCATCTCGTCTAAGTTCAGCATGAAGGACTTAGGAGAATCCATGTTATCATAGGGATAAAGATAATTTGGATGGAAAATAGAATGGCATTGTCATAGTCTTATTATAATGAGAAGATGCTCACACGCTATGGGTATCAGGATCTTCCAGGGATTAATACTCCATATAAGTGTGACAAGAAGTTGAAGCCAAATCAAAAGGAATGTGTCAGATACTGGAGTACTTAAGCATCATCGGGAGTTTCATGTATGTAATTACTGCCACAAGGCCTGACATAGCTTTTGCCATGGAGATGCTGAGTCGATTCACGAGCAATCTAAGTATGGAGCACTTGACAGGTGTGAACAAAGTAATAAGATACCTCAAGAGGACTCAGAAGTATACAATGTACTACTACAGAGATCCAACAGTAGAGGAAGACTTCAGTGACACAAGCTAGTGCTCAGAAGTAGGGAGTGAAAGGTCCACATGAGGATATGTCTTCACCATGGGTAGAGCTGCTATATCGCGAAAGTCGAAGAAACAAACTGTGCTCTTACACTCTTCTATGGAATATGAGTTCTATGTACTGACTGCTGAAGTATAATGGCTTCGGAAGCTCATGTATGATCTTCTATTGGTTGGTGCGTAGATTTGCTGGTACTGATATACTACGACAACCAGACGACTACAGAAGTAGCATAAAATGACCCCTTCAATAGTAAGAAGAGAAATGTGCAATTAATACATAGGATGGTGAATGATCTTATCAAAAGAGGATTCATTACTGTGGTTGATGTTCGAAGCCAGGAGAATCTGGCGGATCTGTTCACCAAAGGTATCAAGTGCCAGCTGGTCACAGACACAACAAGAAAAATAGGCTTGAAGACATTCTGATATTGTGTAATTCTAATTCTACCATAAAGTTGTATTCTATTAGTTCAAAGAGAAATCTACTAGGCATCTATATTTTGGTTCAAAAAAGGATCATTGACTGAGATGATATCAGGAAATGTAGGTATTCCTTTGAGACTTTGAGGGTTACTGACCCAAAATCACTATTGTCTACTATTTGTTCTGTCTGTAGAACAACGTCCCGTGGGAAGATATCTTGGAAGACTTAATGAGTTCTCGAGCATTTTTAATTTTTTCCATGCTTTAGAGGAAGTATTGGTAGCACAACACTACAAAGGAGAATAGTATTCTATGCTACAGTGGGGTGACACCATCAAGAGGTACCTCGTAAGGGTAAAGCCTCAGCTTTAGGCCATGTCACAACGGTATAGCACCGCACATAGGCAAGTGGCCTAATGTTAGAGAATAAATAGTGGTAGGCAGCGCTACAAAGAGGTCGGTGACCTCATATTACAGTGGTGACACCACAAAGAGATACCTAGAAAGGGTAAAGCCTGTGCTTCGCGAGCCATGTCGCAGTGGCGTAATATCGCAAGAAAGCAAAAGGCGTCATGCTGGGTAGGTTGGCACTACAAAGAGGCTAGGTCCTCATGCTACAGTGGTATGACACCATGATGAGTTATAGCCTTGGCTTTGGGCCATGTCATAGTGGTGTAGCATCGCAATAAAGTGAAAGGCTTCACGCCAACTCTTTAAAGGAACTCACCTAGAGTGTGTGAAAAGAGATATAGGCCGTCTCTTGAGGAAAAGATTGTAGACACCCAATATACATACACCAAAATCAGGCGAACATAGGGCCTTTAATATTCTACCAGAACAAAGTTGATATCATTATGAGAGTAAAAATAATTAAAGTAATGGTGCAGAATTCAAAGCCTAATCCATTCTTGTATCATGATGTTATTTAACCCATACGAAAAGTTTTAAGTCGAAGTGACATCTACCTAATGTATGATGGGCAATTACTGTGGGGAACGCTTAACCCATATATTAAGATATGTGGGGGACACTTGGTGTTTTGCCTTTGTGAATAAAAAAATAGTCCCATATTGCTCATACCAAGGAGTATCTCAATATTAAAGCTTTGTTGTATTGAGATGTGCATATGGGGTATGGTGGGGCACATGGGTGCCATGTGAGGATATTTTTCTAGTTAAAAAAAGACTAACTCCATAAGGAATAATTTATGCTTTTTGTTACGCTTGGGAGCTAAACCCCGACGGGCTCTGACTCGGACTCGTGCTCAAGGGCGTAAAGTTGTCTTTGTTGGATCACTTTGCACTTGGCACGTTAGGACCGGTGCATGACGCTTTGTGCGTAGTTGTTGCGCTCGTGTGGTCGTCTTATGTGAGAGTCACATGCGCTAGGCGCATGGATGAGGCGCATGGGAGGGAGCATACATGGAAGAATATGCGGGCTATGCGCAACTATGCATGTTTGTGCGTTTATACGAATGCATGTATGCACCGCTGCATGGCTGTGCGCATGCGCTGCTGCATGCTTGAGTGCATGTAGGGCTGCACGCATAGGCACATGGACGCATAGGCTGATGTGCTATTAGGTGCATGGCATTGTTGGCACATAATCAGACTGATTGAAAGATTTGAGCGGTTACGGAAAGATTGAATAATAATTTAGATCCATCTTTTATGGGATTTAAATTTAGTTTAGTTAAATCTTTCCATTAGTTGCTTCTATCTATTCGTAATTAGTGGCCGACCATGATTAGGGTTAGGGCTTCCACCCAACCCTATAAATACTTTCTTTATGCCTCCTTTGAGGATTGACTCCGAAATTGAGATACAAAAAGAGTTGTGTGGCTTCTGCCATCAAAGTCCAGAGGAGTTCGATGAGTTCATACAAGAGGTGACAATGAGCGTTCAATAATTTTCTTCAGAACTTGCTGGTTCCTGTAAGTAGATCACGGTAGGTCAAATATTGCTTTGAGCAACGATAATTTTCATCACCCTAATAGAGTTGTTCTTCCTTCCTTCTTTTTATATAAGTAGCTTCAGGATATTAGGAGAGCAAACTTGTTTGCAGGAAATCTCTGAAATCCTATATAATCAGAAAATAGAGCAAATTTATTTGCGAGAAGTCTCTGCTTCCGATTGTTGCAAAATCAGAATGGAAAGCAAATTTATTTTTAGGAAGTCTCTATTTTTTTATCGTTCCTTCATCTAGATCTGTTTCTGGAATGACACAGAAGGTATGGCAAAAATTCCAATGGGTCAGGTTGTGGTTGGTTTGCTATGGTGGTTTAATGTATATATTGGTTTAATTTAGATAGTTGGGGGTTGGGTTGGTTGTTGGAGAGTGTGTTATTAAATAAGTTGTAGTGGATAAATATGTGACGTCCCAGAACTAGAATATTGGAGAGCGAGGGCCATACAAAATCAGTTGTGTATATCAGAGTACTCCAGTACCCGAATATACAGTCACGACTATATAAGACATGGGTTATCTATAATCTATTAGTTAATACTAGGTCAAGGAATCCTAGGTGTCTCAATCACATGCAAACAAGTAAAGTACAAGATGCATGATCATCAGACATAAAATAGTAGTCCCAAACTATAACTATATATATGATCATCAAGCTAGTAATACAAAATAGAGAACTAATAAGAATCATACATGATCAACTCTACCTACAGTCTAGATATATACAAATCATATTGCCCTCGGACAGAAGTCTAAGGTCCAAAACATGAGCTGACACGTACTCGGTGACTGAATGTCATAAAAGAATATACAAGATATTCAATGGGTGAAGAGATTAAAAACCCACTAAGGTCCTCGACTTGTGGTCCTCCTGGTGTTCAACAGCAAGTGGTAGGTACGAGATATCTTTCGGTTCCACTACAAGACCTAGCCAAATAAAATCAGTAGGGTCAACCCGAAATAACAAGTACTACAAAAGAAGCCATGCAAGTGAACTAAAGCCAACATGTAAGCATAGTACAAAAAGGCTATAAATTGGAACCAATAATAAAGTAGACTGGAGAGAACAAAAAAGTGAATATGATACTGAACAAGAACATGAATTAAAGAAGTAAGCAAACAGTCAATCACTACCAATCATAAAGAGAGTCTTTATATCATTAACTAGCTAGGGTTATCACAATCATGTTTCTAGCAGATGTAATCGAGGTTCCAACGGTTATATTTACTGCAGTCTATCCAGGCTATATGGTAATCATAATCTGTATAATATTACAACACTCGATGGTGTGCTAGAAGAGTGCAACTCACGACGAAAAGCTTTAAATCCATGAAAAGTCAGGATAATGGGACGCATGCAACTAGGGAACCTCTCCTCTCAATCATTCTATGTGATCAATCTAGTTATTAATCCTGAACAGTTCATTAGGAATCTCGGTCGTGGGCATCTGAGGATCCATCCTAAATATGAGATTCCCCTCGAGGATAATGGAAGATAGGGCAGTATTTTATTAATTACGAGTAATAACACAAGACTGGATAGCAAACCACTTTGCTACAATCGATAAATAGGAGTGCACTATAATGAGCTATAACGGGAAATCAATACATGGTCAATATATTACAGGACATGACGAACCAATGTCATACGATAATGTTCAGTGCAATAAAACGTGATAGAATGCTCCAACATATGACATACAATTAATGTGTAATAGGGATACCCTCGTACATCGTACATAGGTACCGCCACAGTCAATCAATAAAATCATTAATCACAAGAAAATCTTAGTTAACCAATAAGCATTCAAGTAGAAGCAAAACGAATCAAAGAAATCATGCATTTCAGGGAAAAAAATAAATCTGGGGTATCAGAACAGTATACAGCCAGTACACTGCAATATAGGGTATCAAAGCAGTATATCGATGGCATACTATGGTATACCGATGGTATACTACAGTATACCGGCTATCGAGACAGTAGATTTCCACACACAAAAACAATATCGGGCAGTATACCGGTGAGATATTGATGTATACCGCCTGCGTTCTATATATACAAAAAAATGCTCGAGAATCAGGTTTTCGAGGCTGAAACCAAGTTTTTCTTTCCCCTAACTCAAAATAAACAAGATACAATACTATGGATAGTTCTCTAGTAGCATGTATGACTAGGTTTCACAAGAAGAATATGAGCATCGCAACCGATACCATGATTATAACAACGTATCACAAGATATTACCTAGGAATGAAAACTAGGTCAAATAATGATCAAAACATAAACAAATCACAGGCATGAAATGGAGACAACTCTAGAATCATGCTTTGGTTAAAACTAAGCAACATTTATCATATAAAAACTAAAATACAAAGAAAACCCAATTGGGATCAAGAGATAACAAGATGTACTTGCCTAGGTTAAGTTCCAAGCCTACTCTCCCACCAAGAAGGATTCAGAAATTACATCCTAAATCTTAAGACCAAGCATCAATGCTCAAGTCCAAGTTTAAAAAATCGAGATGAAAATGAAGAGGGAGAAGAAGAAGAAGAAGAAGAAGAAGAAGAAGAAGAAGGAAAATAGAAGAGAAAAAATTGGTTTATTTGGTGGGAGGGGATGATCTTTAGCATTAGGATCCTCCACCTCACCAATCCATGGCTCAACCCAAATCTCTCAACCCTCCAAACAACAAAACCAAAAGACTAATGGTCCATAGGGTAGCCCGGTCAACTTGTTGGCTAGTTAAGCTGTCCCCCGATAGTATCTCGATGGTATACTACAGTATCTCGGTGGTATATCAGTGCACTATTCAATTCCTATATCAGAAAGAATTAAGGTTTTTGTTCTACGTACGAGTCCTAGCACTGGTCTATGACAATGCAAATAGGTATTCTACAAGTGTCCAATAGTTCGGTGATCATTATGATTGTAAAAAACATAGTAGGACATTAAGTTACATAAGTCATTATGTGATTTACTTGAAAACAGGAGTGCACGATACCTGTCGCAAGATCCTCGATACTAAAAGAACAAAAAATTGTCTAATATCAGTAAAACCATCAATACATGAATCTTAAAAGACATCATGAGAAGATATTAATTGTCACGACCCGGTCCCAATTACTTGGAACGAATCGGATCATGCTCAGCCTGCACCGTTGATGGGACGGCGGCAGTAAGCTGTAACTTCCATATGCAGGTAATCAACAACTCAAAACTTTATTTGCCACAATATTTATTATTCGATGAAATTAAAAACTTGTTCAATGCAAAGTACAAATATAATCCATCAACTTAAATAATATTGTTTTTTTAGACAAAACTAACAAACTAGAAAATAACATCTAAATAAAAGCAACATCCTCATCCAGTAAGCCATCCTCAGGAAGAGCAGCTGGGTATAGCTCAGGGTCATAGTAGCTACTAATCAGTAGCTCTGCATCCTCAACAGGACCTAAGAATATAGTCTCCAGTCAGGAGGGAGCAAAGTACAAATTCATAATATTTTAACAATTGAAGTTAATAATGGAATTATGCACTTTTAAACAATTTAAAATAAATGATTTTCCAACAGTTAAAATAGTGAAATATGAATAGGTAATAAATATGACCGGATTGGGTTTGTTACAATAATATTGTCACGTCCCAGAACCAGAATACTGGAGAGCGGGGGCAGACATAGCCAGCTACGTATATTGAAATAGAAACCACCTCGATATACGGTCATGGCTGTCTAGATATGTGATGGTTTTCTACAAGCCAACAGTCTCTTATGGTCATGAACAAGCCTAGTGTCTCAATCACCACAAGTAAGTAAAGTCGTAAGATGTATGATCATTAAATATACAATAATAAGGTGTCCCAAATATTACATATTCAGCTGATCATGAAGCTAGTCGTTACAAAATGTTAGGACTAGCAAGAGTTTAGTCATACATGATCAACCCTAGAATTTGTCAATCATGTTTACAGCCCGTAGGCAGACAGTAAGTAAAGTGCATCGAGCTAACAGGTGCTCGTCGGCTAAACGCCTCAAAAGAATAACTTTACAATAGAGTGAGCAAAACAAAATAGAAAACCCACTCTTGGCCCGGATTCCGTCTAGTGTTCACCATTGGGCTGGAAGCTTGGTAGATCCTCGGGAGCTGCTCCGAAATCTGGCCACACAAAACCAGCTGGGTCAACCCCAGAAAGAGCAAGTGCAACAAGTGGGCCACGAAATAAGAACAAAAGCCAGCAATCAGCACAAGAAAACATAATATTAAGACTAGAATTTACGAAAACATGTCAGGATGATATACGACGAGATAACCATGGAACTATTTCGATAGCCAGGTTACAACCCGTAAACCAAACATGGACCGGAATTGTAACCCTTCATCTGAACAGAGCTTGGTTTCCCACCATTTATCGACAAGATAAGTAATGTAAGTAATCAAGACAGAAAGCAATCTTGCTTGGGATCAAGACATGACTAGACTGGTTATACCTCATTCAATCAATCACGGCCAAGCAGATCCTACGGCTTACTACTTTAACTAACTAGGGTTATCACAGGCCTAATTACTAACAAGATGCAGTGAGATTGTTCCACAGCCACAAGCCCTGCAGACCATCCAGGTTACCCAGGACGAAAGATTAGGGTTGAATTCAGGTGGGTACATCGCCCAGAAGACAAATGTACCCTTAGGTGACTTAGAGGGTGCAACACGCGACGGTGTGCTGGAAATGTGCCCTACTCGACGGCAGGATACAGATCCCAAGAGCGCCCAGGTAACGGGATTGCCTGTAGCTGTGTCATCTCTTCATGACTACTGTGTTATTCTAGTTATTAACCTTAATCCATTTTAGTAGGTGCTCCTGACCGTGGTACTCAGGAGTCCCATCCTAGACATGATGCAAGACAGGACAAGTGGATTTAACAAGCAAGCAAGAAAAAACCACCCACGATGTCAAGGCAAGTCAAGTTAATTAGCCGTCGCAACAGCATTAAGATAAATCATGTCAGGGTACTTGTCAGGAGTGCGCCACGACGGGCTACTATCATGTCAGGTTGGTCATGTCAGGAGTGCACCACTACGGGTCACTGTAGAGTTATGTTAGACCCTTGTCATACCATGCCGTGTACAATAGTCATTCCAAACATATTAAGTAAAATCAAGTTCATGACAAAAGGCGTAAGGATATAAAATGGGCGTAAAATATCTAATAAAATATCAATAAACAGGACAATAGAAAAGCCAAGCTTAAAGAAATAAGACCAAAACTCCAAGAGCCAATGGGTTAAGCAAGGGGGTCAGGGGAGTAGCGTACGAAAAATCATGCACGCTGAGGGTGCTGCATACGTGAAAGTCACGCACGCTACAGGGAGCAGCGTAGGTAAAAAGTCACGCACGCTGAAAGAGCAGCATAGGTGAAAGTCACGCACGCTGAGAGAGCAGCGTAGTTGAAAGTCACGCACGCTGAGAGAGCAGCGTAGGTGAAAGTCACGTATGCTACAGGGAGCAGCGTAGGTGAAAGTCACGCACGCTACAGGGAGCAGCGTATGAAAAGTCACACACGCTCAATGGAGCAGTGTATGAAAAGTCACGCACGCTCAAGGGAGCAGTGTGTGAAAAGTCACGCACGCTCAAGGGAGCAGTGTGTGAAAAGTCACGCATGCTCAAGGGAGCAGTATGTGAAAAGTCACGCACGCTCAAGGGAGCAGTGTGTGAAAAGTCACGCACGCTCAAGGGAGCAGTGTGTGAAAAGTCACGCACGCTCAAGGAGACACGCTTCCAACAGGAAGCGTACTCAAGCCTGCGTACGCAGCGCTAAAGAGCACGCGTAGCTCAGTGTGCGTAAGCTAAACAGCTCTGCACACTGCTCACTGTCTTCTCCAAACAGCAAGAACACCATGGCTGAACTCAAGCTTCAAAATTCATAACTTGGCCATCCGAACTCCAAATCCGGATTTCCAAAGCTCCAACTGGAGTGAAACTGAATGTTCTTCCACTTGGAAACACCAAAACCCATGAAAATCCAACTTAAAGAGATCAAACCATGCAAAATCCGAAAATAGAAATAACTTAGATCTAGAGCAAAGAAGACTTCAAATCACAAAATACCAAGTTCTAATGTTGATCACCATGTCCTAGTCTAGCAAATGAACTAAGAAAATAGGGCTCTTATGAAGTGGCAAGGTGCACTTGCCTAGGGTTGGGAGAGTTGTGGAGGAAGGCGAAGAAGAAGAAGAAGGAAATTAATAGTGGAAGTTATGAGGAGAGAGAGTGGTAGGTGGGGGTTATAAAGAGGGTGAGTTGTGGTGGGTTGAGGGTGTAGCATAGGGCTAGGGTGATCCAACACATAAAACCGAACCAAACCGAACCATCCCCAATAAAAACCAAAATTCCAAAAGTTGAGAAAAATAAAAATACATGCCAAAATCCAGATACGAGTATAAATCCGAAATACGGGAAATACGGGAAATAAGGGTGACAACTCTACCCACCTTAAAAGAATTCCGTCCTCGGAATTTAATCAAGGAGCTAGAGATTGTTACGACAAGCTACACTAAGCACAGGCAAGTTACACTAAGCAGTTCAATCATGCAATCATACAATGCAAGCAAGGAAGGGAAAACGTAAGGCATAAGAAAGATATTATACCTCACGAGTCAAACAGGTAGGGATATCGTGATCGGATGTCGTCCTCACGCTCCCACGTTGACTCACCTAGAGAGTGATGACCCCAAGCAACACGGACTAATTTAATAGTCTTGTTCTTGAGTATCTTCTCCCTCCGGTCCAATATAGACACGGGCCTCTCCTCATACGAAAGGTTGGTACCAACAACCAATTTCGAATGGTCTAGGATGTGGCTCGGGTCCGAAATATACCGTCGTAATTGGGACACATGGAATACATTATGTACCTCACTTAGCGACGGCGGAAGAGCGAGACGATAGGATATCTCCTACTCGCTCTAGAATATCGAACGGCCCTATATACCTAGGACTAAGCTTTTCCCGTACGCCAAAGCGAATGACGCCGCGGTTAGGCGAGATCCTAAGGAATACATGGTCGCCGACAGCAAATTCTAAGGGACGCCGATGAGCATCGGCCCAATGGCGCTGGCGGTCCTGGGCAACTCGGAGGTGATCCCTGACCTTCCTGACCACTTCAACCGTCTGGGAAATCAATTCGGGTCCGAGCATCTGCCTCTCTTCGACATCGTCCCATGCTAGCGGGGATCTGTACTTCCTGCCATAAAGAACCTCGAAGGGTGCCATCTGGATACTGGCCTGATAACTGTTGTTGTACGAGAATTCCACCAGGTGCAGATGATTCTTCCATGAACCACCAAAGTCAAGGGTACAGGATCTCAACATATCTTCAAGAGTCTGGATTGTGCGCTCTGATTGACCATCCGTCTGCGGGTGATAAGCTGAGCTGAACTGAAGACGAGTCCCCAAACACTTCTGCAAGCTGCGCCAAAAGTGTGATGTGAATCTTGAATCCCTGTCCGAGGTGATGCTGACTGGCACACCGTGAAGCCTGACGATCTGCCTGAGATACATCTCTGCTAACTGCGCCGTCGACTGTCCAACTCTGAATGGAAGAAAGTGTGCCACCTTGGTAAGCCTGTCCACAATTACCCAAATAGCATCTCTGCCGGCCGGAGATCTGGGCAATCCGGTCACGAAATCCATGGTTATATGTTTCCATTTCCATTCTGGGATCGGTAAGGGTTGAAGAAGTCCAGCGGGCCTCTAATGTTCAGCTTTAACCTGTTGGCAAACCAAACACCGAGAGACAAACCGGGCTATCTCCCTCTTCATGCCATTCCACCAGAAGTGCTGACGAATATCACGGTACATCTTCGTACCACCCGGATGAATAGAATATTGTGAACTGTGGGCTTCTGCCATAACTTTCTATCTGATATCTCCACTGGGTACACAAAGATGAGTGCCGTGTCGAAGTGTACCGTCTTCATGGATACGTAACTCTGGCCTTCTTCCTGCTTCACACTCTGCTCTGAGTCGCTGGATCTTGGAATCTGTTGACTGCGCCACCCGGATTCTCTCAATTATGCTGGACTGAACCTGTAGACTGGCCATCAATGTCACGCTGGTTGGAAGAACCACTTCAATTCCCATCTTCTGAAGATCTGCCAATAATTTTGGTTGCACCGTCAGGAGATAAACTCCGGCTCTCATGCTCAAAGCATCTGCTATAATGTTGGCCTTCCCAGGATGATACTGCAAATCCACTCATAGTCCACTAGTAGCTCGAGCCATCTTCTCTGCCGCATATTAAGGTCCTTCTGGGTGAAAACATACTTCAGGCTCTTATGATCATTAAAGATCTCCACTCTATCTCCGTACAAGTAGTGTCTCCACAACTTCAAAGCAAACACTACCGCCGCCAATTCCAAGTCGTGGGTCGGGTAATTCTTCTCATGATCACGTAGCTGACGTGACGCATAAGATATTACCTTCCCATGCTGCATCAAGATACACCCCAATCCTCTGCCTGAAGCGTCACAATAAACTGTGAATCCTCCGATCCCATCTGGAAGGGTGAGAATGGGAGCCATTATCAAACCTCGTTTCAACTTCTTAAACGATTCCTGACACTCTGCTGTCCAAACAAACGGCACATCCTTGCGGGTCAACTGGGTCATCGGCGCTGAAATCCTTACGAAATCTGAAACGAACCGCCGGTAGTAGCCGACCAATCCAAGGAAGCTGCGAACCTCTGCCACTGAGCTGGGTACCGGCCATGACTCGATAGCCACAATCTTCTGGGGATCCACTTCCACTCCTCCTCGGGTAATAATGTGACCCAAGTATGAAATACGATCGAGCCAGAACTCGTATTTACTAAACTTGGCGTACAACTGATGCTCCCTAAGCGTCTGAAGGACGACTCTGAGATGTTGCTCATGCTCTGCTTCACTCTTGCTGTAGACCAGGATGTCATCTAGGAACACGATCATAAATTGATCCAAGTAAGGCATGAAAATGCGATTCATGAGGTCCATGAATACGGCCGGCGCATTGGTCGCTCCAAAGGGCATAACAAGGAACTCCCAATGTCCATACCTCGATCTGAATGCTGTCTTCGGGATGTCTTGCTCTCTGACTCTGATCTGGTGGTATCCCGACCGCAAGTCGATCTTCGAGAACACTGAAGCCCCTCTGAGCTGATCAAACAAGTCATCTATCCTCGGAAGAGGGTATCTGTTCTTGATTGTCATCGAATTCAAGGTACGATAATCAACACATAGCCTGGACGTACCATCCTTCTTTTTCACAAGAAGGATCGGGGCTCCCCAAGGCGATCCACTTGCATGGATAAATCCTTTGGTCCTTAGTTCTTTAATCATCTTGTATAAAATCTCCAATTCTGAAGGCGCCATCCTGTAGACTCGCTTTGATACTGGTGCTGTCCCGGGAATCAAGTCTATAGTGAACTCAATCTCCCGTTCCGGCGACATCCCTGGAAGCTCCTCTGAAAAGACATCTGGAAACTCTTCAACTATCCGGGGTAACTGCACTGCTGCTACTGCCATCCGCAATGCTGGGGAAGATGGCTCCACTGCGCCTCTGGAAAACGAAAACTCTGGCTCGCCAGGGATACTAAAGACAACTCTGCCAATATGGCAGTCTATCCTAGCATACTGGTTCCTCAACCAATCCATGCCTAGGACTACATCATAGTCTGCCATAGAAAACTCTATGAATCTAGCGAGGAACTGCCTACCGCTAACTACGACCCGACACGAGGAAAACACTCGATCTACTCCCACAAGACCATTACCAGTAAGTATATTGAGCCTCACTGATAATGACTCGGGCTCCAATCCTATCCGTGTCACGAATCGTGCAGACATAAATGAATGCGATGCACCAGAATCAAATAATACAGACGCTGGAGAGGAGTTGACGAGAATAGTACCTGCCACTACCTCACCTGGTGCAACTTCTTCTTCCATAGCCATCATCATGGCCTGACCTTGTCCTCTGGCTGCTGGTCCCCTCTGCTGGAAACCTCTCTGCCTATTCTGGGTCTGTGCTTGGGCTTGAGCATACTGCTGGGGGTGCTGCTTCTGGAATGCCTGGGACTGAGGCGGCAAGGGCCTCGAAGACTGATACTGCTGCTGCTGAACTGGTGCTGGGGCCGGTCCTCTCACTGAAGAGCTAGAAGGGTTGGATGCTAATGAACCACCCCTATTCGGGCAAGCCCCTATCCTATGATCTGCTGCTCCACAAGCCAGGCACAATCCCTGTGCCCTGCGACAATCTGCCACTACATGGCCTGGCTTCCCGTAATGTGAACATCCCATTATGGAAGTCTGCTTCTGCTTCTGCTGCTGCGGGTACGTCGGGGTCGAATGTTGAACCGACGTTACTGAGGCCGCCCGCCTCGGAGTCCCAATGGTCAAACTTCTAGCTGCCGGGACTGGAGCTAATGATTGGTGCATCTGACTGTGGGACCGCTTCCTACTTCCGGTCCTATCCACGATCCTCTGGGAGGTGTTCTCATGCCTCCTAGCTGCTCTCAAGACTGCATCGAACGTCCGGTGCTCGAACTGCTCAACCGCCAACAAGATCTCCAAATGCAGTCCCTGCTGGAACCGCTGGGCCCTATCAAACTCGGTCGCCACCAAGGTGGGGGCAAACCTACTGAGTCAAGAAAACTCTGATGCATAACTGTCGACTGTTCTGCCTCCTTGCTTCAAGTTGGTAAATCTGGTCTTCAGGTCGTACCGAGCCACAGCATCGAAATACTTCATCTGAAACCTCTTTCTAAACACAGCCCAAGCAATGGGTGCTACTAATCCCATGGCTTGCGCCGCCCACCAACTGCGAGCCAAGTCCAACAATTACAGGCGTACCACCGCCACCTTCTCATTCTCCGGTGTCCTAGCTGCTTCCAGAATCACCTCGGTATCCTGAAGCCATGCATCCGCGGCAATCGCATCCTCGGTGCCGTCGAAGAAAGGAGGGTTCAATCGCTTGAAACTGTTGGCCGCCTGGTTCCCTGGATGTCCGCCTCGGGTCAAAGCATCTTGAACTGTCTGGTGCAGGGCATCGCTTCGACGATCCTGGGAAGCTATCAAGGTTCTGATGAGGCCTACTAAGGTACCATCATCTGGCTCTGCGGGCTGGATGGGCCGAACTGGTGACTCTCCTCCCGTAGGCACAACTCTGGAGGCTACCCCGGAATGCTGGGCTTGATCTCCGGGTTGTTGCTGATCTGCGGGAAGTGCTCCACCTCGTCGATCGGTAGGACCAGGTACAGTGCCGTTGAAGAAGACGACACAGGGAACAATAAGAAAAGGACCAGGACAGATCAACGATATAAGCACAGGATCAGGGCAAGAATCCAGGGATTCAGAGGATACGAACAGAGATCAAGGACGAGTACTGATTGAGACATCTATCTGGTAAACCCCCACACATCTTGATTTACAAGACCTGCATGGGCCACCACTTAAACCATGTCACGCCCCAGAACCAGAATACTGGAGAGTGGGGGCAGACATAGCCAGCTACGTATATTGAAATGGAAACTACCTCGATATACGGTCACGGCTGTCTAAATATGTGAGGGTTTTTTATAAGCCAACAGTCTCTTATGGTCATGAACAAGCCTAGTGTCTCAATCACCACAAGTAAGTAAAGTCGCAAGATGTATGATCATTAAATATACAATAATAAGGCATCCTAAATATTACATATTCAGCTGATCATGAAGCTAGTTGTTACAAAATGTTAGGACTAGAAAGAGTTTAGTCATACATGATCAACCCTAGGATTTGTCAATCATGTTTATAGCCCGTAGGCAGACAGTAAGTAAAGTGCATCGAGCTAACAGGTGCTCGTCGGCTAAACGCCTCAAAAGAATAACTTTACAATAGAGTGAGCGAAACAAAATAGAAAACCTACTCTTGGCCCGGATTCCGTCTAGTGTTCACCATTGGGCTGGAAGCTTGGTAGATCCTCGGGAGCTGCTCCAAAATCTGGCCATACAAAACCAGCTGGGTCAACCCCAGAAAGAGCAAGTGCCACAAGGGGGCCACAAAATAAGAACAAAAGCCAGCAATCAGCACAAGAAAACATAATATTAAGACTAGAATTTATGAAAACATGTCAGGATGATATACGACGAGATAACCATGGAACTATTCCGATAGCCAGGTTACAACCCATAAACCAAACAAGGATCGGGGTTGTAATCCTTCATCTGAACAGAGCTTGGTTTTCCACCATTTATCGACAAGATAAGTAATGTAAGTAATCAAGACAGAAAGCAATCTTTCTTGGGATCAAGACACGACTAGACTGGTTATACCTCATTCAATTAATCACGGCCAAGCAGATCCTACGGCTTACTACTTTAACTAACTAGGGTTATCACAGGCCTAATTACTAACAAGATGCAGTGAGATTGTTCCACAGCCACAAGCCCTGCAGACCATCCAGGTTACCCAGGACGAAAGATTAGGGTTGAATTCAGGTGGGTACATCGCCCAGAAGACAAATGTACCCTTAGGTGACTTAGAGGGTGCAACACGCGACGGTGTGCTGGAAATATGCCCTACTCAACGGCAGGCTACAGATCCCAAGAGCGCCCAGGTAACGGGATTGCCTGTAGTTGTGTCATCTCTTCATGACTACTGTGTTATTTTAGTTATTAACCTTAATCCATTTTAGTAGGTGCTCCTGACCGTGGTACTCAGGAGTCCCATCCTAGACATGATGCAAGACAGAACAAGTGGATTTAACAAGCAAGTAAGAAAAAACCACCCACGGTGTCAAGGCAAGTCAAGTTAATTAGCCGTCGCAACAGCATTAAGATAAATCATGTAAGGGTACTTGTCAGAAGTGCGCCACGACGGGCCACTATCATGTCTGGTTGGTCATGTCAGGAGTGCACCACTACGGGTCACTGTAGAGTTATGTTAGTCCCTTGTCATACCATACCGTGTACAATAGTCATTCCAAACATATTAGGTAAAATCAAGTTCATGACAAAAGGCGTAAGGATATAAAATTGGCGTAAAATATCTAATAAAATATCAATAAACAGGACAATAGAAAAGCCAAGCTTAAAGAAATAAGACCAAAACTCCAAGAGCCAATGGGTTAAGCAAGGGGGTCAGGGGAGTAGCGTACGAAAAATCATGCACGCTGAGGGTGCTGCATACGTGAAAGTCACGCACGCTACAGGGAGCAGCGTAGGTAAAAAGTCACGCACGCTGAAAGAGCAGCATAGGTGAAAGTCACGCACGCTGAGAGAGCAGCGTAGGTGAAAGTCACGCACGCTGAGAGAGCAGCGTAGGTGAAAGTCACACATGCTACAGGGAGCAGCGTAGGTGAAAGTCACGCACGCTACAGGGAGCAGCGTGTGAAAAGTCACGCACGCTCAAGGGAGCAGTGTATGAAAAGTCACGCACGCTCAAGGAAGCAGTGTATAAAAAGTCACGCACGCTCAAGGAGACACGCTTCCAACAGGAAGCGTACTCAAGCCTGCGTACGCAGCGCTAAAGAGCGCGCGTAGCTCAGTGCGCGTAAGCTAAACAGCTCTGCACACTGCTCACTGTCTTCTCCAAACAGCAAGAACACCATGGCTGAACTCAAGCTTCAAAATTCATAACTTGGCCATCCGAACTCCAAATCCGGATTTCCAAAGCTCCAACTGGAGTGAAACTGAATGTTCTTCCACTTGGAAATACCAAAACCCATGTAAATCCAACTTAAAGAGATCAAACCATGTAAAATCCAAAAATAGAAATAACTTAGATCTAGAGCAAAGAAGACTTCAAATCACAAAACACCAAGTTCTAATGTTGATCACCATGTCCTAGTCTAGCAAATGAACCAAGAAAATAGGGCTCTCATGAAGTGGCAAGGTGCACTTGCCTAGGGTTGGGAGAGTTGTGGAGGAAGGAGAAGAAGAAGAAGAAGGAAATTAATGGTAGAAGTTATGAGGAGAGAGAGTAGTAGGTGGGGGTTATAAAGAGGGTGAGTTGTGGTGGGTTGAGGGTGTAGCATAGGGCTAGGGTGATCCAACACATAAAACCGAACCAAACCGAACCATCCCCAATAAAAACCGAAATTCCACAAGTTGAGAAAAATAAAAATACATGCCAAAATCCAGATACGAGTATAAATACGAAATACAGGAAATACAGGAAATGAGGGTGACAAATATCCTAGTGATATGGTATGGCTTATCTCCGTGTGTTTGAGGGGTAAGCTAATACAATCAGTTATACTATTGGATGTGGTCATATCCACTACACTACTTCCCCAGTCCCCAGTAGTTACAGTAGTTACAGTCAATATTCTGTGTTGTATCGTGGTTTAAACTTGTATTAAAATAATTATTAATTAATTGTAATCTACCACAAAAATGTACTTGCCTCAAAATAATTTGACTGGATGGGTCGAAACGTCGGATTAGAAATTCAGAATCTTCCTTGAGATCCTACATTAGGAAACTTGTCTCAGAAAACTAAAGTTGCTAAAGACGCTATACTAGTTGCAATCTTGAGTTGTGTCCTAGTCAATTTTAGTCTTTATTTAGCTAATACAATCAAAGCGCTATTTATTAATGCGTTGCAATTAAAAAAACATCAATTTACATTTAATTTCGAGAAAATTATATTTATCGGTTTATTTGGAAAAATGTGGTATTTTATAATTATATAAATATAAAAACTAATATTTTCCTTTTTAATGAGAAATACATGAATTTCTATTTTAAAATTACAACTTAATTTTCTAAGTGACAAAACATTAATTATTATATTCCTTTGAAAAAATACAATAAATAATTATTACTTTATACTACGTTTCCACTACCAAAATCATCCAAAAAAATAAAATAAAACCTAAGCTATTACAATCTCACAACCAGAATAGGCTTACGCCCTTACAGACCAATTACGTGAATTTAAATAAGAAAAGACAATATTAGTTTCTAAAAATCCAATAATTAAACTTAATAATAAATTAATTAATGAGTCTCAGATTTTTGGTCCAATTATCATATAGGCTAATGCCTCAACGTCCGGGCGAAACCGATTTCGTTTGCAGTTAGCCAGGGCCCATTGACCAATAAAGTTGTTGCCCAATAATTCTAAATATTTTATATTTTTCGAAAATCATTTTAAAACTATATAATTAAATTTTATAGAAATTTTGGCAGCATTCCCTCTATTTTCGGGATAACCCAAAAACTGGGAAAGTGCGCCATGATTTAATCCCAAACCAGGGAAACTCAAATTTTCCAACCAAAATAATATTAAACCCGAATCAGCAATACGTTTTCGAAAATTTTGGAAACCAAAATAAAATCGAAAATTCCGATATAACATCAGAACTCTTTCCGAAGAGTTCTCGGAAAACTCGAAACTATCCACAGAACCAATTATCACAGAACACTTGATCCAAAAATTTTCGAAACCACAAACGTAGCAGAAAACCGAATTTTTAGAAGAAAATTTGTGGACCAAATCTCATCATCGACCAAGACAGGGGACGAACTACTGTGATTATCAGAGATTACCCAAAAATGACGGAATCTGAAGTGTAGCCTCAGACTCAGAACACGCAAATCTGCGAAAATGGAACCGAACTCGCGATCGGTCAACGCTAAAGACACACGCAGGACTGGCCACTCGGGACAGTGCTGCATACGGATCAGGGCTGCCTAGGATGGCGGGAACAGTGACGGGCGGGTTCGGCCGGAAACAGCAGCGGTCGGCTACGAAAAAGGGACATCGGGGCTGCAGGAAGCCGGAAAATGGCCCGCCGGAAGATACGCGCGCGGGGCGTCGGAGGCGCGCAGGTCAGCGCTGCTGGGAGCGGCCGTGAGGTCGCGGCGGCCGGGGAAACGCGCCGGGGAGCGGGGTCCGGCGCTGGAGGAGCGGGGTCCGGTTGGAACAGCCGCGAGGGGGTCGGGCCTGGAGAGCACGGCTGGAGGCTGGCGAAGTCGCCAAATTTCTCGGGGTTCGCCAAAAATTTGGGGGTTAGGGCACGTTTTTGGTGGAGAAAAAAGGTGATGGGGATGATAATGGTGGTGAAGGAGGTTTATATAGGATGGATGAGCAGTTTAGGGGAGAGGAAAGAAAAGGGTGGCGGTTTCATGCGGGGAGGCCGACGGTCGGTGGCCGTTCGGAAAGCCAAAGGTCGACCACGCCAAACGGTCAGGGGAGAAAAGGAAAATTTTCTTTTCCTTAACAAATGAAAGAGAAAAACAATAAAGGAAAAATTATGAATAATGGGTTAAAGGATACATAAAGCCCAATGATAGTAAATGGATTGTAAAATGGTTTATGTATGGATTTAAATTGAATGGGCCATTATTCCAGGACTTGGGTCTTGGCCAAATGGTTTGGGCTTCTAAGAAAAATAGCTAGAAAGAATGATGACTAAAATAATATTCATTTTGAAAAAAAATTATAACTTAACATTATATAACTTTAGAAAATATTTTATGGTTCCAATTGGGTTCGGGTCTGGCTGACAAACAAAAATCCAAAAATTTATATTTTTGTAAATAATAATTTTAATCATAATAATAATTATTTAGAAAATTACATGTTTCGATAAAATTTTCCAGTTTTTCTAAAAATGCAAATTCCTAAATTAACAATTTAATAATTAGTCATATTAGCTATTAAAATCATATAAATAATTATATGAAATTATGGGTTTCACAACCTTCCCTCCTTAAAAAATTTCGTCCTCGAAATTTAAAAGATATGGTTAGGAATTACCTCAGGTCTCAAACAAATACGGATATTGCTCCCGCATCTCATCTTCTCGCTCCCAGGTAGACTCGCCTGGGGAATCGTGCCTCCACATAACTCTGACTATGGGAGTCAGTGAAGTCCTGGTCCTCTTCTCGCCTCTGTCCAAAATCTCCACTGGCTTCTCTGGTACTGTAAGACTCGGTCCAATCTCCCGCTCCGAGTGGTCCAAGATGTGACTCGGATCCGGGATGTAGCGTCTGAGCTGCAAAATGTGGAATACGTTGTGC
The DNA here is from genome assembly GCA_029216955.1 of Iris pallida. Taxonomy (NCBI): domain Eukaryota; kingdom Viridiplantae; phylum Streptophyta; class Magnoliopsida; order Asparagales; family Iridaceae; genus Iris; species Iris pallida. The sequence continues at coordinate 20,390,050 of JANAVB010036019.1, forward strand.
ACACCCTCAAGATTAGCTGGTAGAGCTAACCGATATGCCACTTCACCAATTCGACTCAAAACTTCAAATGGTCCGATATATCTGGGACTCAGCTTCCCAGCTCTGCCAAATTGGATAGTTCCTCTGATAGGAGAAATCTTCACAAAGATACTATCTTCTTCTTCAAACTCCAGTGGTCGACGACTGCTATCAGCCAAATGCTTTTGCCTGTCTTGGGCGATCCTGAGCTTGTCTCTAATTACCTTCACTTTCTCTGCTGCGTCAGTCACCATCTCTGGCCCCAGTAGTACTCTTTCTCCTACGTCGCCCCATGCAAGTGGAGTGCGGCAACGACGTCCATAAAGAGCTTCAAATGGGGTCATACCAATGCTAGCTTGGTAACTGTTGTTGTAGGAGAATTCCACTAAATGCAAGTGATCCTCCCAAGACCCTCCCAATTCCAAGACGTACGATCTCAGCATATCTTCTAGTGTCTGGATGGTCCTCTCAGATTGTCCGTCAGTTTAAGGATGATAGGCTGTGTTGAACTTCAGTTTCGTTCCCAAGCTGTCATGCAAACTCTTCCAAAAATGTGAGGTAAATCTAGTATCTCGGTCAGATACAATACTTACCGGTACTCCATGAATCCGGTAGATGTGCCGTATGTACAGTGCCGCCAACTTCTCGGTGGATAAACCAACCTTGAAGGGAATAAAGTGTGTCGACTTAGTCAGTCGGTCCACAATAACCCAAATGGCATCCTTTCCTCCTTGGGATCGAGGCATTCCTGACACAAAGTCCATTGTTATATGCTCCCACTTCCACTCCGGAATATCCAGCGGCTGTAAAAGTCCTGCGGGTCTCTGTCTGCTAGCCTTCACTTATTGACAAATCAAGCATCTAGCCACAAATCTGGATACATCCTTCTTCATTCTATACCACCAAACGATGGTACGCATATCCCGATACATCTTATTAGCTCCAGGATGTATGGAATAGTGCGACTGGTGCGCTTCTTGCATCAGCTCATTCCTCAATTCTCCAGATGGTACACACAGCCTTGTACTATTTTTCAATACTCCGTCACTGGCGATAGAGAAACCTTCAAGTGTTCCTGCCAGCACTTCATCTCTAAGTTTGTAAAGCGTCTCGTCTTGAAATTATGTCTCCTTGATTTTATCCATCAGACTTGAACACAATTACAACTGCATCATGGTTGAGTCAGCTCCAGGTACGACAGCTTCTCCTCCAGTTCCTTCATCTTCTTTAAAGGCAGTACAATCTCCAGACCAAGCTTCTCTATGTCCTCCAATAAGTGCCGCTCCTTGGTCAAGAACATCGCTATAGGATATCGACTAAGTGCATCTGCAACCACATTAGCCTTACCCGGATGGTACTGTAGGTCGATGTCAAAATATTTTATCAGTTCTAACCACCTTCTTTGCCTCATGTTCAGCTCTTTCTGAGTGAAAACATATTTCAGACTTTTGTGGTTGTATATATTTCCACTCTTTCTATATAGATAATGCTTCCATAACTTCAATGCAAAGATGACTGCAGTAAGCTCCAGATCATGTGTGGGATAGTTCTTCTCATGGTTTCGTAATTGCCTAGATGCGTAAGCAATCACTTTTCTATTTTGTTGAAGAACGCAACCCAGTCCCTTTCCAGAGGCATCACTATAGATTGAGAAACCACAGGTTCCTGCGGGTAGCGCAAGGATTGGTGCAGTGGTAAGTCTCTTCTTCAGCTCCTCAAATGCCGCCTGGCAATCTTCTGTCCAGATGAACTCTTCATTCTTCCGAGTAAGCTTCATCATTGATTCAGCAATTCTGGCAAAATCCTTCACAAACTTCCGGTAGTATCCAGCCAAGCCCAAGAAACTTCTGATTTTAGCAACTGAGCTTGGAGTAGACCACTTCTCAACAGCAGCTATCTTCTTAGGGTCCACCAAAATTCCTTCTCCTGTGACAACATGGCCAAGAAAATCTACCTTGTCTAGAAAGAATTCACATTTGGATAGCTTACCATATAACTTCTCTTTCTTCAAAGTTCCCAGAACTTTCCTGAGGTGCTCCTCATGCTCTTCTTCAGTCTTCGAATAGATCAAAATGTCATCGATGAAGACAACAACAAATTGATCTAAGTATTCATGGAAAACCTTGTTCATAAGGTTCATGAATACAGCAGGAGCATTTGTCAGTCCAAATAGCATGACCAAGAATTCAAACTGCCCATACTTGGTGTTGAATGCCGTCTTAGGAATGTCCTCTTTCCTGAACTTGATCTGATGGTAGCCGGATCTGAGGTCAATCTTCGAGAACACCTTGGCTCCACTGAGTTCGTCAAACAGATCATCAATCCGGGGCAAAGGGTACTTATTCTTGATTGTGATATTGTTCAGCGCCCGGTAGTCGATGCACGTCCTCACAGTTCCGTCCTTCTTGGGAACAAACAAGACAGGTGCTCCCCAGGGTGAAGCTCCATCTCGGATAAATCTCAAAGCCTTCAGTTCATTGATCTGATCCTTCATCTCCTTGGCTTCCTTCGGGTTGACTCTGTAGCATCCCTTAGAAATAGGGGAAGAACCGGGAACTAGGTCAATGGTGAACTCTATATCTCGGTCTGGGGGTAACCCGGGAAGACTATCAGGGAAGACATCCATAAATTCTGCTATGATAGGATGGGGAGGTCCAGATTCTTCTGTGATAGAGGTGTAGGTAACACACTCCATATCCTCCGGAGTTCGAGAGATTTCAAACTCCGGCTCTCCAGGTGGGCTAAAGACTACACATCCTTTGTGACAGTCTATCAGCGCATGCTGCTGACTCAACCAGTCCATCCCTAGGACTACATCATAATTTGGTAACGGCATCACAAGCAAAGGTGCTATGAATTGGTGGCCTGATATGGTGATAGGGCAATTACAGGTCTCAGTGATGGGTAGGGGTCCTCCACCGGTCATGACTCTATAAATCTTCTTGCTAAAACCCGTATCTATGTGGTGTGCAGGGATAAATTTTATGGATATGAAACTATATGATACTCCTGAATCAAATAAAGCTAAGGTAGGATAGGAATGCACATAAATGAAACCTGCGATGACATCAGCTGTAGATTCCTGCTCTGTCTCTTGTTCCTCTGCTGCTAGGGCAAAAGCTTGCCCAGTCTTCTGTTGATGTTGCCTAAACTATTGTTGTTGAGTGGGCAGAGGACCTTTCTGTTGAGTTGTTTCCATCCGATGAGCCGCCGAGGGACAGTCCTTCACTTGGTGGGTGGAAGACCCACAGACTAGGCAATGTCCTAGTCTCTTTCTACAGATATTTGCTTGATGTCCCAGCCTTTTGCAATAGTCGCAGATAGGGATCTGCCTCTTAGGTGCCCTATCATTGTTCCTTACCTGCTGGTTTTGCTGCTGGTGGTGGGAAGGCCGGTTGTTGTTGTTGGGCCTCTTCTGATTACCCTGGAAGTTGTTAGCTTCAGGATAATCCCTCTTTGAGCGAGCGGATTGGCTCTTCTCTATATCTTGAGCTCGCTCCAGGATCTTTTCTTAGGTTTTAGCACCGCCTGAGATCATATGGGTACGGATCTTCTCTCTCAGCCCATGTCTAAACCTTTCTGCACGATCATCAGGGTCAGCCACCAGGTTCTTGGCAAAACGGCTGAGTTGGCCGAATTCTGTCGCATATTCACCAACAGTCATATTTCCTTGCTTCAGGTTCTGAAATTGCCTCTCCATCTCCCGTAACTCTGATGTTGGGAAAAACTTCCTCTTGAACAATCTCTTGAAGGTGTCCCAGTCAATCTGCCTATCCTGGAGTCGGGGTTCATTCCGATACCAGGTGCTTGCTACATTTTGCAGTTGGAGTCCCACTGCTTCAGCCTTGAGGTCTTCTGGAAGTCGAGCGACGCTTAGGAGACGCTCTATGCTATCGAGCCATTCATCAGCATAGACTATTCCCTTGGTTTCCTTGAAGGGTCGAGGGTTCTGCTTCTTGAAACTCTCAATATCGTCCACCTTGGCAATATGATTCCTATTAATTAAATGGCCTTAATATTACATAAATTAATCCTTAAATTTATGTTTACCTTGGCAGGCCTTGGTTCCTGTTGAGCTGCTTCTCCTCTCTCCAGTGCAGCCATTGCCACGCTATGGGCATTCTCCATGCCTTCTCTCATAATCGTCGTCTGCTCGCGATGAGCTTCAGCTTGAGTTCTCTGGACTTCTAGCACTCCTCTTAGCAGACCTATGAGGTCGGTGGGGTCCATAGGCACCGGTGGGGCAGCTGGAGTGGACAAAACCACAGGGGGCTGCATCTCCGTCTGAGAAGATGATGGATCCGTCGTCATATTATGGGGACGGTCGGCCAGCTACCGAGGTGTAGGATCCAGACTTGATTGGGGAGATGGGGTATGATAGGGTGAAGATACCCCATCGCCAGCAGGATTGGTATTGTCAGTGGCCGTTCTCTGGAAGGTTTAGGATATAAACATAAGCAAGGTAGCCTACCAATCTATAATCAAAAAAAATATTTACATATATAATTCGGACCTATGATTGTGACAAATCAATATTCTAGTGTTCTAATTATCTCTAGATAGGTTTTTCCTAAGTTGTTGATTTGACCTGCATGGGCCACCACTAAAAACATGTCACGACCCGGTCCCAATTACTTGGAACGAATCGGATCATGCCCAGCCTGCACCGTTGATGAGACGGCGGCAGTAAGCTGTAACTTCCATATGCAGGTAATCAACAACTCAAAACTTCATTTGCGACAATATTTATTATTCGATGAAATTAAAAACTTGTTCAATGCAAAGTACAAACATAATCCATCAACTTAAATAACATTGTTTTTTTAGACAAAACTAACAAACTGGAAAATAACATCTAAATAAAAGCAACATCCTCATCCAGTAAGCCATCCTCAGGAAGCACAGCTGGGTATAGCTCAGGGTCATAGTAGCTACTAATCAGTAGCTCTGCATCCTCAACAGGACCTAAAAATATAGTCTCCAGTCAGGAGGGAGCAAGGTACAAATTCATGATATTTTAACAATTGAAGTTAATAATGGAATTATGCACTCTTAAACAATTTAAAATAAATGATTTTCCAACAGTTAAAATAGTGAAATATGAATAGGTAATGAATATGACCGGATTGGGTTTGTTACAGTAATATCCTAGTGATATGGTATGGCTTATCCTCGTGTGTTTGAGGGGTAAGCTAATACAATCAGTTATACTATTGGATGTGGTCATATCCACTACACTACTCCCCCAGTCCCCAGTAGTTACAGTCAATATTCCGTGTTGTATCGTGGTTTAAACTTGCATTAAAACAATTATTAACTAATTGTAATCTACCACAAAAATGTACTTGCCTCAAAATAATTTGACTGGATGGGTCGAAACGTCGGATTGGAAATTCAGAATCTTTCTTGAGATCCTACATTAGGAAACTTGTCTCAGAAAACTAAAGTTGCTAAAGACGCTATACTAGTTGCAATCTCTAGTTATGTCCTAGTCAATTTTAGTCTTTATTTAGCTAATACAATCAAAGCGCTATTTATTCATGCGTTGCAATTAAAAAAAACATCAATTTACATTTAATTTCGAGAAAATTGTATTTATCGATTTATTTAGAAAAATGTAGTATTTTATAATTATATAAATATAAAAACTAATATTTTCCTTTTTAATGAGAAATACATGAATTTCTATTTTAAAATTACAACTTAATTTTCTAAGTGACAAAACATTAATTATTATATTCCTTTGAAAAAATACAATAAATAATTATTATTTTATACTACGTTCCCACTACCAAAATCATCCAGAAAATAAAATAAAACCTAAGCTATTACAATCTCACAACCAGAATAGGCTTATGCCCTTACAGACCAATTACATGAATTTAAATAAGAAAAGACAATATTAGTTTCTAAAAATCCAATAATTAAACTTAATAATAAATTAATTAATGAGTCTCAGATTTTTGGTCCAATCATCATATAGGCTAATGCCTCAACGTCCGGGCGAAACTGGTTTCGTTTGCAGTTAGCCAGGGCCCATTGACCAATAAGGTTGTCGCCCAATAATTCTAAATATTTTATATTTTCCGAAAATCATTTTAAAACTATATAATTAAATTTTATAGAAATTTCGGCAACATTCCCTCTATTTTCGGGATAACCCAAAAATTGGGAAAGTGTAGAAAATTTTGTCCTTGAAATTTCAATAAGGCACTCAACAGGCTAGAAAATCCAAAAAAATATGGTATCGAGAACTAATGAAAACTCAAAAAATTAGGAAGTCTATACAAATGGGCATAGAGAAAACTAAAAATAACTACAAGCTACAATAAACACAACTATCGCACACACAACCTAAGAATAAAGTACAAAGTATATAAAATAATATAGTACCTGAGTTGAACATATATGGATAATAAGCCGTAATATCGTCCTTGTACTCCTACGTTGACTCACCCGGTAAGAGATGGCCCTAAGCAACACGAACTAGACAGATAGTCTGGTTCTTGAGAACCTTCTCGCTCCCGTCCAAAATAGAAATAGATCGTTTCTTATACGATAGGTTGGTACCAACGACTAGCTTAGAATGATCTAGGATATGTCTTAGATTCAGAATATACCAACACAACTTTGATACGTCAAACACATTATGTACCTCGCGAAGCCATTGCAAAAAAGCAAGATGATAGAAAATATCTCCAACCGTTCGAGAATGTCGAATGGACCAATATATCTCAAGCTAAGCTTTCTACATACCCTAAATTTGATAACTCAATGGTAGGCAATATCACGCCTAGCCCCAAAATATACAGGACCAGAGTATGTGGCAATAGCCAGCTATGCATTTAAGTAGACTCTAGTCCAACTCGAATACATATAAACTGTCTATAATAGAGTATTATGTCTAATATGACAAGTCAAACTATAACTAACAAGTCCAATTTTATCTCAATCCATATAATATCATCTCATATGAGAACTAAGTGTAACAATGTCGATCAAACAGTAATACACCAATTCTATAATAATTACTAAGGTAGACAATATGCAAAAAAGTTGGCCATACCACAATACAACTGTCTGAACAAGCTCATGACAAAGAATAAAACATGTAAAACTAGGCTATATAAGCAGACTAAAGTAACAAAAAATAAATATGATGCCGGATTAATACGATAAAGATATCAACTAAATATTAAAATCCTGAAAAGTAATCATCATCTATCCATCTATTCTGTAATGGCATCTCAATAAGTATCTAGAGAGATCATCAGGTCCTCACAAGGGACATAACAAGATACATAATGTACATGCCAAATGTACATTAAATAATTATACAAGATAGACAAAAAAATAAATACAAGAAATAAGTGCAACTAAGAGGGTGGCATGCCGTCAAAAATATAATATTAGTCGCAGCTAAAAGCAAATATCAGATAAAATCGCAGCTCGACGCCAGCTAACGGTCCTATAGAAAGAAACACGGTGCGTGCTAACTATATATAGTTTCCATCGTAGCACGGTGCATGCTAATGACCGAGGAAGGTCAAATGAACATGTCTAGCTATCGCAACACAGTGGATGCTAACGATTCAAGATGGTCACAGTATAGCCAACGCCTAATAACGATATCCTCGCCTAAGGGATCAAGAAAATAGGTCAATTCAATCTCATGTCTAGTCAAGTCCAAGTCAAATCAAATAACATAATCAAGTAATAGAAATCTGGGGCAACAAATAATGTCACAAAAAGTGTAAAGGAACATGTATAGCGATGACACGACGCGAACAAGTAATACATGCACATAATTGTATAACTTGTCCAATAAGTATCAACATGAAAATACAGAAATAGAATAATAGACATGAAATATGGAAAGATAGACTGAATAACCATGCACATAAAATATTTTACAATGGTAAGGTATACTTACTTAGAATTTTGTCCAATCTGTACTGAGACTATAGGTAACAAAGTCGTATACAAGCCTAGGCACAAGATAACACCACTATGTGTACAGAAGATCTACCAACCACTAACAACCAAGAATTACCAAATAGCACATTTATGAATGCCATTTTATTATTGTTGGACAATGCTACGGTTTAGTCATAGATCAATATACAAGTCTAGTTATATTCACGTACTAGAAAATGACTATACTTGTTAATTATCCTCATGACTATTACTTAAAATTTCTAACAATAGTTAATGAACCTACAACACATGGACACATGAACACATGGCACAACAACTTCACATACTTTCGACGGTACGATGACCTAGTTTCTAGTCTTTTGTCATCTAAAACTTGAGACTAGGTTATTAATATATATTTTTCTTTTCTTTTCTTTTTTCTTTTTTTTCTTTTTATCTTTTTTTCCTGCACGTGCGGGCTCAGTTAAATCGTGTGTCTCCCCGCACACGATTTTTAGCCGGTCGTCATGTCGCTTCGGACTCTTCGTACGAATCTTTGTCCGTACTGGCTTTTTTATCTTTCGACGTCGGCAACTCAACGTCTCGCTTCACCCACGATGCCAAAGGCGCCCTCGATGTCTTCACGACTCCTTCAACAACCGATGACGCCCAGCCACCCGTTCTATGCGTACGACGCCCTTACGACGTCTTTTCGACGCCCATTAGGGGCCGTACGACAGGCCATGTGGTCGACCATCGTTTATACCCGTGGTAAAATGGTGTCGGTCCTCGACCGCCCGTGCGACACCCTTAGCCGTTGAGTTTTCATGCACGGAACGCCCCATTCTGTTCTACGCCAGCTCAGATCATGGCAATTTTTCGTCAGTCCTTCGACATTGTGGATGCCCCGTATCGCACAGGCTAGGCTCATCCTCGCCCTAGGTTACATATATATATATATATCTATATATATAGTGTCCTGCGATCGTAGCGCAAGTGGCACGAGGGGGGCTCTCGGTGGGGAGACCCGGGATCGAGCCCCCTTCCCGCACCAACCCGGCTGTGTAGCAGTGGCCACAGCGTTGGTGGGGATACGCGGACAGCCAATATATATATATATATATATATATATATATATATATATTTTTAATATATATATATATATATATATATCACTACAACAGAAATACCTTTTAATGACGGCTAAAAACCGTCATTAATGACCAACCATGACGCTTTTTTTCCAAAGAAAGCGTGATGAAAACGGGTGTTATAAATGTTTTTTAAAAGCATCATAAAATAAACGTCATGAATATGATGAGTTTCTGCTACACTTATTTTCAGCGTAGTTTGAAAGCGTTATGAATAGATAATCTCTATAGACTCAATTCAGCACATTTATAACGCTCAATTCTGCACATTTATATATTACTTTCCAAAAAATTATAGATTAATGCTCAATTTTGCTCAATTCAATTTCAAAACATTCATTTTGAAACATATTCACAAGAAAACATCTAAATGTCATAGAGTACCATTTAATCCATTTACAAATATATACATAATATATATCACCATCTTCATTATATTTTTTCAAAATAGGACATCCAAATACATATTTACAACTACTACTAGTAAGTAGACCCTCAAAACTATTAGTACATTGGCTTCAACTTTGAGCACATCAAAACTGTCGGCATCACGTAGCAAAACCCTAAAAAAGATAAAAGAAAAATATTACCAAAAGACCACCTCATGTCTTAAGAGTTGGTACCAAGTTTCCAACAAGAAACTAGCAATTGAGGATCATGTAATAAAATACTTTCATATACATTGAATCTAAAATTAAATCGACATAAAAGAAACAAGGGGTAAAAAGCATTAAAATACCTACCTGTAGTAATAAAAGGGCCTGAATGTAATTTAATGCAATTTAATTGGTGCAATTTAGGAGCATTCTCAAAGTTCCCGTAGTCTAAAAAAGGGCCTTAGATGAAGTGTATGGAATCACACTCATCTCCTCGACACATTAAGACAGAACAAAAAGGAATGGCATTTACAAACTGAAAGGATATCTCCAGCAATTTTATATTTTTCAAACTAAATTGTATGAGAATAGATTAGTAGGTAGAAGAAAAAGCTTACAGCTTTGAAGTGACACAATCAAGATTTTTGAAAAATGTTATCCGGGACCCCAATCTTATTGTACTTCCCATGTGTGTTCCTGATCCCTGCATTCACAAATTGATGTGGTCAAGAACTACCATATTTAGTGGTTGAAGCACAAAGTAAACAGTGTTGATAAACAACATACCTCAGGCAGGAAAATAACAACAGGATGTGGTGTTTGAGAGTCGAATTCTTTACTATTTGCCCTTTCCAATCCCAAAACCTAATCATTACACAATAAATGGAGATAAAATGTCATTCAGGGAAAAGACTGCAATTTTACATCATAACAGCAGGTTCTGCAAAAAACAGAAGATACACATACATATCTGGAATATTCTATAACAGATATCTACAACCCTAAGCAAATCCCAAGATAGGGTACACTATTCTCTCTAGTAAACTTCGCTGCCAATATCATTCCTGGCACGCCACGGTCACCAAATCCACCAGGAACCAAAATGCACGCACAACTCTAAATTTAAATAATGTCAAAATAGTCATATAGAGGCCTGGATGTTTAAGTTATTGATGTAAATAAAGAGGAAATATCAACATATGCCACAAGTATCACACAATTGAAAGGTTATCCATCAGAGTTGTACCTTTAGAGTTTTCCATGCTGAAGTATGTGCTTCTGGTGTCTGTATAAGAAAAATTGACTTAGAGAAACTACACTATTAGAAGATTAGATTAGATGCCCTAGTATAATTGAAGAATGGGACCTATACCATTCTTGCACTTTCATCTTCTAGATCCGATGCAGCAATCCATTCAACTGATGGCCTCAGAGAGCATGCAACAAAGGCATGTAGGAGAGCCTAACATAGAGTAGCTTGTTAATTACACCAATTGAAAATAATTTCAAGAGATGGATGGCTGCAACTTTTTCGTCTCACAATAGGATTATCCATTAGCCTATGTATTTTGAAAACAAAAGACGCCATTGGGAAGTGGAATTATTCGGATGCCTTATACTTTAGAGGACTTGCTTGAAATAAGGTGCTAAAGGAAAAGAAAAGAAAAGAAATTTATAATGCTTATTATTTATAACTATAAGCAATTACACAAAACAGTAAGTGAAACAAATGAGGCAAGGATCTCAGGATCTAGGATGAGTGAGTATATACTTAAATCAACATTATAGCTTAATGTTCACGATCCTGACCCCATTAAAACAAATAGTATAAGGATCAATGGCTCTAGTCTTTATATTAACTAGTGCTTTCATTCACAAAAAAAACTTTATTATAAGTTTCCTTTCAAGACAAAAAAATGCTACAGATAACAATTACAAGACTCTTAAATCTTCGCATAAATTACAGTCGCACCTTTACTACAGATAAATAAGCATATGACAAACCCGTAAACTTTCTAACCATCGCAATTTTAACCTGCAGAATTCACCAGATATAACATTTTGGAAGAAAAGATGCACAGAAATAGAACGAGGGATTATTGTTTACTAACAGTGCCAGAGAGGTTGTCATATGTCTCGGCCATCTTGGTCCATGCCTGGAAATTTGGTGGAGCAGCAATCCTGCTTAGTGATAATATGTGTGTGATTCCACCACATATTTTACTCTTTTGTCAGCAAAAGGCGCATGGAGAGAGTGTGTTCTCCTTCCTCGGCAAAGTGGTCAAAGGGATTCTTCAAGGAACCCCTCCAGAATGGAGGCATTCATGGGAAAGCAGACACAATAGCAACAAACTAGTTGCAATAAAGGGCGTCGGGGCTCATGAGCACGAGATGACACATGCGAAGACAAGGTGACCTTCCCACATTTGGCCTAGGAGGAGAGATTTGTTTTACTCTAGCATAAGAGGGTTGTGGGGGTGGGATGAGAGGGGAGAGCACCTACATTATTATTGATCCCAGCACCAAACTCCTCACAAGGAATTGATGGAGTAAGCAAAACAAAAATAAATCCATAACATAAATAGCCCCAACCACAAAACCCAACTCCCACCCACCTTAGCAATTTTTGGATAAAACCCATCCCACCAATGTACTCTGCCAGCAACCTATCTCCCCTGAATCAAAAAATATACACGACACTGACACTGACACTGACACTGTACAACAGCCCTCTTGGCCCTTGCCGCCAGCATATTATATAATACTGTGGTGGCTTATGTATAATCTTATTTTCTACCTAGATTTGCAATTTGACAGTAATAAGATGATTGTCTTCGAACACACATTGACAAATATTATAATAAACAAACAATGATAACAATAGCTATGTGTTGTGTTTTCAAGGCGATATTAATAAATAAAAAAAAGGTATGATAGCAATAAGAAACAAAGCACTCAACTAGATAGATAGAGGTGGCAGCCGAAGCAATCCTGAAATAAGGTTGTCATATGTCTCACCAAACATGTGGTGGAGCTCGAGGAGCTCGATCCACTCTGGCCACGGGTGGATCACCTCCACCTCCTTCTTGAGGACGCTGGTGATTTCAAAATTAGGGTACTCGATCATGGGGACGTTCGCCAGCGGAAGGAGCACCTGTGAATTTTAAAATTAGGGTTCACAGATTTTAGGGGTTTTCTAGGGTTAGGGTTTGGTGAGACGTACTTTTGGGCGCTCGAGAGTGATGGGACGGAACTTCTGTGCGATGCTGTCCGCGAGGAGGACGGCCTGGAGAGTGGTTCGGGCGAGTTCGTCGGGGTCATCGGAGTTTGCACGGCCGCCGCCGTCTTTCTTCTGCGTCATTGGAGCCGCCGATGGAGCCGGTAGAGAGAGGGAGTGGACTAGGGGTTTACGTACGAAGCGGTCTGAGCTGAGATATTTGTGGTTAGGGTTAGGGTTTTGGAGTTGGGGGAAAGGAAGGAGAAGAAGAGGAGGAGAAGGAGAAGACCAGAATAGGGGAGAGGAAAAATTTTGTTGAAGCGCGGGCTGTTCTCAGCATTTTGCCCAAAAAATTGAACTTAAAAATATTACAAGTTTGCCACCGCTCTAAAATGTTAATAACGTTTTGTTTTATAAACGTTATAAAAAGTCCAAAATTAGCCCAAACCGTCATAGAAAAAAGGCATTTCGAACTTTCATAACGCTTTTTTATCAGCCGTCATGAAATCCACTTATCAAGCGTCATTAATAGGTCTTTTTGTTGTAGTATATATATATATATATATATATATATATATATATATATATATATATATATATATATATGAGTATAAAAAATATACATATTTAAATCATGAAATACATATTTAACCATGATTTATGCCCATTAAACCTATGAATTCTAGATTTGATTACCTACTAGTTGATCATGGAATTGACCTAGAATGTTATCGAAACCTAACCATGATGTTTTTCTATCAAAACATGATCACAAAACATCTCTAAACATGATTTTATAATTAAAAATTTATCACTTTTTAGGCCTAAATTTTAGGACCTACCTATGTCACTACAACAAAATGACCTATTAATGACGCTTGATAAGTGGATTTCATGACGGCTGATAAAGAAGCGTCATCAAATTTTAGCAAGACTATAATCTATGACGGTTTTCTATATAAGCGTTATTGATTGTCTCTCAGTGTACGAGCGTTATGAAAAAAAATACCAGATTTTAAGTCAAAAATTCGACTCACCCGCACTTACTCCCGCACTTAAGTCGAAAAGTCTAAACCCTTCCCTTCTCCCGCACTTACTCTCTTTCTCCTTCTCTCTTTCTCCTCCCGCTCCCCAACTCCCTTCAGCCCGCTCCGGCGCTCCCGAACTCCCCTCAGCCCGCTCCCCGCTCCCGATCAACTCCCATCAGCCCGCTCCCTCCCCGCGCCCCAACTCCCCTCAGCCACTCCCCGCTCCCCAAGGTTTGTCCTAAATTATTTCTTATTTTGTGCCCTAATTTTTGCCTTGACATGATTTTAGTAAAATTCCCTAATTTTTGACCTATTTTCTATTTCCTAGTTTTCGAAAGATAGTTGAAATCTTTGAATGCATGTTTGGAAATCTTCGAAAGATGACTGAAATATTTTGTGCCCTAATTTTTACCACCACCACCGCTAACATCAGTTTTGCTTGTGAAATGCTCAGTTGGAAAAGTTATGTGTATATTTATCGATGAATACTAAAAGCTATAAGATCTCAGGGCAGATAGTTTGAATTGACAGGTATGATGTGGTATTATAATTCTTATTTTTTCATGCAAGTTTCTTACCATTTTCTTGCAACATTGAGACAGACATTTTATTCATTACTATACGAGTTATTGATTGTATATTTTATTTTACTTCATGCTTTTTGGTAGGGTTCGGACATCTAACATGCTCGCCTCTAAAATCAGAATATATTTTTCTAAACGTGCAATGAAAAATTTAGTTCAAGCTCTAGTATTTTTTAACCTTATTTTAAAGAGACATTTTCACCTTAAAATGTGATTATAGTCAAACTTTTGCTGATCCTCAAAGTGTGTTAAACTTAAGCAGCTTTATGCATATAGAAGAACAGAGACTGTACAAGCATGCATTATCCTTAATATTGTTGCTATTGTACTGACAACTAGCCGGAGCAGTTGGTTTATGATTTCTTTTAAGGCCTTAAACTGATGTAGTGCTGATTTTTTTTTATGTTAAAGCATCAGACTATTTAATGGAATGGCTTAATGATTATGCATAAGGATTGTATGCAAGTATTAAAAGTTAAGAAATGCATATGAACCTCAGTATGAATGCAAGTATTAAAAGTTAAGTACATATGAACCTCTGTATGACTGTTTAAATTATGCTTTATGCAATTTGGAATAGTGACCACAGGCTTCTAATGTATACATATTAACGTTAATTTTGGGATTGTGGTAAAATTAACTACTAGTTTATTTTCTGATGGTGAGAGTATTGCTTATAAGAGTTCTTCCAATTCCAAAGGAAAAGTGAAAATTATGGATACTTCAGTATTTATTAACTCGTGCTGCCATTTGGAGCAGGAAATTTGTTTTTACCGATCCATGCATCACTCTTCTATTAGATTCAATTACCTTTGTCTTACATGGTCTATGATAGTAATGGTTACAAAACTATCAGTTTCTTAATTATGTCATTAGTCCTACTCCTAGCGACATGAACTATCTCCAGGCATTATGATTTCCTACGCGTTGCTTTCTGCCTTTTGGACTCGGGAGTGTTAAACAATGAGAACAATGGACTTTTGAACTGATTGAATGCTTCTTAATATATTATTTTTAAAAAGCATGTCATACCAATTACGTGGTTTTTAAAATTAATATTTTCTCTAATTTTCTTATATGCCACTTAACTCTATAATGCAAAGCCACTTAGCTTCGATTTTAAGTTTTTATATTTTCAATCATAGTAAATATCCAAAAATTTGCATACTTATTTATTTTCTTTCCTAAAATCAAATTACATATAAGGGTGTACAATGATGGAATACTAATTATCTTGGAGAGGCAATCATGGTTTTTCCATTGAACATTGATGCCTGTGCTCAACACATCCTCTGTTTCCACCACCACCACCTTGGAGAGGCAAACATGGTTTTCAAACTCATCACTGTTTCCATCACCATTGTTACTATAACTGGTGTGTACTTGTGAAAATGCTCAACAGGAGAAGCCATACTTATAAGCCTACTATGACTGTCAAAAGCTATGAGATCTGAGGGCTCAGTAAGAAAGTTAACTATGTTCATCTTTTGTTTATTTTTATATTTTATATGCTTGTTGTACTGAGTTCTTTCTTATACTTCATCCTTTTTGATTGATTGTACCAGTGCTGTAACTTTGAGGGTTATGTAATTTTTTATGTCTTTTGCCTTCGTGATTTTTCTCCTTGAATTTTGTTAATCATTGCTAACAAGGTAATATTTATTTTTGTTATTTTCTTATAGACCTTTTTTTTAATAGTTTGTTTATGTCCCTTGATGGAAAACATATTACTTTTGAATGGTTTTTATTGTTTTTTCCCTGTTGAACATTGTTGCTTACGATGGCAATAATGGTGGTTGTGGTGGTTGAGGCAGTGGCAGAGGCTAGGACAGTAAACATTTCCCTCACCATTGGCACTACGTCCATCATCTCCATCATTTGCATGACACCAGAAGGCTTGCTATCTGAAATTTGACAGATGTATTACTTTTATTGTTTGATTAACAACTATTGGGATCTTTATAATTTTTTCTCATTCTAAAGCAAATTCAAACATTGAACTTCAAATCTTGGATTTCACTTGGATTCATTTATGAGATGATATTAACCATGTTATTGTTTAATCTTTTATTCTACTTTATGATAATTGTTATACAAACTTTTCAGTCTAGTCCAGGAGTTTAAGTTTTACACTGTTCTACAGGGTTTTCCATAATTGCTGATATAGTAAGCTTGCTTGATTTTTATAAAAAAATCTCTTGATTCTTGTACATGAAAGTTGACATTTATTTACTATATGCTTGCTTTATTGGATATATTATTCTAGTTTGTTCTTTCTGATTAAAACACCAAACCTGCAGATTAGCTCAAATATCATTATATATTTTTCCAATTGAGCTTGACAAGATAATTTAGCTCGAGTTCTACTTTACCATTTTTTTTTTCTAGAAATGTGATTATAGTAATGTTTTTTTCTTAACCTAAAAGTGCTTCAAACTTAAGTAGCTTCAAACTTATGGACCATTTTGTACAAGCTTGTTTTGTTATTTATTTTTGTTCTGACAACTAGCTTGAGCAGTTGTTTTTTGTTTTCTTTTAAGACCTTAAACTGCTGTATTGTTCATATTTTTTTGGAATAGTACCAGTTTTTCTAATGGAGGCTTAATGAATGTTAGTATATACAATTATTTTCTACTAGTGGCCTCAACACAGCATATATTGGTGGTAAAAGATCAAATAGAAGTCCTACTTGGAAATTACCCAAGGTAATCAAAAAAATATATGACTTATTATAATCATGGACATTATATTCTAGTCACAAATAATATCTTCATGTAGGTCCCGAAACAACCTGGAGGTTATGAAAGCGGATATTTTGTTATGAAATATATGCGGTATCTCATGGAAGACCCCTCTCCTACTATTGAGTCAAAGGTAAGTTGTTCATTAATTTAATTCTTAATTACTTTTCGGAAATTATACAAACTAATGTAACTATTTTTTGAATTTTTAGCTAAAAAATTGGCTGGAAAATCAACATATGTCCGATGCGAATTCATCGAATTCGTTGCCAATCATATGGATACATGAGGGTCAAGGTAATATCCTTTACCAAAATCAACTGATACTCTGCGCCTATCACTTTACTGGAACAACCTATTACCTATCCCTTTACTGGAACACCCCTCTAACACGACACACACACATGCCTATATATACATGTCATTGACACTTATACCAACTTGACACACAAAGCAGCTTATGGATGAATCACTTATACATGGCCTCCTAATCTCTTACACATGTAATTCCCAAGGTTGTTCCCCAGTTCTTTGTCTGCCTCATGTGCAGAGATCTCTGATACCCTACCTGTCCAATTCGACCATTGATACTCTAAGGGTGCACTAAGTTTCCTAGATTGCCTATACCTGTCCATATATGTATGTTGTTGACCTAAATTTGTTCCTAGGTCTTGCATACCTGTCATACTCTAACATAAAACAAATACTCACTCATTAACTGGCATTAGCTCACTGCTTGCGTAGGCCTATGGCCAAGAGCCTACAGCCGGTCAAGTTGGAGGGGGGAGGGGGAATGAGTCCCCTGCTGCTGCTAATGTAGCCTACTGCTTTGGCCTGGCCTGCTGCCACTTGCCCTATGTCACTCCCCGTTCCCAGAATGCGTATTTTAATACGTATATTACCTGAATGTATTTATTTAGCATTTATCATGTAGTATCCTGTATTTAAATTCTTAATAACTTCATGTTAATTAATTATCTGCATTTTATTTTCCGCACTTTATTTTTCTGCTATTCTATTATCTGCTCTTTAAATTTTCATGTTAATTAATTAGCTGCTCTTTAATTTTCATGTCAATTTATTTCCTGCAATTTTATTTCTATATTTCTTCCTGTAATTTTATTACCTGCATTTTATTTCCTGCTTTAGTCTTACTTTCGGGTTAGCCTTGTTGGACCCATTGGACCCGGCCCAACTCCCACCTACCACCCCTTCCATATTTAAGCCACCCTCACCATTCTCTCTCCTCATTACTCATTCTCACCATTACTCCTCTTCTTCTTCTTCATTACTCTCTCTACCTACCAACCCGTAGGCAAGTGCCAACTTGCTTCTTGATGGATTCCCATTATTATTGTTCCATCATCCTCCTTATTTGATTCTATGTCTCTTTAGTACTTAGCATTTTTAATTTCCATGGCTAATTTGTTGTAGATCTAAGTTTGTTACATTTTCGGGTTTTTTAGGTTTTGATCTAGTAAACTTTGATATCTTCAAGTTTTGATGGTTCCATGTTGTAGAGAATTTCGTTCTACCCAATTTTGACCTAAGGAAGTTCGAATTTGGACTCTGGATGAAGGTTTTATGGAACTTTGAAGCATGGGTTTATGGTGTTCTTCTTCTCTGAAACTTGGAGAAGAAGAACAGTACTTGACTTGACCGCATGAATAATTCATGCGGCAAGTGATTCCTAGCGGCATGGGTTGTTTCCTTCTCAGCCGCATGGAAAGTTTCTACCCGGCCGCATGAGACTCATTTGAGCTTAGCCGCATAGGGAGTTCTCCTAGCCGCATGGACTTTTCCCACTTAACCGCATATGCGCCCCCGTCTTACTTGACCGCATGGATTCCTCTCCAAATCCAGCCGCAGGAACCAGGCTCACTCGCTGGCCGCATGAGGTCCTGAAACCTTATAGCCGCATGAACTTCTCCCCCCGCCAGCCGCATAAGCAATCTCCTTGACCCGGCCGCATGGGGTTCGACTTGGTTGAGCCGCATGGACTCATTCTCGCCAGCCGCATAGGTTCCTGCCTCTTCAGCCGCATGTGCCTCTACCCCCTGAGCCGCATGAACCCGACTCTTTTCCTTGCCGCATAAGATTCATCCTGGCCGCATTAGACTTAGCCGTATGGCTATTCTATAGCCCTGAATATTGATATTTTATTAGATATTCTACGTCCATTTTATATCCTTACGCCTTTTTGCATAAACTTGATAAATCATGATATGTTAATACTTCTATTAATTATAGATTGTTACGTGGGATGTACCATGTGTCATGAATTGAGTTATAGATACCCGGATTGACTGGAATTAAACCCTGAAGGTTGTAGACTCGACCCCACTGAATACTAGTTGACTTTCATGCCTTGATACCATTGATAATAATTGTTAGCTTGACTAAAATTGATCATGCGTTCCTAGTTGGAACTAAGAGACTGGCTAGTCGTCTTATTGAATTAAATGAATGAGACACGTTCCTGAAATGAACTATTGTAATCGACTGGCTAATCTCGAATATTGGCATACATACACATGCAGGCTTCAATCTATTTATTTATTTATTTACTTATTTATTTTCTACAAAAGAAGCATGTGTACTTTATGGTCAAGGCATGATTGCCGTGGTTAGATTTGATTGTTGCATTACGCTATGTATGACCTACAACCTAACCGCACTGGTATCGTTGTAGAATTGTGCATATCGTACCCCGTACGAAAGTACTCATTTGAATGACCATGATCCACGGCATGGGATTTCACTCAACGTAGGGACTATTAAGTTAAATAAAATAATAATTGCATAGAGAGAATGGATTCCCGAATTCTTACATGGCAGCCCCCTTGGAACGAGTAGTACCCGACGGGCCGGCTGGTTCCCACAGATACTGTAAATCTGCCACCCGGGCAGGGAACAGTATCTGCTTTTATTATTTATTGTATATTGTATATTGACGAGCGTCCTGCTAGGACTCGTCTAATTCATGCATGGGCCAATTGATTGACTGGATAGACTAGCCTTGCTTGCACATAGTAAGAACTGAGGAATCCCTAATTGCATTATTCCAGGATAACTTGGAACTCATAATAGCAAGCCGTAGGAGTTGATTGGCCGTTCAAGATGATTTGTTTGTGCACTATACTCTGTTATCTAACTGGGATAATCAGAATGTCAGGACATGACGGGCCAACTTCTGTCCTTGTTTGGTTGGGAGGTTGGTCCGAAGTGTCTTGATGTGATGTGAGTTCCAGTAGCAAGCAGAGATCTATTATCATTATATTCTCTTACTTACTGGTTTAGTCCTTCATATCGTCCTCCCTTGTGGTACTTGCTATTAGAGGTCTAACCTCTCTGGTTTTGCATGGCCAGATTTAGAGCCAGTCCCCGAGGATCCAGCTTACTTCTACCTCCAAGATGGTCAACACTAGAAGGACGATCGCAGGAGGACTCGAGTGGGTTTTCTTACTTCCCCGCTCGTTTTGTTAAATACCTTATACCTTGCCGTTTGGCACCGACATGTTAGTCGGATTGTCTTGTACTTACTTTTTACATAATTGTAACTAAAGTCAGACTGCAGCTGATAACAATTGTGTATACCTTACTACATCATCTGGCTATGTTTTGTAAAGCCAGATGTCAAGAACATTTTGACTGAGCGTTTGGGACGCCTTACTGCTTTATCTTACATGTTCTCTATTTCTGTTTCTTGTTTGAATGATTGAGACAATAGATGTGAAGTGACCATAGTAGGACTTTTATGTAGTATGCACCCCCTCGTCTTTTAGACAGCATTGATCGTATTATACGGTATTCATCTACCCGTAATACGTAGCTGGCTGAGTCATTCCCCCGCTCTCCAGTATTCTGGTTCTGGGGCGTGACAAGGTTTTAGTGGTGGCCCACGCAGGTCCTGGTTTCAGACTTGTGGGGTGTTTAATAGGATGTCTCAATCACACATGTTTCCCCTTGATCTCATGATTCGTCAATTCTCAACTCTAGCTTGACATTCCAGTATCCTTTGACTTCATTGATCCTTCGTATCCGGTCGTTTGATTGCTCTCTTGTCCTTTTTCTTAGGGGCACCTCGTCCGCACCTGTCAGAGCTGGACAGCAACATGGACAACCTGACCAAGTTGGTCAGCAACAAGAGCCGGTACTAACTCAAGAGGCTACCCAAGAAGAAGTGATAGTGGAAGCAGCAGCTGGATCGCAGTATCCAGATGTTCCACCCCCACCAACAGTTCCACCTACCCAAGTGGACACACCAGCCCTTCTAGAGATCATGAGAGGGATGATGGCCACTCAGCAACACCAGATGTTAGCCCAGCAGCGCATGCACGCTCAGTTGCAGGAGCAGAATGTACTACTCAACCAAGGATTACAGACGGCATTGGAAAGAGGGGCGAGGCCAGATTCAGGAGCGTCAGCCCGATTTTGCAAGTACAACCCCCGCCGTTTCGAAGGCACGGAGGATGCCATCTCAGCAGATGCATGGCTTAAGGATATCGAGGCTATTCTGACAGCCGCTAAGGTACCGGCAGAAGAACGTGTGGATCAGGTGAAGTTGTTACTTCAGGATCTCGCACGTGATTGGTGGGAAACAGAGGAAGTAGGCATCAGACGTCCTGTAGCTTGGGACGATTTTACTGCAAGGTTCAAGACAAAGTACTATGGAGTTGTGGCACAGTTTGAGCTGCAACAGAAGTTTATCAACCTCAGACAGGCTGGCAAGACTGTAGATGCTTATGCAGCGGAGTTCTGCAGATTGAGTAGATTTGCCCCAGAGATGGTAGCGACGGAGCGCCAGAGGGCTATGAGGTTCCAGCAAGGGTTTCATCTTGAGCTCTTGCAATTGATAGAAGGGCACAATTACCAGACTTTTGATGAGATATTTACGGCGACTCGAAGGCATGAGATCACCATTCAGAGGCTTGTAGTAAGGACTGGGGGTCAGAAGAGATCCCACAGTCAGATTGAAGGAGGAGGGGGAGCAGCGCCCCGAACAACAGCACCATCCCCTGGCATTCGTATCCACGATGTGGCGATGCGAGGGCCAGCACCACCACCCAGGCAGCAGCAACAGAGGAAGAACCAGCAACCCCCGGCGGGCTGCACTTATTGTGGGAAGATGGGACACACTAGAGACGTGTGTCGGACATTGAATGGACTGTGTCTGATATGTGGAAACCCAGATCATCGGGTTACCACATGTCCCATGAATTCGAGGTCAGGAGGACCAGGGCAGCAGTTTCCTGCTCTGCCAGTACCAGGGACAGGACAGTATCGAGGACCAGCGATGGCAGTGAGGCCGTTGGCACAGCGCCCGTTAATGCCGCAGGCTCAGATGTTTCGGCAGCAGGGGCCGCCGATGCAGCAACACCAGCATAGACCACCCCAGCATCATCAAGGCAGGGGCCAGCAGCAGCACCAGGCTAGGCCACAGCATAGGAAC
Organism: Iris pallida; assembly: GCA_029216955.1. Taxonomy (NCBI): domain Eukaryota; kingdom Viridiplantae; phylum Streptophyta; class Magnoliopsida; order Asparagales; family Iridaceae; genus Iris; species Iris pallida. Next base: position 20,412,535 of record JANAVB010036019.1, read on the forward strand.
CAGCAAGGAGGTCGAGGGCAGGCATTCACACTGTCCTTAGAAGAGGCATTGGCATCGGGAGATGTTGTGGCAGGTAACATTCTCGTCGCCTCATATCCCGCAGTAGCATTGTTTGATTCGGGAGCATCCCATTCATTTATATCTGCACAATTTACGACACGACTAGGAGTGGAGTTCGAGGCATTGCCAGGGAGGTTGAATATACTCACTGGTAATGGGCTCGTGGGAGTTAGTAGAGTTAGTTTAGCATGTAGTATTGTAGTGTGCGGGCATCCTTTACCCGCCCGGTTGATAGAATTTTCTGTTGGAAATTTCGACGTTATCTTAGGCATAGACTGGCTGAAAGACAGTCATACGATAATAGATTGTCGTAGTGGGAGTGTATCTTTTGATATTCCAGGCATAAGGCGGTTCACCTTAGTCAGATCAGTGGCAACTCAACAAGAACAGGGAGTAGTGACGGCAATGGAAGAAGTTCAAGTTCCGAAGGTAGTTGAAGAATTTCTAGACGTATTTCCTGAAGAACTTCCAGGTCTACCACCGGTTAGAGATATTGAGTTCAGTATAGAATTGGCACCAGGAACTAAACCAATATCAGATCGGGTTTACAGAATGGCGGATTCAGAGCAGGCCAAGGTGTATCAGCACATAGAGGAATTGAAGGAGAAGAAGTTCATCCAAGCTAGCGTGTCACCATGGGCAGCACCAGTGGTACTTGTGGGGAAGAAGGATGGGTCGTCCAGATTGTGCATCGATTATAGGAAGCTAAATGCGGCAACAGTAAAGAACAAGTACCCATTACCCAGGATCGACGACTTATTTGATCAATTGAGCAAGGCTAGAGTTTTCTCCAAGATAGATCTTCATTCAGGGTATCATCAGGTGAGGGTTCGGACGGAGGATATTCCCAAGACAGCATTCAGGTCGAAGTATGGGCATTATGAGTTTTTAGTAATGCCGTTTGGTTTGACCAATGCTCCAGCTATCTTCATGGATTTGATGAATCACGTCTTTATGCCGTATTTAGATCAGTTTGTCGTAGTATTTCTCGACGACATTCTTGTGTACTCTGCTAGTGAAGAGGAGCATGAAGACCACCTCAGGAAAGTGTTGCAGGTTCTAAGAGAGAACCAGTTGTCTGCCAAGCTTAGCAAGTGTGAATTCTGGACGGATCATATTTTATTTTTGGGTCATATTGTATCAGGAGCTGGAGTAGCAGTGGATCCCAAGAAGGTAGAAGCAGTAAAGAATTGGCCAGTACCCAAGACCGTAGCTGATGTACGGAGTTTCTTGGGATTGGCAGGATATTACAGAAGGTTTGTGTCAGACTTTGCAAGGCTTTCAGCACCCATGACCCGCTTGACCCGGAAGGATGTACCATTCGTTTGGTCTGTAGAATGCCAGGCATCATTTGAGAATCTGAAGCAGAAGTTGATATCAGCGCCTATTCTTACATTGCCAGTGGGACCCGGAGGTTTTACTGTATATTGTGATGCATCAGGTAAAGGACTTGGATGTGTCCTTATGCAACATGGGAAGGTGATAGCATATGCATCTAGGCAGCTTCGGGACCACGAGAAGAATTACCCAACTCATGATTTGGAGTTGGCGGCAGTAGTGTTTGCTCTGAAGCTATGGAGGCATTATTTATATGGTGACCGAGTAGACATGTACACAGACCACAAAAGCCTGAAGTACATCTTTACTCAGAAGGAGCTGAACATGAGGCAGAGAAGATGGTTGGAGTTGATCAAGGATTATGACGTGGAGCTTCAGTATCATCCAGGCAAAGCTAATGTGGTAGCAGACGCTCTCAGCAGAAGAGGCGGCGCATTTATATTGACAACGCAGAAGCACATCTTAGAAGACCTTCAGGAGATGGACATCGAGGTTATACTTCCTAATGATATAGGAATTCTGGCGAGTCTACAAGTTCAATCCGACTTGGTAGACAGGATCAAGGCAGCTCAGGCACAGGACCCAAGGATTCAGAAGCTTAGGACAGAATATGAGTCAGGACTCAGAAAGGAGATGCAAATTCATGAAGATGGTACGCTTAGGTTTGGGTCACGCCTATGTGTTCCTAGTGGAGATATCAGACATGAGGTTATGGCAGAAGCTCACAGTTCCCAGTATTCTATACACCCTGGAGGGACCAAGATGTACCAAGATATCACGCAGCATTTCTGGTGGAACGGGATGAAGAGGGAGATAGATAGATTTGTTTCCCGTTGCTTGGTATGTCAGCAGGTGAAGGCAGAACAACAGAGGCCAGCTGGATTATTGCAACCGCTTCCTATTCCGAAATGGAAATGGGAACATATTACAATAAACTTTGTGACCGGTTTACCGAGATCACCAAGTGGTAAAGATGCTATTTGGGTGATAGTGGATCGGCTTACAAAGGTAGCACATTTTCTTCCTTTCAGAGTAGGACAATCTACAGAAAAGTTGGCAGAATTATATATGCAGCAGATAGTCAAGCAGCATGGAGTCCCTGTCAGTATTGTGTCCGACAGAGATACCCGTTTCACATCACATTTTTGGAAGAGCTTGCATCATAGTCTGGGTACCAAGTTAAGATTTAGCACGGCTTACCATCCACAGACGGACGGGCAATCAGAAAGGACGATTCAGACTTTAGAAGACATGTTGCGAGCTTGCACTCTAGATTTTGGAGGGTCTTGGGAGAGTCACCTTCACTTGGTCGAGTTCTCATACAACAACAGTTATCAAGCCAGTATCCAGATGGCGCCATTCGAGGCATTATATGGTAAGAAGTGCAGGTCGCCACTAGCATGGGATGATATCGGAGAGAGGAAGATGTTAGGCCCAGAAATGATTGTTCAGACAGTTGAATTAGTCAAAGGAATTAGAGAGCGACTTCGAGTTGCACAGGATCGACATCGTCATTGGGCGAACCAGCATCGTAGGCCGCTAGAGTTTTCTATTGGGGACCACGTGTTCTTGAGGATCTCACCTACCCGTGGGGTCATTAGATTTGGCGTTCGCGGGAAGTTGAGTCCGCGGTACGTAGGCCCGTTTGTTATCCTTGATCGGATAGGCGATGTTGCTTATCGTTTATCACTCCCACCTTCGTTACGAGAGGTGCATGACGTATTTCATGTATCTCAGTTGCGAAGGTATGTATCGGACCCAAGCCATGTCCTCGATCACTCTGAGCTGGTTGTTGGTACCAACCTGTCTTACGAGGAACAGCCTGTGTCCATTTTGGACCAAAGAGAGAAGATACTCAAGAACTGAACAATTAGTCTTGTCCGTGTTGCTTGGGGTCATCACTCCTTGGGAGAGTCAACGTGGGAACGTGAAGATGATATTCGATCACGGTATCCACACCTGTTTGACTCACAAGGTATATCTTTTTCTGTATACCTTGATTGTCCTGATTCCTCGTGCTTATCACCTTATGGGTAGAATTGCTTGATATCGTAGATTGATGGATTTACATATATACTTGCTATGGACATTGTAAAAGGATTGTTTCATTGAATTGCTTGTACTTAGATTAGTTTAGCCCCGATGTTTCTATCCTGCTTGGATTTGAAATTCCGAGGACGGAATTTTTCTAAGGAGGGTAGAGATGTCACTCCCCGTTCCCAGAATGCGTATTTTAATACGTATATTACCTGAATATATTTATTTAGCATTTATCATGTAGTATCCTGTATTTAAATTCTTAATAACTTCATGTTAATTAATTATCTGCATTTTATTTTCTGCACTTTATTTTTCTGCTATTCTATTATCTGCTCTTTAAATTTTCATGTTAATTAATTAGCTGCTCTTTAATTTTCATGTCAATTTATTTCCTACAATTTTATTTCTATATTTCTTCCTGTAATTTTATTACCTGCATTTTATTTCCTGCTTTAGTCTTACTTTCGGGTTAGCCTTGTTGGACCCATTGGACCCGGCCCAACTCCCACCTACCACCCCTTCCATATTTAAGCCACCCTCACCATTCTCTCTCCTCATTACTCATTCTCACCATTACTCCTCTTCTTCTTCTTCATTACTCTCTCTACCTACCAACCCGTAGGCAAGTGCCAACTTGCTTCTTGATGGATTCCCATTATTATTGTTCCATCATCCTCCTTATTTGATTCTATGTCTCTTTAGTACTTAGCATTTTTAATTTCCATGGCTAATTTGTTGTAGATCTAAGTTTGTTACATTTTCGGGTTTTTTAGGTTTTGATCTAGTAAACTTTGATATCTTCAAGTTTTGATGGTTCCATGTTGTAGAGAATTTCGTTCTACCCAATTTTGACCTAAGGAAGTTCGAATTTGGACTCTGGATGAAGGTTTTATGGAACTTTGAAGCATGGGTTTATGGTGTTCTTCTTCTCTGAAACTTGGAGAAGAAGAACAGTACTTGACTTGACCGCATGAATAATTCATGCGGCAAGTGATTCCTAGCGGCATGGGTTGTTTCCTTCTCAGCCGCATGGAAAGTTTCTACCCGGCCGCATGAGACTCATTTGAGCTTAGCCGCATAGGGAGTTCTCCTAGCCGCATGGACTTTTCCCACTTAACCGCATATGCGCCCCCGTCTTACTTGACCGCATGGATTCCTCTCCAAATCCAGCCGCAGGAACCAGGCTCACTCGCTGGCCGCATGAGGTCCTGAAACCTTATAGCCGCATGAACTTCTCCCCCCGCCAGCCGCATAAGCAATCTCCTTGACCCGGCCGCATGGGGTTCGACTTGGTTGAGCCGCATGGACTCATTCTCGCCAGCCGCATAGGTTCCTGCCTCTTCAGCCGCATGTGCCTCTACCCCCTGAGCCGCATGAACCCGACTCTTTTCCTTGCCGCATAAGATTCATCCTGGCCGCATTAGACTTAGCCGTATGGCTATTCTATAGCCCTGAATATTGATATTTTATTAGATATTCTACGTCCATTTTATATCCTTACGCCTTTTTGCATAAACTTGATAAATCATGATATGTTAATACTTCTATTAATTATAGATTGTTACGTGGGATGTACCATGTGTCATGAATTGAGTTATAGATACCCGGATTGACTGGAATTAAACCCTGAAGGTTGTAGACTCGACCCCACTGAATACTAGTTGACTTTCATGCCTTGATACCATTGATAATAATTGTTAGCTTGACTAAAATTGATCATGCGTTCCTAGTTGGAACTAAGAGACTGGCTAGTCGTCTTATTGAATTAAATGAATGAGACACGTTCCTGAAATGAACTATTGTAATCGACTGGCTAATCTCGAATATTGGCATACATACACATGCAGGCTTCAATCTATTTATTTATTTATTTACTTATTTATTTTCTACAAAAGAAGCATGTGTACTTTATGGTCAAGGCATGATTGCCGTGGTTAGATTTGATTGTTGCATTACGCTATGTATGACCTACAACCTAACCGCACTGGTATCGTTGTAGAATTGTGCATATCGTACCCCGTACGAAAGTACTCATTTGAATGACCATGATCCACGGCATGGGATTTCACTCAACGTAGGGACTATTAAGTTAAATAAAATAATAATTGCATAGAGAGAATGGATTCCCGAATTCTTACATGGCAGCCCCCTTGGAACGAGTAGTACCCGACGGGCCGGCTGGTTCCCACAGATACTGTAAATCTGCCACACGGGCAGGGAACAGTATCTGCTTTTATTATTTATTGTATATTGTATATTGACGAGCGTCCTGCTAGGACTCGTCTAATTCATGCATGGGCCAATTGATTGACTGGATAGACTAGCCTTGCTTGCACATAGTAAGAACTGAGGAATCCCTAATTGCATTATTCCAGGATAACTTGGAACTCATAATAGCAAGCCGTAGGAGTTGATTGGCCGTTCAAGATGATTTGTTTGTGCACTATACTCTGTTACCTAACTGGGATAATCAGAATGTCAGGACATGACGGGCCAACTTCTGTCCTTGTTTGGTTGGGAGGTTGGTCCGAAGTGTCTTGATGTGATGTGAGTTCCAGTAGCAAGCAGAGATCTATTATCATTATATTCTCTTACTTACTGGTTTAGTCCTTCATATCGTCCTCCCTTGTGGTACTTGCTATTAGAGGTCTAACCTCTCTGGTTTTGCATGGCCAGATTTAGAGCCAGTCTCCGAGGATCCAGCTTACTTCTACCTCCAAGATGGTCAACACTAGAAGGACGATCGCAGGAGGACTCGAGTGGGTTTTCTTACTTCCCCGCTCGTTTTGTTAAATACCTTATACCTTGTCGTTTGGCACCGACATGTTAGTCGGATTGTCTTGTACTTACTTTTTACATAATTGTAACTAAAGTCAGACTGCAGCTGATAACAATTGTGTATACCTTACTACATCATCTGGCTATGTTTTGTAAAGCCAGATGTCAAGAACATTTTGACTGAGCGTTTGGGACGCCTTACTGCTTTATCTTACATGTTCTCTATTTCTGTTTCTTGTTTGAATGATTGAGACAATAGATGTGAAGTGACCATAGTAGGACTTTTATGTAGTATGCACCCCCTCGTCTTTTAGACAGCATTGATCGTATTATACGGTATTCATCTACCCGTAATACGTAGCTGGCTGAGTCATTCCCCCGCTCTCCAGTATTCTGGTTCTGGGGCGTGACACCCTACCTGCAGGCAATAGCCTCAGGCCTTAGCCAACATCTTTCTGATAGTTACATATATATACACAAGATGAATCTGACAGAAACTCCACACAACAGTTTCCCACAACATATGTTGAATTGTGATCTTAATGTGTGTTTTTAATCAGGACTTATACATCATTCAAGATCCTATAGTTACATATATATACATTATTATATCACATTTATTAAACCTTGTTTTATCTTTTGCAGGGTACATGTGCTGTGGATACAGGTCTTCATGTGACTAAGTTGTATGTTATGGTGTCAGATGTTTTCATGTGGATAGTTTTGATGTAAAGTGTACTAGCTATATTGGATACTCTATATATTTTTGAGAAGATGTATATATATGGACTGTGAAATGTAGAATGATAGCTAAAGTGTACTCTATTTTGAGACAATGGAATGTACCATATTTTAAGACAATGAAATGGAGATTAATGTTACATTTCAATGTTTTGTTGTGAATATAATTCAAAGTGGTGGTTTTCGAATTGAATTGAGCAGTGTTTGGAATGTATAACATATAGTATAGAGCGTTATAAATGTGATACAAATGACCAATCATAACGCTTTCAAAATTTCCTGACTTCCAACCATATTACATATTCATAACGGTTTTACAAAACTATCCATAACGCTTTAAAAATAAAACATAGCAGAAATTAAGTCTATTAATGACGTTTTCGAAAGATTTATCTATAACGCTTTGAAAAACATTTATAACACCCAATTTCATAACGCTTGGATTAAGAAAAAAAACGTCATGGTTCTTAATTAATGACAGTTTTTAGCCATCATTAAAGGGTATTTTTGTTGTAGTGTGTGCCAACACATGTCAAAAAACACACTTATGGCACTAGTTTTATGGCATGCCTAGTTTTAGTTCAGATTAATTGATTACATGTCATAAATATATGATAAAATTGATAAAAATAAATAAGTATTATGCATATGTTCTTAGATTTTTATTCTCTACTTTTGCTCTCAAACTTATTCATAAACACCTATTATGCGTGTTCATGACTCCAATACTTCCTCAAATTTAACATACGTACATATGATCAATACTAGGTTTCTTGCATGGTTATAAATTTAACTAAATATGTAAACCCCCTAAAATTTTACTATAGTTTTTTAATATTTTATTTTGGTATTATACGTCAAGTACAAATATATATACATATGAAGTATTCTCACTATACCAAAACACCTATATTCCAACGGTCTAAACATGTTACAAAAATTAATTCTAACAGGTATATTCCGTGAGTATATAGGCATGGATAATATTACAAACTACCCTTCTAACGGACATGCCCGTTAGTATTTCAAGCTTTCTAATGGCTGTAGCCGTTAGGAATTATTTTTCTAACAGGCATATAAATATATGTCGATATAAATACTAACGGGCTATGGCCGTTGGAATATTTTAAAAATATAAAAAAAATAATTTTAGAATTTAATACTAACGGGACTTGGTCGTTAGTATATTTAAAAAAATAGGAAAAAAATTAGTTTTAGAATTACTAACACGAGAGTAATTCAAATTATTTGTTTATCCTATATTTCAATAAAAATGTGCACCTACCTCACAACTTGCACCTGCAGGTTGCTCCAGTATATTAATGTTGTTCAACCTCACAAAAACTTCAATGCATGCTAAGGGTTTAGAGGGAATTTATATATGACTCGACATACATTTTCATATATACAGCTGCAAACTAACATCATGGATGCATACAAGAGAGAACTAAGATATTAGAGTGATGAACCAGACCATGTCATGAACTTCTCAAAAAACTACGCCTTATTCGTTGCTTTAGCACTATGGAAGTCTCTTCTTGCGGTAACAAGGATATGTAATCAATAATTATGATAATTTTCAAATCAAGTCCTCTAGTTCGCTAATTGATACTAAGTTTTATAGAAAGCTGGAAAGAAAAATACTATCACTACATCTCTCAAGAGAAAAGAAGAAGAATAAGAAGCTATAGTACTCCTTCCCTTTTCCCAGAAAAGTGAGACATTTGTTCTCCCTTCCTTTTGTCCAACCATTGATACTACAAACCTTCAAGTCCAGCAGTGAAGATACGATGACACGATTCACATTTTGTCTTCCTTCAACCTCCTGCAGCCCACACAATTTAATTTAAATAAGTTATTAGGTTCTATATAATAAGCAACAAGTCAAAGAGAACTAACCTTGTCAAAGACATGAAAACATTTTAGACATGTTTCAATTGCCTGAGTGCGAACATATAGGCAAACTAGATGTCTCATATGCACATACTAAAGTTTCATCCAAGTCCAGCACCACCTGCAGAATTAGTCAAGTTAGATCGAGAGGGGAGGTAATCTTGTTGACATTATAATCTAGAAAAAGTTCCTGTGCATCAATTGAACTAATATATAACGAGGCAACAACAATATACAACAACAACAAATAGAGGGTCAGACACATGGGCCAGCTGATATGCTCAGGTGATCAGTACACGCCTTCAATGATGAAAGTCCAAAATAAATACAAACTTACAAAGCCTACCATACTACTGACCTACAATGCTGACCTTATTAATTAGAGATGACAATAATTCTTAGTAAGTCATTGCTTGACAAATATTTTACAAGTTTGATGAACCAGGATTACTGATACTTGTCCATTCTCAACCAATCATGGATTGGTATGCTCTTGCTGGCTCTTGAGCAACTTGCAGACATTAATATGAAGAAAATGAAGCCATCATTAATCATTGGCTCTCTAAAGTGCATTTTTCAGGTCGAGCGCCACTAAATAGGCAGGTTAGAGATCAAAAAAAGTGGTTAATCAAGAAAACTTACTAGTTGGTTTTTATTGTAGTTCAACAATGTCATTGGATCCTATTCATCTTGGTGACAACATGTCCACTTCATGCTCTGCTTCTAGATAATATGAGGATACGATCGATTCTGACAAAGTCGTCATGGCAATCAGTCCTTGCTTAAAGTTCACTGTACAAAAGGCAAAAACTTTATAGGCTCAACAAAGTTTTCCTGGCACTCTACACAGTAGACCTATTTGCAATTGAGAGGCTCACCATTTGCTAGTTAAGTATTTACTACAGATTACCTGTACTGTGGGTTAGTGCAGATTATCGGCCATTGGACCTTTACCCTTGTCTGTGCTTGGTTTGAGCTGTAAATTTGAATAACACTAGTATCAAGATACCAAACATGAACTCAAGAAGCCACGACACCCAAGAAAACTACCAACATACACAAGTTGGAAAAGGAAAGGATGCAATCAGAAACTGTTACCACTATATATTGCCACTCGACCACGGGGGACCATCACATACTTCTTGGTTTCTTTGGCTTCTCAAAATTTCACAGGTTCCACAACCAACCAGCTCCTTAATTACCACTACGTCAACCAAAGGAAATAGATTTCATACCTGAATGGCTTTAACATTAAAGTGCCCCAGGTCAGCAAACGTAGCTTCAGTTCCTGTTTCATTTAGCCGCTTTAGTAAACTACGAAAAAAAATACTAAGTAACATCATGAAATGTATTAGTTTCATACCTGTAATACACAACACAACCCCTCCAAGAGAGAGCCAACCTTCTTTTCCATTTCTCTTAAAATAGTCTGTAATGTATTTTGGATTAAATGCATGCAAAACTCCTACTCCATGTGCACATAGGTTGTACATTCCAATACCGCCGATGAAGAAGAACCACAGTAGAATGATAGGTGCAAATGCATAACCAACTTTATCAGTGCCGAACCGTTGAGCAGAAAATATCACGATCAAGATGACAATGGAAACAATAGCAATTGTACCTGTCCAAGGTGGAAGAAGAAATCATCACATATTATTTTAAGTGACAATTTTTTATGTATACAAAGTCTAGGATTTAGTAGCTAATTGGAATATGAAGGGGTCGAAATTACTTGCTTGAAACTGGTAGATCCCCTTTCATGAGATTTAAACACGAATAGTCCGATACCGATTTCGATACCGATACTGTAAACCTAAAACCCTATCAGTCAAGCTAGGTTGCAATAAAATAGGGTTAGAACTAAAACCCTATCAGTCAAGCTAGGTTGCAATCAATCAGGGTTAGAAAAACCCTACCAGTCAAGTACTCTAGGATCATGAAACAAGCGGCTTTCACTACCTTGACGGATAAAATATCAGAGATCCCCTGAATTGTAGTACTTGAGTTGTCCTATAAAATATCGGGAGAAATGCCCAATTCAACTGAAACTATTGTTGCATAAAAGGCAAAAATCTAATGGCACCACACCTACTACTGAGAAAAGAAAGGATATAGACTTCACTTTGTAGCTAAGAACTTTTGTGATAATGTGTTCAAAGTCATAGTTTGCAGTATCGGCTGATATCGATACGGTTTGCCATGTCCCGATCCGATACCGACTGATACCGACATTGGTTGTAAGGTTGTAAAACATGTATAGCTATCACAGGTAATCAAATAAGCAAATGTGACTACTATTACGTTCAATTCCAAAAATAGCAAGTAACAACACCAAAATACTTAAAATTATGCCTAAAAGTATAAAATATTTTTTTTCCTAAAAGTTTAAATAATTTATTAATAATTATCTGTATTTCGATACCCAAAAATCAGATACTCCGATCCAAAATCACCGATACTCCTGATACCTTCGATACTGAGTCTCATATAAAGGGTTGAATATCGATACATATACTGCAAACCTTGGTTCAAACCACTTGCATACAATCACACATAATTGGTGGTCTTCATTGCAACAAGTAAGCTACAAGTATATTGATAATTCAGATGGCCTCTGAGAACGATTTCATATATTTGTAAAAAAAAGTTGTGCATAGAAGCACATTTGTCACTTGTATCCATATTTTCCACAGAATTAGGATAACACATACCATATTTGTTAAAATTCAGATGTACCAAGTGATATTGCAGTAGGATTCTTTGCATCTTTTTGCAACTCACAATAGTGATTTTAAACTCAAATCAACTAGATCAAGTGAACCATCCATTGGATGCATAAGTTAACAAAACACTAACTAAATCATGATGGGGTAGAATTAATTGTAAGGATATATAACTGAATATGCATCAATGCGTTGCCTATGGAATACCCAAATTTGGAGTTAGCACAACTATGAAGAAGGATGAAAGAAGAAAGCCGGTCTGAGTCTAGACAATATTTACCTACAAAAGAAACATCAAAGAATACTTGACAACATTAACAGGCGAGAGTAACGATATTAAGATGGTAAGAATCAAAGAGTCAAAGCCTCTTGACTCGAGTCAAAGCATCAAGGCTGGGTGGAAAAATATATACAGTAAAGATTTAGATTAAAAGCCAGAAGAATATATACAGTAAGGGGTGCTGCTAACCTTGGAAAGAGGAACACACGGAAGAAGGGTTGAAGAAAAATTACTGATTGCATCCTTTCCTTTTCCAACTTGTGTATGTCGGAGAAGAAGTAAGAATACCAATCTTTCATTTGAAATAATATGCTTGAGCAGAAAGCCACATGGAAAAAGGTTAAGCTAAATCGTTTCCACAGTAAACAACCACATTTGATCTCTGGTGGTGCAAATTCTAATTAACTGGTTCCATATGTCAAATATAAATAATTTTAGTTCAAAAACTTGCAAGTTCAAAAACCTGTGGTATCGAATAGAAGATGTTGCTGACATGGGTGACAGTGCAGACTTGCTTCATTACGTCCTCCATCCTGTCCGGGTAATAGTGGCTCGGGGAGTTGACATCGTATAGCCTCCAACCCTTCTCGATGGTACAATGTAATACCATAAAAAAATTAGCAAACAAAAATTGTAGAAAAGTGCATAATACTGATACTAAAGAATATTATACTGCAGTTAGATATTCTTTATTAGTTAGATATTATTCAGAATACTGAAACTACAAAAGACTGATACTACATACCTTTACTGATGCTATAGACCTTCAAGTCCAGCAGTGAAGATATGGTGACATGATTCACATTTTGTCTTCCTTCAACCTCCTACAGTGAAGATACAGTGAAGATACAGTGATATTAAGCGTGAGGAACTGAATAAAGAGTTTTCCCTATCTTGAAATGTTTCGTACCAATTATGATCGAAATTGACGAGGCCATATAACTGTTATGAGAGAGATGTTTGATTGTATCTCATTTTCGCCTTTTCGGTTGAGCCTTCAAAAAGGGACGACAATCGAGTTGATAATTAGTCCTACATCGGGTAAGAAGTGGAGGAAGAATCATGAAGTAATAACTTGTGGTCTTCTAACCTGCAATGCAAATCCAAATTAGGACATAAAGTTAAAAAAATGTAAGTATTAATAAAACCTTTTCCCTCCTTTTTTATCCGAGCTTGGGACCGGCAATGCAAAGATAAAGAATGCATTGGCATAGTTAAAAAGGTTTTTTTAATCCAAAATAACAAACATGACAAAAAAAATGTAGACATAATTAGAACCTCCAAAAAAGCATCACATATAGAACTGGTAAACATAATCAAAATAATTGAAAACATTATAAACATGTAGTTTAAGGTTCAACTACATAAACTAAACAAAACCAACAAAAGGCAACTATGTTAAACAAGTTTCAGCCCATAACATACCTGCATAAGATAACTAGAACTAAAAGTAAGATAGAGATAATCAAACATACTCCAACCAGCAATCTAGCCAAATCAGAAATCCCCCATCGACCAAACCGGCAAAAGTATGATTTCCCCTTGTGGAGGGTCAAATAAAGGAGCATCGGGATCAATCACTTCCTCAATATAAACTTTCTTCTCTCCATATCCAACTTTCTTGAAATGACACATATTTGATGTAGCATCTGTGACGACATATCCTTTTGCCAATTTTTTACCGAACTTATCATACAAGATAACTTGGGGGTTTTTTGTAGGAGGAGGCGATGAACAAGGAGAATGAGATACGCCAGCCGTGGCGAAAACAGTATCGATGTTTTGAGATAAATGAAGATTGCGAGGCACTGAACAAGAGCCAAGGTCACTTACTGGTGAATTCACAACTGTCGTGACTTTGTTGTAAATTTTGATAATATAGCCTGCATAAGATCCTCAAAATTATCCATGCGTGAGCCAACAAGTGAGATCATTTCATCTTTGAATGATGCTAGTTCTTGAGATGATTTCTTATGTTGTTCAATTTTTGATTTTGCCACTCCAAAGTGAGTTAGCTTTTTCCTCGAGATATTGGAACCCATGGCACGAACTCGTCCCTTTTGTCTTTCCCAAATACTTCTACCAACTCATTATTGTCCAAATCTTCAAAAGTTCTTTTGTTCTTGTTTCTTTCTTTAGTAGCCAATATATTTTTCTGTAAAATTCTTGTTTGTGATGATATTAAAAAACCTTAAGCTAAGAATGTAAAATACATAGAAATTGATAGGTTACATACATATTTTTCTTTGACACTCTCCAATACTTTACCACATTTTTGTTTGTGTGCTTCTAACCAAGTATCTACCCGCAAAAGAGATATTTCAGAATTTTCTTCCTGCTGCAAAAGGAACAATATAAGTTAACTAATTATCTACCTACTAGGACAATCAAACAAAGAAAGAAGTCATTAAATAAAGTATAAGTTGAAGTCTCTAAGATGGTAAAACTTGGAACTTTTGGAGAATATTTGGAGTAAGTCGTACAAGATATATATAATCCTAAATATCGAGTTTGAATAGCACAAGAAAGGAAGCAAACCATCATGTATTTCTTTTGGGCATATGTACAACGTTGAAGACAATGAGAAAACTCCAGCTTACTATGATTTTTTGCATTTTGCTCACACTCCTCCTTCTTTTTTGACTATTCTCATTTTCTACAAACTTCCTCCAAATATCAGGATCAACACTTTTGGCACCTCAGTAATATTTTTCCTCAGATAATGCTCCCGTAAAGTGTGTTTGTAAGTCCTAAACTTTTGCGACCATGAAGGCTCAAGCAATGGAAGAGCCACTTCTGGTGGAACATCAAGCTCATAATCACCCTAATAAAGAAACATTAATTACAATATTATACGTAACCAATTTAACAAATTAAGCAAAATATTAGGCTTTAAGTATAATTTTAAACAGAGAGAATATTTCCAAGAAGTTTACCATAAGTGCATTCCAAACGTCATCTTGAAATTTTTTTGGGACTTTGCTAAATTCAGTGTAGCTAATTGGAATATAGCTTTTTATATAACCTCTGGTGTCGGTGCTCCAATCTTTTGTATATTTCCCCACAATAGAGCTATCAACTTGTATTATGATTTTCTTTTTCTCCTTTGGGCCTCCACCCCCTGATGATACAGATGATGGCAAATTTGATGCAGGTTGTGATGAATTTGGGATAGAATTACCTACACTTGATGACATAGTGTCAAACCTGTGCAAGAAGAACCATAGAAGAGACTTGAACTTAAGGTTTACACTCAAACAGTAAGCTCTAGAAAAGTAATTTTTAATTTGTATAATCTGAAGGCAAATTCAAGGTAAAATATGTAGGCATCGAACGTTGAAAGATAGATTACCTGAACAAGGGTAGTTAGGACTACAAACTTAGAACTTGGAATTGGTGGCAACAATGCAACATGAATTGGTCAAGAAAAATGAATTAGCATTCAGCATTGGCAACAACTAGGACTGCATGCATTAGCATTCAGCATTCAGCATTGGCAGCAGCTAGGACTGCATGCATTAGCATTCAGCATTCAGCATTGGCAACAGCTAGGACTGCACGAATTTGTCAAGAAAAATGAATTAACATTCAGCATTGGCAACAGCTTAAAAAAATGAATTAGCATTCAGTGTAGTTAGGACTGCATGTATTAGCAACAATGTAACATGAATTAGCAGCATGAATTTAACAAAGAAAAATGTCGCATGCATTAGCAAAATGCAACATGAATTGGTTAAGAAAAATGCAGCATGCATTAGCAGCTATAACACCAGCTTGCCTTGATGCAGTGTGCAACCAGCTAATTATGTCCTGCATAGTCTTGGAATGTTAAAGAAAAGAATATGTATTATCTAAATCCATGAGATGAAAATCTAGCTTGTAAAAGTACCCATAAGTAGATATGGGGGTGGCAATTTATGATTTGAGTTGCCTTAAGAAGGAATTTCAGACCATGTTCTTTCTCAGTCCACCTCAACTTTCTATCTGCGAGATTGAATTTTACCTGAATCTTCCCTCAAGTATATAGGTACTGAATTATGTGAATACCATCGAAACATCAAGCCTTGTGGTTTTATATGCTCAAACTACAGAGCAAGTTATGATTAGACATATCATCATAGTCTTTTTTTCTCCATCAGCACAGGGTTGTCTTTGCATCTCTCAACTTCAAAAGGGCTCCACAAAAGGATCAACAAAGTCTTTTATGACTTTCATCTTAGCATCATTCCTTTATGAGTAGGCAACCATATTCCCAGACATGACAAGTATGGTCAGTAGAGAGGCTCATCACAATACTCAGGCAGTTGGCTGGTGGGTAGACTCACCTATGCATAGCCTGCCATCTATGTTGCAAGGACACAAATATCACAAGAATGGACACAATGCCATGGACACAAAACTGTTATTGGCCTTTTCTAAGTTTATTTGGAGTGTATGTGTTGTGTCCAATTGTGTCCGACAACAATTTTGATGTGTTAGTGCTTCCTAGACTGGACTTAAACATCACACAATCGAGGATAAACTACCAAGTTACCCAATGCTAAGGAAGATACTACTGATTAGGTAAGATGATAAGCTTTGCTGGAGGAGACTGCATCTCTATAACAGAATGCGCCAAAGAGTCGAATGGGATCTCAGATTGCCAAGCCAAAGAGACAAATTGGATCAGATTGTCATGGTTATTATTAGGTTTATGTTAAACCTAGTTATTTATAAGATAATTGTGTCAAGCCTTTTGTATGACCTTTCAAGATGTGCAATGGATTGTATGTATAGACACACTACTGAGTTAATAGGGGAAATATAGAGATACAGCTGCAACTAGGCAGTGTACAAGAGAGGAAGAAACTGCAGGCAGAAAATTCCTGCATCAGTTCGGATAAACAAATCAATGTAGACATGTGTTTGACCTCAAGGAATACCATGGTGTGAATGTTTGTATCATGGAGTTTAGGTGAGTTGCAGTAATTGGTATGATGACAAAGTATTTGAGTAATACTATGTTGCTCCCACAGTTACTTTAAATAGTAAACATAAAAATGAATTACAATGTAAAATATATTGCTCTACAATCTAATAGATAAATAAAAAGTGGCAAACTTCATTAATATTGAAAAAACAAATCACTACAATAACTCATTAAAAAATACCTGTAGTAATTAAAGTACAAGAATAAATGGCATAGTCCTCTTGTTGGATAAGTTCCACCTCTAATTCCAAGATCTTAAGCAGGAACATATTGTTGCAACAAATTTTCCAAATGAGGTTGGTCTTCAAGAGTAGACTGAACAATTGGTATCTCTAAGTCATCTACTTGACAAGTCAATCTCTTTCGTGAATGTATCACCACCCACCAACTAGGATTTCTAAGATCTTTTGAGTAAAATACTTGACTTGCCTCAGAAGCGAGAATGGCAGGCTCATCTAACTCACTACTGGAACTTTTAAACCTATCAAAATTTACCATCACCAGGTTTGAGTCTGGGCAATGCTTACAACCATTGATCTTGTCCTCCACCCTCACCCAGTCGTAATAAAACACCACCTCCTTAAATATTGTATAGTCAAGCTCAATTATTTGTTTGATAACCCCATACCACATGGTCTAAGCGTCTTTTAAGTTTTTATCACTTTTTCTTGCTATAAATGTAGTCCATGCTCTCAAACAAACACCACTATCTTGTGTGACTACACTATCATCATAAGATCTAGTAGAGAATACATAGCCGTTAGCTCGGTACTTTCTGTATGTTTTAACTATGTGATTTGGCCCTTGAACTAATCGCCACAACATAGCCTTTGTCTCCGTCTCCCCAGCAATAATCAGCTGTATGCAATGATAATTAATAAATAGAGTTAAAATAATAAAGTGAACCTAGCATTAATAAATTAAAAAAATACCTTTTCATATAACCAAGGGATGAAAGAAGTCTGAATTTTTATTTCTGTCAATTGAACCCCCTTTCCTTTTCCATGTAAGGTAGATCGGATTGACACTTTATATTCACTGCAATTTGGTCATAATAATTAACAAGCTTATTATGATAAAATCTATATATGGACATCTATGATACATAAAAGAAGACAACTTACTTATAATATTCATCGAGTCCATCAACATTGAGGCGAAAGAGGACCAAACGACGTATTTGTTGAAATTGTTGAGGTTCAAGCATCACAGATTTATCGTCGAGCAAAGGTCCTTCATCAGAAAAATCCCTATTATCATCTAGAAAGGCTTCATGTGTATATTTGTGATTTCCCTCTTATGGATTTAGCATATACTCTATTGCATATCTAACGGACTCGCCAACAAGATAGGATTCCGCAATGGATCCTTCAATATACCGCTTATTGTTCGGTATATCTTTAAACTCCTTCATATGTCTTTTTGTAAATAATACATATGGAAAATAATGGATTAGATGTTGCAACAATTTAAAAAATATAAAATGAATTAAGATAAAAAATAAATTACTTACTGTTCAAAGGGATACATCCATCGAGGTGCAGTAGGTCCACACATTAATGCTTCATCAGCTAAATGGACAGTAAGGTGAATACTGATATCAAAAAATACAGGTGGAAAATATTTCTCTAGCACACATAATACCTCTGCCACCATGTATTTGGCTCGTTGGATGTCCTTTCTAACTAGGATTTTTGAGCATAATAAGTTGAAGAACAAGCTTATCTGCTGAATAGCTCTTCGTAAATCTGGATGTTTTGAAAATGCATGTTGAAGCAATGCTGGTAATAAGTACTCTAATATAACATGATAATCATGGGACTTCATAGAGTGCAAGCCGGGTGGATTGAGAGTAACAATATTGCTCAAGTTAGACGAAAAGCTAGAAGGGAGCTTTGAGTCTTTCAATATTTTACAAAATTATCCTTTCTCTTCTTTATCCAAGACAAATGATGCGGTTCGTTTTATCTATTTTCCAGTCTTTTTATCTAGAGCCATCCATTGGTTTTTGTGTAAGCCTAACCGCTCTATATCCAACCTTGCATTTATGGTATCCTTTGTCTTCATCTTTTTATCTAAAATTGTATTAATTAAATGCTCTGCCACATTCTTCTCAATATGCATCACATCTAAGACATGACGAACTTGATGAGAACTCCAGTATTCCAAGTCAAAAAATTTGACCTCTTATACCATGCCTCTTTAGCTTCAACTATATCATCAGTCTTCCGCTTTCGACCTGGAGCTTTCGAAATTTTTCCTGGTATATACTTAATATTACTCAACTTTTCTACAAGTGCATTTCCATTTAAACGAAGAGGAGGAAGTGTATATTCTGAGGAGCTAATCCCCAAATATCCACCACTTCTAAATGGATGATTCATGCTAAGGAACATGCGGTAGTTTGTGTAAACTTGTTTATTACTACATTTAAAATGGATGGATGGAGTGTTGTCTCCCCAAACAGGACACGCTTTGTATCCATGTGTTACGCACCCAGATAAATTCCCGTATGCTGGTAAATCATGAATACCCCACATCAACATAGCTTTCAAAGTAAAATGTTGACCTTTGTAACTGTCATAAGCTGGGACTCCTTCTTCCCACAGTTGCTTCATCTCCTCCACTAGTGGTTGAAGGAAAACATCAATATCTTGACCAGGTGCCTTTGGCCCAGGTATCAACAAAGACAACAGTCGAAACTCACGTTTCATACAGAATGAAGGTGGAAGATTATAAGGCACCACCATGACAGGCCAACAACTATAACTAGAGGATTGGATACCACGTGGATTAAAACCATCAATTGCAATTGCAAGCCAAACATTATGCTCTTCTTTAGAAAAATTTGACCACTTATTTCGAAACATTTTCCATTGAGGCGAATCAGATGGATGTCGTAAATAATCCCATGAAGAGGTCGCTCGGTGGTGCCAAGTCATTTCACGTGCTATCCATGGTATAGTATACAGTGTAACAAGTCTTGGAATCAAAGAAAAATGTCTCAATATTTTCTTGGGTTCTTTACGAAGGCTTTCTCCCTTTCTCTTGGTCACTGTGTATCTCTGTTCTCCGCATTGAGGACATTCCTCTTTATCTTCATTATCTTTCCAATATAAAACACAATTGTTGACACATGCATGAATGAATATGGCTTTCATACCCAAGTCCTTCATCTTACTCTTCATAACTGGATACTTTTCTGGCAATGTATTTCCACTAGGGAACCACCTTTTCAACATTAATAAAAGTACCGTCACACTATTTCCCGACCAACCAAACTGCTTCTTTAAGTTGTGCAGCTCTACGATTGCAGAAAGAGTTGTCTCAAAACCTTCACATGATGGGTACAGCTTCTCAGTTGATAATCTCTTATATTAATTGTACTTCTCATTAACGATGTAAGGTTCTTCATGAACTCCTGCACCACCACCATCCTCATTATTTAAATGAGGCGCTTCATTAACAACATATAAATCATCGATAAAGTCTCTAATTTCTACTCCTCCCTCATCCTCCATATTTTTGTCATCTATGGTTTCCTCTTCAACTTGTTGCAATGGTGGATCTTGACAAATATTAGGAGATGGTTTTTCACCATGTAAAGCCCATAAAGTATATGACTTTTTAATGCCATTCCTGACGAAATGGCTTTCAACAATTTTTTCTTGAAATCTTAATTTATTTCGACACTTAACACACGGGCAAGATAATATTGTCAACCCCACAGCACGATTTTTAATGGAAAATTCAAGAAAATCTTTAATTCCCTTTGTATATGCAGGGCTCAATCTATCATTTTCATTCATCCACTCTTTGTTAATTGGTTCCAATATACTGCACCATAAAACAAAACCTAAAAAAAATTAGAATACAAGATTTACTGAGATAAATATTAAGCATGAGTTAAAACTTTTAAGGAGAATAATTAAAATATAAACCCGCAAGCCTAGAAAGATGATCTACGCTCGAGTTTCAACTTTTAAGGAGAAATAGGCATGCACTTGCCGAAGTACTATATTGTATTCTTTAAGCCATACAACCAGATTGGTTGATGGGATAAAAAACAAATATATTAAGTAACATATAATAAATTGAGCATAGACAAAGCTTAAAGGTATTCTAACTATTCTTGCACAGCCAAACTAAAATTTTGATTATTCAAATTAAATCCTTACTCTAGTGAAAGAATAAGTCAAACACTCCAGGTAAGTAGACATTGTAAATAAGTCAATATGCAGCCATAGATATTGTACATATTGGATGGAATATTGAAGTTTCAGAAGTACTGTACTGGTGGGAGCAAAATGCTCTATATGACCTATTATACGTAGTAGAAGGGGAATGAAAATAATCACTAATTTCAATAACTTCTCCTTCCAGAGAGAAATTGTCAAATTTTATATGGTCATATTGAGGCAGCCCCTCTTTTATATTGTCACGCCCCAGAACCAGAATACTGGCAAGTAGGGACGGACCAGGCCAGCTACGTATACCAAAGTACTCCAGTACTCCGAAACAACGTATAAGCTGTATAGATGGGGGTTACTACTACAAGCCAACAGTCGATCCTAGGTCAAGCAATCATAGGTATCTCAATCACAGGCAGTAAACAATGTACAAGAAGTAAGATCAACTGGAATATAAAATAGTAAAGTGTCCCAAACTATCATATATCAATGATCATGAAGCTAGTAATACAGAGTAAAGACTAGCAAGAGTAATAGTCATACATGATAAGCTCTAGCTATAGTCTAGAATACGCAAATCATGTTCTGGCCCGTAGGCTAAATGTCAAGTCCAAAACACGAGCTAAACACGTGCTCGGAGGCTAAACGCCACAAAAGAATAATGTACATAACTAGTGGGAGAATAAAATAGAAAACCCACTAAGGTACTCTGGTGCTCTGGATAATCACCAACGAGTGGAAGGTACGGAAGATCCTCCGGGCTCCTCTATCAGATCTGGTCAATGCAAAACCAGTGGGGTCAGACCCCCAATAGCAAGTACCACAAAGGAAGCCAAACTTATGAACTAAAACCAATCTAATTCTAACAAGCAACGGATAGAGACATAAAGGTAAAGCTAATCGAGACTTGTGCACTACCAATGCACTTATCCCGATGAGAGACAATAAACAAACAACATGTCATATAGAGTTAACTGTAGATATGTAAAGGAAGACATCATTTGTAAACCTGTCATGTGAGCATTTTAAAGGAAACTTGTCATGTAAGGCATTTAAAGAAAACTTGTTAACTTGTCTTGTAGAGCATGTTAAGTAACTAGAACATGTGAGCATATTATATAACTGGAGCATGTGAGCATGTCATGTAACTGGAGCGTGTGAGCATGTCATGTAACTGGAGCATGTGAGCATGTCATGTAACTGGAGCATGTGAGCATGTCATGTAACTGGAGCATGTGAGCATGTCATGTCTATATAGAACGACAAATGATTAGATGACTTAGGAACTATTCTGGAACCCAAGTTATAACCCGTAAACAAAACAAGGACCGGGGTTGTAACCCTTCTCCTGAACAGAACTTTAGTATCTAATCATTTACCGGCAAAAGTAAAGCATAAACAAAGATGTACTAAAATAAACAAATCCGGACACTGCCTAGGCAAACTAGACTAGACTGGACTCCATACAATAGTCACGGCCAAGCAATGAGTACGGCTTTATACATTAGCTAACTAGGGTTGTCACAATCCTAATTACTAACAAATGCAAGTTTGAGAATTCCAAGTCCGGTTACCTGCCTGCTGCCACCTATTGGTCATGCCGGGTTTTGATTACAAGTATGACTTTGTGCTCCCACGCGACGGTGAAGCTGGAAGAGTGCTCATCTCGACGGATAGCTCCAAACCCTTAAATTAATGTTATAACGACCTAGACCGAAGGCAACAGGTAACTGGGAAATCCTCCCCACCCATGTTCTAATGATCAATCAAGTTATATAATCCTTACCATTTTCTTGGATTCTGGGTGTGGCATTCCGTAGAATCCATCCTAGACATGAGCATGCAAGACTGGACAATAACGAGAATGTGCACCATAACAAGCCACAACAAGAAAATATAATAGACAAGAAGCCAGGAGTGCGCTACGACGAGCCACTATAGGGAGTGCGCCATGACAGGCCACTATCATGTAAGCAAAGAAAGACATGTACAAGAGTGCACCACGACGGGTCACTATCTAGTAAGCAAAGAAGACATGTAAGGAGAGTGCGCCACGACGGGCCACTATCATGTAAGCAAGGAAGACATGTAACAATTATCATAGCTTGTAAGAAAGAATCTATCAAAAGACATATCATGGCATGTGGGAAACAATAATTTAAGCTAAGTACATTTCATAGAAAATGATTGAACATGTGCTAGTGTCAAGTGTATATAGGGTGTACAATCATTTTCTAACTATGCAAGATCATCTAATCATGTTAGGAAATCATTACAATCGAAGAGAATATCAAAAACGGACAAAAACGGGCAGAAATGGGCAAAAACAGACAAAAATAGCCTAACCGGATTATCCGGCAGATTATAGCGAATTTTCGGCGGATTTTCCGGATTGAAACAGCAAGTTTTGTGGTGCAAGTTCGGATTTTCCGACGGATTTCCGCGGATTTCCGACGGATTTTCCGAACCGTCACAGAAAGTTGATTTTTGAACTAAAAACTTGTTTCGGCCATAAAAACTTCGTTTTAAATCGAAATTCGGATTTTCAAAAGTCAAAATTGCATAGAATTGAATTTTCTACAACATGGAAGTATTAGTTTTCACAAATCAAAACATTTGATAGATCAATAACTCAAAATACTCCCAAACAGAGATTTTCGGGACACCGAAACGGGTTCCGATTGCCACCAAACTCAAAATCCATGATATACAAACTATGTGAGGGCCTCATATATGTATATGTGACCAAGATACATGATGGTAACACTAGTATCACTCTTGATACCATGTTTTCTACTAAGTCCATATTGGGTTTTAACAGAAAATCAAAACCTTGCTTAAACAAATTTTAGAAACATGCATATAGACGAGAATCATAAGGAAAACATATTTTACAAAATGAGTTTGGGAAAAATTCTAAGCATTTAATACCAAGGAAAACAAAAATGACAACAAAACAATATGGTTCATAGATTTGGCAAGATGTACTTGCCTCGGTTAAGCTCCAAGCCTAATCTTCTACTCCTCCTCCTAGGGGGGTTAAACACCACACCCAAGGCCTCAAGGCCAAGCTCTTGGCAAGCTCCAAGGGGGAGAGAGGGAAGAAAAAATGAAGAGAGAGTGAAGAGAATGAAAAGAGAGAGGAGAGAGAAAGTGAAATGGTATATATAGAAGGGGGAATTAATCTTAGCCGTTGGATCATGATCCATGACAAAATCTAAGTCAATCCTAACCATCGAAACAAAACCAAATATCCAATGGGTAAAAGGGTGCATCTACACTATTCAAAAAAATATCTAAACACTATTCATCAAAATATCCAAAACACTATTCACGAAAATATCGGAAACACTATTCATGAAAATATCTGAAATCGAAAATATCTAAAATGTGGAAAATCTGTCTGGACGGTATGCCGTCGGTATACTCCGGTATACTGGCGATATGCCGGCCAAGGAAAAATCTATAAGTTAGGAAAAATTTTAAAGCATTACGAAAATCAAGAAAATACGAAATACACTACAAAATACGTATCCGTATATAAATACCGATACTGTGAGACGAGTCTCACAACTCTCCACAACTTAAAAATAAATTCCGTCCTCGAAATTTCCTAAATCTAGTCAAGCATGAAAACCAAGCCAAAGAGCTGAAAAATCATATCAATCAAAACAAAGCATGGCATGTTGGTAAGATAAGGACAACAGTAATATAAGTAAATACGTAAGCAGTAACACAACCACAATCAAGAAAGGATGGAGGCATATGAATAAATATGTCTCCTGAGTCAGTTGAGTAGGAGCAGGCCTACGCTGACTCCACAACTTAGATAAAAGTCAATTCTCAAAATAAGCCGGTACCAATGACTTAATCCAAGACATGACTCTACCTAGGACGTATCTTCGTGGTCGAGACATGTGATAAATATCATGTATCTCAAGATACGAAGACAGAAGAGTGGGACGAGAAACTCGCCAAATATGCGTAACCCAAAAGATAAATAAGAATGGAAGAAGAATAGGACAATACCTACAACATGACCGCCCTCAGCCAAAACCTGCTCTAACATACCAAACTCTGCTTGCCCATGCCTCGGAACTGCTGCTCTAAACGGCTGCTGCTGAATCGGTACATGAGCCATATACTGCTGGACTGTCGGGGTAGCCGGTGAAGCTGGACTCTAACAGGACTGACCCTGTTGGCTGATCAGGCTGAACTGACACCTCTGTCCTCCGGTCATCTCTGAACCCTGCCCCTGAATGCTGAGACTGATCCTCCTTAATTGGCCTGACAGAGGATTGTTGACCTGCCATCGGCAAAACCCAAACAAGATGATCGGAAGGATTAAGAACCGTGCCCTTGAAAGTTAAAGGACACAAGGATTAAATCGAGAGAACAGGAAAGATCAACGATCAAGGCAGATATCAGGTCAAGGATCAGAGATATAGAATAACACGAAGGATTTCAATAAAGCAGAATTGTGACTGAGATATCTAAACATCAGTAACCCCCACATATCTGATAAATCAGACCTGCATCGGCCACCACTAAAACCTATGTCACGCCCCAGAACCAGAATACTGGCAAGTAGGGACGGACCAGGCCAGCTACGTATACCAAAGTACTCCAGTACTCCGAAACAACGTATAAGCTGTATAGATGGGGGTTACTACTACAAGCCAACAGTCGATCCTAGGTCAAGCAATCATAGGTATCTCAATCACAGGCAGTAAACAATGTACAAGAAGTAAGATCAACTGAAATATAAAATAGTAAAGCGTCCCAAACTATCATATATCAATGATCATGAAGCTAGTAATACAGAGTAAAGACTAGCAAGAGTAATAGTCATACATGATAAGCTCTAGCTATAGTCTAGAATAAATAAATCATGTTCTGGCCCGTAGGCTAAATGTCAAGTCCAAAACACGAGCTAAAGACGTGCTCGGAGGCTAAACGCCACAAAAGAATAATGTACATAACTAGTGGGAGAATAAAATAGAAAACCCACTAAGGTACTCTGGTGCTCTGGATAATCACCAACGAGTGGAAGGTACGGAAGATCCTCCGGGCTCCTCTATCAGATCTGGTCAATGCAAAACCAGTGGGGTCAGACCCCCAATAGCAAGTACCACAAAGGAAGCCAAACTTTTGAACTAAAACCAATCTAATTCTAACAAGCAACGGATAGAGACATAAAGGTAAAGCTAATCGAGACTTGTGCACTACCAATGCACTTATCCCGATGAGAGACAATAAACAAACAACATGTCATATAGAGTTAACTGTAGATATGTAAAGGAAGACATCATTTGTAAACCTGTCATGTGAGCATTTTAAAGGAAACTTGTCATGTAAGGCATTTAAAGAAAACTTGTTAACTTGTCTTGTAGAGCATGTTAAGTAACTAGAACATGTGAGCATATTATATAACTGGAGCATGTGAGCATGTCATGTAACTGGAGCGTGTGAGCATGTCATGTAACTGGAGCATGTGAGCATGTCATGTAACTGGAGCATGTGAGCATGTCATGTAACTGGAGCATGTGAGCATGTCATGTCTATATAGAACGACAAATGATTAGATGACTTAGGAACTATTCTGGAACCCAAGTTACAACCCGTAAACCAAACAAGGACCGGGGTTGTAACCCTTCTCCTGAACAGAACTTTTGTACCTAATCATTTACCGGCAAAAGTAAAGCATAAACAAAGATGTACTAAAATAAACAAATCCGGACACTGTCTAGGCAAACTAGACTAGACTGGACTCCATACAATAGTCACGGCCAAGCAATGAGTACGGCTTTATACATTAGCTAACTAGGGTTGTCACAATCCTAATTACTAACAAATGCAAGTTTGAGAATTCCAAGTCCTGTTACCTGCCTGCTGCCACCTATTGGTCATGCCGGGTTTTGATTACAAGTATGACTTTGTGCTCCCACACGACGGTGAAGCTGGGAGAGTGCTCATCTCGACGGATAGCTCCAAACCCTTAAATTAATGTTATAACGACCTAGACCGAAGGCAACAGGTAACTGGGAAATCCTCCCCACCCACGTTCCAATGATCAATCAAGTTATATAATCCTTACCATTTTCTTGGATTCTGGGTGTGGCATTCCGCAGAATCCATCCTAGACATGAGCATGCAAGACTGGACAATAACGAGAATGTGCACCATAACAAGCCACAACAAGAAAATATAATAGACAAGAAGCCAGGAGTGCGCTACGACGAGCCACTATAGGGAGTGCGCCATGACAGGCCACTATCATGTAAGCAAAGAAAGACATGTACAAGAGTGCACCACGACGGGTCACTATCTAGTAAGCAAAGAAGACATGTAAGGAGAGTGCGCCACGACGGGCCACTATCATGTAAGCAAGGAAGACATGTAACAATTATCATAGCTTGTAAGAAAGAATCTATCAAAAGACATATCATGGCATGTGGGAAACAATAATTTAAGCTAAGTACATTTCATAGAAAATGATTGAACATGTGCTAGTGTCAAGTGTATATAGGGTGTACAATCATTTTCTAACTATGCAAGATCATCTAATCATGTTAGAAAATCATTACAATCGAAGAGAATATCAAAAACGGACAAAAACGGGCAGAAACGGGCAAAAACAGACAAAAATAGCCTAACCGGATTATCCGGCGGATTATTGCGGATTTCCGGCGGATTTTTCGGATTGAAACAGCAAGTTTTGTGGTGCAAGTTCGGATTTTCCGACGGATTTCTGCGGATTTCCGACGGATTTTCCGAACCGTCACAGAAAGTTGATTTTTGAACTAAAAACTTATTTCGGCCATAAAAACTTTGTTTTAAATCGAAATTCGGATTTTCAAAAGTCAAAATTGCATAGAATTGAATTTCCTACAACATGGAAGTATTAGTTTTCACAAATCAAAACATTTGATAGATCAATAACTCAAAATACTCCCAAACAGAGATTCTCGGGACACCGAAACGGGTTCCGATTGCCACCAAACTCAAAATCCATGATATACAAACTATGTGAGGGCCTCATATATGTATATGTGACCAAGATACATGATGGTAACACTAGTATCACTCTTGATACCATGTTTTCTACTAAGTCCATATTGGGTTTTAACAGAAAATCAAAACCTTGCTTAAACAAATTTTAGAAACATGCATATAGACGAGAATCATAAGGAAAACATATTTTACAAAATGAGTTTGGGAAAAATTCTAAGCATTTAATACCAAGGAAAACAAAAATGACAACAAAACAATATGGTTCATAGATTTGGCAAGATGTACTTGCCTAGGTTAAGCTCCAAGCCTAATCTTCTACTCCTCCTCCTAGGGGGGTTAAATACCACACCCAAGGCCTCAAGGCCAAGCTCTTGGCAAGCTCCAAGGGGGAGAGAGGGAAGAAGAAATGAAGAGAGAGTGAAGAGAATGAAAAGAGAGAGGAGAGAGAAAGTGAAATGGTATATATAGAAGGGGGAATTAATCTTAGCCGTTGGATCATGATCCATGACAAAATCTAAGTCAATCCTAACCATCGAAACAAAACCAAATATCCAATGGATAAAAGGGTGCATCTACACTATTCACAAAAATATCTAAACACTATTCATCAAAATATCCAAAACACTATTCACGAAAATATCGAAAACACTATTCATGAAAATATTTGAAATCGAAAATATCTAAAATGTGGGAAATCTGTCTGGACGGTATGCCGTCGGTATACTCCGGTATACTGGCGATATGCCGGCCAAGGAAAAATCTATAAGTTAGGAAAAATTTTAAAGCATTACGAAAATCAAGAAAATACGAAATACACTACAAAATACGTATCCGTATATAAATACCGATACTGTGAGACGAGTCTCACATATATGCATCATGTTCTTTGATGACTACTTCTCATCACCAAAAATTCTTCTACGCCATCTCTAGAAATTTAGCGAGAGTAGTTCTCATCACCAAAAATTTACCTCAAAGCAAAGCAAAAGAATAGAAGGGTTTCACCCAAAAACCTAGGATTTTTTCTCACCCAAATCAAAGCCGATGACTCTTCACAGGTGGTTGTTGGAGTTTCCATGGTTGAAGGTCTCGCCGGATGCAAATTCTTCTCAGGGAGACACGGAGTCGCGCGCCAAAATCGAGCCTCCAAGGTGGTTACTGCGCCTGAAGGACTCGCCGATGTAAACCAATTTTTATGATTTGGGAATGAGAGAAAGGGAGATGAAGAGAGAGAGAGAGAGAGAGAGAGAGAGAGAGAGAGAAAGAGAGATGAGCGCAGAGAGAGAGAGAGAGGAGAATTGATGGGTGCATATACAGGAGGAGTGAAATTGGAAGATTAGGGCTGAGCCGCTCACAAGTTTGGCGCCAATGTATTTTGGCTTCTATTTGTCCCTCAGATTTTTTACCAACAATTATTTTATTTAAGGGATATATATATATATATATATATATATATATATATATTTGTAACAGACTATGGTGAATAGTAACGGACCTAACTAGTTAGCAATTTCTAACGGGCTGTGACTGTTAGAAAGTGAAAAAAGGGTCCATTAGAAATTGAACAATTTGGTGTAGTGTCTAATTATTTTACACAATAGTTTTATTATTGGATTTTTATAAATAAAGAAATAACTATTTTGTTTCGATATAATATAAGGTTAATATTTTCAATATTATTTTGAGTATTAATATGTCGTCTTGAATTTGCTAAACTTATTTTTATTATTATAGAAATACTTTTTATTTCATATACAAGTATAGGTAATCATTTTAAAAATAATATTCATGTAAATAATTTGTACTATTTGCATGCGATGTACATGAAAATAAATTCATGCATATTTTGTAAAACTTTAGTTTTTAAAAAAATTACTCAGAATTATTTTAAAATATTTTAAATTAATTGGAATTATTTTTAATTTATAAAAATATATTATAAATTTATTTGTTGAATCTAAATTGGGAGTAGATTTTATTGGATTAGATTTTAAATAGTTTTAATTAAAGATAAAATTTATCTAGTTTTAAATTTTGATTAAATTTTATTGAAATGGTTTTAAATACATTTAAATTAATGTGAAATTTATCAAGTGGGATTTAAATCGTACCTAATACTTATCTAATTAGAATTTCTCTACCCTATTTATAGAGGAGCCTTTCTATTGTTTTTCCTCCATATATTTTTCTACCACCATTGTGTGTGCACCGTATCGCTGTCCACCCTCTTCATGTCAGGCTGTGTTGGGCATGCGCATCACACCCCAGGTCCAAAATATATAGGGAACACAAGGCATTAGCATGCCAGCTGTACGGCTAGAGTAAGTATCCCAATTTAATGGACTTATCCTGATCGTAGTAAGTTGGAAACTATACTAACATATGCTAACTAATCTATTTCTCAATCCACAATAAAGAACAAAATCAAGAATAAATAACATGTGTCATGGTCTACAGTACATTAACATATATGTTTGATTAGACCCGAAGAAACATATGGGTCTATAAAGTAAAGCTAATAAGCAGAAAATAAGTAAATATAAAATCACGAAAAATACCTGAATAGAAAATAGCAACACCAACAAGATTATCGAACTAATTCAGCGCAATCATCTACCTAGAGAGATCACCAGGCCCTCAGGGGACTAGCACGATACATAAAACAATACCATAATGAACTGTTAATGAAATATGACAAGGGATAATAATAGCTCGGGTCATAACATGGTTTCACATCCCATCATCGAAATAGTTGATCACCCCTATAACCGAATAAGGACAAGAAGTGACTAACCATTATGTGATAAGACACTATCCCATGCCATAACACAAACTGAACCTAACCACCTAGGTGTAATACAAGTCAAAAACTATACTGGAATGTATATGCGGGTATAAATAAAGCATAACATTCGTTAAAGGCTTTCACATGAATTAATATACATTCGAACCGGATATGACACAGTTAGGGCCACTGAATAGATATGTCCCCTATCCATACTTTGCATCACTAGCATACCTCCCGACCGTGCTCTGATGCAAACTCAACGGCACTGTCGGATATATCTACTAGTAGTACACCCATATCCGAGAATCTATAAACCCATAATCGGGCAAATATGAGGCTGTGGGCTAGCTTATATGTCCCAATAGTTTTCTCTGTCCATGTATCACACAAGTCATATCCATGGTTTGACGATCCATATCTCTATACAAGTCACTATCTAGACTCTGCTAAATCAATAAATGAATCGACACACAAACCGCCCATATCGGTAGCAAGTCGAATTCGTAGGTTCATTCCAACTCTATGATCCTTACTCTTGTGTCATGTATGAGACGTCTCAACAAGTTAAGGAAATTATGAAGCATAACTTCGACACATCGGGAATGTCAACTATAATATATGATCAATACACACACGCATGTACACCAACATCGACAAACATATCGATGCCATCCAAGTTGTAATGCCCTCGTCCTAAAATACTTAGGACTAAGTACATAAACATGCCAGCTGTATACATACGAAGTATACTCCAATATATAGAATACCCGTATGTATACATAAGCTGTAAAATGCAGTAAACTATGATAACTAAATCTCATCCATAGAAATAAAGAATAATAATATAATCACTATAAATTTATTATTTGTACATGTAGTTGGCCGGAGATAAATCCATTACCAACTAATTTAAATAAGAAAAATATACGAGAAATTTATCGATAAAGATGGCAAGATGAACCCGGAGCAATCACCTTCGAAGGAATGGAGGGGATCACGACCTTGGCTAGAACACCTGTGAAAAGTCATAAAGCACACACCTGGAGAGATCACCATGTCCTCAGAGGGACGTAACAAGATACAAAAAAAATATGCCATATAAACTATGATATATAATAAAAAATAAAGGGATACATGCAATAGGGTTCCTAACTATTCTACTGTGAATATGCAGTTGAGATACAATCCATCGACACATGAGCCCTGGCTGATAATAGGATCCGGTGTAGTCCCCTCTTGGGCACCAGTGACTAAGTGCATAACGTTCAAGACCGTCAGTGGCCAACCTGAGTGGATAATCATACATATATCTCCAGCGGAGCTTCCGGGTTACAAAGGAATGTGTAATAGAAGCCCATACGTCAGGTATTATTATCGCCACCCAATGCATAGTATCGTCATCTTAATGACTAATATGAACCTCTAGTAACTGCCAAGTCTACTAATATGCAATTCTATTGGCAGTTACTCCTATCCGTCGTACGCCTCAGATGTATCGGTGGCCACCCGACTACGCGAGTACGTCTCCTACTTGTGACTCACCACACGTGATAAAGTAAGTGTCAAGTCCATATGACATATACCAATACCTCATTATCAATAGGTGGTCACTAGGCTAAGTCAATGCAAGAGAAATAACAAAAACAAGTAAAACAATCGATAGGGTTGCTTACACCCAAGTGTGACTTGGACGCACAGTGATATAATACTAACAACAGATAAGTAATGCTAAATATAAATAATTGAAAATAAGAATAAGTAAATCACAGAGTAGGGTCACAAGGTATCTTGCCTGGGAATGCGTAAATGGCAATCCAACAATCAAGTACGTCGGCAGTGTAATCTCAAAATCCCAAACGGCTCCGGATGCTGAAACAATCGTCAAGAACATTCTCAGTGTAAATTATATATTTAAAAAATGCCTGTCCAAAAGTCTAATTCGGGGACAGGGGCAAAATCATAATTTAGGGTCAAAACGATTTCCGCCGTTGGACCTGTTTTGCACCAAAATGCGTGCCAATATCTATGGTCTCTAAAGTCATCAAACTACATATCTACGGGTCCGGTTTGAGGAGATGGACCCAACCATATGTCCAAAATTGGATTTCGACGGGCTGTGTATAATTTTGCCCGTTAGAGCGGGTTACGAGCCCACCAAATAGGTGTTCCGGTCAACCTTCTCAGAATCGAACCAAACTTGGCACACAGGACCAAAAAAACGATACGTTCTTGTCGGCACAATTTTCATCTTTAATCGATGATTGTACACAAAGTTAGGGCCATGTTTACAAAAACTCGATACGGGGGTATCTCGACGGATACGTACTGATTTTATGCGCCTTTCGATGCGTATAGTGTGCGACCACGTCGCCCAGTTTGTCGGGGCGCACGCCGTATCGGTAGGTTTTTCATAAAAATCTCAGTTTCTAAGACAGTTTTTCCTCAACTTTAACAACACATAACTTTCTGTACAATAATAGAAATATAGATTGAACAGGTGCGTTGTAATCTCGTTTAGGTTGTTGTTGATTGTTTTCAATTAGTTTCTACAAAACCTTCATGTACAGATCAAAATTTGGCTTCCAAGTTTAGGTTTTGAAACAGTTTTTAATATTACAAAATTTAGGTTTTTTTCAACTTCGTCTCGATTTTTCTAGCACATCAGAGGGTAATTTCGAAATCCATCTGAAGGATCTCGAAGAGGGTCATGTAGGCATCGCACAAAAGTTTATAGAAGCAAAAACGAATGAACGAGCATGAAGAAATCAATACACGAAGATGGGTACCTTGTTGTGTTTTCGAAATAGTGCAACTCTGTTTGGCGAACAGATTTCTTCCGTTCCCCGGTGATACGGCGGTTAACGGCGAGGTACAGGCAGCGAGGTAGCTGCGCAGAGGTGTCAGCATGGCTCGGGTGTAAGGAATCGAAGTTTGGAGTAGAAACGAGAAAGAATTTAGAAGAAACAAAATTTTTGGGTTTTTTCGAGTATATAGGTTTCGTATCCGAAATTAGATAGGATTTGAGCTAAATTTAGATTTGAATTGAGTTAATCTAGTGGAGAATCTATATAGGATCTAATAGGAAAAGATTTGAAGTAATTTGGTGATTTAAATTGAGAACTGGATTTTGAATCCAATCTTCACTTCGGCAGCTCAGCGTGCAGGAGGGGTTCGGGATGCGCCTATTATTGTAGCCGCTACTACAATATCTTTTTTTTCCCTTTTTTTAAAACTCAACTTAACTTAACTTATATATAAACATATATATAAGTTTTATAGGTATATATATATATATATATATATATATATATATATATATATATATATATATATATATATATATATATTTTTTTTTTTTTGACCAACTGACATGCGTTAAGTTATATTCAAGGCTTGTGCTCTTCAGTTTTTACATTTTTCAACTTACAATCCCACAACTTCAATTTTGTAAGTCATTCTGATGGGAACAGTTTCACATTTTAGATAACAACAGAAAGAACTTTCAACTTCAGCAACTTCATTTCTTTGACACAGACAGACCAATATCACCACCTAGTTTCCTTCATCTCTCAGGCGCGAAACCAGTTCGTCCTTCTTTCCCTTGGGGGAAAGGCCTCTCTCCTTTAGAAATCCACGCAAGCGCTCCACATTCATAGCCTGAAGTGTCTTCTCTGAGAATCCACTACTTGATCCCTCCATATGGGTGCTGCTTGAAGCGCCACCAGTGTTTGCTCTTTTAGCCGGAGTCCTGCTTTCTAAGGATCTTCCAGCAGATCACTTGCCTCTGTTGCATCTACTACATACATACTTTGCATCCCTTTTCTATTTGTTGATTTGAAGAGCTCTAATCAGTATGTTTATTGTCTTTGTCTTGATAACTTGTTCCTCTGGAGGAGAAGTCTCACTAATTACTAGAATTTGATAAAAATAAATAAAATCTTTTAAAACTTAATATACTCATATAATCCAATAATTATATGTATTCACATATAATTTGAATATATATTTATATCTTCATATATATTCATATATAAAAAAAAATTATATATATATATATATATATATATATATATATATATATATATAAATATAATATATATATATATATATATATATATATATATATATATATATATATATATATATATATATATATTTATATACAAGTAATTTAAATCAATAATTACCATAAATAGTATAGAAAAAATCCTAAAATCCCTAAAACTTAATATACTCCAATAGTATATTGCCAACAATCTCTTGTAAGCAATATACTAAATCTGTACAATTGTAAAATTATACTCCTATATATATATATATCACTTTAGATAATTTTTTTAAGAAAATACTAATATTATAAAATAAATTGAATAATACATATATAAAATATAGGGGGATTACATCCTACCCAACTTAAAGAAATTTTATCCTCGAAACTAAAACTAACGCCGGGGGTGGCATACAATGCAATACGGAATTAGAGGAGCTAACAATTGAAAGTCGTACCTTAGTTTTCGAACAAATGCAGGTAACGATTTCGGATGTCGTCCTCGAAATTAAAATAATCTTAATATAAAAAATAACGAGATTTAATATAAGGGAGAGTAGGTACGTCAATCATAACTCGGTTTTCAAAGTGATAGAAGAGGTGGTTAACACAGAAACCCAAATTGATGCCATATTCTCCAAGATGGGGCATTCTTCCTTCAAGACCCTACCCAACTTATAAAGTTGGCTAACCGTGATAATTATCGTTACAAGGTTTTGAGAAAGACAATTTCTAAGGAGAGGCAGGAGAATTTTGGACACCTCTAACCGCAGTCACGGATTCTAAGTGAGCCTAGCCGTTGTCATGGAATTATCGGTCAATAACTTCTATAGGAGGATTATTGTAATCAATATCATCCTATCGGCCATGCCTTTAGCAAGATGGTAGGAATCTCCGGTTCAAATATAACTAGAATGTGTCGGTTCAAAGTAAATTTTAGTCTTCATCTAACATAGGTAACTAAGATATGAAAGTCCATAATAGTGCAGAACCTTTCTATAAAATATAATTAGGTAAGTGTTTGGAATCTTTACATCATATGACTAAGGTATGCGGGTTAGTGTTTAGTATCGTGTAGGAGGTTTGTTCTTATTTGAGTGGAATGTGTTTGCCATAGGTATGATGTGTCTCGTATGGATCATGGATATTTAGTTTGTTTAAGGAAATGGGTCGAGGTTGCATGGTTGAGATCAATTGGAACGAAAAATAGTCATTATAGTTTATTCTAATGGAAATTGTGTCATTTATATTGTGTAATAGTGCACAGAAAAGTGTGTTTGTGTGAGGCAAGTATGTCATGTGCTTGACTGGTCTAGTTCATGAGTGTGAACTTTGTTGGAATGAAAATTCTAGTATTGTGCTCCCAATATCAAAGTCACGATAGAGGGTATCAATTGATATAGATAGGAGTGGACGTTATGAACCACAGTTTTATTGGCCTAATTGGAATCTATCATTTGCTAAGTCAAAGGAACCATGTGTTACTTAGAGAGGCTTGCACTCTATGTGCAATACGGAAACATTCATTCTCCAAGTTAAAACTAAGGCACGATTCTACGATAGGATGTAATTTGAATAGTTTCGGTCGTGATCCTTGTACCTTGATTATTGGAATAACCGCACTATAAACTAGAAACGATATACAATACGGAGAGAAATCATGTATGGAGCTCGTGCCATAATTTTGAGCAACTGGAAGAAGTGGTTATATGTCATTCTTGTACTCCAAATTTGTGAGTTTTACAATAATGGCACATGAACAGAGGGTACAGTGTGTTTAACTTTTTTATGGCCTATACAAGTTTATAGTCGAGGGCAACGACTTATATAGTCTGTCAAAAATACCTTGGATGACTAAATCTCTAATTTTCTGCTCATAACAAGTTTACTCGTTTACGGCTAATAAGCCAATAATGGCGTTAAAGGTAGTGCTTTGCGATATTGTTGCTAACTAATAAGTCCAGGTATTTTTCCAGGAACAATGGGTTAACTATATTAAGAATGACAACTAAACTATTAAGGGTGTTGCTTCGCTATCAACTAGTGTCTTAACAATAAATGGCGTATCTAAGACAATGCTCTATGTGATTGCTCCATGTTGCTGCTGAGATTCTATGAATTGTCTGAATCGACGTGCTCCTAGTTATTCTAGCTGGTAATAAGGCTGGGTTGATCAAAACATCAATCTTTGATTGGATGAATCTTGAGTTTGATCTATATTGGTGGGACAAGATTCTATAGAATTATTCTGAACCATTTTTATTTGGTTAAAGAAACCTAGAATAGGTCCCAACTCAAGTGGTTGGGAAATTTCTAATTGGGTTGCTTAAATAGGTTCCTTAAGCCCCAAAATGCACCTTCTATGACTTTTGTGTTTAAGTAGCACGTAGGAACTCCATTGAGTGACACACTTAGGGGCATATGCATAGTGGGCTTCGAATAGGTCACAACTGTATATTGGGTCGAAAGAATTCAGTCGAGGTTCGGTCTCTGATTGAGGTTGGACAGTTCGTCGGTATTACGGTAAGGTTTATGGTTGGCATTTTTGACCGAAAAGTCGTATCATAAAATTAGAGTGCAAAGGGACGTGTTTGAGTGGGACATGATATGCTTACATGAAGGTAGGCTCGTCTAGTTCTTGTATCTGAAATTTATTGGAAGGTAACAACTGATCTCGTGCTCCAAATTTCCATGTCGCGGTAAAGTACACCAAATGATCAAAATATAAAGTGGGAGTTCATGAGGTACTGCTTTATCCTCCTAGGGAAATCAACGTATCCTAATCAATTGATAATACTAGTAAATCGAATATTTTAGAGAGGCCCACAACCTATACACTTCAAAAGTTACTTTCTAGAAATTACACCAAGGCATGATTCTATGATTAATGAAGTTAGCAAATCAAATTGTAATATCGTACCTTGACTTTTGATGATAAATAATAAGGCACGATGTAGTAGATAGCATGATACGGTAGATATGAATCAAATTTGAAGATCATACACTGATGGAAAATGATTGTGTACAACGATACACGAGTCGATAAATAGAATGATCAACTCTTCCATAGTATACGAGATTTATCGATTGGGGTAACAAACTGTAAGGCACGTCGTATGAAAGATATCTAATGACTAAGTCGTAACTTTCTATTTGTGTTAAGTCTGCCAGACTATGGCCCTACGGTTTCTATTGGTGTCGAATGTGGTACTCAGGTGTTGCTGTTGATAACTAGCAAATCATAATATGACGGAGTATTATGTTATGGATATTGGCTATGCTAGGGAACGTGTTGTTCTAATGCTAAGTCATGTCTTAATAATTAAATTGTATACCTAGAATAATACTTGTTGGATCTCTAATCTCAGGAAGGGTGTCTATCATAGCAAGGTAATTGTTTGTCCTTGCTTTTGTCTACTCATCTCATGTCTAAACTGTGGGCTTGGTCGAGTAAGGGTTGGGTTAAGGCATAAGAGTTGCTAGTTAAAGCAAGATTTAAGAAAAATATTTAGAGACCCATAATAATTGGTTCCCTGAGAATAGATAGTCTCCTATGTTGGTGTTTCGACCAAGGGTATGATTCTAATCATTATCATATTCAAATGACTAGAAGGTCACAATAGTACTATTAGGGTCGGGGGAAGAACGAGTAATCTCAAGGCAAGGTTGTAGTCACATGGCCGGCCGATGGTAGCTACGCTAGTGTATACAACTATCATGGCCATGGGGGATACTCTATTTTTATCTTTTAAATATGAGCATTTGTCTTTCCAATTTAGTGAAAGATGAAAGCAATAAAGAGTTCACGAAAGATCTTATTGAATACAAATACATGATTTAGAGGCGAATGAATAATTCAAGAGGGAATTGTCAATGCAATCGCGGATGAGATCCTAGATACCTATATATCTCAATCCACGTGGGATATTCATATGAAGAGCGAACCAAGTGCACTATGGTTGATCAGACCATAATACACCGATTCTAATTAGACAATATGTTAGTGTGCGTCCCCAATAAACATATGTTCTGAACAAGCTCGAGAAAGAATAAGCTTGCAAAAACTAGGCTGTAATAGCGACGTTAGTCAAGATAGTCAAAAATATAAGTACGAGAGATTTATGATTTGAAAGAAGGGGCAAGTATCTCAAGTTCATCAACTCTATGACTCGTTCGGTGTCAGTGCATTTACAGTCGTCCTACTGTCTTCTTATCCAAGGCCTTGGTTGATCTAATGAGGTATAGACCTTTAAGCTCTATAGTTTAGGAAATCTTCTTAGTATCCTCTTTAATGGGTCAAAGATGATAGGTCCTGAGATATTTTACCCAACTTATAAGGGTTCAACTAGTAGGGTGATTGAGCAGTATATCACATACACCTAGTATGAGTTATCTTCCTAATCTCTCTATCAAGTACGAAAGGGAAAATGTAAGATTTACAGTGGAAAAGAATCAAGCAGAAGGAAATAAAGATAGTCGGACGAGAGTTCGAAATTGGGATCAATGGAGAAGATCAAGCATGTGGATGAGATACCTAGATTCTAATCCTATATGCAGGCCCGTTCGATACAGTAACGTATCCGACACGACAAGCTTGACCTGTATGGGCCACCACAAAAACATGTAACGCCCTGTCCTAAAATACTTAGGACTAAGTACGTAGACATGCCAGCTGTATACATACGAATTATACTTCAATGTATAGAATTCCCGTATGTATACGTAAGATGTAAAATACAGTAAACCATGATAATTAAATCTCATCCATAGAAATAAAGAATAATAATATTATCACTATGAATTTATCATTTGTACATGTAGTTGGGCGGAGACAAATCTATTACCAACTAATTTAAATGAGAAAAATATACAAGGAATTTATCGATAAAGATGGCAAGATGGAAAGATGAATCAGGAGCAATCATCTTCAAAAGAATGCAGAGGATCACGGCCTTAGCTAGAACACCTGCAAAAATTCATCAAGCACACACCAAGAGAGATCACCAGGTCCTTAGAGCGACGTAACAAGATACAGGAAGAACATGCCATATAAATTGTGATATATAATAGAAAAGATACAATCCTTCGACGCATGAGCCCCGACTGATAATAGGATCTGGTATAGTTCCCTCTTGGGCACCAGTGACCAAGCGTATAACGTTCAAGAACATCAGTAGCCAACCTGAGTGGATAATCATACCCGTATCTCTAGCGGAGCTTCCGGGTTATAAGAGAAAGTATAATAGAAGCCCATACGCCAAGTATTGTTCTTCCTACCCAATGCCTAGTATCATCATCTCCATGACTAATATGAACCTCTAGTAACTGCCAAGTCTACTAGTATGCAATTCTATTGGCAGTTACTCCTATCCGTCGTACGCCTCAGACGTATCGGTGGCCAGTCGACTACGCGAGTACGTGTCTTACATGTGACTCACCACATGTGATAAAACAAGTGTCAAGGCCGTATGAGATATACCAATACCTCATCATTAATGGGTGGTCACTAGGCTAAGTCAATGCAAAAGAAATAACAAAAATAAGTAAAACGACCGACAGTGTTGCTTAAACCCTAGTGCGACTTGGACGCACAGTGATATAATACTAAAAACAGATAAGTAATACTGAATATAAATAACTAAAAATAAGAATAAGTAAATTACAGAGTAAGGTGGCAAGGTATCTTGCCTGGCAGTATGAAAATGGCAATCCAACAATCAAGTACGTCGGCAGTGAAATATCAAAAATCCACAAACGGCTCCGGATGCTGAAACAAACATCAAGAACATTCTCGGTATAAAAGGTATATCTAGGAAACGCCTGTCCAAAAGTCCAGTTCGGTGACAGGGTCAAAATCGTAATTTTGTGTCAAAATGATGTCCGCCGTTGGACCTATTTTGCACCGAAATGCGTGCCAAAATCTATGGTCTCTAAAGTCGTCAAACTACATGTCTACGGTTTCATTTTAAGGAGGAGAACCCAACCGTACGTCCAAAGATGGATTCCAGCGGGCCGTGTACAATTCCGCCGGTTTGAGCAGGTCGCGGGCCTGCCAAATAGGCGTTCCGGTCGACCTTCTCAGAATCGGACCACACTTGGCACACAGGACCAAAAAATCGATATGGTCCTGTTGGCTCAAGTTTTATCTTGAATCAACGAATGTACACAAAGTTGGGGCCAAGTTTGTAAAAAGTCGATACGGGGGTATCTCGACGGATACACACTGATTTCGTCACGCACACGCTATAAAATCGGGTTCTGTCAGTTTCCACACGTCGACAACATCCATACGCGCCTTTCCATGGGTATAGTGTGTGACTATGTCACCCGATTTGTCGGGGTGCACGCCGTATCGGTAGGGTTTTCATAAAAATCTCAGTTTCTAATACAGTTTTTCCTTCAACTTTAACAACACATAACTTTTTGTACAATAATAGAAATATAGATCGAATATATGTGTTGTAATCTCGTTTAGTTTGTTGTTGACTATTTTAATTAGTTTCTACAAAACCTTAATGTACAGATCAAAATTCGGCTTCCAAGTTTAGGTGTTGAAACAGTTTTTAACATTACAGATATCAGGTTTTTCCACGACTTCGTCTCGATTTTCAAGTGCGTCAGAGGGTCGTTTCGAAATCCATCTAAAGGATCTCGAAGAGGTTCATGTGGACGTCGCATAGAAGTTCGTAGAAGCAAAAACGAATGAACGAGCATGAAGAAATCAGTACATGAAGATGGGTACCTTGCTATGTTTTCGAAACAGTACAACTCTGTTTGGCGAACATATTTCTTCTGTTCCCCGGCGATGCGATGGTCGACGGCGAGGTGCAGGTGGCGGGGTAGCTACGCAGGGGTGTCAGCGAGGCTCCGGTGCAAGGAATCGAAGTTTGGAATAGAAACAAGAAGGAATTTAGAAGAAACAATTTTTTGGGTTTTTCCGAGTATAAAGGTTTCGAATCCGAAATTAGATAGGATTTGAGCGAAATTTAGATTTGAATTGAGTTAATCTAGTGGAGAATCTGTATAGGATTTAATAGGAAAAGATTTGAAGTGATTTGGTGATTTATATTGAGAGATTGGATTTTCAATCCAATCATCAATCGGCAGCTCAGCGCAGGGGGGGTGGCGCTCGGGATGCGCCTATTACAGTAGCCTCTCTCCTCGGACGCCCCCTCCCGCCCTCCCCCGGGCCTCCTCCTCCTCCCCTCCGCCGAGGCTCGTAACCCCCCTGGGTTTTCCTCGCCGTGGCCCTCCTCCCAGAGTCGATCCTCCAAGCCACCGTGGCTCGCCTACCAGCCGCCGTGGCTCCCCTTCCGTCGTGGAACTTCCTCGGGATGTGCGTCGATCTCCTCCTCGGTCTGGGCATCGAGCTCCTCGGGCTGCACACCGAGGCCGCCTCGGGCAGTGCGAGCACGTGCACCGAGATTCCCTCGGGATGTCCGCTCCCCCTACTTTTTGCTATTTTGAATTTTTGTATTTCGTTTGTAATTTTCTGTGCTGTTTTGAAATTCAAATTTTAGCCTTTTTGGCTTCCTGCTATTTCCTGCTTATTATTCGATAACTTCTAGTATATATATATATATATATATATATATATATATATATACTCATATATACATGTAAATTAAATCAATAATTACCGTAAATAGCATATAAAAATCCTAAAATCCCTAAAACTTAATATACTCCAATAGTATATTGCCAACAATCTCTTGTAAGCAATATACTAAATATGTACAATTGTATACTTATACTCATATATATATCACTTTATATAAAAATTTCT
The DNA here is from genome assembly GCA_029216955.1 of Iris pallida. Taxonomy (NCBI): domain Eukaryota; kingdom Viridiplantae; phylum Streptophyta; class Magnoliopsida; order Asparagales; family Iridaceae; genus Iris; species Iris pallida. The sequence goes on from JANAVB010036019.1 coordinate 20,455,186, forward strand.
AAGAAAATACTAATATTCAAAAATAAATTGAATAATACATATATAAAATATAGGGGGATTACACACGTCATAGTTGGACGCACTCTACTAATGTAAAATATTAGCAAACACACAAGCATCATGAATCAAGTACAATACAAGATGGTAAGGTATCTTGCCTGAAGGTTGCACGATGATTGGACGACGTCCTGCAAGGGAAATCGTACGTCCAAATAAAGTAGTCAAGGCAGAACTCTTATAAACATCTTCGGATGTTAAAACAGACATTACCAACATTCTCGAAATAAGCAAAATAGCTATGATAGGCTACCTATAAGTCCAATTGTCACGCCCGAGAACCAGAATACTGGAGAGCGGGGGACAGACATAGCCAGCTACGTACATTGAAGTATAACCCACCTCGATGTACGATCACAGTTGTCTAGATGCATGGGGGTTCTACTACAAGCCAACAGTCACTTATGGTCAAGAACAAGCCTAGTGTCCTGTAACACCCAGTTTTCTGAAATTGGGATATTTTTGAAAATTTATTATTTTTATTATTTATTAATGGTGTTTTAGTCATGATATGATTTTTGGTGATTATTAGTGTAATTAAAACCATTTCCTAAGTCATGACTTATGACTTTGTGACTTACTAGCAAAACCTTAGTGTAAACCTTAGTTATTCCTTAAACTAGGAGTTGCCATGACCATGTGAGCCTAGCCATAGGCTTAGAACATCAAATTAGTGTTTTTAGCCAAAAAGGGTATTTTGGTAATTTACTAGATTTTATTTGAGATTATGTGATTTTAATATTATTTAATTCTTGTTAAGTACCATGATTAGTCCCTAACCTATCTCACCCTAATCTAGAGGTTAGCTACTAACCTAGAAGTTAGAGGATAGATATTTTGTCATGGGTTAAAGTGGTATAAATATCTTAGAATGCCTTTATTGATATTTTGCTTAAAACACTCAAAATATCTCAACCTTTTGCACCAAAGTCTTTGCCTTAACCTAGAAGGAAAGCCAAAAATACCCCCCTTGCTATGGCCGGCCAAGGGCACCCCCCTAGCCCTACACCTTCCCATATAATCCTCTCAAATTCATTCATGATCAATTTGCATGAATTAAAACCTAGAAAAATTCCTTTTTCATCAAACCTTGATAACTTGATCATTTTTGATCCAAATCACCTCTAGTTTCTTGCATTGGACTCTCCTACACTAGAGGATACTAGTTAGGGCCTGCTATCAAGGAATTGTGGAGCTTTGGGCATCACCAAGAGAAGAGGACACCCCCTACTTTGGTATTTTCTTGAGTTTTCACTAAATAGGTAAATGCCCTCAAACCTAGTTAATACTCTTTTTTTTCTTCATAAATGCATGCATATAGGTCTACCCTAACTGTGGGTCAAGTTTGGTGAAATTTAGGGTTGGTTTGGTGTCCATATCGGACACGTATCCAAGGCTATTAAACCTTGTTTGATGAAATGCATGTGTGAATAAAATGTTTTTAATTTCAAAAACTAATTGAAAGGAAAATTAGGCCTTGTATTGTAGATCAGGAATCCTGAGGACTGAGTCAAAGATTTGGAGTCCTCGTGTCCAAAACGGACACGCACATACACGTACAGACACGGTGGCAGTGCCCTGCTGCCACGCGTGTAGTGCTCACTGCACAGGCCGTTAGAAATCACCAAATTTGGTGTGGGACTCGGGGCAGTGACTGACAAGTCACTCCCCAAGTTTCAAGACTCCTAGTGTCGTATCGGACACGAAATTTGGCACGCACTGATTTTGAACTGTACTGTGCGCACGAATTTTTCCCTACTGATACGCGCTTCGCGCGTGGACACGCAACTTCGTAGACACGACTCAGGCACCTAGACACCTACCCTGATACCCCACCTAGCTACTGACACAAATACGACACTTTTGGTTGGACACACGAGTTCCTAGACTAGTCGACACGCGTGCACGATGCTGTGTACGTATGTGTGTGTCTGTGTTTACCCGATTGGTGTTTGTGAGTTTTGACACATCAAATTGTGTCGTGGTGTCGTGTCAGGCACCTAGGACACTAGAGGACACTAGGGGCTAGTGTTACCAACCCTTGGTTTCGAGCCTTAGCTCGGTTTGGGCCGTGAATTTGGGTTTACCTATTTTCCTGTGCACAGTGCACATTTCCAGAAATTAAAGATATTTCCCAGTTTTCAAATCGAATTTCAAAATGAATTTTGTTATGTTTTGTACATATAATTGTATATTTTCAGTGTATGTATACGTAGGGTATGTATGTGTGTGTGTGTAGGTGGGATTTGAGTGCATGTACATGTGTATATATGTAGTTATGTATATATATATATATGTGTGTGTACTGTAGGGGTGTGTGTGTGTGTGTGTGTGATTTCTGTGTTTCCAGAAATCTGGAATACCCCCCTCCTGTTCAGTCTTTCACACCTCACTCTCTCACAGTTCTCTCTCTCCTTTCCTCTCTCTCTCTCACACTCATGCACACACACCACTCACCCTCTCATTTTTCCCTCTCTCTCTATATATATGTATTGTATTATATAAGTTTTGTATATATATATATATATATATATATATATATATATATATATATATATATATGTTATATATATATCGTATTAGATTATATATTGTATCTATATATATAGATACCTATATGATATATGAGTATTACATAGACTATAGGCCTATGTAGTGATGTTGTATATATATATATATATATATATATATATATATATATATATATATATATATATATATATATATATATATATATGTAAAGTTATATATATATGTGTATATATATATTGTATAGAGATAGATACCTATATGGTATTAGCCTATGGAACCTAGTTACTAGCCTATGGCCAAATTGGGGGTTGACCCTAATTTGTCTAATTAACCCATTGACCTAGGTACTCTAATGACCCTTGTTTGACTAGTGTTGACCAAGTCAACCTTAGGTCAAAACTTGACCTAATTAACCTAGAATTGACTAGGATTAACCTAAAATGACTAGTTTAACTAGTCTAACCATGTTTGACCTAACTTGACTAGTAGACCTAGTTTGACTAGATAATTGACCATTGTTGACCAAAGTCAACTATTGATCAACCATGACCTAATTGACCTAGAGATGGCTTGGATGAACATAGAAGGACTTGTTGACTAAGATTTGACTAAACCCTAGGCTATTAACTAGTTGGTTTAGGTTTGACCTATATATGAGTATATTATTGTGGCTTGGGTTTTGTGGAAAGACCTATGTAGATTAAGATATGTATGGGGTTAAGTTAGATACTTAGAGTCGAGTCATGACTTGAGATTGGAATATAGGATTAGCTTGAATATAGGATTAAGGTTGGTATTATATATATATGTGTATTTATATGTGGTATACTTGTATAGGTATTGGTTATACCTTAACCTTGTGGTGTAGTACCTTAGTTAGTCTAAATTTGACCTAGACTTGACCTAGATTGATCATGTTGACTAGTATTAGACTAGTTTGACCTTGTTTAACCTTATTTGACTTAGTTTGATTTCCTGTGACCTAGTATGACTTCCTGTGACCTAGTTTGACTTCAGAGTTGACCAACAGTTGACTTTTGACCAGATTGACCTAGAATCATGTAGTATGTATTGTATACTCTATTTTTACCATTATGGATACATTGTGAATTGTATTGCTCTGATTAGGAGCCATACACCTCTCCTCAGACAGTATACCCTCTTCAGACATTCAGTTATCAGGCGAGTATATTCTCTGACCGTTTCATACTTGCCAGAATTTATATTCTTGCTCTAGATTACTTTACTTGATGCTGACACGATTATTATCACGGATTGGTACTATATAGATCTTTTTATGAGATGTTATCCCCCTCGGGAGCATCAGATACAGCATGTTTGTGCTTTTCACGAATCATCATGTATCTCTATGCTTTCATAGATTCACGAATCGCTTGTGACTCATGTACTCTCATGTTCACAGAGCCTCTTATGAATCTCTCATTTATGGGCTTATCACGAATCTTAACATAACTTAAACGGATCCTTGTGTATTGATTAGGGATGGGGGAGTGGAAATAGTCATGTGGATATTACCCCAGTAGCTGTAGTCATGAATCACTCTTAGCTGTAGTCTTGAATCTCCTATGCCACTCACATGTCTATATTTTACTCTGACTCACTAGTCACTGCTAGTTCTCTATTATAGTAGATATTTCATTACAGTTATCTCTTTTACTACATGTATCTTCCTTCAGCGTTTCCTATATTTTACTCTATTGCATGCTTTATATTTTCTATCATACTATGCACTGCGTGAGATGTATTGTGCTCGTTCCTGTCCTGACTGGACCTGTTGAAAATATTACAGAGGATGAGGAAGAGGCCCTGGTGTCTACCTATTATGGAGCAGGACTAGATGATACTTATGTTGTGGACCCTCAGCAGGATCCACCTGCAGCTGAGGATGTTGCCCCAGTAGTCTATGCTAGTTTAGCTAGTCAGTCTTTTTCTTATTATCATTTTGTCTCACATTCTGAGTTGTATTTTGAGATGTATAGACTCTTAGACTTATATTGCATTTTGGGTTGACATTCTGGATGTTATGTTATCCTAGACACTTGGACTTATTTTATCTATGCTACTGTTCTCTTTGAGTTACTGTCTATCTATCTATCTTTCATTCTTCTACCCTAGATGTGATTGAGATTATTTTCTGTTATGTCACCTCCATTCGGAGAGTATATACTGTACAGGTACCTTTATATTGTTAGATGATTGACCTAGGACAGCCTTCTACCGTCGACACTGCGGCATAGGCTGGACGTACCCACTTCTCGTGCCCTTACTCTAGGGTGCGGGTCGTGACACATTTTTAGTGGTGGCCCATGCAGGTCTCGAGTTTATGTAGTGGTATTCGAACTAGAGTACCACTACAGCCTGTGATAGGATTTGAGGAATAGGCTTAGAGAGAGTGGATACTCAATCACAATTAGAAAATTTCCATGGATTTGAACCTACTGACTTTTGTTCAAATTTGTATGATCTATTTCATATTGTCCTTCTTGATACTATCATCTTTGTACCGTTATTGACTTCCTTGTTGATCTGTCTTCAGGATGGTGGAGATACGATCACAGCGACTCGGTCCAGGTGACACCACTGAGAGGTCTGCCACCTCTCGTCCAGTTCACCAGGACCCGGGGACCACAGCTCTCCTTACTCCAGCTCATGTGGGAGCTTCTGCCATATTTGGGGGTGCACCTCTACTTATTCGGGGGACCATCCCAGCTACCCCAGACATGCCTCCCCCGCAGTTTTGTCAGCCATAGTTTCAGCAGCACCAGCAGCAGTTCCAGCCGCCGATGCCATCTGGATTAGTGGATGCTGCACAGATATTTTCATACTTCCAGCATTTCCTAGAGATGCAGCAGGCCCAGCAACAGCGTCATACGACGGAGTTTGCCAGGGGCATAAATGAGGTCCATCAGCTGGCTAGAGCGACGGTGGAGAGGTTGGCTATCCAGCCACAGGGAGGATTGGGACAGCCGCGACAGCAGAGGATTCCGGGCATTCAGGACTTCAAGAAGATGAACCCCAGGGACTTCTTGGGGACAGAGAGGATTCTTTATGCTGATGACTGGATTGAGCACATTGAGAAGATTTTCCGATTGGCGGAGATACCAGTCGGACTACCGATAGAGGCAGCAGCCAGCCAGATGCGGGATCTTGCCCGTACCTGGTATCAGACGGACCCGAGAGTAGGCACTCCAGGACGAACATGGGAAGCTTTCAAGGAGCTCTTCAAGGGGAAGTTTTTCCCAGATCAGGTAGTCGGTGCCTTGGAGACCTAGTTCGAGAACCTGGTTCAGGGGAACCAGACTGTAGAGGAGTATTCCGGTGAGTTTTGCCGGTTGAGCAGGTTTGTGGAGGGCCTTAGCGAGACAGCGAAGGCGAGGAGGTTCAGGAAGGGCTTGGTCAAGGAGGTCAAGTCCTTGACCAAGAGTGACAGGAATGCCACTTTTGAGGAGATTCTGGCAGGAGCGATGGTAGCTGAGGATGATCTTGAGCTGAAGCTCAAGAGGGGCCGTGATAGACAGGGAGCCGGCAGCAGTGGAGGTCAGGCCAAGAGGCCTCACTATCAGCATCAGCAGAGGCAGCCACAGCAGTATCAGCAGCCGAGGCAGCAGCAACAGGCCCCGAGACAGCAGACTACCAGTTGTCCCTACTGTAAAAAGCCGGAACATGGATGGGAAGAGTGCAGGAAGAGGTTGGGCTGGTGCCTACTATGTGGGGCAGCGGACCACCAGCTGAGGGAGTGTTTCCAGTACATAGGCGGAGTAGCACAGGGAGCAGCACCAGGAGCAGGAGCCAAGGCTCCGGTAGGTCAGCAGAGGGGACCGTTACAGCCACAGCAGCAGAGATTTATGCAGTTTCAGCAACAGGCTGGAAGAGGCTAACAGGGGCGAGCTTATGCCATGACAGTTGAGGATGCTCAGGCAGTTGGCGATGTGCTTGCAGGTTCTGTTCTTCTAAATTCCATTCCCACCTTGTTTCATTATATCTATCTTGAAATCCAATTCCATCTGCTCCTACCTGTTTCTTTATTAGTGATAAGTTTTGACCTGGTAGTTCTTTTGACTTTGTCGATTGTTTGTTATTTCTTCATCTCTTACTTAGGAGTAGGAGTAGGAGTAGGAGTACCTTTAGCTATTAATATAATTCTTGAATAACTTCTTTTGTTAAGAATTTTTTTTCCCTTAAATGAATTAATTTATGTGTTATGCCTTTTGACTTAGAATTGATAGAGTAGCTCTGACCATAGAATGGTAACCCTTTTAGCCCTGTGATTTATTGTTTCCTTATCTTCCTAGTATACATCCATGACCAGGACTGTCCCACTTAACCTGCCCCTTATACTACTATTCATCACGATTTTTGGTTCAATTTAGGCCATAGACCTTTCCCACTCTAAATTATGATCATCGTAGGCACATTACCGTGACTTTTAAATTAGGAGGACAAGACTAGTTGTTTTCTTAAAACTGACTTCACATACATGACCTAGACATGACACACTACACCCATGACCTTAGTGTCCCACTCAGGCATACCATCGTGTGCTTCATTTGCTTAGTACGATTTTCCTGACCCGAGGCTCCATCCTGATTTACCCCATGGAGTTACTTTTGATTTCGATTTGAATTAAGGACACCTTATGACCTAAAACTGCCCGCCAATTTTGGACATGACCCAGTATAGGTCTACTACCCATATTTTACTTATTGACCTTGTATGTTGCTAGGTAGTAGCTTCGATCCTGATTGTTGGAGGTTGACCTAGGAGGAGTACGACCATCTAAATTTCGAGGAAGAAATTATTTTAAAGAGGGTAGACTTGTAACACCCAGTTTTCTGAAATTGGGATATTTTTGAAAATTTATTATTTTTATTATTTATTAATGGTGTTTTAGTCATGATATGATTTTTGGTGATTATTAGTGTAATTAAAACCATTTCCTAAGTCATGACTTATGACTTTGTGACTTACTAGCAAAACCTTAGTGTAAACCCTAGTTATTCCTTAAACTAGGAGTTGCCATGACCATGTGAGCCTAGCCATAGGCTTAGAACATCAAATTAGTGTTTTTAGCCAAAAAAGGATATTTTGGTAATTTACTAGATTTTATTTGAGATTATGTGATTTTAATGTTTTTTAATTCTTGTTAAGTACCATGATTAGTCCCTAACCTATCTCACCCTAATCTAGAGGTTAGCTACTAACCTAGAAGTTAGAGGATAGATATTTGGTCATGGGTTAAAGTGGTGTAAATATCTTAGAATGCCTTTATTGATATTTTGCTTAAAACACTCAAAATATCTCAACCTTTTACACCAAAGTCTTTGCCTTAACCTAGAAGGAAAGCCAAAGACACCCCCCTTGCCATGGCCGGCCAAGGGCACCCCCTAGCCCTACACCTTCCTATATAATCCCCTCAAATTCATTCATGATCAATTTGTATGAATTAAAACCTAGAAAAATTCCTTTTTCATCAAACCTTGATAACTTGATCATTTTTTATCCAAATCACCTCTAGTTTCTTGCATTGGACTCCTCTACACTAGAGGATACTAGTTAGGGCCTGCTATCAAGGAATTGTGGAGCTTTGGGCATCACCAAGAGAAGAGGACACCCCCTACTTTGGTGTTTTCTTGAGTTTTCACTAAATAGGTAAATGCCCTCAAACCAAGTTAATACTCTGTTTTTTCTTCATAAATGCATGCATATAGGTCTACCCTAACTGTGGGTCAAGTTTGGTGAAATTTAGGGTTGGTTTGGTGTCCGTATCGGACACGTATCCTAGGCTATTAAACCTTGTTTGATGAAATGTCTGTGTGAATAAAATGTTTTTAATTTCAAAAACTAATTGAAAGGAAAATTAGGTCTTGTATTGTAGATCAGGAATCCTGAGGACTGAGTCAAAGATTTGGTGTCCTCGTGTCCAAAACGGACAGGCACATACACGTGCAGACACGGTGGCAGTGCCCTGCTGCCACGCGTGTAGTGCTCACTGCACAGGCCGTTAGAAATCACCAAATTTGGTATGGGACTCGGGGCAGTGACTGACAAGTCACTCCCCAAGTTTCAAGACTCCTAGTGTCGTGTCGGACACGGAATTTGGCACGTACTGATTTTGAACTGTACTGTGCGCACGAATTTTTCCCTACTGATACGCGCTTCGCGCGTGGACACGCGACTTCGTGGACACGACTCAGGCACCTAGACACCTACCCTGACACCCCACCTAGCTACTGACACGAACATGACACTTTTGGTTGGACACACGAGTCCCTAGACTAGTCGACACGCGTGCACGACGCTGTGTACGTATGTGTGTCTGTGTTCACCCGATTGGGTTTTTGTGAGTTTTGACACATCAAATTGTGTCGTGGTGTCGTGTCAGGCACCTAGGACACTAGAGGACACTAGGGGCTAGTGTTACCAACCCTTGCTTTCGAGCCTTAGCTCGGTTTGGGTCGTGAATTTGGGTTTACCCATTTTCCTGTGCACAGTGCACATTTCCAGAAATTAGGGATATTTCCCAGTTTTCAAATCGAATTTCAAAATGAATTTTGTTATGTTTTATACATGTAATTGTATGTTTTCAGCGTATGTAAACGTAGGGTATGTATGTGTGTGTGTAGGTGGGATTTGAGTGCATGTACATGTGTATATATATATATATATATATATATATATATATATATATATAAAATATATATATATATATATATATATATATATATATATATATATATATGTACTGTAGGTGTGTGTGTGTGTGTGATTTCTGTGTTTCCAGAAATCTGGAATACCCCCCTCCTGTTCAGTCTTTCACACCTCACTCTCTCACAGTTCTCTCTCTCCTTTCCTCTCTCTCTCACACTCATGCACACACACCACTCACCCTCTCATTTTCCCCTCTCTCTCTATATATATGTATTGTATTATATAAGTTTTGTATATATATATATATGTTATATATATATATCGTATTAGATTATATATTGTATCTATATATTGATACCTATATGATATATGAGTATTACATAGACTATAGGCCTATGTAGTGATGTTGTATATATATATATATATGTAAAGTTATATATATATATATATATGTGTATATATATTGTATAGAGATAGATACCTATATGGTATTAGCCTATGGAACCTAGTTACTAGCCTATGGCCAAATTGGGGGTTGACCCTAATTTGTCTAGGTAACCCCTTGACCTAGGTACTCTAATGACACTTGTTTGACTAGTGTTGACCAAGTCAACCTTAGGTCAAAACTTGACCTAATTAACCTAGAATTGACTAGGATTAACCTAAAATGACTAGTATAACTAGTCTGACCATGTTTGACCTAACTTGACTAGTAGACCTAGTTTGACTAGATAATTGACCATTGTTGACCAAAGTCAACTATTGATCAACCATGACCTAATTGACCTAGAGATGGCTTGGATGAACATAGAAGGACTTGTTGACTAAGATTTGACTAAATCCTAGGCTATTAACTAGTTGGTTTAGGTTTGACCTATATATGAGTATATTATTGTGGCTTGGGTTTTGTGGAAAGACCTATGTAGATTAAGATATGTATGGGGTTAAGTTAGATACTTAGAGTCGAGTCATGACTTGAGATTGTAATATAGGATTAGCTTGAATATAGGATTAAGGTTGGTATTATATATATGTGTATTTATATGTGGTATACTTGTATAGGTATTGGTTATACCTTAACCTTGTGGTGTAGTACCTTAGTTAGTCTAAGTTTGACCTAGACTTGACCTAGATTGATTATGTTGACTAGTATTAGACTAGTTTGACCTTGTTTGACCTTATTTGACTTAGTTTGATTTTCTGTGACCTAGTATGACTTCCTGTGACCTAGTTTGACTTCAGAGTTGACCAAGAGTTGACTTTTGACCAGATTGACCTAGAATCATGAAGTATGTATTGTATACTCTATTTTTACCATTGTGGATACATTGTGACTTGTATTGCTCTGATTAGGAGCCATACACCTCTCCTCAGACAGTATACCCTCTTCAGACATTCAGTTATCAGGCGAGTATATTCTCTGACCGTTTCATACTTGCCAGGATTTATATTCTTGCTCTAGATTACTTTACTTGATGCTGACACGATTGTTATCACGGATTGGTACTATATGGATCTTTTCATGAGATGTTATCCCCCTCGGGAGCATCAGATACAGCATGTTTGTGCTTTTCACGAATCATCATGTATCTCTATGCTTTCATAGATTCACGAATCGTTTATGACTCATGTACTCTCATGTTCACAGAGCCTCTCATGAATCTCCTATTTATGGGCTTATCACGAATCTTAACATAACTTAAACGGATCATTGTGTATTGATTGGGGATGGGGGAGTGGAAATAGTCATGTGGATATTACCCCAGTAGCTGTAGTCATGAATCACTCTTAGCTGTAGTCATGAATCTTCTATGCCATTCACATGTCTATATTTTACTCTGACTCACTAGTCACTGCTAGTTCTCTATTATAGTAGATATTTTATTACAGTTATCTCTTTTACTACATGTATCTTCCTTCAGCATTTCCTGTATTTTACTCTATTGCATGCTTTATATTTCCTATCATACTATGCACTGCGTGAGATGTATTGTGCTCGTTCCTGTCCTGACTGGACCTGTTGAAAATATTACAGAGGATGAGGAAGAGGCCCAGGTGTCTACCTATTATGGAGCAGGACTAGATGATACTTATGTTGTGGACCCTCAGCAGGATCCACCTGCAGCTAAGGATGTTGTCCCAGTAGTCTAGGCTAGTTTAGCTAGTCAGTCTTTTTTATATTATCATTTTTTCTCACATTCTGAATTGTATTTTGAGATGTTGAGATGTATAGACTCTTAGACTTATATTGTATTTTGGGTTGACATTCTGGATGTTATGTTATCCTAGACACTTGGACTTATTTTATCTATGCTACTGTTCTCTTTGAGTTACTGTCTATCTATCTATCTTTCATTCTTCTACCCTAGATGTGATTGAGATTGTTTTCTGTTATGTCACCTCCATTCAGAGAGTATATGCTGTACAGGTACCTTTATATTATTAGATGATTGACCTAGGACAGCGTTCTACCGCCGACACTGCGGCGTAGGCTGTACGTACCCACTTCTCGTGCCCTTACTCTAGGGTGCGGGTCGTGACATGTCTCAATCTCAAGCAAGCAAGTAAATGTAACAAGATGATAGATCATCAGACAAACAAAGTAAGGCGTCCCGTACATTACATATTCAGATGATCATGAAGCTAGTCATACAAAATACGAAGACTAGCAAGAGATTAAGTCATACATGATCAACCCTAGGATTTGTCAATCATGTTACATTCCTTAGGCAGACAAGAATGTAAATTTAACACGAGCTAACACTTGTTCGGCGGCTAAACGCCTCAAAATAATAATTTACAATAGAGTGGGAGAGCAAAATAAAACCTACTCGTTGCCAGGGTTGCGCCTAGTGTTCACCATCTGGCTGGAAGGCTGCAGGAAGATCCTCGGGTGCTACTCTAAAATCTGGCCATACAAAACCAGCTGGGTCAGACTCCAGAAAGAGCAAGTGCCACAAGGGAGGCTTCACTTAAGAACTAAAACCAGCATATTAATACATAAAAACATCAATGACAACAAAAGACTTGAGTTAGAGAAACAAGACAATAAACGATAAGATAACTAAAGGACTATTCCGGTAATCAGGTTATAACCCGTAAACCAAACAAGGACCGGGGTTGTAACCCTTTACCTTAGTATCTAACGAATTATCGAACAAGTAAAGTATAATAGTAACGTGCTGAAATAACCATGTACTGGACTTGTCTAGGCAAGACCATACTAGACTCCATCCATCAATCACGGCTAAGCAATGAGTACGGCTTGATACTTTAACTAACTAGGATTATCATAAGCTTAATTACTAACAAGATGCATAGAGATGTTCCAACAGCCACAAGCCCTACAGTCTTAATCCAGGTTATCCGATCACAAGTTGAGAGAGTTAGATTAGGTGACTTGGGGTGCAACACATGACAGTGTGCTGGAGATGTGCCCTACTCGACGGCAGGCTACTAGTCCAATTAGAGCGCCCAGATAACGAAATTGCCTGTAGCTGGGAAATCGCTTCATGGACTACTTGATCAATCTAGTCATTATCCTAGTCAGATTTAGTAGGAATCTCTGACTGTGGAAATTAGGAATTCATGTCCTAGACATGATGAAAGACGAGACATGTAGCTTGTACCGATACAATCAAGAGAAATCATCTACGGCGTCAAGACAAGTTACATGTTACTGGTCAAGAGTGCACCACAACGGGTCACTATCAAGAGTTATCATGCAAAGTCATATTTTCATGTCGTGTGTGGTGGCCCATGTAGGTCAAGATAAATTGTTTGGTTACTTTATCGTACCAAGCAAGCCTGCGTATAGGATTAGAGTCTAGGATCTTATCCACATACTTGACCGCCTTCTCGCTTGACTCCTTAAGTTGCATCTTGCTTGATCCTTTCTATCGTGATTCAGGCCCTTCATTCGTGCTTTATAGAGATTAATAAGGTAACCAATACTAGGTGAACATGACCCATTGTCCTATCACCCTACTAGTTTAACTTTTGTAAGTTGGGTAGAATGCCTTACGACCTAACCTTCCTTGTGTAAAACCCCTAAATTTCTACGATATTTTTTTTATTTTTTTATTATTTATACAGATTTGAAATTTTGTATTGTACGTCGCGTAGTCGTATTTTACGTCGCACGAAATTTTATTTTGCTCGACGAGTGCGAATATGTGCGAGCGTACATATTTTAGAAAACTATTTTATTTTATTATTTTATAGTTTTAAAATAATATATGCAATAATTATTTTACTATCATTACCAAGTTGTTATTTTATTTAATAAAAACCTTCATTTATGCAATTATTAAGAATAATTAATATTTTTATTGTATGCTAGGAAAAACTTAATCATGTATGCATTATTCGTGCATACATACATTTCAAAATTATTTATTAGTCTATTTTAAATAAAAATTTAAATTTTTGAGATTTATTAATATTAATATTTTATTATTCAAAAAGATATTTAAAAATATTTATTATTTTTGAAATTATTATTATTGGTATTTTGAAAAATATATTTGGAAGATATTGTGGCAATTTAAATCTTGATTTGAATTTATGTATTTATTTAAATAGTTAAATAATTGAAATTTTATTTATTGATTTGATTTTAAACTAAGGGAATTAAATTAGATTTAATTGGATTTGGATTTGATTTGATTTGATTTGATTGATTTTAATTAAATAGATGATTTATCTACTTGGGTTTTAAATATTCCTAGTCCATATCTAAGTGGGAATTCCCACATCCTATAAATAGGCAGGTACTCCTCCACATTATTCATCAACAAATTCTCCACAACCAAATAAGTGCATCGTGTCTGTGTCCCCTCCCCATCTTATTCCATATTACATCTACATAAACTTTTTCGTGTCGGACACACCACGACACCAAATCCCTAAAATTATCCCTATCCACCCGTTCTCCTTCATCTCCCGACCACAGCCAAAGCCAACATCACCTCATGGTCGTCCCCAACACCACCAGCAACGCCGTCACCACCGTCTCGCCACCAGCAACGCCGAAACTACCACCGCAGCCCCAAACCCCAAAACCGAACTATGGCGCCACCTTCCGTCGAACCTCGTCCAAACCAACACCATCCCGCTAGCCACCTACGACACCAACCATCCCAACAACCGCTGCCAACACCGACTCTGGCCAAACCCGGCCAAGCCATCGTCATCACCAAAACCTTTTACCACCACCACCAACATCACTCCGCCCGCTCGGTCACCCCCGACCACCGCGGTCCACCCTAACGGCAACCAATAAATAAAAAAACAGAAAAGAAAATAACCACTACGCCATCTCACTTGAACCCACATCCGCCGACGACCCCCGTATCTGTGCCTCCGCTCGATGACGCCGGCCTTGCGTAGTGCAGCCGCGGTCTCCTCCGCCTCTCTGGAATGTCACTGCCGAGCGCATGCCCCTCCCTCCGACCTCTCCGGCAGCTCCGCCGGACCGCCGCCCTTCTCCGCCTACTCTCACTGTGATCCGCCATGCCCTAGAACCACCGCGCCGCCCGAATTTCTCCCGTCTGCCAAAAACCCCGCCGAGCCGTGCCCTAGTCCTCCGCCGCCGTGACCTACTTCACCCCCTCCGCACGAAGCGCAGCCATCAGCACCGGAACCCCGATCGTTCCCCGGCCGAGCCCCCAATGCCGCCTTTACCACCTCTTCCTCTTCCATCTCTCCGCCCGTCTCCGACTGATTTCCGCACTCTCTCCCTCTCGCCCCTCTCTGATCTCTCTCTGCATTCTCTCACCCTCTCTTATCCTCTCTCTCCCCTCTCTAAAAAAAGAAAAAACCCTCTTCCCCTTTCACTAAGGAAGAGCAGCAGCTGTGCTGCGTAAAAGCAAATATGATTTTTTATTATTTTATTATTTATTTAGTTATTATTTTTGTTTTATTACTATTGTTTAATATTAGTATTGTTTGTTAGTTTCTGTTTGTTTCTATTTTCATCATTTTTATTATTATTATTAGTAGTACATTATTAGTTGTTCTTATTAACAGAATATTTTGTAAGTACAGTTTAATAATAATAATAATAATATTATTATTATTATTATTATTATTCTCATTATTATTATTTTTATTATTTGTCATTATTATTATTATTTGTTAAAGATAGTTATTATTATTATTATTCTCATTATTTTTATTATGATTATTGTTGTTGTTACTTGTAAAACTATCTATTATTATTTATAAAAGTTCTAGGAAAATATTATTTTCTGACTAAAAGGAAACAAATATTTTGATTTTAAGTTTGTATTTATATAAATATTTTGGCAATAAAATATATATTTTCTATCTAGAGTCGTATCTTTAGAAACTTAGAGTTTGCCTTAAAACATTTTTATTTTTTTAATTATATATATCTAAAAACTATTTTTAGCTAATAAGAAAATATTTTCGTGTATTATAATTAGTTTTCTAAAACGTATATATTTTTAATTATCAAATTCCCTCGATTATCATCCCGTCCATGACTAAACCCATTCTCATAATTCCTCGCCAATATGTCCTTCATCCTATCAAGCCAAACTAATTTGACCGTTCTGGACCCAATGGAACTTTTCGTGCCACTATCCGAGGTCCCATTGTACAGTTGTTGCACCAAAGTTGCAGTTCATGCCACCATGATTATCGCAGCACACCAGGCGTCCTACCAGGCAAGATACCTTGCTATTTGCTGTTTATTATTCTAGCTCATATTTCATGCATTATTTATTTTCTTTATGCAAAATAAACTATGATACATGGCATAACTGTTAGAACTTATTGTTCATTTATATTTCTTGCTATGTATTATTTTTCTCACATTAAACCTAGATTTAAGGGACCACCTTGTGTGTTGCATTCATTGGCCTTGACACGTTGTAACACAAAATTGTGTGTCGCATGTAGGACACGGATGTGCGTGATTAGCTGGCCACCAGTACGTACAAGCCGTGCGATAGGAATAACCGCTAATAGAGGTTGCATGCTAGTTTGACTTAGCGGTTATAGAGGTTTACTGTTGTGGATACAACAGAGTAGGCATTGGGCCGGGAGGACAATTCCTTAGCCTATGGGCTTCGATGCACTTTTCCTTTTGTAACCCATGAGCTCCGCCGGAGACGCGGGTCAGATTACCCATGATTACTGACGGCCACTGACGATTCTGCGGAACGTCATGCTCTTACTGATGGGGCCTCTGGTGCCCAAGGGGGGGACTATGCCGATCCTATTTAGCCAGGGCCCATACGTAGGAAAGATTATTCTTAACTACATTTCACATAGAACGGTTAGACACCTTATCCGTTAGGTACAGGTACTTTTGGTTTGGGTACTTGTATCTGACCGTGGCTTGGAACAATAACTTGTCGCGGATTAGTTCGTCACATCTTGTCCTTGTTTGGTTGTAGGTGTGACTTACTACTTCGATGAAAAAGTATTGAACCTTGTTGGGGTTCGGATATCATATTGGATTAATAGCATGGAAAGATACGTCACCGTGAATTAGTTTACCATCTCCTGACTATGTTTGGTTAGGGGGGATGGTACGCTCGTTTAGTAGGTACGTATTGGACCATGTTATAAATTTGATTGACTTATTTATTTGAGCAATATTTATTCAGTTTATATGGCATGATATTATGTGTCTTGTTACGTCCCTCTGAGGACCTGGTTATCTCTCCAGGTGTGTGCTATTGTCTTTCGCAGGTGTTCTAGCTCTAGCCGTGTTCATTGCCACTTCTTCGAGGATGATTGCATTTGGATCGTCTTCGCTTCGCTCGCCACTCATTTCATTTTCTATGTACTTCTCCATATTTTGTTGGTAGTGGATTTGTCTCCGCCCAACATATTGTATCAAGATAATTCATGATCTTTACGTGATGTCTTTTATTCATTTATTCTGTGTGGATGAGATTAGTTATGGTTCTACTGTATTTTACAGCTTCTGTATTTATACGAGGCTTCCATATATTGGAGTATACTTCGTATTAATACACCTGGCATGTCTACGTCCCTAGTCCTATGTATTTTGGGACTGGGGCATTACATGTTTTTGTGGTGGCCCATGCAGGTCAAGATAAATTGTTTGGTTACTTTACCCTACCAAGCAAGCCTGCGAATAGGATTAGAAGTCTAGGATCTCATCCACATACTTGACCTTTTTCTCGATTCCATATTCGATCGACCCATCATCTTACTTGATTCCTCATATCACTATTCTTATCTTCCCTTCGTGCTTGCTAGAGATTGACCCTACTAGTTAGACATTGTCCCAAAACACCCTTAGCTTAATTCTTTAAGTTGGATAGAATACCCCACGACTTGACACACCATTGACCATTAAGGAAATACCAATAGTACTATCTAGACCATAGATACTAGAGAAATTTAACCCATTTGGTCAACCAAGCCTTGGTCAATAAAACCGTAGAATGATGGTATAGGAATAAACAAGACTAGATCCTTATGACTCTTAGACTATTCATATTTGTTCTTATTTCATCTATTATCGTGCCTATATTCTTACTATCTAGACTAATGATGCTAATGTAGCCTAGTTTTTGCAAGCTTAGCCTTTTATCAAGCTTGTTCATGACATATGTTATTGGAAGAATTTCCACTAACATATTGTCTAATGAGAACCGGTGCAGGATGGTCTGATCAATCGAGTGCACTTTGGTTCACTTTTGTCTATTACTCTACGTGGATGGGGACATAACTAAACTTGGCCCCTACAATTCTATCCACGACTGCCTTGACAATTCTTTTGAAATTATTCGATCGTCTTTGAATCACGTATTCGTATTCGATAATGCCTCCTTCGAACCCTATATTGCTTCGCCCTCACCTATTTTAGGAGGACGAAAGCGTCATACTAGAACTCTCTCTAACCTTTCCATCGTCTACGACCATTCTCACTCGATGTTGCTATATTTTCATCCCAAACTACTCGGCCCTATCAAGACCCTCTAATCGTTTAATTAAAGCGAATCTATTTCGTTCTCTTAATCGTGACCCTCATTCATTACCCGTGACCATACCGTATTGTTTTTCTACGATCTAGATCGCGATTTCTTACGACATGATTTTATGAAAACATTGTCATCGTTGGATCCCCATCGATACCCCCTTGTGTCCTCTCACCCCCTACTAATTCTTAATTTCGAGGACGAAATTCTTTTAAGTTGGGTAGGATGTAAAATCCCTAAATTTCTACGATATTTTTTATTTTTTATTATTTATACAGATTTGAAATTTTGTATTGTACGTCGCGTAGTCGTATTTTACGTCGCACGAAATTTTATTTTGCTCGACGAGTACGAATATGTACGAGCGTACATATTTTAGAAAATTATTTTATTTTATTATTTTATAGTTTCAAAATAATATATGCAATAATTATTTTACTATCATTACCAAGTTGTTATTTTATTTACTAAAAACCTTCATTTATGCAATTATTAAGAATAATTAATATTTTTATTGTATACTAGGAAAAACTTAATCATGTATGCATTATTCGTGCATACATATATTTCAAAATTATTTATTAGTCTATTTTAAATAAAAATATAAATTTTTAAGATTTATTAATATTAATATTTTATTATTCAAAAATATATTTAAAAATATTTATTATTTTCAAAATTATTATTATTGGTATTTTGAAAAATATATTTGGAAGATATTGTGGCAATTTAAATCTTGATTTGAATTTATGTATTTATTTAAATAGTTAAATAATTGAAATTTGATTTATTGATTTGATTTTAAACTAAGGGAATTAAATTAGATTTAATTGGATTTGGATTGGATTGGATTTGATTTGATTGATTTTAATTAAATAGATGATTTATCTACTTGGGTTTTAAATATTCCTAGTCCATATCTAAGTGGGAATTTCCACATCGTATAAATAGGCAGGTACTCCTCCACATTATTCATCCATAAATTCTCCACAACCAAATAAGTGTATCGTGTCCGTGTCTCCTTCCCATCTTATTCTATATTACATCTACATAAACTTTTCGTGTCGGACACACCCCGATACCAAATCCCTAAACCTATCCCTATCCACCCGTTCTCCTTCATCTCCCGACCACAGCCAAAGCCAACATCACCTCATGGCCGTCCTAACACCACCAGCAACGCCGTCACCACCGTCTCACCACCAGCAACGCCGAAACCACCACCGTAGCCCCAAACCCCAAAACCAAACTATGGCGCCACCTTCCGTCGAACCTCGCCAAAACCAACACCATCCCGCCAGCCACCTACGACACCAACCATCTCGACAACCGCTGCCAACACCGACTCCGGCCAAACCCGGCCAAGCCATCGTCATCACCAAAACCTAGTACCACCACCACCAACATCACCCCGCCCGCTCGGTCAGCCCCGACCACCGCGGTCCACCCTAACAGTAACCAATAAATAAAAAGAACATAAAAGAAAATAACCACTCCGCCATCTCACCTGAACCCACATCAGCCGACGACCCCCGTATCTGTGCCTCCGTTCGCTGACGCCGGCCTTACGTAGTGCAGCCGCGGTCTCCTCCGCCTCTCTGGAGTGTCACCGTCGAGCGCATGCCCCTCCCTCCAACCTCTCCGGCAGCTCCGCCGGACCGCCGCCCTTCTCCGCCTACTCCCACCGTGATCCGCCATGCCCTAGAACCACTGCCGCCGCCCGAACTTCTCCCGTCCGCCAAAAACCCCGCCGAGCCATGCCCTAGTCCTCCGCCGCCGTGACCTACTTCTCCACCGCCGCACAAAGTGCAGCCATCAGCGTCGGAACCCCGATCGTTCCCCGGCCGAGCCCCCAACGCCGCCTTCACCAGCTCTCCCTCTTCCTTCTCTCCGCCCGTCTCCGACCGATTTCCGCACTCTCTCCCTCTCGCCCCTCTCTGATCTCTCTCTCTGCATTCTCTCACCCTCACTTATCCTCTCTCTTCCCTCTCTAAAAAAAGAGGAAAAACCCTCTTCCCCTTTCACTAAGGAAGAGCAGCAGCTGTGCTGCGTAAAAGCAAATATGATTTTTTATTATTTTATTATTTATTTAGTTATTATTTTGTTTTATTACTATTGTTTAATATTAGTATTGTTTGTTAGTTTCTGGTTGTTTCTATTTTCATCATTTTTATTATTATTATTATTAGTACATTATTAGTTGTTCTTATTAACAGAATATTTTGTACGTACAGTTTAATAATAATATTATTATTATTATTATTATTATTTCATTATTATTATTATTATTATTATTTGTCATTATTATTATTATTTGTTAAAGATAGTTATTATTATTATTATTCTCATTATTTTTATTATGATTATTCTTGTTGTTACTTGTAAAACTATCTATTATTATTTATAAAAGTTCTAGGAAAATATTATTTTCTGACTAAAAAGAAACAACTATTTTGATTTTAAGTTTGTATTTATATAAATATTTTGGCAATAAAATATATATATTTCTCTATCTAGAGTCGTATCTTTACAAACTTAGAGTTTGCCTTAAAACATTTTTATTTTTTTAATTATATATATCTAAAAACTATTTTTAGCTAATAAGAAAATATTTTCGAGTATTATAATTAGTTTTCTAAAGCGTATATATTTTTAATTATCAAATTCCCTCGATTATCATCCCGTCCATGACTAAACCCATTCTCATAATTCCTCGCCAATATGTCCTTCTTTCTATCAAGCCAAACTAATTTGACCGTTCTGGACCCAATGGAACTTTCCGTGCCACTATCCGAGGTCCCATTATACAGTTGTTGCACCAAAGTCGCAGTTCATGCCACCATGATTATCGCAGCACACCAGGCGTCCTACCAGGCAAGACACCTTGCCATTTGCTGTTTATTATTCTAGCTCATATTTCATGCATTATTTATTTTCTTTATGCAAAATAAACTGTGATACATGGCATAACTGTTAGAACTTATTGTTCATTTATATTTCTTGCTATGTATTATTTTTCTTACATTAAACCTAGATTTAAGGGACCACCTTGTGTGTTGCATTCATTGGCCTTGACACGTTGTAACATGAAGTTGTGTGTCGCATGTAGGACACGGATGTGCGTGATTGGCTGGCCACTAGTACGTACAAGTCGTACGATAGGAATAACCGCTAATAGAGGTTGCATGCTAGTTTGACTTAGCGGTTATAGAGGTTTACTGTTGTGGATACAACAGAGTAGGCATTGGGCTGGGAGGACAATTCCTTGACGTATGGGCTTCGATGCACTTTCCCTTTTGTAACCCGTGAGCTCCGCTGGAGACGCGGGTCAGATTACCCATGATTACTGACGGCCACTGACGATTCTGCGGAACGTCATGCTCTTACTGATGGGGCATCTGGTGCCCAAGGGGGGACTATGCCGATCCTATTTAGCCAGGGCCTATGCGTAGAAAGGATTGTTCTTAACTACATTTCACATAGAACGGTTAGAAACCTTATCCGTTAGGTACATGTACTTTTGGTTTGGGTACTTGTATCTGACCGTGGCTTGGAACAATAACTTGTCGTAGATTAGTTCGTCACATCTTGTCCTTGTTTGGTTGTAGGTGTGACTTACTACTTCGATGAGAAGGTATTGAACCTTGTTGGGGTCCGGATACCATATTGGATTAATAGCATAGAAAGATACGTCACCGTGAATTAGTTTACCATCTCCTGTCCTTGTTTGGTTGGGGGGATGGTACGCTCGTTCAGTAGGTGCGTATTGGACCATGTTATAAATTCGATTGACTTATTTATTTGAGCAATATTTATTCAGTTTATATGGCATGATATTATGTGTCTTGTTACGTCCCTCTGAGGACCTGGTTATCTTTCCAGGTGTGTGCTATTGTCTTTTGCAGGTGTTCTAGCTCTAGCCGAGTTCATCGCCACTTCTTCGAGGATGATTGCATTTGGATCGTCTTCGCTTCGCTCGCCACTCATTTCATTTTCTATGTACTTCTCCATATTTTGTTGGTAGTGGATTTGTCTCCGCCCAACATATTGTATCAAGACAATTCATGATCTTTATGTGATGTCTTTTTTTCATTTATTCTGTGTGGATGAGATTAGTTATGGTTCTACTGCATTTTACAGCTTATGTATTTATACGAGGCTTCCATATATTGGAGTATACTTCGTATGAATACAGCTAGCATGTCTACGTTCCTAGTCCTACGTATTTTGGGACTGGGGCGTTATACCTTGTGACCTTAACCAAGTCTTAAGCAAGTAGACAGTAGGACGACTGTATAGGCACCAACATAAGACATGCCTAGATTCTTAAAAAGTTTGAACTAGTTCCACTTTTTTCAATATTAATCTCACGTGCCTATGTTTTTACTATTTTTGACTACCCTATGCAACTAATTTAGCCCAAGTTTTGCAAGCTTATTCCCTTATCGAGCTTCATCATGACATGTTTTATTGGGTGCGCACCTACTAACATATTATCTAATCAGAACCGGTGCATGATGTTCTGATCAACCTAGTGCACTTTGGTTCGCTTTTCATATGATTATTCTACATGGTTGAGACATAGTTTAACTTGTCCTCTAGGATCTCAACCACAACCAACAACCTCCTTTTCGAACTATTAAATCGCATTTGAACCCGCAATTGTATTCGCTCGCATCTCCCTTGAACTCTTGTGTTCTACAAAGGCTTAGCTAGCCCACGACCAAGACATATGACTATAAGCTTGCCATGAGCTACTCATCCTTTCCTTCGACCCTATATCTACTATCGCGATTTCCTAACCGTTTGAAAACCTTAGAATGATTCTAGTCTCTTAATCATATCCTCAACCTAGACTACGACCATATGAACTTCTTTAAGAAACCATACCTCCAAGTCACTAATCATTTTATCTTAATTCCTCACTAGGCTTCATTCGTGTTTCATCTTGAACCTAATTTGCTTACTAATTAGCGACTATCATCCAATACCAAACCTTAACTATAATTTTATTTTCCACGATATCGAAATCATGATTTTTATAAAAGTATCTATTTTATTATACATCGTTTACTTCTATGATTTTGTTATCTTATCTTCTTATCTACCTTTGTACATTCTCACCCCCCCACCATTCTTAATTTCGAGGACGAAATTCTTGTAAGTTTGGTAGGATGTAAACCCCCTTAAAATTTTACTACGGTTTTAAAATTTTATTTATTTATTTAGTATTGATTTTGTTTTCAAATTTGAACGTCGCGCGCGAATTTGCATTTTTTATATTTGCTCGTCGAGTGCGAATATGTGCGAGGTACATATTTTGAAACGTTTTATTTATGAAATTTATTAATATAGAAAACATATATCTCATTTCAATATAGTATAGTAACTTGTTTATTTTGTGGGAAGGTATATAAATTCCGTTGCACTAGTGGCTAAATTTTATTTATTTATTTATGCCGATTTCGAAAGTAATATATGCATAGATATTTTTGTACTAGTCGCATGCGAGATACATGAAATTTAATTCATGTATATATTTTAAAATTTCAAAATTATTTTATTATTATTTATTTTAATTTATTAAAAAGGCATATTAAAGATATTTTTTATTAATTTTCAAATATTTATTGCAATTTTTGAAATTATTTAATATTGATTATTTTAGTATTTATAAAAGATAATTTAAAATTTTGTTTGCTTTAAATTTAATTAATTATGATGATTAAAATTTGAGAAGATTTTATTGACTTTATTTTAAATAGCTTTTATATGAAAATGTAAAATATCTATATTAATTTAGATTAGATTTAACTAAAATTTGAATTGAATTTGGATTGATTGGAGTAATTTTAAAATTGATTTGAAATAGTAGATGATTTATCTTGTTGGTGTTTAAACAGTCCTAATCCCTATCTACAAAGTACTCAACCCTATATAAAGGGGAGTGTTGACATTGATTTTCCATGAATCCCCATACCAGCAATATCCACCATAAAACCCACAGCCACCATCCACGGTTGCCTCTGTACATCGTATCCTTGTCCGTGTCCATGTCCCACCCACTACTTATTTTCTTTTACATATACATATTTTTTCCCGTCCGACACGCCCGGACACCCAAATCCGTGTCGCGCAGGACGCAAACCCCGACACAATAACAAACACTAAACCTAATCCAAATCCTGAGCACTGTCGCGCCGTCTCGGTCACCGATCCCAGCCCGTCCTCGGCTATCTCAACACACCAGCTTCCTCGCCAGCCCCATCACCAACACTATCGACCCTCACTTACAAACCCAGCCCTGTCCCCTCCATTCGCCAACGACCACAGTTTCTCCATCGTCATCGTCGTCATCACCCTACCACGACCGACACCGATCCAAACGGGACATCACCACAGACCCTCGACTGCCAACACCACCGCACACCCCGCCTCAGCCGAACGCCACCACCACTACCATCAGCATCACCGTCCACCACTTCCACACGTACCCAACAACCATCACCGCGGCCAACTCTGGCCAATAACCACCGCCGCCTCTCCCAACCATCACCCACGACCCTCACCAACACCACCACACTGCCGTTGCAAACTAGAACCCCTAGCACCCTTCTCATCCACACAGCCGACCGCATCCAGCGAACACCTACACCCACGACGACCCGGCCTCCCCTGGCTCCAGCCATCTCTCGACAAAACCCACCGCTGCCGTCCCCTCCAACCAGCCAACCCCCAAATAAAACCCCAAAAAAAAAACCAAAACACACCACCACCATCCTTATCTCCGATCGCCGACGAGCTACGAGCTTCGCCCCGTCGTGTCGAGGTTGGCCGCGCGCCGCCTCCTCCTTGGCGTGCCGCGCCCAGCCGCTCTTTCCATCGTGCGCCTCCCCGCGTGGGCGAGCACAACGCCCACGCGCTCAAGAACCCCGGCGCCGACCTCCTCCTTCCTCCGCGTCAGGCCGTCGCTTCCCGTTCTCCACCTGCCATTTTTCCCGCTCTCCGTCGCCCCTTGCCGCCGAGCCTCCGCAGCCCCTTTCTCGACCTCCTTCCGTTCTCTCTTTCTCCTTTGCTCATCCCTTCTTCCATTCTTTTTTTATTTTTGTTCTGAAACCCCTCTCTCTCCACAGTGGGGATATACAGCTCATTGCTACTTCTTTTTTTCTTTTTGTTTTTTTAGTTTACTTTTATTATTTTTACTTTTGGTGTCTCTTTGCCAGAGAGCAACATATATCTTGCTTATATTATTATTATATTTATTACAATTATTAGTATTTTGTACTATACTTTGAAATACAATATATACAATATTAATATTGATACTGTTACTATAGTACTATTTCTGTTGTTTTTATTAAGAATAACACATATATATTAATATTTTTGAAAATTATAATTGTAATATTATATTGGGCTTTTGGCCCACATCTATTTTTAAAATTTGGGTTTAGAATCCCTTAAATATTTATTATACTATTAAAATATAGTTTTGAACTAGACCAAAATTAGTTTTGAGCCTAAAATGATTTCTTAGATAATATCTATCAAAAAAGTATTTTAACTAGTAAAAAAAAGTTTCTGAGTACCATAAATTATTTTCTAAAATAGTATATGTATTTATTTATATAATTCCTTCGAATATCAAATCTTGAACATGACTGATCATATTTCATATTTTCTCGCGATTTCGAATTCCTACATATTGACCCTAGCCATTTTGACTATTCCAAACTCAATGACATGGTCTGTCCCACCATCTGAGATCATCCTGCATAGTTGTAGCACGGATGTCGAACTCTATGCCTTCTTGATTATCACAGCACACCAGGCGTCCTACCAGGCAAGTATACCTTGCTAATTAACTGTCATATTATTTATTTTTCGTATTATTTATTTTGTTTCATATTTGTTATTTTTAATTGTTATAAACTACGCGTCCAAGCCACACTTGGGTGCAAGCGACTCTATTAGTCGTTACTTTATTTTATGCATGTTGACTTAGTTTAAACGGACTACCTTCTTGTTGGAGGATATCCTTATATCTCCTTGGGCTATGACACTCACACAACACAGTTTGAGACATTTTGCTAGGGGCACGACTTATGGACTGGCCATCTCTAAAGTCGTGTGACGGTAGTTGTTCATAACTACTATGAATAGGGTTTTAGAGACTCAAGCAGTTACAAAACTGGACGGGTTATGGACATGACTTGGACAGTGTGGGAAACATTGAGGGAGGACAGTCGCTAGTGCGTATGGAAATCCAAACAGGTAAACCACAGTCTCCGGATAGAACTGTGGCGATTTATATTTGCAGATGCCCTTTGACGTTTTGGACGTTACGGACGGATACAGATGACTGGATGCCTGTTACGTATATGTAGCCTAAATCCCACCCATGTGCATGAATGTTGTCCTCTAAATTGCACAATAGATGGTTAGCATTCCCTTTTGCATATTGGTGTCTAGCAGAGTCTTGTTTATCATTATTATTTTGACAGTTCATATTAGCTTGTTCTTCCTGTATCTTGCTACGTCCCTCTGAGGACCTGGTTATTCTCCAGGTGTGTGTTCATGTCTTCCGCAGGTATCCTAGCCGGGATCGTGGTCTTCCCCATTTCTTCGAAGATGATGTGCCTTGGACCTTTCTTGCTACTTTCGTCAATTCATTCGTATGTCATGTATCTTTTTTTTTTTTATAAGATGGTAGTGGATTTGTCTCTGCCCAACTACATGTAAAAAGATAAATTCTTACTTATTTCTATAAAAGCTTGATTTTATTTTGTGGATGAGATTAGATAGCTGTGGTTTACTGCATTTTACAGCTTATGTATATTTATTATACGGCTGGCATGTTTACGTTCCTAGTCCTACGTATATTGGGACTGGGGCGTTACATCATGTTCATGTAAGTGCACCACGACGGGTCACTATCAAGGAGTGGTTAGAGATGTACGTGCCACACCAAGATTGTGTTTAGAGCTAAGAGTACATGTGCAACATGGAAAAATAACATTATAGGACTTAGTCAAGTAAAGGGTATCAACAAAGTCACAGTTCATACTAAGGACCATGGGGTGTCAAGAAGAGCATGCACCCAAAAATGAATATGCTGAGAGTGACATGCACCCAAGGCTATGCGCCTAAGTGCATGCGCCCACATGTATGCGCCCACATGAGTGAGGCAGGGAGCAAGGTCTATGCTCCCACATACATGAGTGAGGCAGGGAGTATCATGGATAGACAACGATTTTGGGAAGGCATGTGCCTATGCGCCCAGGGCTATGCACCTACAGGCATGCGCCTGCATGCATGCGCCTGCATGCATGCGCCTGCATGCATGCGCCCAAAGGATGGAGTCAGGGTATCTTGGAGAAAGTCAAGAGACTCACTCTATGACAAGTGTACGCATAACAGGGTCTATGCACCCAAGGAAGGAGACATGGTGCACTTGTGCGCATACAAAACTATGCACCCAAGCCAGGGAGGCCTTGGGGCTATACGCCCACTAGAGGGAGTAAGGGAGACTTGGGCGCATACGCATGGCTATGCTCCCAAGGAAGCATGCAGTGGGCGCATAACAAATCTATGCGCCCAGCACTATGCTTCTTCCACAACCCGAGAACACAAGTTCATTGAACCCATGAACTTCTCAAGGTCATAAATCGCTCAATACAAAACAAAATCCGGGGTTTTAAAGGTCTAACTTGAGTAAATCGAATTCTCTACAACATAGAACAATCAAAACTTGAAAACAAAAAAGTTTGAGGGATCAAAACCCTAAAAAATCAAGTTTTGCATAAACTTAGATCTACGAAAACTAATCCTTCAAAACCAAAAATACCAAGTACTAAATAGCCTTAGAATCATATAGGGAAGATAATAGAACAACAAAAATGGAGTTCCTCCATAAAGCAAGCTAGCACTTGCCATTGGAGGGGGAGAGGTTTTAACGGAGAAGAAGAAGTTATGGGAAATAATGAAGAGAGAGAAAGAGTAGTTGGGTTATAAAGGGGTGGTTTTATCTTGAACCAACTTGGTTCAAACCAAGCCAAAATAAACCAAGCCAAGCTAAACCAAGACCAAACCAAGCCAAGCCATGCTAGACGAGTCAAAATATGGGTCGGGAGTTCATACACATATACTGAAAATATGTATAACGAAAAATGGGAGTGACAACTCTACCTACCTTAAAAAAATTCCGTCTTCGGAATTTAATCAAGAGGCTAGAGATGTCGGGGCAAGCTATACTAATCATGAGTAATCTATGACTTGCAGTTACCCGGGCAATCATTCATGCAAGCAAGGATTTAAAAACATAAGACATAAAGAAGACATTATACCTTACGAGTCAAATATGTGTGGATATCGCGATCGGATATCATCCTCACGCTCCTACGTTGACTCACCCAAAGTGTGATGACCCCAAGCAACACGGACTAAACTAATAGTCTTGTTCTTGAGTACCTTCTCTCTCCGGTCGAATATGGATACGGGTCTTTCCTCATACGAAAGGTTGGTACCAACAGCCAATTCTGAATGATCAAGGACATGACTCGAATCCGGGATATACCGTCGCAATTGAGATACATGGAAGACATCATGTACCTTACGTAATGACAGCGGAAGAGCGAGACAATATGACACAACACATACCCGCTCTAGAATGTCGAACGACCCTATATACCTAGGACTAAGCTTTCCCCGTACGCCAAAACAAATGACTCCACGGGGAGGCAAGATCCTAAGGAATACGTGGTCGCCGATAGAAAATTCAAGGGGACGCCGATGAGAATCGATCCGATGACGCTGGCGATCTTGTGCAACTCGAAGATGATCTTTGACTTATTTGACCACCTCAATAGTCTGCGTAATCATCTCTGGACCAAGCATCTGCCTCTCGCCTATATCATCCCATGCTAACGGAGATCTACACTTTCTGCCGTACAAGGCTTTAAAGGGCACCATCTGGATACTGGCCTGGAAAATGTTGTTATAGGAGAACTTCATGAGATGCATGTAATCTTTCCATGAACCACCGAAGTCGAGTTTACATGACCGCAACATATCTTCAAGAGTCTGGATCGTACATTCTAACTGACCATCTGTCTGCGGATGATAAGCTGAACTGACCTTGATACGAGTCCCCAAACTCTTCTGAAGACTCTGCCAAAAGTGCAAGGTAAATCTAGAATCACTGTCGGATACAATACTGATTGGTACTCCGTACAATCTGACTATCTTCCTGAGGTACATCTTTACAAGCTGATCCGTTGATTGGCCAATTCTGAAAGGGATAAAATGACCCACCTTAGTGAGTCTGTCAACTATAACCCAGATAACATATTTTCCAGTTGAGGATTTAGGTAACCCAGTTACAAAATCTATGGTAATGTGCTCCTATTTCCATTCTGGGATTAGTAAAGGGTGAAGAAGTCCAGCTGGTCTATGATGTTCGGGTTTAACTTGTTGGCAAACTAAACATAGGGAGACAAACCGGGCTATCTCCCTCTTCATGCCATTCCACCAAAAATGCCGACGGATAGCACGATACATATTCGTACCGTCGGGATGAATCGAATATTGTGAACTATGAGCCTCTGCCATAATCTCTTGCCTGATATCACTACTAGGTACACAAAGACTCCTTCCATGTCGAAGTGTACCGTCCTCATGAATACATAACTCTGATCTCCGTCCTGCTACACATTATGCCCTAAGCCGTTGAAGCTTAGAATCTGTTGACTGAGCTAACTTAATCCTCTAAACTATACTGGACTGAACTTGCATGCTGGCCATCAATGCCATACTGGTAGGAAGAACAACTTTAATACCTATTTTCTGAAGATTTGCTAACAATTTTGGCTGTGTTGTTAGAAAATAAACTGTCTCTTCTGCTCAATGCATCTGCAACAATGTTGGCCTTCCCAGGATGATACTGCAAGTTGATGTCATAATCCACAAGTAGCTCTAGCCATCTCCTCTGACGCATATTGAGATCCTTCTGGGTAAACACATACTTAAGACTCTTGTGGTCGATAAAAATCTTCACCCGATCTCCATATAAATAATGCCTCCAAAGCTTAAGTACGAAAACCACTGCTGCTAACTCCAAGTCATGGGTTGGATAATTTCTCTCATGATTACGAAGCTGATGTGATGCATAAGCTACTACCTTACCATGCTGCATCAAGATGCATCCCAATCCCTTACCGGAAGCGTCACAATAAACTGAAAATCCTTCAGTCCCATCTGGAAGCGTGAGAATGAGTGCCGTCATCAATCCTTGCTTCAACTTCTCAAATGAACTCTGACACTCTGCTATCCAATCAAACTGCACATCCTTGTGGGTCAACTGCATCAGTGGTGCTAAAATTTGAGTAAAGTCTGATACAAACCGCTGGTAATAGCCAGCCAATCCTAGAAAACTCCGAACTTCTGCGACGGTACTGGGAACTGGCCATGTCTCTATTGTAGGAACAAAATCGTAAAGCAGAATACTCTAGAGGGGGGGAGGTGAATAGAGTAGGCAGCGAAATATTGCTAATTAAAAATCTCGACAGTTAGATCACAGATATAATAATAATCATAAAATAAATAACAGAAATGAAAAGTGATCAGAAGGCAAATGCGAACACCAAAATTTATACTGGTTTCCCTCTTGTGAGGACTAGTCCAGTCGGAAGAACTCTAGCTTCCGGTTGAATCCACTATCAAAAATCCTGCAAGTTTTCATACGAAGTCCTTGCAACTTCTACAGACACGGGCTTTGATACGAAGAACTCGTCCAACTTCAATTGTGAAGAGTTGTTTCTTCAATCAAGCCTCTGATTACAATCGCTCTGAAACTTATAGACCGTACTGCACTGGCAAATCGACTAGAGGATTGTAACTAGCTTAGGATTTGTAACACCCACTTTTCTAAAATAAGGGTAATTTTGAAATTTTGTATTTTAAATCATTAAAATATTAGATTTTAGTCATGATATGATTTTTGGTAATTTTTAGTTATTTTAAAACTATTTAAAATGGTGATATGTGAATTTGGTGTTTTGATAGTGTAACCTTAGTCATGCATGAGCTAGAAGACTAATCATGATCATGGAGACCTAATCATGTGTTTAGAATCTCATATTTTTACTTTTTAGTCGAAGGGTATTTTGGTCATTTTGACACTTTTGTGAAATTATAAATTATATGAATTAAATATGTGCTAGTTAATTATTGAGATTTGACCTAGAAGTTTAGCCTAATCTAGATGTTAGTCATGATCCAAGAGACTAAGTTAGAGGGTTTCAACTAAGTAATCAAATTAGATTAATATCTAGATATTTTGTTAGTGGAATATTTTAGGCTAAATGTTAAGAAAGGTTACTTTAGTTGTGAGCCCTTAGATTGGCTTAAATTTATTGGAGAAGCCTTGACCACTCATCCTAAACCCTAACCCTAACCTAATGGCAGCCATCAAACACCCCCCTCTATAAATACAACACATTAACCCTTTAGCATCATTTTAAATCATTTTAATTGCCTCTTTTTGTGTTCTTTCCCAATTCCTTCCCAAATACCCAAATCAAATCCAAATTGAGCCTAGTCTTTTGCATTGGACTCGCCTATAGTAGAGGGCACCATTAGTGGGTAGCTAGCAAGGATTCGGAGGCTCGAGATCGTCGCAAGTTGAAGAAGAGCCCTCATTCAAAAAGCTCTAAATTATGGTTTTACCTTCAATTGGTAAAACCCATCAAACCTATTCAAATTCTAGTTTTCTTTCCATAGATGCATTCATCTAGGTATACCCTAGCTGTGGGTCAAGTTTGGTAGGAAACAACGTCCATTTAGTGTCCGTATCGGACACGTATCAGTATCCTTGAATAAGTGTTTGATGAATTGCCTCTTAGGATTAAATGTTGTTTAATTTGAATTCTATTTTAAAGAGATTATAGCCCTATAGATGGGGATTAGTTTTGTATGTGACTGAGTCAAATTTTGCTTATTTTTCGTGTCCAAAATTGGATACGAACACGTGCACGAGGCCACGGTTTACTGTCCTGCTACCTCGTGTCTAGTTCTCACTGGACACGACACGAGACACCACCATTTTTGGTCAACACCTAGGGGAAATGTCTGTCAGGCCACCCACAAAGTTTCAGGTGAAATGATCGAGTATCGAGGGAGTTCTCAATCTCGCACGGATCACGCACACACTGTACACGCGAGAATAAAGAAATATGATTTCCATTATGTGTTTTGGGCTGATAATGTGTTAACTGAAACCAGAGAGCTCAAATGAAGAAATATGATTTCCATTATGTTAATGTGAGATTCAGTGATTTGTTAAACTGATTACTGAATTTAAAATAAAGTAAAACCTGAGCTTTTGCATGTGTTAAATCCTGAGAATTGTAGGAATGTGAAATATTTGTAAACTGGAATGGGTATAAACTGAGATTTCAGTCAATGTTTAACTGAGTTGAAATGTGAAAAATGATATAACCTAAGATTTGGGGGAACACACAAAAACTGAGATTACACTGTTAAATTCCTGAGCATTAAATCAATGAATGTTGTAAACTGAAATTATGCAGGGAACCTGTGAACTGAAATTGAGAATGGTAATTTGAGTTTTGTTTTACAAAAACTAAAAACTGAGAATTAGATAAAAAATGAGTTGAACACACAATTACCCATTGTTTGATTCCTGAACCTGAGTACATAATGGGTTCATTACACTCCCAAACACACATTGAATGCTACTTTAAATCTTAGAATATGTTCACTTATACACTGCCATCCTGGAAACTAACTGTCATGTACACTTCATCTATATACACACTCTGGAACTGATAAAATCTGAGATTGAAAACTATCTACACACATATGACACTCTTTCACACATCTATACACATACTATTTTAAATACACACATATTTCATTGTTGAAATTCTGAAAACATAGTGCACACACTGATTTTGAGTCCTATTGCACATATGTTCATCACACACACCTCTATGTTACCCCCTTAACCCTCTCTCTATATCTCTATATATATATGAATGTATATATGAATATATGTATATATGTAAATATGTATGTAGGAATGAATGCATAATGCATATATGTATATATGTAAATATGTATGTAGGTATGCACTGCATGAATATATGAGTTGAATGAATGCAAACATGATATGTATGCAAGTATGTATATAAATATGTATTGTATCTATAGGTTTGTACATTGTAAAATGGTATATAGACCTAGTGTATAGTTTACCCTATAGGATTGATTGTTTAGGCTTTAGTTGACTAGTCCAAAACCTAGAATGACTTGGTATTGAACACAATACGCTAGCTTGACTAGAGTTTACCTAGATTTGACTAACTTAGACTAGTTTGACCTTGTTAACCAAACCTTAAGGTTGACCAATGGTTGACCATTGACCAAATTGGCCCTTGATAGCCTAAGTTTGACCAGTTGACCAAGATAGCCTTGTTGTTGACTTAATTTGACTAGATATTGACTTGGTTTGACCCAGAGTTGACTAAGAGTTGACTTTGACCTAGATTGACCTAGAAATCATGTAGATGCATTGTACACTTCATTTATAACCCCCTTGTATACATCATGACTTGTGTTGCTCTAAATAGGACTCAGATATCTCATATCGGACAGTGTATTCTCATAGACATTCAGATCGCAGGCGAGTACATTCTCTGATCATTTCATACTTGTCACGACTTATATTCTTGCTCTAGATTACTTTACTTGATGCTGACACTTGTTATCACAGATTGGTACCATATGGATCTCTTCTTGGGATGTTATCCCCCTTAGCGGGCACATCGGATACTTCATGTCGTGTGTTTCATGTACATCATATATTCTTTCTTCTTGCGTTATTCATGTACACTCATATTCTCTCATGTTCTTTCATGTACGCTTATGTACTTTCATGTGCTCTCATGTCCTCATGTGCTTCGTGTGTAACCAAAACATCACGTTCATAACGTAACTTGACTGGATCCTTGTGTATTGATTGTGGGTAGGGGTGAGTATAAATGGTCATGTGATTTACCCATCATGTTTACTCTGTTACTTTTTGTGTGCAACACAGCCTTCTTGGCCGATGTCCCTCATGTTCACTCATGTACATCATGTTCACCCCAAGCCAATTATATGCCATCTCGTACTCTAAATCACTAGTCACTTATAGTTCTTACTTATCATGTATATATTTCCAGTTATCAAATATCTCCCATGTTTTCATGTACATCTTCTTACAACGTTTCATGTATCTTACTTTATTGCTTGCTTTATATTTTCTGCCATGATATGAACTGCATGAGATGTACTGTGCTCGCTTCCGTCCTGACTGGACCTGTTGAAAATATTACAGATGATACCGAGGACTTCTGCCCGACCTACTATGGAGCCAATCTAGACGATACCTGTGAGTTGGACCCACAGGAGGATCCAGCTCTAGCTGAGGACGTCACCCAGACTATTTAGACTAGATTAGCTAGGCTTTATCTTATTTCTTATGTCATTTGTATTGACTTCAGAGTTATATTATTTTCTGGATGTTGTGATGTTGTGTCATTAGACACTTAGACTTTTCTTCTGTTTGTACCTCAGTTTGAGGATTTCATATTTATCATATCGTGCTATTTCTATCTCTAGATTTGTGATTGAGTTGTACCTTATGTGATTTGCCCTTCGTTCGGAGAGTATATCATATTGTATTGAGTTTGTGATAATGACCTAGGACAACGTTCTACCACCGACGCTGTGGCATAGGCTGGACGTACCCACTTCTCGTGCCCTTACTCTAGGATGCGGGTCGTGACAGGATTTGAAAATAGAAGCTTTTTAGAACTCTTTGGAAGAAATGTAAGCTTTAGAAGAGAAGAGATAAAAGTGAATTCGTGTATTGAAATGATCAAATCCTTGTCTATTTATAGTTTTTTCAAAAACAGAACTCTGACAGAATTCGGACAGAATTTGGACAGAACTCTTTGTAACAAACCGCAACTGAAGGGAGACCAAGTTCAAAATCAAAAGTTCACATAACGTTCAACTTGGCCGAACTCTGGCCGAGTCCTGCTAGGGTTCTGCCAGTTGATTTTGAGGAAAACAGTTTTGGCTTTTTGAAAGTCCTTCAGAAGCTTTTTATAAAATAGGTATTTTTCAAAAACATAGGTCATTTTGAAAAGATAGGTCAGGTTTTCAAAAACAATTTTAGGATAGCCTATTTGCCAGTACGACTTGGTGTATAATGTATTCCTAGACTCAATAAAATGAAAAAGTATATTGCTTTGAAGGAAATACATTCGGAGTGGCAAACAGCTTCAGTCTTGAACATAGTAGATATCCATCATTGAGCAGTGTCCAAAACGTCATAGGTAAACATCTGAACTGACTTGTATTTATATCGATACAGAGTTTGATCAATTATTAAAATCATGTTTAACCATGACCAATGTGCCAACAATCTCCCCCATTTTGATAATTGACAAACCTTGCCGATATAACATCTTGGTTTGGATCAATTCAAAAATGTAAACAAAAAATTGTTCATAAGCTGTATTCATGAAAATGTTAGATCCGATTTCTCCCCCATTGTCACTTAGCAAAATAATTGCAAAAGAGAAAGCTCCCCCGCAATAAATGCATAAGTAACAAGCAGTGAAGAAACACAATAAAAAATATAAAAACATTCATCACAGGCATGTAATAATGTATAAACAACACAGGCATGGTATTTGTCACAGGCAGTTTATGTGAAGCATAAAGAAATATAATGCTATAAAGCTGAAACAAATAAAATGCTAAGCTGAAAAAGTGAAACATATGCCAAACTGAGGCATAAAAACATGTCTATGACGAGTCACATAACTAAAAGAGTACTGATAATATCTTGGAATGTCGGAGCATTTCCAAGTAAACATAAGACAAAATATCAGTCTCAATAAGAATAACATCTCAAAAATCATCATCATCATCATCATCGGCTGTAACGCCAGCATGTCCAGATGGACCAGCTCCAGAAGTACCAGCACCAGAAGTATGAGGAGTGGCACCAGAAGTACGACACCAATCGTATACGTTCTCTGGCTGGAACAGAGAGTGGACCGCATTATCATCAATGTGGTAGCCAAAAAAAGAAAGGTCTCGAGGTAGAGAGCTAGCAGAGTGACCCGTCTGCGCAAATCACAGATCGACGAAAGAGTTGGCAATAGCCTGGAACCGAGTCACGTCACGAAACTCATATTCCCTGGAAGTGTCAACATAAAAAGACTGCAGATCTGATAGATGCTGATGAATACCCTTAAATGTCATAGGGTAAGACTGAGGAGGACCAGGTGCTATGGGAGTAGATGTAGGAGGAGCAGAGAGAGTTTGAGGAACTTGGGCTCAGGGTCCAGAGCACTAGTGGATAAGTCAATATCGAATCTGTAAAAGATGCGTGGGATGATCATCGCATAAGAGAGGTTGCGGTCTCTTCCGCGACATCTGCCCATCATCTGAATGATAGTCTTAGGGGCAGAGAAAGGAATCCCCTTAAGAATGTGATATAAAGCAGAAAGCTAAAGTATAGTGACATCATCTTTTGAAGTAGATTTTGGAAGTAGAGTGGAATAGATGATGCGATGTAATTCGTAGTTAAACAAGTTCAGGTTATTAGCCTTGAACTTTCCAGGACGAGCACGTGCGGGCTCACAAAGCTCATTCTTGAAACTAACGAGAGTCGTACCATCGAGAAAATCAAAATCAGTGATGTCGTTGAGCAGGGCACCTTCGTTTGGAATACCAAAGATTTTTGCTAGTATTTCATCATTAAACTTGATATCTATCCCTCCGACACGTGTTCTCGCGATAAAAGTGTCTAATTCAAAATTACAGCAAAATAGTCTAATAGCCTTAGTAGCAATAGGGAATTGTAAAGTAGCAAAGTGCTGTAACCCTAATGCCTCAAAGTAAGGACGGTGGTCGGGAAAGACAGTCTATTTGATCGGAGATCCGGTACAAAAAGTACGCATAATGAAATCGGCATACCAAAGTAGGGATTGGTCGGGAGTTTTGAAATAAAACTCGTCCGATGCACCGTCATCCTATTGGACCGAAGAAAAAAAAGAATCCGTATGCGGATCCGAAGACGGTGCCTCTTCACTGGCGTTTGTCTTCTTCCTCTTGAAAGGATTGAATCCCTTAGGCATTCTATCCCAAAAACTAGAAACCCTAACAATTTAAAAGTGGGGAAAAGAAAGAATTATACCTCCCGAGAATTGGATATGCTGTAGAGGACAAAATTCTCCGCACGAATCCAAATTTTGGACGAAGATCTCCACGCGGATTGGAAGAAGGAAGTTGGAGAAGAGCTAGGGTTTTCGGGGCACGGTTATTGCTGTTTTGATGATGTTTGGAAGAATGAAGAAGAAGGGGCCTCGGGTTCTGACTGGTACATATATATACCCAGCCGAACTCTGGCCGAATTTGGACCGAACTCTGGCCGAATTTGGACCGAACTCGGACCGAATTCGCCAAGGGTTGCCTGGCTATATATGTATATAAAAAAATAATGGGGCCACATCTTTTTCATTAATTTGTTTCAAATGTTTAATTCAGAGTTTAGTAATTTTAAATCTCAAAATAATATAATTAATATTATTTTATAAATTAATATTCTTTATTCAGTGTAAAACCCCTAAATTTTCTAATATTTTTTTTAATTATTTAATTTGGTACCGATTTAAAATTTTGTATTGTACGTCGCATAGTCGTATTATACGTCGCGCACGAAATTATATTTTTCCTAATTGCTCGACGAGTGCGAATATGTGCGAGCGTACATATTTTTAGAAAAATATTTTTTATTTATTTTTATAGTTTCAAAAGAATATATGTAATATTTAATTTAGCTATCAAAATTTCCTAAATTATAATTTTATTTATGAAAAGCCTTTTAATTAGAATAAATAATGTTATTCATGCATACAAATATTTCATAAATATTTTGCTAGTAAAAATATAATTTTTGAGATTTATTAATATTAATAATTTATTATTCAAAAAGATATTTAAAAATATTAATGTAATTTTCGAAATTATTATTATTAATATTATTGGAAAATATATTTCAAACTTTTTGTGAAGATTTAAATGTTGATTTAATTTTTGGATTTATTTAAATAAGTATCTATATTTGTAAATTGATTTATCTTAATTGTTTTTAAAATAAAGGATATGATTTAATTAGATCTAAATTTGGATTTGGTTTGGATTTGGATTTAATTGATTTAAATTAAATTATGGATTATCTATTTTTGGGTTTAAACTTTTCCTAGTTCCTATCCAATTGGGAATTCCCACATCCTATAAATAGGCAGGTACTCCTCCAATTTTTATCATCCACCAAATTGTTCCATAAATATTTCCACCATCCACAAGTGCAGTGCCTCGTGTCCGTGTCCTATCCCCGTTCTTATTCCAATATATATACATATACATCGTATCCCTTGTGTCGGACACTCCCCGACACATACAACCAAAAAAAATTCCTAAACCTAGCATAACTTTCCACCACCCTCGCCTCCTACTGTCCCCGTCGACCCGAAGCATGCACCAAACCCAGCAACCACCGTATCCCCGATCACCCCCGTCACCCCGACACACCACTGCCAGCAACCCTACTTCGTTCCCTGCGATCACACCATCACCTCCAAGTCCACAGCAACCCAATCCCGGCCAAAACCCTCGACACCACCACCATCATCACCACCTACGCCATCACAAAATCCAACACCATCATCCCTACCACCCGACTCCACAGTAGAAACCCAGCCACGACCACATAACCACCATCGTACCACCACAGACCACCAAAATTCTAGAAAAAAAAAAAAAATAAAAACACGCACAACCTCACCTGATCTCCGCCGTCGGTGATCCTCCGCCTCGCTGCTGGAACTTCCAGCGCCACCCGACCTACAGAGAGCCCTCTGCCTTGTGTTCGACCACCAGAGCCACGACCCTGACCTCCACCGGCCGCCGCGACCTCGCCGTCGCCACCCGCACGGCCATCAGAGCCACCGCGCGATCCTGGCCGCCTGAACGCTTCTCTCCGCCGACCGTGTCCCAGCCTCCACGCGCCTCCCCTCTGCCGCATCCTCGCGAGCCATCTGCCGTAGCCCTCCTCCTCCGGCCGCGGCGTGCCCTAGCCGTGCCGTCCGCTCCTCTCCCACAGCCACCGCCGAACCCCAAACCCTAAGCCTCCGGTGCCGCCTCCCCTTACGACCAACGCTTCGCCGGCGAACGGCCAGCCCAGCCACCACGAAACCCCCATCCGCCGACCGCTTCCTCCGCCTTCCCTTCTCTCCCATCTCCCCCATCCGCCGGACCGCTTTCCCCCTCGAAACCTCTCCCTGTGCTCACTCTCTCAGCCCCTTCCTCGCCGTCCACCGCCGTGGGAGCTGTGGTGAGAAATTGCGCCGCCGCGTCCCGTCCGCCCCGATCTCACCGCCGCCGTCGAACTCCGATTCCCTCCGGCCATTCTCTCCGACTCCTCTCTCCGCTCACTCCCCCTTCTTTTTCCCTCTACTGAACTTTTTGCTCTCGAACGGAGAGAGCACCAAACATTACTGATATTTTAAATTTATTATCAATTTTATTATTATTATTATTATTATTATTATTATTATTATTATTATTATTATTATTATTATTATTATTATTGCTACTGTTTTATTTTTGTGTTATGGGTTAATTTGCATGTTTGTGTTTATTGCATTATTTTCCTTATTATTATTATTATTATTATTATTATTATTATTATTATTATTATTATTTTATTTTGTGTTTTGGGTGCTGCTTTATTCTGTCGAAAAAGACAGCCTTACTGGCACCGTTAGGTTTATCATCATCAATATTATTATTTTGTATATTTTACAAAACTTGGATATGGTAAAGTAGGTAGGTATGTAAATTATGATTAACAATATTTTTAGTTAAGTATTTTTATTACTTTTCTTATTTTTAATAAATACGTAGATCAACTGATCTCTTGAGAATTATGTTGTAGCAAGAATATAGTATTTGGATTTTGTGGAAAAAGAAAAAGAAAAAGAAGAAGTTTTGATTTGATATATTAATATAGTATTCTTAGCCATTTTCAAGATATGTATAGTTTTCAATGAGTTATAGTTTTAGACCTAAAAGCTCTTTAAAAGAATTTATATATATATTTTTTTATTTATTTTACAACGATATCTTAGCCTTTTTAAAAATATTTATTTTTACTAATAAAAACGTAGCTTCCTACTTAAAATTATATTTTGTCAAACTGAGGATATTTTTCCTAAAAACAATTCTTATATAAATACCAATGTATTTTGGGTTTATAAAATATAGTTCAAGGATTTTAAATGGTTTCAAAAATCGTATATATATTATTATCTAATCTCTTATAATTATCCTCAAGTCCATGACTAAGCCCATTTATTCCTATTCCCTTCCAATTCTGGACTACCCTATGTCCGCCCTAACTAATTCAACCATCCTGAACCCAATAGAACTGTCTGTGTCACCACCCGAGGTCTCCTTGCATAAGTGGTTGCACCGAAGTTGCAGTTTGTGCCACCTTGATCATCGCAGCACATCAGGCGTACTACCAGGCAAGACACCTTGCCATTTGCTGTTTATCTATTTTAGCTCATATTTTATGCATTATTTATTTTCTTTATGCAAAATAAACTGTGATACATGGCATAACCTGTTAGAACTTACTGTTCATTTATTGTTCCTGCTATGTATTATTTTTCTTACACATTAAACCTAGATTTAAGGGACCACCTTGTGTGTTGCATTCATGGCCTTGACACGTGGTATCACGAAGTTGTGTGTCGCATGTAGAACACGGACATGCGTGACTGGCTGGCAACCGGTGCGTATAAGCCGTCCGATAGGAATAACCGCTAATAGAGATTGCATGCTAGTTTGACTTAGCGGTTATAGTGGTTTGTGTTATGGATGCAACACAGTAGACATTGGGCGGGGAGGACAATTCCTTAGCGTATGGGCTTCGATGCACTTCCCTTGTGACCCGGACTCTCCGCTGGAGATATGGGGTTGATGACCCAAGATTACTGACGGCCACTGACGATTCTGCGGAACGTCATGCTCTTACTGATGGGGCCTCTGGTGCCCAAGAGGGGACTATGCCGATCCTATTCAGCCAGGGCCCATGCGTAGGAAGGATTGTTCTTAACTACATATCACTTAGAACGATAGGCTACCCTATCCGTTAGGTACGAGTACTTTTGGTTTGGGTACTTGTATCTGACCGTGGCTTGGAATAATAACTTGTCGCAGATTAGTTCGTCACATCTTGTCCTTGTTTGGTTGTAGGTGTGACTTACTACTTCGATGAGAAGGTATTGAACCTTGTTGGGGTCCGGATACCATATTGGATTCATAGCATGGGAAGATACGTTACCGTAAATTAGTTTACCATCTTCTGTCCTTGTTTGGTTGGGGGGATGGTACGCTCGTTCAATATGTGCGTATTGGAACATGTTATAATTCGATTTACTTATTTATTTGAGCAATATTTATTCAGTTTATATGGTATGCTATTATGTGTCTTGTTACGTCCCTCTGAGGACCTGGTTATCTCTCCAGGTGTGTGCTATTGTCTTTCGCAAGTGTTCTAGCTCTAGCCGTGATCATTGCTATTCTTCGAGGGTGATTGCACTTGGATCGTCTTCGCTTCGATCACCACTCATTTCATTTTCTATGTACTTTTCCTTATTTTGTTGGTAGTGGATTTGTCTCCGTCCAACATATTGTATCAAGACAAATTCATTCTCATTATGTGATCTTTTATTCATTCATTCTGTGTGGATGAGATTAGTTATGGTTCTACTGTATTTTACAGCTTATGTATTTATACGAGGCTTCCATATATTGGAGTATACTTCGTATGAATGCAGCTGCATGTCTACGTTCCTAGTCCTACGTATTTTGGGACTGGGGCGTTACATATTTTTTGTGGTGGCCCATGCATGTCGAGATAAATTATTTGGTTACTTTACCGTACCAAGCAAGCCTGCGTATAGGATTAGAAGTCTAGGGTCTCATCCACATACTTGACTGTTTCCTAGATTTTATCTACCGTTTGACTCATCGACTGCATCTTGCTTGATTCCTTATAACAAAATTCTTATCTTTCCTTCGTGCCTGCTAGAGATTGACCCTACTAGTTAGATGTCCCAAATACCCTTAGCTAAATTCTTTAAGTTGGGTAGAATACCCCACACACCCTTGACCATTAATACAAATGGTATTATCTATACCATAGAGAC
Source organism: Iris pallida (assembly GCA_029216955.1). NCBI lineage: Eukaryota > Viridiplantae > Streptophyta > Magnoliopsida > Asparagales > Iridaceae > Iris > Iris pallida. The sequence continues at coordinate 20,497,793 of JANAVB010036019.1, forward strand.
TAGAGAAAGTTAACCCATTTGGTCAACCAAGCCTTGGTCAATAAAACCGTAGAATGATGGTATAGGAATAAACAAGACCTAGATCCTTATAACTCTTAGACTACTCATATTTGTTTTTATTCATCTATTATCGTGCCTATATTTTTACTATCTAGACTAATGATGCTAATGTAGCCTAGTTTTTGCAAGCTTAGCCTTTTACCAAGCTTGTTCGTGACATATATGTTAATTGAGGTACCCCACTAATATATTGTCTATCAGAACCGGTGCATAATGGTCTGATCAACCAAGTGCACTTTGGTTCGCTTTTATTTATCGTTCTACGTGGATGGGGACACAATTAAACTTGGCCCTTACAATCCCACCCACGACTGCCTTGACAATTCTCTTGAAGTTATTCGATCGTCCTTGAATCACGTACTCGTATTCGATAATATCGTCTTGAAACTCCTTATTGCTTCGCCCTCACCTATTTTAGGAGGACGAAAGCGTCATACTGGAACTTTCTCTAACCTTCCCATCGGCTATGGCCATTCTCACTCGATGTTGCTATATTTTCATACCAAAACTACTCGACCCAATCAAGACCCTCTAATCGCTTAATTAAAGCGAATCTAATTCGTTCTCTTAATCGTGACCCTCATTCATTACCCGTGACCATACCATATCATTTTTTTTACGATCCAGATTGCGATTTCTTACGACATGATTTTATGAAAACATTGTAATCATTGAATCCCCATTGATACCCCCTTGTGTCCTCTCACCCCCTACTAATTCTTAATTTCGAGGACGAAATTTCTTTTAAGTTGGATAGGATGTAAAACCCCTAAATTTTCTAATATTTTTTTTAATTATTTAATTTGGTACCGATTTAAAATTTTGTATTGTACGTCGCATAGTCGTTTTATACGTCGCGCACGAAATTATATTTTTCGTAATTGCTCGACGAGTGCGAATATGTGCGAGCGTACATATTTTTAGAAAAATATTTTTTTATTTATTTTTGTAGTTTCAAAAGAATATATGTAATATTTAATTTAGCTATCAAAATTTCCTAAATTATAATTTTATTTATGAAAAGCCTTTTAATTAGAATAAATAATGTTATTCGTGCATACAAATATTTCATAAATATTTTGCTAGTGAAAATGTAATTTTTGAGATTTATTAATATTAATAATTTATTATTCAAAAAGATATTTAAAAATATTAATGTAATTTTCAAAATTATTATTATTAATATTATTGGAAAATATATTTCAAACTTTTTGTGAAGATTTAAATGTTGATTTATTTAAATAAGTATCTATATTTGTAAATTGATTTATCTTAATTATTTCTAAAATAAAGGATATGATTTAATTAGATCTAAATTTGGATTTGGTTTGGATTTGGATTTAATTGATTTAAATTAAATTACGGATTATCTAATTTTGGGTTTAAACTATTCCTAGTTCCTATCCAATTGAGAATTCCCACATCCTATAAATAGGCAGGTACTCCTCCAATTTTTATCATCCACCAAATTGTTCCACAAATATTTCCACCATCCACAAGTGCAGTGCCTCGTGTCCGTGTCCGTGTCCCATCCCCGTTCTTATTCCAATATATATATATATACATCGTATCCCTTGTATCGGACACTCCCCGACACATACAACCAAAAAAAAAATCCTAAACCTAGCATAACTTTCCACCACCCTCGCATCCTACTTTCCCTGTCGACCCGAAGCACGTACCAAACCCAGCAACCACCGTATCCCCGATCACCCCCGTCACCCCGACACACCACTGCCAGCAACCCTACTTCGTTCCCTGCGATCACACCATCACCTCCGAGTCCACAGCAACCCAATCCCGGCCAAAACCCTCGACACCACCACCATCATCACCACCTACGCCGTCACAAAATCCAACACCATCATCCCTACCACCCGACTCCACCGTAGAAATCCAGCCACGACCACATAACCACCATCGCACCACCACAGACCACCAAAATTCCAGAAAAAAAAAAAAAAAACACGCACAACCTCACCTGATCTCCGCCGTCGGTGATCCTCCGCCTCGCCGCTGGAACTCCCAGCGCCACCCGACCTACAGAGAGCCCTCCGCCTTGTGTTCGACCACCAGAGCCACGACCCTGACCTCCACCGGCCGCCGCGACCTCACCGTCGCCACCCGCCCGGCCATCAGAGCCACCGCGCGATCCTGGCCGCCTGAATGCTTCTCTCCGCCGACCGTGTCCCAGCCTCCACGCGCCTCCCCTCTGCCGCATCCTCGTGAGCCGTTTGCCGTAGCCCTCCTCCTCCGGCCGCGGCGTGCCCTAGCCGCACCGTCCGCTCCTCTCCCACAGCCACCGCCGAACCCAAAACCCTAAGCCTCCGGCGCCGCCTCCCCTTATGACCAACGCTTCGCCGACGAACGGCCAGCCCAGCCACCACGAAACCCCCATCCGCCGACCGCTTCCTCCGTCTTCCCTTCTCTCCCATCTCCCCCATCCGCCGGACCGCTTTCCCCCTCGAAACCTCTCCCTGTCACTGCCAAAATTTATCGTTTTAGCGACGGCCACATCCGTCGCTAAATCGACGGTAATTACAATTAGCGACCGATAACGACGGATTTTGGCCAAAAAAATCTGTCGACAATCAGCTCGTCGCTAATAACGTTCCGTCGCTAAGTTGTCGTCACATGACTGAATAGCGACGGATTTTCGACGTCACAATACAAAGCATTAGCGACGCATTTCCGACGGACTTTCGTCCATTTCAACTATTAAGTACTGAAATGTGTAGGCAATAGCGACGTAAAATTCCGTCGGTAACCCGTCGTGACAACGTATCAGATTGTATCATTCCGTCGCTAATCCGTCGGTATTCGTCGGCAGCTAACGACGGATTAGCGACGGTATGCTGACGGACTATCCGTCGATCAGGTTCTGGAAATGCTTGGCATTTCCAGCACCATGGCGACGAAAGAGTAGTTGCTAATACGTCGCGACCGCGTCGCTACAGCGATGGGTTGTTGACTGATTATCCGTCGCCATGTTTCTGTAAATGTCATGCATTTCCAGAACCATGTCGACGGATGTTCCGTCGCTACGCGATCGCCATATATAGCGACGGATTAGCGGCTGATTGTCAGTCACCCTGGAGACGGATTGCCGTCGCTATTCCGTCGAAGTTTATACCACCAGAACCTTGCCGACGGATAATCCGTCGACCACCCGTCGCTACCTGGAAATAGTTTTAAAACTCCAGAGAGCGACGGCTTATCCGTCGAAAACCCGTCGGTAACTGGGATTATCCGTCGCTAAACGGTCACTAGTCCGTCGCTAACTGAGTTTTTTGGGAAAAAATTGCAGCACTTTTCCTGTTCACAAATATATGCATAAACCAAACCAATATATAATGTACACCAATTATCCAACAATCACACAGACCAAATATATAATGCACACCAATTATCCAAGAATCACATAGACCAAATATGCACATACGAATTTAATGCACACCAATTATCCAAGAATCACAGACCAAACAAAATTAATATAAAATAAATATCAATTATCCTAAAGAGTAACATAATATCCGGTGCTATAAGCCGATTATAGCACAATTAGTTCAAAGCTCTCACAAATAATCTAAATTTTCTTAATACAATATTTTAAGGAGGAGGTCGATTGTCCGTTCCCGTATTCGACCGACGAATATACTCCTCCACAAGGTACGGAGGCAAGGCGTCGTAGACAGTGCTCGGAAGTCGGCGAAGCTGCTCTGCGGACATGAGATCCAGGAGTGCCGTCACAGCCGTAGGCGGTAGGACAGGGGCTTAAGGGTTGAAAGAAATATGGCCCACGGAAGACGGACCGACACCTGCAGTCGACGGACCAGTAGAAGACGGACGAGCACTATCAGCAGACGTACCGACAGCAGCAGACGGACCGGCAGCAGCAGACGCAGGCAGAAAGTGCGTGGCAAATTGCTTCCGCAAGGACGACACCGCCTCGTACAGCTGCGTAAGCTGCGACCTAACATCATCGTCTGCCCGGGCCACGGGAGGAGGCAGTGTCGGTGGAAATCTCTGCGTCGCCATATGCATTGGCCCTAGGGAGCCGACTCCGTACAGGAACCCTTTCTTAAAGCCGCCGACGGTATCTACGACCAGTCGTTCTGAGCGACCAAAGAAGAGGGCGTCCAGAAGGGCGTCGTTTCACCGACATCCTCGGTGTCAGTTAACTGAGCCCGACTAAGGGCCTCACGATACGCAGCCTATCAAATGAATGTGTTTATATTATAAGATTTACCTAAGTTGTAATCTAAATCCTATGTTTCACTAAGTTAAGTGTGAATCCTAAGTTTACCTAAGTTATAGTCCGAATACTTTTAATTCTAACGTTAATCTCATAAACATAAGTACCTACATCAGTCTCCTTGGCCCTCTCGTCGACGAAGCTCCCGTCCTTCCGTCTTTTGTGCGTATGCTGGAACACGTCGTGCATGGTGACCGATTCTGGCGCCCTTCCCTCCTTCACCGCTCGTTGGGCCTGCATACAAAATTTTCGTAGAAACTAATTAACTCCTTTAATTAATAATACCTAATTCGATAGTGAAATGAATTTACGGTTGCTCACCAGATCTGCAAGTATCGCTGCGTGAGACCTTGATCCCCCCGTATGAAGGCCCACGGCAGATTGGTTCACCTTCGCCTTCTCCGATTTCTCCTTGTACGCAGGGTTATCCATCATGCCAAAGAGGTCCTCATAATACTCCTGCCGGATCCAATTCGGCCTCATATGCCCCATTTTTAGGTCATGAATCATATCCCGTATCTTCTTCGAGCATGCGTTTCTGTAGGTCCTGCGGATCCCCTCCTCGCGATGGGGGGGCCACCAGTACGTTCACTAACACAGAAAATTAATTATCACGTAATTTACAAAATGGTTGATTAAAGAATCACATAGACTTAACCAAAGAAATATAGATACATACCCTCAACCCGTCGAGCCAGACGTACTGCACGTTTCGGGGTACCGACGTAAAGTTGAGGTAGGGACCGTGGAAGTTAGCCCGGATAATTTATCCAAGGGCCCTGCCAACATTAAACGGAAAAAACCTACAAAGAAGAAACGACTGGATTAGCTTGAATAAATGAAAAAAATATAATAAATTAACTTAAATTTACTTACGAGGTCTCCGTGGGCCATAGCTCTCGTCAGAACTCGTCTCTCGGCCTCTCTGGTGCCGTCGGAGGATCCGCGGGTCCGCGTATGTACTCCCCAGTAACCGGATGGAACCGAGTATGGGGGTACTCCGGGGCCCATTGTGCAGTAACTGGGGCATCCCCTGGTGGATCCGCTGCTGGTGGTTCCGATAGTGGATCGGATCCGCTAGCAGATCCGGACTGATGCCTCGATGAAGCGGTCGATCGAGGGCGGGATGCGTCTGTGCCCGGGGTACTCTCCGGGTTGGGCTCGCTCGATGGGGTCACATCCTGGGAACTTTGAATGCGACCACGACCACCAGCACCAGTACGACCACGACCACGACCCGCACCACCACCACCACCATGACCAGCACCACGACCACGGCCAGCCATCATGACCTGTAAATAGAACACATACACATAATTAACAATATGAAAGTGTAAATGGATATAAAAAACTAAACTAAAATATACATACCACCAGTAGGGAGACGAGTGCCGCCGCGACGAAAAAGACTAGGAGTGCCATCTGCAATAAGTAAATAATCGAATAAAAAAAATAAATTCACGTAATTGCTTTTATGAGGTCAAACTTAATTCACGTAATTGCAAGTGTTTTTACTATACAACAATATTTAACCTAATCATCGTCTTCGTTCTCATCCTCGGCCTCGTCTTCATCATCATCCTCCTCATCCTCATCCTCATCCTCATCCTCATCCTTATCTTCAACGTCGATTTCATCTGTATCCTCATCCCCATCAAATTCTTCTTCTTCTTCTTTTTCTTCTTCTTCTTCTTCTTCTTCTTCTTCTGCCTCAAAATTTGGGACAAGATGCCTTTTTCTCCCCTGGTTGACAGCTAAGTCTTGTGTATCAACCTCTTCCTCTCCTCTATTTTCCTCAACAATATCTTCAACATCGATTGTATCTGAGTGTTGTCCCAAGTATTGGGACTTTTCGATCTGGTCCTCTTGGTATGCTGGGTCTCCAACGTTGAATGTATTTCTAGATTTAATCTTGCATACTGCCCACCAGTCAAATCGATCTCTACGACGCCTTGGATAGCTTGTATAGTAGACTTGAACAGCCTGATTTGCTATTGCAAATGTATCGGACCCTCTATACCTCCTGCGATGATTTATATCGACGAATCCAAATTGTTTATCGATTCTCCAACCGATATTTGGTGTCGTATCGAACCACTCACATTTGAACATCACAATATGCATATCATATGGGCCAGTATATTGTAAATCTATAATATCCCGAAGCACTCCATAATAGTCAAAGTCCGGCTCGTCGTCATAGACGGTACCTCTTATGCAAACACCGGAATCCTTGGTATTGATGTCGTCATTGATAAATTCGACATTTATAGCATTCTGATTTGACTTAAACCTGAAGCCATTAACGACATAGCCTGGCCAAGTCTTTATTTGCTTCTTCGGTCCCAGTGCCAGATAACGAACACTGTCATGAGTGAGTGTTGTTTCAGGCAATAAAACCTGTAAACAAATATTTACAATTTAAATGTTTCAGATTATATATTAATAATCTCAATTATAATCACAGTTACTTATGTATTTGCGAAACCATGACGGAAATGTACAATCAACCTCTCTTTGAAGTCCCTCATCGGTAATATCGGGTCTCCTCATTTTGATTTCATCTCTAAATACATTATTAGAGAAAATAAGAATATATAAGTGTAGTCACTTACTTCATCAAATTCGAGATTATAACGAGTGCAAGTGTACTGACTTATTTCTCCAAATCTCTCACTTCTTGTATGTCACAGTTTAACAAGACATATCAGTGAGCGGCATCATACTCATCGTCTGTCAACCACCGTCTTTTACTAGCCCCAACAGGCTTGCCCCTTACATTGAATCTTCCTCCATCCTCAACGTCCTCGTCATTCCTTTGAGGTCTATTTCGATTTGTTTTAACATGAGTATCGAAATAAATGGAGCAGAAGTTTGAAACCTCTTCGATAAGATATGCTTCGCATATCGAAGCCTCTATATGAGCTTTGTTGCCAACTTTCTTCTTTAGATGGTGTAGGTATCTAGAGAGACAAATTATCTTGAGAATTAAGAAAGAATTTTAAAATAAATGGAAATTCAGCTTAAATTATATCGATATTTATGTACCTTTCAAATGGGTACATCCATCGATAATGAACAGATGCACCGACACGGGCTTCGTATGCTAGATGAATCGGCAGATGTTCCATGCTGTCGAAGAAGCCAGGAGGAAATATTTTCTCCAACTTGTAAATTGTTAAGATAATCTTCTCCTCAAGTTCAACCATGTGTTGCACAGTCAACTTAGTTGAACAAATATCCCTAAAAAATATTGATAGTTCGGCCAACGGAACCCATGCAGCAGAAGGCAACAACTCTTTCAAAGCAATGGACAGTAATCTTTCCATAAACACGTGGTAATCATGACTCTTCATTCCCATTAGCTTGCGTTCATTGAGGTCAACGCATCTAGACAAATTCGATACATAGCCGTCGGGAAATCTTAAAGTAGATACCCACTTGCAGATTATTAATCTATCTTCCTTGCTCAATGTGTATTGTGCTATCGGCTTACTTAATTGTCCAGCAGCTCACCTTTGTATCAAGTTCAGATAAGGACGCTTGCATATCTCGGCAATGTCTTGTCTTGCTTTTGGATTGTCCTTCATCTTTCCTTTAATGTCCATGACTGTATTGAAGACATTATCGAGCACATTCTTTTCGATATACATAACATCAAGATTATGCCTTATAAGATTATCTTTCCAATAAGGCAAGTCCCAGAAGATACTCTGTTTGGTCCAGTTATGGGTTTGTCCGAACCCATCGACACGATTGTTCGATGGATCTTCCATTACAGTGGGAAAATCCTTTACATCTTTCCAAATATCGTATCCCGATAATCTGGCAGGCGGATGAGAAAATTCTTGTTTTCCAGCTCTGAATGCGTCCTTGTTCTTTCTCCAAGGATGACTCGCGGGCAGAAATTGACGATGACAATCAAAGAAAGAAGTTTTTCCTCCATGCTTAAGGCGGAACGCCTTACTATTTTGTATGCATATCGGACAAGACAGGGTACCGTGAGTACTCCATCCCGACAGCATACCGTATGCGAGAAAATCATTGATTGTCCACATCAGTGAAGCTCTCATCTGAAAGTTCTGTTTCCTGGAAATATCATACGTCGCGACGCCGATCTCCCACAGCTGTTTTAGCTCATCCACCAACGGCTGTAAATATATATCGATATTCTTCATCGAATTTTTGGGACCCGCTATGATAGCTGTCAAGAACATATAAGGAGTCTTCATACACATCCATGGTGGCAGATTGTAAGGGGTCAGAATGACCGGCCAGCAGGAGTATTGAGATCCCGACTGCCCGAAAGGGGCGAATCTATCAGAACATAGCCCCATGCGTACATTTCTGGGCTCTGCAGCAAAATCTGGATGGCAAAAATCAAAATATTTCCACGCCTCTCCATCCGAAGGATGTGACAATTCTCCATCGTCCTTTGTGCGTTCTTCGTTGTGCAACGTCATGTGTTCTGCTGTATTCTGAGACATATACATCCTCTGCAAGCGCTTCGTGGTCGACAAGTAATGCATATACTTGTAAGGACGTCATTTTCTAGTTGACTTCCTTTTCCCCTGACTTCCTTGTAACGATCCGCATTACAGAAGCGGCAACTTTTTACATCCTCGTCCTCCTTATAGTACAACATGCATCCGTTGCGACAACAATCTATCTTGTCGTACCCCAGTCCCAGTTGTCGGACCATCATTTTCGACTTGTAGAAGATTTTTGGAAGCTCTTTTGATTCCTTCGGTAATACCTCCTTCATTAGTTGTGTAATCCGATCATAGCAAGTTTGTGGCAAGTTAAAATCGGAATTTATGTTCAACAACTGCATCGTCACTGACAGTACGGAATGTGGATCATAACCAGGATATAAAGAAGTTTCAGCATCCTGAAACATATCATAGAACTCCTTCGCCTCGGGATTAGGATCCTTCGGATCAAAATTAGGCCCTGCCGCGTCGTACACCATATCTCGTGCAAGGTTCTACACGTCTCCATAATCAACGGAGCATTCGTCGTCATCAACGACAAAATCCGCTGCAGCATTATCATCAAAAGCATAAGTAGCAGCATTTGCAACCTGTCTTTCGGCATATAGTTCACCTTACGATGACCACAGGCCGTAATCACGTACGAAACCCTTACGGGTCAAATGATCTCTTACACTCACCACTTCTTCGTAACGTCTATTGCGACAATTACGACATGGACACTTGATTTTCTTACCGTCCATAAACTGAGCTTTGCTCATGGCATACTTAAGAAACCCTTCCACGCCTGCCTGAAAATCGTCACTCACACCTATTCTGCTCTCGTGTTGTCGTTTGTACATCCATGTACGATCAACGAAATAACGATCCATCACAGATCGGATGTAAAAATCTGTATAGTAAGACAAACTAAACAGAATTAGTATATAATCATGTAACTGGTGGATCCGCTAGTATTCTAGCTCGAGAAGAGAAAAATATAAATACAGTTGTTACTAATAGTTCGATACCGATAGTGCGATACCGATACCGATAGTGCGATACCGATACACAGGCCGATAGTTCGATACCGATAGTTCGATACCGATTGTGAGATACCGATACCGATAGTGCGATACCGATACCGATAGTTCGATACCGATAGCATGGTTTAAAGTATCGGCCGATACCGATCCGATACGGTCGATACCGATACGGTTTGGCATGTTCCGATCCGATACCGACCGATACCAAATATTGATCGATACCGACTATGGGGGTCTTTGTTCCGGTCAATTCGGCAAAACCAATCGGTAAGGGTGACTACTATTTCATATAATTTCAAAACTACTAAGAAATAATGCTGCAATACTTAAAATTATGCCTAAATGTATAAAATATATGTTTTTAAATGTAAATAATTTATTAATAATTATTTGTTTTCCGATACCAAAGTCCGATACTCCGATACGAAACCGCCGATACTACCGATATCGCCGATACCAATACTCATAGGAATAGTCCAAAACTGATTCCGATACCGATTGTGAACCTTGACCGATAGCTACCGATACCGATACCGATAGTACGATACCGATACCAAACTGAGTCAATCTATCTATTTCTAAATTGCAAGAGTCCACTTCTAGGATATGGGAGCTATATCCTAAATATCTAGTCTAAAATTAACTTGGTTAGGATACTAGAGTGTCCTTATGTATTATCTAGCAAGCACTACCTTAGTCTAGTCACACTAGCATTAATTACCTATAATTCCTACCATTTCTATAATCACACATTACACCCCAAGCCGTCCTGCATGCTAATTATAATAGGCACATATATATGTATATCACAGTTAGATGTATAGACCATGAACCCAAACACTGACTTATGCAGATGAAGAACTCGCACTGTCCTTGACACAGTGAACATATACACCATGAACCCAAACTCTATATTCACATTTACTAATCCAAATACCACCAAACTAATGGATAACACCCAATATGGATAACACATTATTTAGCCAATATATAAACTCAGATGAATTTGATAAGCAAAGTCCCCCGCCGCCCCAAGCCCGCCGCCCAGCCCCCGACCAAAGCCTGCCGCCCCAAGCCCGCCGCCCAGCCCCCGATGCCCCCGTCCCAAGCCAGCCACCCAGCCCCCGACGCCCCCACCCCAAGCCCGCCGCCCAGGCCCCGACGCCCAGGCCCCGACGCCCCCGTCCCAAGCCAGCAGCCCAGCCCCCGACGCCCCCGCCCCAAGCCCGCCGCCCAGGCCCCGACGCCCCCGCCCCAAGCCAGCCGTCCAGCCCCCGACGCCCCCGCCCCAAGCCAGCCGCCCAGCCCCTGACGCCCCCGTCCCAAGCCCGTCGGCCCCGCTGCCCTTACGTCGATACCGCGACACACACAGAGAGAGAGAGAGAGGATTACCTTCGGGAGAGAGAGAGGAGAGGACCCGTCGCCGTTCACCGAAGCCGTGCGAGAGAGAGAGATAGAGAGAAAGAGAGAGGAGAGAGATTGAATTTGGGGGGAATGCCAAAAGTTTCCCCCGCCTTTTCATTTAAGTCTGGAACTAAATTTTAGCGACGGAATAGCGACTGCTAATACTCCGTCGCCTTGTAGTCGCTATTATTGATTATCCGACTGAATATCCGTCGCTACGTAGTCGAAGATATGTCCCGCCAATTCTCTACACAATTTCTGCCAAATAATCGACTGTGTAGCGACGACGGAAACTCCGTCGCTATAACACCGACACTCTAGCGACGGATGTGCGACATTTTCTCCTCCTAAAATTAAAATAAAAATGGCAAAGGCTTGTAGTCGGTAATCAGTCGCTGAGCGGCCACGAAACCGTCGCTAATACCTACGGAATAATTCCGTCGCTAATAATCCGTCGCTAAATGAGCGTATTTTGGTAGTGTGTGCTCACTCTCTCATCCCCTTCCTTGCCGTCCACCGTCGTGGGAGCTGTGGCGAGACATTGCGCCGCCGCGTCCCGTCCGCCCCGATCTCACCGCCGCCGCCGAACTCCAATTCCCTCCGGCCATTCTTTCCGACTCCTCTCTCCGCTCACTCCCCCTCCTTTTTCCCTCTACTGAACTTTTTGCTCTCGAACGGAGAGAGCACCAAACATTACTGATATTTTAAATTTATTATCAATTTTATTATTATTATTATTATTATTATTATTATTATTATTATTGCTACTGTTTTGTTTTTGTATTATGGGTTAATTTGCATGTTTGTGTTTATTGCATTGTTTTCCTTATTATTATTATTATTATTATTATTATTATTTTATTTTATGTTTTGTGTGCTGCTTTATTCAGTAGAAAAAGACAGCCTTACAGGCACAGTTAGGTTTATCATCATCAATATTATTATTTTGTATATTTTACAAAACTCGGATATAGTAAAGTAGGTAGGTATGTAAATTATGATTAACAATATTTTTAGTTAAGTATTTTTATTACTTCTCTTATTTTTAATAAATACGTAGATCAACTGATCTCTTGAGAATTATGTTGTAGCAAGAATATAGTATTTGGATTTTGTGGAAAAAGAAAAAGAAAAAGAAGAAGTTTTGATTTGATATATTAATATAGTATTCCTAGCCATTTTCAAGATATGTATAGTTTTCAATGAGTTATAGTTTTAGACCTAAAAGCTCTTTAAAAGAATTTATATATATATATTTTTATTTATTTTACAACGATATCTTAGCCTTTTTAAAAATATTTATTTTTACTAATAAAAACGTAGCTTCCTACTTAAAATTATATTTTGACAAACTGAGGATATTTTTCCTAAAAACAATTCTTATATAACTACCAATGTATTTTGGGTTTATAAAATATAGTTCAAGGATTTTAAATGGTTTCAAAAATCGTATATATATTATTATCTAATCTCTTATAATTATCCTCAAGTCCATGACTAAGCCCATTTATTCCTATTCCCTTCCAATTTCGGACTACCCTATGTCCACCCTAACTAATTCAACCATCCTGAAACCAATGGAACTGTCTGTGTCACCACCCGAGGTCTCCTTGCATAAGTGGTTGCACCGAAGTTACAGTTTGTGCCACCTTGATCATCGCAGCACATCAGGCGTACTATCAAGCAAGACACCTTACCATTTATCTATTTTAGCTCATATTTCATATATTATTTATTTTCTTTATACAAAATAAACTATGATACATGGCATAACCTGTTAGAAATTACTGTTCATTTATTGTTCCTGCTATGTATTATTTTTCTTACACATTAAACCTAGATTTAAGGGACCACCTTGTGTGTTGCATTCATGGCCTTGACACGTGGTATCACGAAGTTGTGTGTCGCATGTAGAACACGGACATGCGTGACTGGCTGGCAACCGGTGCGTATAAGCCGTGCGATAGGAATAACCGCTAATAGAGATTGCATGCTAGTTTGACTTAGCGGTTATAGTGGTTTGTGTTGTGGATGCAACACAGTAGGCATTGGACGGGGAGGACAATTCCTTAGCGTATGGGCTTCGATGCACTTCCCTTGTGACCCGGACTCTCCGCTGGAGATACAGGGTTGATGACCCAAGATTACTGACGACCACTGACGATTCTGCGGAACGTCATACTCTTACTGATGGGGCCTCTGGTGCCCAAGAGAGGACTATGCCGATCCTATTCAGCCAGGGCCCATGCATTGGAACGATTGTTCTTAACTATATATCACTTAGAACGGTAGGCTACCCTATCCGTTAGGTACGAGTACTTTTGGTTTGGGTACTTGTATCTGACCGTGGCTTGGAACAATAACTTGTCGCGGATTAGTTCTTCACATCTTGTCCTTGTTTGGTTGTAGGTATGACTTACTACTTCGATGAGAAGGTATTGAACCTTGTTGGGGTCCGGATACCATATTGGATTCATAGCATGGGAAGATACGTTACCGTAAATTAGTTTACCATCTCCTGTCCTTGTTTGGTTGGGGGGATGGTACGCTCGTTCAGTAGGTGCGTATTGGAACATGTTATAATTCGATTTACTTATTTATTTGAGCAATATTTATTCAGTTTATATGGCATGCTATTATGTGTCTTGTTACGTCCCTCTGAGGACCTGGTTATCTCTCCAGGTGTGTGCTATTGTCTTTCGCAGGTGTTCTAGCTCTAGCCGTGATCATTGCTATTCTTCGAGGATGATTGCACTTGGATTGTCTTTGCTTTGCTCACCACTCATTTTATTTTCTATGTACTTTTCTTTATTTTGTTGGTAGTGGATTTATCTCTGCCCAACATATTGTATCAAGACAAATTCATTCTCATTATATGATCTTTTATTCATTCATTCTGTGTGGATGAGATTAGTTATGGTTCTACTGCATTTTACAGCTTATGTATTTATACGAGGCTTCCATATATTGGAGTATACTTCGTATGAATGCAGCTGGCATGTCTACGTTCCTAGTCCTACGTATTTTGGGACTGGACGTTACACTCAGCATCTGTATCAGATTAGCTGTAGGAGTTCTGTCCCAGCTAACGGAGGTTCACCGGGGAATTCTTAAGTACCGCTTCTCTTCGACCGTAGTCGTGGTGACAGACAGACTCTTTTTAGGCTTGTCTCGAAAACAGTTATTGAGTATCGAATAAATTAATTAATAAAACAAAATTAATTAATATTTTTGATATCTAAAATTTCTAATTCTCGACGTAAATAATTGAAACGATCTTCCACTAGAGGTTTTGTGAGTATGTCAGCTAATTGATTCTCTGTGTCTATGTATACAAGGTCTATATCTCCATTTTGTTGATGATCTCTAAGAAAGTGATGTCTAATCTCGATATGTTTAGTACGAGAGTGATATACTGGATTCTTAGTCAAATTAATAGAACTAGTGTTGTCACAAAAAATGGGTATGTGTGTAAAATGCAAAAGTCTTCTAAAGTTTGCTTTATCCAAAAAATTTGTGCACAACAATGTCCTGCGGCGATATACTCAGCCTCGGTTGTTGATAATACAACAGAATTTTGCTTCTTACTAAACCAAGAGACTAGAGCTTTTCCTAGGAAATAACATGTGCCGTTAGTGCTTTTTCTATCTACTTTGCATCCGGCAAAATTAGTATCAGAATAACCGATTAGGTCAAATGACGTGGTTTTGGGATACCATAAGCCGATAGAAGAAGTGCCTTTAAGGTATCGGAAGATACGCTTAACTGCGCACTGATGTGATTCCTTAGGATTAGCTTAAAAACATGCACATAAGCAAACACTAAACATAATGTCTGGTCGACTAGCAGTTAAATACAGTAAGCTACCGATCATACCTTGATACTTACGTTTGTCGACAAGTTTGCCTTGTTCATCAATATCAAGCTTGGTTGAAGTCGCCATTGGAGTGCTAAGTGGCTTGACTGCTTCCATGTCGAACTTCTTTAATAGATCCTTTGTGTACTTTGCTTGATTTATGAACGTCCCATAGTCGGTTTGTTTGATTTGCAGTCCGAGAAAGAATTTCAGCTCCCCCATCATGCTCATCTCAAACTCATTCTGCATACATTTTAAAAATTCTTGACAAAGAGATTCATCAGTAGATCCAAAAATAATATCATCTACATAGACTTAAATCAAAAGAATGTTGTTATTCAAAGATTTTATAAACAATGTAGTGTCAAAATTTTCCTTTGAAAAACCGTTATCAAGTAGAAAAAAGCTTAGACGATCGTACCAAGCACGAGGGGCTTGTTTCAAACCGTATAAGGCTTTCTTCAACTTGAAAACATATTCAGAAAATTTGAAATCAGTAAAACCGGGAGGTTGAGCTACATAAACTTCTTCTTTTATAAAACCATTTAAAAATGCGCTTTTGACATCCATTTGAAATAACTTAAAATTATGAAAATATGCAAATGCACATAACATGCGAATGGATTCTAATCTCGCAACTGGGGCATAAGTCTCATCGTAGTCGATACCTTCTTCTTGATTGTACCCTTGAGCTACGAGTCGAGCTCTATTAGGAGTCACTAAACCATTCTCGTTCAGTTTATTTTGGAATACCCATCGGGTGCCAATGACCGGATGATCAATGGGCTTGGAAACAAGTTCCCAAACTTGATTCCGTTCGAATTGGTTTAATTCCTCTTGCATAGCATCTAACCAAAAATTATCACTACATGCTTCATCAATATTTTTGGGTTCAAACTGCGAAACAAAAGCAACCCAAGAAGCTATATCTTTATTAGAGGAACGAGTACTTACACCCTTGGTAATCTCACCAATTACCAAGTCCTTTGGATGATTAGCCAAGAATCTCATCTCTTTTCGTGTAGTCTCCGGATTGCTAGTTCTGGCTTCTTTGCTTGGAGGTTCATTTGATGCTTGATGTGATGGTTCTGCATCTTTGTGTGAAGGTTTTGCAGTAGCTGTACTTGGTGTGATTATGTCTTCATAGTCATCATCGTCTAAGTGTTGATTTTGCTTACCAAACTTGACATTGATTGATTCTTCGATGATCATGGTTCTTTTGTTGAAGACTCTGTATCATTTGCTCTTTGCTGCATAACCTAAAAATATACCTTCATCCGCCTTTTCATCAAATTTACTCAAATTGTCTTTAGTATTAAGAATAAAACATTTACAACCAAAAAATTTAAAATATAAAACATTTGGTGTTCTATCAAACCATAGTTCATAGGGAGTCTTCTTCGATATAGGTCAAATTAGAACCCTATTGAGAATATAGCATGCTGTATTTACAGCTTCAGCCCAAAAGTATCTAGATAGACTAAACTAGTTTAACATTACTCTAGCCATTTCAGATAGAGTTCTGTTCTTACGTTCCACAACTCCATTTTGTTGCGGAGTCCTAGGGCAAGAGAATTCATACAAATAACCGTGTGTGTCACAAATTTTCTTGAATTCTACATTCTCAAATTTGCCGCCATGATCACTACGAATGCGAGTAATCATGAACCCTTTTTCATTCTGTACTTTCTTGCAAAAGGTGACGAATTCTGATAATACATCGTTCTTGCGTGCAAGAAAATAAATCTATGTATATCTAGAAAAATCATCTACAATGACAAATGCATATAACTTACCACCTAGACTAGCAATTCTACTTGGTCCAAATAAGTCCATATGCAACAGTTGTAAAGGTCTAGTGGTACTAACAGTATTCTTGGATTTAAATTCTGATTTGGTAGCTTTGTTCTTTTCACATTCACTACATACCATATCCTTCTTGAAAGAAATGTCCGGTAAGCCGTGTACCAACTTCTTTGTAGATAGTCTTGAAATTGTATCCATATTTGCATGAACGAGTCTCATATGTCATAGTTGACTCTCAATGCTTTTGGCGATCAAACATCTACCTGCTTTGTTAGCATCTTCCAACAAATAGAAAACATATATATTGTCTTTCCTAATACCTTCAAATATAGTACTACCAGTTGAACTATCAACTATAGTACCTTTATCTTTGATGAAGTTAATACCATAACCGTGATCAACTAAATAGCTTATGCTGAGCAGATTATGTTTTAACTCGGTAACTAGACACACATATTTAATCATTGGATAGGGAGCCTTACCAATGTCACCGATACCGTTTATGTACCCTCTTAAATTATTACCGAAGGAGACGTATCCTTCTTTATTCTACTTCGAGAATATTACGAATAGTGAAGCATCACCGGTCATGTGCCGTGAGCAACCGCTGTCGAGGATCCATTTGCTCCAAGCATGTGAAGGACGTCCCACCTACAAAATAATTTGCAGATGAAACTCTTGGTACCCATTTCTTGTAGGGTCCTGACTGGTTAGTTTTTGGTATCTATGCATAAACATTTAAATCTACTAACTTTCTGATTCTATATGCAGAAGATATATGACCAATGAGGCCACAATAATGACATTTAGCTTGTTGAGTGTTGAAAGTAGTATGAGGTGCATGATTGGTAGGTTTTGGTTTTCTAGTATAGAAGAATCATGCCTATTTGTCTTCTTGGGCATAGTTTTGGTATGGTTTGGTCTGACAGTGTTGGACGTGTTCCGATGATTCGGTATTGACACGTGTTAGAATAGGAAGCAGTAACTTCAGGCCGTTTTCCTAGACTAGTTTCCAACTTTTTGGAAGTGTCATATAATCTAGTATAGTCAGATGGGAGTGATTCTAATCTGACCTTTGCACACTGGAGACTCTTTCTCTCCTTAGATAGGTCTTCCTTTAACTGGATGATAGTTTGGTCTTTTTCTTCGGATAGCTTAACAGTCTCGTGTAACAACTCAATAGAAGAAAGCTCACCAGACCCATTTGAAGAGTCATTATTTCTAACATGATCTAGTTGGTCGATAAGTCTTCCTATTTCACCTTTGTACTCTTTGAGTACTTCTTAGAGGTTTCATATTTACTACACAATTTTCTGTAATCATTTAGCAGGTCACTGAAAGCCTCTCATAGTTGTTCAAAGGTGAAATCATCATAAGGATCAAATAGAGGATTAGTGATTACCTGATCGCAAGCCATCAAGCATACATTTGCAGCGTCATCTGATTGTTCGCCTTCTGAGTCGCTGGCTTCACTTTTATGCTATATGCTTATGTTGGCGT
This sequence comes from Iris pallida, assembly GCA_029216955.1. Taxonomy (NCBI): domain Eukaryota; kingdom Viridiplantae; phylum Streptophyta; class Magnoliopsida; order Asparagales; family Iridaceae; genus Iris; species Iris pallida. The sequence goes on from JANAVB010036019.1 coordinate 20,516,192, forward strand.
ACTTTCTTGATGTAGATTTCTTCAGGTAGCCTTTGTCATATTTGCTGCTTTCCTTTGATGATGATGTTGTGGGACAATCTTTCTTTATGTGTCCTTTCTTCTTGCATCCGTAGCAAATATGATCTTCCTCGTTGTTGTTATTGCTGTCTTTTGTTCTCTTGTAAAATCTCATGAACTTCTTGAATTTTCTTACCAGAAGAGCTTGATCTTCAGAGTCGGAGTTGCTGTCATCAGGGTCATCTTCTACTATTTTTCTATGTTGAGCCTTGAGAGCGATCGCTTTTCTGACTTCTCCTTTGGTGTAGCATCTTCAAAGTCTTGAAGTTCTAACTCGTGAGTGAGTAGCTTACCTATGAGTGTTTCCAGAAACATTGTTGAGAGGTCGTTTCCATCAATGATAGTTGTAGCCTTTAGAATCCAGTTCTTTGTAAGAGCTCGTAGAAGTTTGCGAATCTTCTCATGGTTACTGTAATCTTTGTCTAGTGAAGACAACGGATTTGTAATATCCAAGAATCTTGTAAACATCTGGGTGACTGATTCACTTGGCTTCATTTTAAACGCCTCGTACTCCTGAGTAAGTCTGCTGATCTTTAACTCCTTGACTTGTGTTGTTCCTTCGTGGGTTACTTCGAAAAGTTTCCACATTTCGTTTGATGTTGTGCAAGCAGACACCCTGTTGAATTCAGTTCTGTCTAAAGCACAAAATAGAGCGTTAATAGCACGTGCGTCAAGACTGGCATTTTTCTTTTCCTCCTCTGTATATTTGTTATGGGGGTTTTCAACTAAAACTCCATCAACATTAATACGAGACGACTTTTTATAACCATCAATAACTACAGACCATAAGTCAAAATCAAGAGATTTCAGAAAGAAACTCATACGTGTTTTCCAATAGGTATAATTTGTGCCGTCAAACAGTGGAGGTCTGTTTGTGGCTTGGCCTTCACTTGTGAATTTCACAGTTGTCATGTGTAATGCTGTGATCTATATATAAATAAAATATAACTGTAATTTAACCTTGCTTTACCTGTTTAACCCGCTCTGATGCCAATTGTAGGAACGAAATCGTAAAGCAGAATACTCTAGGGGATGAATAGAGTAGGCAGCGGAATATTGCTAATTAAATTCTCGTTAGCAGTTAGATCACAGATATAATAATAATCACAAAATAAATGACAAAAATAAAAAGTGATCAGAAGGCAAACGCAAACACCGAGATTTATACTGGTTTCCCTCTTGTGAGGACTAGTCCAGTCGGAAGAACTCTAGCTTCAGTTGAATCTACTATTGGAAAATCTCGCAAGTTTTTATAAAAAGTCCTTGCAACTTCTACAGACGCGAGCTTTGATACGAAGAACTCGACCAACTTCAATTGTGAAGAGTTGTTTCTTCAATCAAGCCTCTGATTACAATCGCTCTGAAACTTCTAGACCGTACCGCACTGGCAAATCGAGTAGAGGATTGTAACTGGCTTAGGATTTGAAAATGGAAGATTTTTAGAACTCTTTGGAAGAAATGTAAGCTTTAGAGGAGAAGAGATTGAAAGTGAATTGGTGTATTGAAATGATCGAAACCTTCTCTATTTATAGGTTTTCCAAAGACAGGTTTTCCAAAGACAACTCTGACAGAATTCGGGCAGAATTCGGACAGAACTCTTTGTAACAAACCGCAACTGAAGGGAGACCAATTTCAAAATCAAACGTTCACAAAACGTTCAACTTGGCCGAACTCTGGCCCAACTCTGCTAGGGTTCTGCCAGTAGATTTTGAGAAAAATAGTTTTGGCTTTTTGAAAAGTCCTTCAGAAGCTTTTTATAAAATAGGTGTTTTCAAAAACATAGGTCATTTTGAAAAGATAGGTCAGGTTTTCAAAAACGATTTTAGGATAGCCTATTTGCCAGTTCGACTTGGTGTACAATGTATTCCTAGACTCAATAAAATAAAAAAGTACATTACTTTGAAGAAAATACATTCGGAGTGGCAAACAACTTCAGTCTTGAACATAGTAGATATCCATCATTGGGCAGTGTCCAAAACGTCGTAGGTAAACATCTGAACTGACTTGTATTTATATCGATACAGAGTTTGATTAATTATTAACATCAGGTTTGACCATGACCAATGGGCCAACATCTATGGCCACTATCTTCTGGGGTCCACTTCCACTCCACCTTTGGTGATTATGTGACCTAAGTACGAGATGCGATCCAGCCAAAACTCGCACTTACTGAACTTCGCGTACAACTGGTGCTTTCTGAGAATCTGAAGAACTACACAAAGATGCTGCTCATGCTCTGCCTCATTCTTGCCATAGACTAAAATATTGTCTATAAACACTATCACAAACTGGTCCAAATAGGGCATGAAGATACGATTCATGAGGTCTATGAATATGGATGGCGCATTCGTCGCTCAAAATGGCATAATAAGGAACTCCAATTTCCATATCTAGATCTGAATGCTATCTTCGGGACGTCTTGCTCTCTGACTCTGATCTGATGGTATCCTGACTGCAAGTCAATCTTCGAGAATACTGTTGTTCCTCTGAGTTGTTCAAATAAATCATCTATCCTTGGTAGAGAATATTTGTTCTTAATTGTTACAGAGTTTAAGGTACGATAATCAACACATAATCTTGACGTATCATCCTTCTTTTTCACAAGAAGTATCGGGGCTCCCCAAGGTGATCCACTAGCACAAATGAATCCCTTGGTTCTAAGTTCTTCAATCATCTTGTACAAGATCTCTAACTCTGAAGGTGCCATCCTTTAGACTCCTCCTGACACTGGTGCCGTCCCTGGAAGTAATTCAATGGTGAACTCTATCTTCCTCTCTGGGGGCATGCCTGGAAGCTCTTCGGGAAATACATCAGGAAACTCTTCTACTACTTTGAGAAATTGAACTGCTGCTGCTACTGCCATCCGTAATACTGGTGGAGAAGGTTCTACTTCGCCTCTGGAAAATAAAAACTCTGGTTCACCGGGAATACCAAAAATAATCCTGCCAATATTGCAGTCTATTTTTGCATATTGATCCTTCAACCATTCCATTCCAAGGACCATATCATAGTCGGCCATCGAAAATTCTATCAATCTAGCAGGAAACTCTCTACCGCTAACTACGATTCTACACGAGAAATAGTACCTATCTACTTCCATAAGACAGTTACCAGTAAGTATATTGAGCCTTACTGATAATGACTCAGGCTCCAGTCCTATCCGTGTTGCAAATCGTGCAGACGTAAATGGATGCGATGCACCCGAATCAAATAATACTGATACTGGAAAAGAGTTGACGAGAATGGTACCTGCCACCACCTCACCTGATGCCAATTTTTCTGCTACGGTCAGGGCCATAGCCTGTCCTTATCCTCTTGGTGTTGGTCCCCTCTGCTGGAAATCTCTTTGCCGATTCTGAATCTGAGCTTGGGCGTACTGTTGAGCCTGAGGCGGTAATAGCCTCGGAGGCTGGTACTGCTGCTGCACTAGTGCTGGACCCCTAACCGATGGACTGGTCAGATTTGACGACGATGAACTAGCTCTATTCGGACAGGACCCTATCTTATGGTCCGGTGCCCTACAAGCCAAGCACAATCCCTGTGCTCTACGATATTCTGATACTATACGCCCTGGCTTCCCACAATGAGAGCAGCCCATTGCGGAAGACTACTTTTGCTTCTGCTACTGAGGATACGTCGGTGTCGGGTGCTGAACTGACAAAGCTGTGGTCGTCCTCCTAGGAGCTCCAATAGTCAAAGCCCTAGCTGCCGGAGCTGGTGCTGATGACTGGAATATCTTCCCATGAGACATCTTCCGTCCTCCACTTCTATCTATAATCCTCTCCGAAGTATACTCATGCCTCTTTGCTGCTCGCAAGACGACATCAAAAGTCTGGTGCTCAAACTGCTCCACCGAAATAATGATCTCTGTGTCCCTGCTGGAATCACTGGGCTCGATCCAATTCGGTTGCCACCAAGGTAGGAGCAAACCGACTGAGTCTAGAAAACTCGGTCACATATCCATCGGCCATTCTGCCCATCTGCTTAAGATTGGTGAATCTCTTCTACAGATCATACGAAGCTACTACATCGAAGTACTTGGTCTGGAACTTATTGCTGAATACTGCCCATGAGACAGGTGTCGGTAATCCAACTGCTAGCATTGCCTACCAGCTGCTGGCTAAATCCAACATTTGTAGGCGCACAAAGGCCACCTTCTCTTCCTTAGGAATCCTAGCTGCCTCCAGGATAACTTCTATATCCCGAAGCCGCGCATTAGCAGCGATATCATCTTCACTACTGTCAAAGAAAGGAGGGTTCAGACGCTTGAAGTTGTTGGCCGCGTTGTTCCCTTGGTAACCCACTCTGCCTATGGCATCTTGTACTGTCTGGTGCAGGGCATCGCCCCGATGATCATGAAATGCAAGCAATTCCCTGATGAGTCCTACCAGGGTTCCATTATCAGGCTCTGCAGGCTGGACTGACTGAACTGGTGGCTCTTGACCCCCAGTAGGCATGACTCTGGAGGCTACCCCTGAGGGTTTGGCTTGGTCTCAGGTTGCTGCTGGTTCTCTGGAGGTGCTCCGCCTTGCTGATCTGTAGGACCAGAAAAAATGTCGCTGAAAAAATAACATAGGGAACAATAAGGAAGGACCATGATAGATCGAGGATATAAGCATGTGATCAGGTCAAGATTTCGAAAAGATTAGAAGATACGAGTAAAGATCAAGGGCGAGTGCTAATTGAGACATCTATTCAGTAAAACCCTCACACATCTTGATTTACAAGACCTGCATGGGCCACCACCTAAACCATGTCACGCCCCAGAACCAGAATACAGGAGAGCGGGGGACAGACACAGCCAGCTACATACATTAAAGTGTAACCCACCTCGATGTACGATCATGGCTGTCTAGATGCATGGGGGTTTTACTACAAGCCAACAGTCACTTATGGTCAAGAACAAGCCTAGCGTTTCAATCTCAAGCAAGCAGGTAAATATAACCAGATGGTAGATCATCAAACATACAAAGTAAGACGTCCCATACATTACATATTCAGATGATCAAGCTAGTCATACAAAATGCGAAGACTAGTAAGAGATTAAGTCATACATGATAACCCTAGGATTTGTCAATCATGTTACAGCCTTTAGGCAGACAGAAATATAAATTTAACACAAGCTAACACTTGCTCGGCGGCTGAATGCCTCAAAAGAATAATTTACAATAGAGTGGGAGAGCAAAATAAAACCTATCCGTTGCCAGGGTTGTACCTAGTATTCACCATCTGGCTGGAAGGCTGGAAGATCCTCGGGTGCTACTCCGAAATCTGGCCATACAAAACCAGCTGGGTCAGACCCCAGAAAGGGCAAGTGCCACAAGGGAGGCTTCACTTAAGAACTAAAACCAACATAATAGCACATAAATACATCAATGATAATGAAAGACATAAGTTAAAGAAACAAGGCGATAAATAATAAGATAACTAAAGGACTGTTCCAGTAACCAAGTTACAAACCAGAAACCAAACAAGGACCAGGGTTGTAACCCTTCACCTGAACAGAACTTAGTCTATGGCCGATTAATGATAAAGCAAAGCATAAACGATAATGTGCTAAAATAACCATATACTAACCTTGTCTAGACAAGACTATACTAGACTCCATCCATCAATCATGGCCAAACAATGAGTACGGCTAAATACTTTAACTAACTAGGGCTATCACAAGCCTAGTTACTAACAAGATGCATCGAGATGTTCCAACAGCCACAAGCCTTGCAGACTTAATCCAGGTTATCCAGTAGTAAGTTGAGAGAGTTGGATTAGGTGACTTGGAGGGTGCAACATATGACAGTGTGCTGGAAATGTGCTCTACTCGACGGCAGGCTACAAGTCCAATTAGAGCGCCCAGATAAAGGGACTACCTGAAGTTGGAAAATCTCTTCATGACTACTTGATCAATCTAGTCATTATCCTAGTCAAATTCAGTACGAATCCCTGACCGTAGAAATTAGGAATTCATATCCTGGACATGATGCAAGACGAGACATGTAGCTTTTACCGATACAATCAAGAGAAATCATCCACGTCGTCAAGACGAGAGTTACATGTTACTTGTCAAGATTACATGTCATGTTATGTTACTTATCAAGTCAAGAGTGCGTCACAACGGACCACTATCAAGAATTATCATGTCAAGTTACGGGTCAAGAGTGCACCACGACGGGTCACTATCAAGAGTTATCATGCAAAGTCACATTGTCATGTCGTATTCATGTAAGTGCACCATGATGGGACACTATCAAACAGTTGTTAGAGAGTGTACGTGCCACACCAAGATTGTGTTTAGAGCTCAGAGTACATGTGCAACATAGAAAAATAACATTATAGGACTTAGTCAAGTAAAGGGTAAAAACAAAGTCACAGTTCACACTAAGGACCATGGGGTGTCAAGAAGAGCATGCACCCGAAAATGAATATGCTGAGAGTGGCATGCACCCAAGGCTATGCGCCCACATGTATGCACCCACATGAGTGAGGTAGGGGGTATGGTCTATGCGCCACATACATGAGTGAGGCAGGGAGTATCATGGAGAGACAATATTTTTGGGAAGGCATGCGCCTAGAGCTATGCGCCCAGGGCTATGTGCCTACAGGCATGCACCTGCATGCATGTGCCCAAAGGGTGGAGTCAGGGTGTCTTGGATAAAGTAAAGATACTCACACTAGGACAAGTATGCGTATGACAGGGTCTATGTGCCCAAGGAAGGAGACATGGTGCACTTGTGCGCATACAAAACTATGCGCCCAAGCTAGGGAGGGCCTTGGGGCTATGCGCCCACGAGAGGAAGTAAGGAAGACTTGGGCACATACACATGGCTATGCTCCCAAGGAAGCATGCAGTGGGCGCATAACAAATCTATGCGCCCAGCACTGTGCTTCTTCCCTAACCCGAGAACACAAGTTCATTGAACCCATGAACTTCTCAAGGTCATAAATCGCTCAAAACTAAACGAAATTCGGATTTTTAAAGGTCTAACTTGAGTAAAATTAAATTCTCTACAATATAGAATAATTAAAACTTGAAAACAAAGAAGTTTGAGAGATCAAAACCCAAGAAAATCAAGTTCTGCATAAACTTAGATCTACGAAAACTAATCCTTCAAAACAAAAAATACCAATTATTAAATAGTCTTAGAATCATGTAGGGAAGATAATCGAACAACCAAAATGGAGTTCCTCTATGAAGCAAGCTAGTACTTGCCTTTAGAGGGGGAGAGGTTTTAATGGAGAAGAAGAAGTTATGGGAAATAATGAAGAGAGGGAAAGAGTAGTTGGGTTATAAAGGGGTTGTTTCATCTTCAACCTACTTGGTTCAAACTATGCCAAATAGACCAAACCAAGCTAAACCAAGACCAAACCAAGCCAAGCCATGCTAGACAAATCAAAATACGGGCCGGGAGTCTGTACACATATACTGAAAATACGTATAACAAAAAATAGGAGTGACACCAATTTTGGACACAGGGCCAAAATAGTAATTTTGGTTCAAAATGGTATCCATCGTTGAACCCGCTTTTCACCAAAAAATGTCCCCTTTGGAGCGACCAATGCGCCAATGGTATTCATGGACCTCATGAATCGTATCTTCATGCCTTACTTAGATCAGTTTGTGATCGTGTTCATAGACGACATCTTAGTCTATAGCAAGAATGAAATAGAGCATGAGCAGCATCTCAGAATAGTCATTCAGATTCTCAGAGAGCACCAGTTGTACACGAAGTTCAGTAAGTACGAGTTTTGGCTGGATCGTATCTCATACTTGGGTCACATCATCACCAGAGATTGAGTAAAAGTTGACCCCCAAAAGATAGTGGCTATAGAGACATGGCCAGTTCCCAGCACTGTCACAGAAGTTCATAGTTTCCTTGGATTGGCCGATTATTATCGGCGTTTCGTATAAGATTTTGCCCAAATTTTAGCGCCTATGATGCAGTTGACCCGCAAGGATGTGCAGTTTGCTTGGAAAGAAGAGTGCCCGAGTTCCTTCGAGAAGTTAAAGCAGAGATTTATGACGGCCCCCATTCTCACTCTTCCATATAGGACTGGAGGATTTTCAGTTTATTGTGACGCTTCCGACAGAGGATTGGGATGCGTCATGATACAGCATGGTAAGGTAGTCGCTTATGCGTCATGCCAGCTTCGTGACCATAAGAGGAATTATCCTACCCATAACTTGGAGTTAGCAGGACTAGTTTTTGTATTGAAGCTTTGGAGGCATTAATTGTATGGAGATAGGGTGGAGATGTTCACCGACCACAAGAGTCGTAAGTATGTGTTTATCCAGAAGGTTCTTAACATGCGTCAGAGAAGATGGCTAGAGCTATTGTTGGATTATGACATCAACCTGCAGTATCATCCTGGGAAGGCCAACGTAGTTGCAGATGCGTTGAGTAGAAGAGCATGAGCTTATTTCCTAACAGCATAGCCAGAGTTATTAGCAGATGTTCAGAAGATGGGTATCGAGGTAGTTCTCCCTACCAGTATAGCATTGATGGCCAGTATGCAAGTTCAGTCCAGTATAGTTGAGAGGATTAAGTTAGCTCAGTCAACAGATTCTAAGCTTCAGCGGCTTAGGGAAGAACATGAAGCAGGAAAGAGAGCAGAGTTATCTATTCATGAAGATGGTACTCTCCGGCATGGAAGGCGTCTTTGTGTACCCAGTAGTGATATCAGACAGAAGATTATGGCAGAAGCTCACAGTTTACAGTATTCAATTCATCCCGATGGCACGAAGATGTATCGTGATATCCGCCAACATTTCTGGTGGAACGGCATGAAGAGGAAAATAGCCCAGTTTGTCGCTCGTTGTTTGGTTTGCCAACAAGTTACGGCCGAATATCAGAAACCAGCTAGACTCCTTTAACCTTTACCGATCCGGAAGTAGAAATGGAAGAATATCACCATGTATTTTTTAACTGGGTTACCTAGATCTCCAGCCGGGAGAGATGTTATATCGGTTATCATCGATCGTCTCACGAAGGTAGCTTATTTTCTTCCATTCAGGGTTGGTCAGTCGACGAAGCAGCTAGCAGAGATGTACCTCAGGCAGATAGTCAGATTACATGGAGAGCCCGTTAGTATCGTATCAGACGGAGATTTAAGGTTTATATCACACTTTTGGTAGATTCTTCAGGAGAGTTTGGGGTCTCGTCTCAAGTTTAGTTTAGCTTATCATCCACAGACAGATGGTCAGTCAGAGCGTACGATTCAAACTCTGGAGGATATATTACGATTCTGTACACTTGGCTTTAGTGGTTCGTGGAAAGATCACCTACACCTAGTAGAATTTTCTTACAATAACAGTTTCCAGGCTAGCATCAAGATGGCACCTTTCGCGGCACTATTGTTTGCCATTAATTAAAGAAGAACAAAACAATTATATGGGAGGACTGGACTTTTACTTTACAATACAAACTCGCTCGTACAAAGAAAGCCTAGGGACAAAAACCTAGGTACAGGAATCTAAGCAAGATTGTTTAGTTTTGATTCTGGGGGTGACGGTAGAGGCTCGGAAAAGCGACGGCCGCTCTGCCTTACTCCTTGGACGATCAGACATAGCCTTGGTGGGAAGACTCTTCTGTGCGAGCCTTTGTCTCTCTGTGTGTCCAGTCCGGTGGAGAGGATCTCTCTTGTAAGGGAATAATACCTTGCTATATTTTTTGTTTCTCTGGATCCGATCCCTCTTTTTTTACAAGGGAATGGCACCTTGCTATTTATAGGAGTGGGGTGTCATCATTAGGGTTTCCAATGATCACCCTAAAAAAGTCGGGCAAGGGGACTTAATTGTCATTTTCCTTGATCCTATTTTGTGGACAATTAATCTGAACCATTAATCTTGATTGCAACGAATCTAGACAATTAATGCTGATTGTGTAAAATCCATATGGGCCATCAATGTTGATTGTCATGAATCTTAGGAAGCTCGGATCTCCTACTACGTGTTTAATCCTTGTGATTGCCATAAATCTGTTTTGATTCGGGTAATTATGATAATTGCACTAAATCTGGTCATCGAGATTTGTTGATGACTCTTGATTGATTTAGTGCCACGTGGGAAACTGATCTTCTGCCATGTGTCATAACCGAGAGCCAAAGCCGCATGAGGGTAGCTTCTTAGGTTTTGAACTGCATGAAGGTGGCAGCCGCATAGGTGTAGCCTCCGACATCTGAGCCGTATGGGGATGGTTTTCAATTGAGCCGCATAGGACTAGCCACGTGTCAAGGCTGTATGGGCATGGCCTCTCGATATTTGAGCCGCATGGAGATGATCCCCATGATCCGAGCCGCATAAGAACAGCAGCCGTTTAGGGTGACTTCTTATAATTTAAGCCGTATGACGAGGGTCTTCATGCTCCGAGATGCATGCGAGCATCAGCCGCATGGGGTGGTGGCAGCCGCATAAGGAGGTTTGTAGTTGGTGGATCGTGCCAGCTACAGAGGAGATTTTCTTCGTTTTCTGAGGAATACGCCGTCATGTCATCATTTCAGCTTTAATGTCTGAGTTATCACTTTACGTCAGAGCATTTAATAGGAGCAGTCACTTTATGGCCAGCTGTAAAGACAAGCTGCATAGGGTCACATGATCTTTGCTAAAGCCGCATAAGACTATTTGAAGAGTTTCTGAGCCACATGAGGTTCTGATAGATTCCTGAGCCGCATAAGGCTCCTTCTGTTCTGAGCCGCATGGGCTTCTTCTGTTTTGAGCCACATGGGCTTCTTCTATTTTTGAGCCACATGGGCTTCTTCTGTTTTGAGCCGTATGGGCTTCTTCTATTTTTGAGCCGCATGGGCTTCTTCTAGTTCTTTTCCATGCTTCTACAAGACCCCCTTCAAAGTTTTCTATTTTAAAATTGGAATACTTTGAATAAGAAACATGGCTATATGAGCTTTGCTGGCAGCATAGGATGTTCTTGGCCGTATGGCCTGTCTGGCCACATAGACTCCCTAGTCGCATGGGCTTCCTGCCTCACGTGCGTCTAATTAATTGCCCTTAATTCGTTTTTTAGAGCCGTCTTTTGGGGGAATCCCAAGAGTTGGTTCATGAAATATTTGGATTTTATGCCCTGGATGAATCTTCTTTATGAGAGAGGGGGCAAAATCCGAGGAGTCGGTTTTACCTGCAGCACATGACCTGAAGCGGTTTATCGGTCCATGTGCCCCCCTATGTATGCCTATAAATAGGGTGCTGTTAGGACAGAGAAGCTTCTTTGTCTTCTTTTGTCTTTCTCTTCTCTTGCCCTAAGCTGCTGTTTTCTCTTCTTCCGATCATCATCGACAATGGCCCCGAAAGCTTCCATAGCAGCGGCAAAGGGAAAGGGTATGGCTTCTTTGTCAGCCCTGGCGCCTGAAGTCCACCCCGACGTTTACTCCCCCATTGCTGGTAAGGTTTCTGGGCAGATCGTGTTCTTTGAAACAAAGACGGCTCTGTTGCATGCTTTATGCACAAGCCTTTAATGCGTTCCACGTTCTCGTCGAACTGTTCAATTTGTATGGGCCACATGTGTGTCCCACGTCCGAGCCGCATGGGGTATATCCCATGTCCGAACTGCATAGGAGTTGTCCAGTGGCCGCCTAGACGCTTCACAAACTGGATCGCATGATAACCCTTCGAACAGAGCCATATGAGTCCCTCTGAATCGAGTCGCATGGAGCCCTCTCAAACAGGACTGTATAAGTTCGTTTGAATTGGGCCGCATGAGGCTGTGCTGCATCGAGCCGCATGAGCTCCCTTGAAATGAGCCGCATAATGTTCCGCTAAGTAGAACCGCATAAACCAACGCTAACTAGAGCCGCATAGGCTTACGCTACTCGGTGCCGCATGAGCTTGTCTCTAAATAAAGCCGCATAAACTCATGTAAGCCAAAGTACTCAGTAGTTTCGTTTTAGCCATCTTTTGATTTGTTTCTTTCTTTCCTTCTTCAGTAAATCTGCCAGTGAATGCTGCTGGAGAACTTCTGGTGGGGCACGCCCAATCTGCTATGGGCTATAGGTACGATCATATAGTCGAGTATACGACAAACCAGCTTCTAAAAGAGCCTTTGGGGAGGCTAAATGCTATCAAGAAGCAGTCCTTTTACTTCCTCTGTGCCATGATAAACTCGGGGCCATTGGACGGGGAATACCTGAAGCCTGCGTTCCTCTTTGGGGATGCTTTGTCTGTGAAAGACACCCGGGCGCTGGATATATCCGAGAGCTGGGACTTCACTCTTGATGAGGTGGAGATCCATATCCCTCCGATAGAGCGTCATTTTTCTCTGTCTTGGTTCAATATGCTACCATTAGACAGAAAGATGATAGACTCGTTGACTCCCAGCAAGTCGGGGATGTTTATGGGAAACATCCATTACAATAGGAATTTGGGGTCAGCGTATCCGGGAAAGGAACCAGTCAGTCGGTACGTGATGGGACTTGCTCCGGGTACCTTCATAAACATAACGGGTCTAAATTTCATATTCACCCAAGCTGATACCTTCTTGAACCAGCTTGCTCGAAAAGGGTCTTATCTCGTCGGCCGGTTGGCATTGGTGAACTGGATAAACCCTATCCCTACGTGGGCCAACTTGATCACGTGGATTCTGCGGAAGTATGAGGCTTTCCTGCGTGAGATCGGCCTTTATTACGCCATTTGGGGCACCTGTCTTGGTCTGCCCATAAATAAACCATTGTTCATGGCTCTCCTGGAGATGTTCAACCGGAGGACGGGTACCTTCTTCACGCCCGGAGGGGAGCTGGGACTTGCTCTCCACGAGATGTACGTTGTCTCCAAGCTGCCCAGGGGGAGGAAGTTTTTGAAGTGTACACCCCTACGAGCGAAGAGCTCGAGGATTTGGACCGACACTTCCCGAGCTTTGTTGCCGTGTATCGGGAATTGTTATGTCACCACAGTACTTATCATCAGACGGCTATCAAGAAAGACGGTAGCTCGGAAGGGAGCACTCCTCACACTACTATATGGGTCGCATATCTTTTCACACTCGGTGCCTCAGGCCGAGTTTCTTCCCGAGATCCTCAGACTCATAAGGAGGTACAACACTTAGTGTCGACTGCCAAGAGATCGAGGTCTACGGGCGACACCTTTGGGAGTAAGACTGACTCCTTTAGTTATTTTTATTATAGTACTCAGTGACTGTCGGAGAAGGCGCTCCTTGCGGGATTCCTGATCGTATGGCTGCGGAACTGCGTAGTCTCCGAAGGGGCGGGTTCTATTGAGAGGATCAGTCGCCACTTTATCCTTCCTGCCGTAAAGCTAGTTTTTAGGGTCAAATTGGCCCTTCTTCCGGCCATGGTGTGCAACATACACCATGGCCTTTGCGCCATTTCATCCAAAGTCATTGCCCATGACACGGCGATGGATTTCGAGCGCGTAGAGCTTCCATACCATTATCTAATGGGGTGGCTGTTAATGCACTGTCGATCTTTGATAAGGCCTGGAGGAGAAGATGGCGTTACAGCTGATGACGCTTTCATTTTCCTATTCCACCATCAGCCCTGGGAGTACAACAACATGCCAGCCTGTCGGAGAGCGCTGACGAGAGTAGACGGAGACGACTTTTTTGTGTCCGTACCTTATTTTACTGCTGAAGAGGTGAGGAGCGCATATGTTAATGGTACCGAACCCCCTCTCCTCTTACCTAAAAAAATGCTCCTTTGGCTGCGTAATATCCGCCTAGCACACCTGGTATATCATAATCGCAACAACGTCTACTTGGAGCCCTACTTGCCTAGCAGGTTTTTCCGCCTGTTTGGGTACAACCAACTATTTTTGGACAGTCCCAGCTCTTACCTGGGCTTTGAAGGTTGCGTCCTGGACGATATCAGGACATGGCATTATTACGACATGGTTCATACTCGAACCACCTTTTCAGTCCCTGATGGCGAGGTGCTAGGGGAGATTTTATATATGGCGGCCTTATATCATGTTACAGCGAACAAGCCTCCCGTTAGTTTCGATCCGAGTACCAGTTTTATCGTGGGTACTGGCTTGGAGGAGAAGCCCAAGGGGTCTAGGAAAAGGAAGAGGAAGGCGAACACAGTTCCCGTGCCTGACTCGGAGTCCACCACTGCGGACGAAGGGAATGATGAGCATGATGCAGATACCTCTTCCCTTTCGGTGGAAGACGTTGGGGCGGATCAGCCGCCTATTATGTCAGATGAGATGGTGGCAGATCAGCCGCCTGTTGTACCTGGTCCTGTACGAAAATGTAGCAGGCAAATCTCTCCTGTTGGCGGTATTTCTTACTTCCGAAAATGGGCTGCGACCAGACGTCGCAAGTTAACTATAAAGGAGAGAAGCCAGGACGTCGACCCCGCTTCAGAGGTAAATTGAGCTACTATTTTCTTTATTCAGTTCTCTCTTTCTACTGAACTTTGACCTTAATCATTTTCCTTTCCTCTCGTAGGCGTCAGAAGAAGAGGAATCACGTGAACCGGCCACTGTTTCTGAAGTCGATCCAGCCATGGACGCTTTGATCAACGACATGTGTGCCGGGATTATTTCTGCCGTGGCTCTCTCGATTGCGGCTGAGGGATCTCACATTGCTGAGGTCGCGACTCGAGATGACGGGGGCTCCGATGAACCTGTCCCCGAAACTGCTGAATTCCATCAAGGTGACGCTGATCCAGTTGTACCTCCTTTCGAGGCGGCTGGGGCAGAAGACCCAGCCGGATTCAGCTCGGGGGTTACCGGTGAGGGGACTATGGCTGTTGTGAGCGAATCTTAGCCTCCATAACCCTCCCCTCCAAAGATAAGCCAAATTTTGACTAATGAGGAGGCCCATTCGCTCTATTATCACATCCTTTGGGTTATGTTGATTGACGGTTGCTCTGGACATACAGGTCCTGTCCTTTCAATGCCAATGACAGACATTGTTAAGTTGGGCTCTTCTAGCGGAGATTTGGTGGAAGGGAGCGTGCCCCCTCCTCTTTCGACTTATCTTTAGGGGCCTTCCGCCGGATCGAGTTCGGGAGGTCATATGGCGGCACAGCCTAGACAGAGAGTAATGGTCCCTGCATCTTCCTCTGCTCGTATGACTTTGGGGGTTGACCTCTCAGCTTTACCGAGTATCCAGATTGTTCGGGCCGCGGAGGAAGAATTGGCCGTTGTTCAAGCGTCCTTTCGCTCAGAATTTATTTCCCTTGTGGCAGGGGCGACAAGTTCTGTTGCGTCTTCTTCGACACTGCCAGCCACACTTCCTTTGACACCATCCTCTACGGAAGTTCTAGATGAGGCATCGCAGGATGTGGATGATAGTTTCTACCGCCATTTGAAGAGAGGAGTGGAAGATGCTGTAGAGCGGTGGACCCCTTTCGCCTTGGCTCGACAATGCGCCCAAGGCCAAGTTGACATTCTCAAAACCCTTCCTGGCGTGGAAGGGATAGCTGTGCTTTTGGAGCCCAAACTGTTGGAGGCTGATCAGCTTGTGGCCCAATTTCAAGTGCTGCGACAAGCTGATTTGTCTGCAGCAATTGATCAGGAGCGGGGGTTCCTCACCACCGCCCTGGCGAAGATAAGGCTCGTGCAAGATACATCTAAGCCGGTTATAATAAAGGACCTTGGTGACCTGTCTCTCTTGTACGACCAGCTGAGCCACCGGAACGAGGTTTGCAGGGCTCGGGAAGCAGCCGCCTCCCAGGGAGCAATCGATACAAGGGAGCAGATTCTCGAACTTCGGAAGAAGCTGGCCTTCTTGGAGTCTGAGCATGAAGCTTCTCGTGCGGACAAAGAGCTGATTATTCAGGATGCCGAAAGGATTTCCAGAGCTTCTGCTAACCTGGAACGTGCTCTAAAGAAGTTTTAGGAGGGCTGGCGGGCTCATGCGCCCCTGGAAGATGCGGCGCTGCTAACTCAGGAGGCTGAACGTCGGGCCAAACAGAGGTTTGAGCGGTCGACTGCCTTGTTGAGGGACCGTCTCAGGGCACTATGGATCGTCGAACAATAGTCGGCTTTTTTCCTTCTTTTCATTTTTGTTCTTTTTCTTTCTTAAGTGGGACGTGGTCCCCAGAACATGTAGTACTTTTACCTTTCAAACAAAAGAGTATGCTTTATCCTACCCTTTATTCGTACTGCTTATTGTGTTTGTGATGTTGTGGTATTTTCCCCACTGGGGAGCTGTTTGTGGACTTGTTACCCTTGGCGTACCTTAGTTTTAGGTACAGATAACAAGTTGATGGGGATATTTGGAAAAAATCCACAGTAAGGTGGCTATGGATGTTCCTGGTGTCGGAAGAAAGAATGCCGTGGGGCAGCTGGGCCCCCGGGGCATGATGAGAAGTGAGGGGCATGTACTAGGAAACTTAGTACAATATTTGTGGTCAACAGTGGACATTTATGGTCAACAAAGGACATTTGTGGGCCTATTATCCTTGGCGTACCCTGGTTTTTTTTGGTACGGATAATAGGTCGAGAGAGAACCAACATACTTACTCAGAGGTAATGAAGATATGGTAAATATGAGGGTTTCGATGGAGCCTTCCCACTCAGAGGTAATGAGGACATGGCAGGAGTGGGCTCCATAAAGGGAATATAGAACAACTCAGAGGTAATGAGTACACGGAGGTTCTATGTGAGGGGCGGTTTGTTTTTTATGGAAGGAAAACAACTCAGAGATAACATCGACGTGGTCGTTTCGGAAAATCTGTAGATTTGTTACCCTTTTTTTGCACTGAAAGTGCGGGTATTGGATCATAAGGAGATAACTCTTTTAGGAGAAAAGTTCAGAGGTATGATCATACATGACTTACTACCTAAGAGAGGCGATATAGATTTATCTGTAGTGACCAAAGTGTGAGTTCAGCGGAAGCAAGGGGTACATAACACAACAATCTGGAGATTTGGGATCAGAATGTAAGTTCAGTGGTACCTACGGGTACATAACTCGACAATCTGGAGGATTTGTAGTCGGGATGTGAGTTCAGCGGTACGAGAGAGTACATGACTCGTCATTCTGGAAGATTTATAGTCGGGATGTGAGTTCAGCGGTATGAGAGAGTACATGACTCATCATCTTGGAAATTTGTAGGCGGGATGTGAGTTCAGCGGTACGAGAGAGTACGTGACTCGTTATTCTGGAAGATTTGTAGTCGGGATGTGAGTTCAGCGGTACGAGATGTAGGAACGAAATTGTAAAGCACAATACTCTAGAGCGTGGGTGAATAGAGTAGGCAGCGAAATATTGCTAATTAAAAAAATGTTAGTAGCAAGATCATAGAATAATAATCACAACTAAGTAAAGTAAAGGCAGAGATAAGAATGAAAATACAAAGACAACGATGTATACTGGTTTCCCTATGTTGAGAACTAATCCAGTCGGTAGAACTCTTGCTACCAGTTGAATCCACTATTGGTAAACCACAAGTTTTCTTACGAAGTCCTTGCAACTTCTACAATGCGAGGTTTGATACGAAGAACTCGTCCAACTTCAAATCTGAAGAGGTATTCTTCAATCAAGCCTTCTGATTACAATCTGTTAGAAACTTCTAGACCGTACCGCACTGGCAAATCGACTAGAGGATTGTAATTGGCTTGGGATCTGTAATTTAAAGCTCAAGAAAAACTCTTTGGAAGATTGAAAGCTTTAGATAGAGAGAAGATTGAAAGTGAATGAGTGAGTTGAAAAGATCGAAATCCTTCTCTATTTATAGGAGTTCCAAAGACAGAATTCTGGCAGAATTCGGGCAGAATTCGGACAGAACTCTTTGAGAAAATCTCGGTCAAATCCGCAACTGCAGGAGGACCAAGTTTAAAAGAATTCAAAAATCAAACGGCCACCAACCGAACTCTGGCCGAACTCTGGCCGAGTTCTGTCAGGGTTAGGTCAGGTTTTAAAAATTAGTTTTTGATGATTTTTGAAAACCTTTTTGAAAGCTTTTGTTTAAATGAATATTTTTTCAAAACAAAGGATATTTTTAAAAGTATTTTAAAAACATTTTGAAATAGCCTATTTGCCAGTACGACTCGGTGTACAACGTATTCCTAGACTCAATAAAATAAAAAATACATTACTCAAAGGAAATACAGACTCGAACAGGTAAACATAGCTTCGGTCTTGAACTGTGTAGATAGCTATTCTTGTTCATGTCCAAGAGTCTGATACATCCTGACTAGCTTCATATATCGAGGTAGAGTTTGATCAATTATTAAAATCAGGTTGACCGTATGACCAATGGGCCAACAATCTCCCCCATTTTGATAATTGACAAACTATGAATGATATAACATTTAAGCTTGAAATAAAATCAAAAATTGCTCATGTCCTGTATTTTCTCAAAAGAAATGTTAGATCTTTATTTTTCTCCCCCGTTGTCACTTAGCAAAATAATTGCAAAAGAGCAAAAAAAAACTCCCCCGCAATCAATGCATAAATAACAAACAATGAAGAAAACACAAGAAAATAATTATAATAAATGATGGAAATGGTAAAGAAAAATTTGTATAACATCACAGGCATGTATTTGTATTCAGACTGTTTATAATAAATAAAGAATTATATCACAGGCAGTTTATAGTTGAGAAGCAGATAAATAAATGCTAATTAAATAAACTGATGTGAATCATAAACCAATAAAGATGCAGATAAAGATGTTCAGATGACATCAAATAAATCAAATCCAGTACAAGTCCTCAAAAAATACTGATAATAAAGTCTAAAAAGATATAGAAAAAAGAAGCTTGGAATGTCGGAGCATTTCCAAGTGTACAGTAGATAATGTCTAAGTCTCAAAAAGAAACATATCACAACTCCTCATCATCATCAGCATGACGACCAGCATGTCCAGAAGGACCAGCTCCAGAGGTACCCGTGCCAGAAGGGTGAGGAGGAGCGCAGTGTAAAACTCACCGACATAATCACGAGGAGGAGCACGGTCAGAACGGTACCAATCATATGCGTTACCGGGCTGGAAGTAGGCATGAACAGCCTCATCCTTACAGCGGTAACGAGAGAAAGCTGGATCTCTAGGGATGGAACTGGCTGAATGTCCAGTCTGGGCGAAACGAAGATCAGCTAAGGAATTTGCAATCGCCTGATAACGGGTGACGTCGCGGAACTCACATTTGCGAGCCATGTTCGTCATCGAGACGTACAAATCTGAAAGGTGCTGGTGTATGCCCTCAAAAGTCATAGCATACTGCTGAGGAGGTGGAGGAGGTGAGCAGTAGCAGGAGCAGTAGGAGGAGCAGATGCAGTCATACTGCGACGAGATAACTTAAGAACCTTGGGCTCAGGGTCTTGAGCACAAGTAGATAAATCAATGTCGAAACGCTGAAAGATGCGTGGAAGAATCATCGCATAAGAGAGATTTCTATCTCTTGCACGACAACGTCCTATCATCTGAATAATGGTCTTAGGGACAGAAAATGGAATCCCCTTAAGAATGTGATACATAGCAGATAATTCAAGAGACGTGACATCATCCTTCGAAGTAGATTTCTGAAGGAGAGCGGAATAAATGATACGGTGCAATTCATAATTAAACAAGTTCAAGTTGTTTGCCTTGAACTTTCCAGAGCGAACTCTATCAGGTGCACAGAGTTCTGCTTTGAAACTAGTAAGTGTCGTGCCTTTGGGGAAATCAAACTCAGTGATGTCAACAAGCGGTTCACATTCGTTGGAAATACCAAGGATCTCCGCTAAGAGAACATCATTGAAATTGATATATAATCCTCCAACACGTGTGCTTACATCAAAAGTGTTTAATATGATATTGCAGTAAAATAGTCTAATGGCATTAGTTGCTACGGGAAAACAGAGTTTAACAAAATGCTGTAACCCAAATGCCTCAAAGAAATGACGATGATCAGGAAATACAGTCCACTTGATGGGTGCGCCTGTGCATATGGATCTCATGGAGAAGTCTCCGTACCACAGTAAGGCTTGGTCTAGGGTTTGAAAGTAAAACCTGTCGAATGCGTCGTCGCTAGATTGGACTTGCAAAAATAGGGAATTAGTGGGTGGATCCGAAGATGAACCTTCCTCACTTGGGTTGGTTGTCTTCTTCCTCTTAAAGGGGTTGAATCCCTTGGGTACCATTTGTGCAAATAAAAGAAAATAGTACAAAATTGAACGGAGAGGAAACAAGGAGTTATACCTCCCAAGATTGGAGTATGTTGTAGAGAATGAAGAACTCCGCACGAATCCAAAGTTTGGATTGATTTCACCACTTGGATTAGAAGAAAATGAGTGGTGAAGAACTAGGTTTGGGGTTCTCCTCGCACGGCTGCTTGTTGCTGTGATGTGGTTTGGAAGCAATGAGGAAGAAAGGCTCTCGGGTTCTGGTTATATAACCTGACACCCTCAACCGAACTCGGGCCGAATTCGGTCCGACTTCTGGCCGAATTCGCCTGGGTTTGGTTTGTAACTCTTTTTTTCAATGGCTCATTTCAAATATTTAATTTAAAGATTAGTAATTTCAACCTTCAATTAACATAATTAATATTATTTTATAAATTAAATATCATTACACAGCGACTATTTCAGATTAGCTGTAGGAGTACTGTCCCAGCTGGCGGAGGTTCACCGGGGAACTCTTAAGTACCGCTTCGCTTCAACTATAGTTATGGTGACAGACAGACTCTTTATTGGCTTGTCTCTAACACAGCATTTGCGTATTTGAAATATAATCATAAAACAAAATTAATTAATATTATTGACGTCCAAAATTCCTAATTCTCGACGTAAATAATTGAAACGATCTTCCGCTAGAGGTTTTGTGATAATGTCAGCTAATTGATTCTCAGTATCTATGTTTTTTTTTCACTAACAAACTTTTATTGAAGATTTGAAAAGAGGAGCTATAGCCATCATTACAAAAATTTACTGTAAAATAAGAGGAAGTTTAGGAGAATGTCGACATCTGAGCAAGGCCTTCTTCACCTGTCTTCTCACTTCGAATAATAGTTGATCTTGATTAAAGGAGTAGGATTCATAACGCCACTTGTTTCGATTCTTCCAGGCAACCTAGCAAACCGCTCCTACGATAATTTGTTTGAGATACAGATGTTTCCTCGTCCACCATAGCTTGAAGAAAGTTAGAATCGATCTACTTGATCCTCGGATATCAAAAGCAACTGCCAATCTCGTCCAGACATAATCAGCGAGCTCACATTCTTTGAATATGTGCAGTATAGATTCTTGATCATGCTCGTGACAGCAATGGCACTTAGAAGCTAACTGAAAACCAAACTTACGGATATGATCATCAGTAGGTAGCTTGTCCAGTAAAATTCGCCAAAGCAATATCGACCACTTGAGTAGGATACAAGTTCCCCAAATATGCTTATAATGAGGTTGTTGCATAAATGGGACTCGAGTATTCGTCCAGGCAGATGAAAGGCTGAAACTTCCAGTAGGAGAGGGAGACCAACGCCAATTCAAATTACCCGTAATTTGCGAGGACTGAATCAGATGGTTGCTGAATTCTCTTCCCTGTAACAGTCTCTTCCAAATTCTCGATGATTGTAAATTAGGTAACACTTCATCAATTTGTTGTCTTGAATAATATTTAGCTCGAAAGAATCGAACCTAAAGCAAGTCTTGTGTTTTAAATTTCCACCATAAGTTAGATGTAAAAGCATTCATGGTTTCAGTTAAGCTACGTACCCCGAAACCAGCTTCCTTGTGTGGTCTAGCAATTGATTTCCATCCCACCCAGTTATGCTTGTCTACACCATCCTTCGCCCCCCAGAAGAAACGAGCAAACATAGATTCCAGCTGGCTGATGACGCTTATAGGGGGATTACAAGCCGCTAGTGTGTATATCGGAATTGATGTCAAAACTGATTTAAGAAGAACAAGTTTGCCACCATATGAGAGAATCCACTGTTGCCATCCATCAAGCCTCTGTCGAACCTTCAATACAAGATCTTCATACATGCGTGCATTTTGCTTTCCCGTCATTAAGGGGCAACCCAGGTATGTAAATGGTGGAGAGGCAATGTTGAAACCAGAAATAAATTGAAGATGATGGGCTCTCTCCTGAGGAAAAGTATCAAAAACATAAAGAGATGATTTAGCATAGTTGATCTTCTGTCCCGAGGCTGATTCATAACGATTTAGAATCCTGAGAATGTGTTGAACCGAAGTCGAATCTCCTGCAGAGAAGAGTATTACATCATCCGTATATGCTAAATGAGTAATCGGAGGACATCCAGGTGGAACATAGAAGTTATTGAAGGAAGGCTTGGACAATAGCTTGTTGAGATTGTGAGATAGCATTTCTGCAGCAATAACAAATAAAGCTGGAGATAGAGGATCCCCCTGACGAACTCCTCTAAATGCTTTAAAGAAACCCGATGAAGCACCATTGACAATTGTTGAAAACCAAACATTATTAAGAAGTCTGAAAATAATGTCAATCCATATTTTATTAAAACCAAACTTCCATATAACTTTCATAAGAAAACCCTAATCCACTCTGTCATAGGCTTTCATCATATCAAGCTTGATCACAACATTACCCCCTCTATTTTTTTCTTCATTTTGCTTATCATTTCCTGAGCCAATATTATGTTGTCTACAATTTCTCGACCCTTCACAAAACCACTTTGTTCTTCTGAGATGATTTTGGATAACATAGGAGCCAAGCGTCGAGAAAGTAGTTTGGAAATAATTTTATTCATCACAGAACAAAGACTAATTGGTCTAAAATCCTTCATAGTGTTGGGGTTCTTCAACTTAGGGATAAGCATAATGGATGTAGAAGTAATCGATTTAGGGAGATGAAAACCCGATATGAATAATGATATAGTAGTAAGCACATCTACTGAAACAATATCCCAGCAAGATAAGAAAAAGAGAGAAGTATACCCATCAGGACCTGTCGCACTCTGAGGATCAAGATTGCGGATAACATCAAGAACTTCCTCCAATGTTGGTGCAGCAGTAAGAGCTTCATTATCCTGTTGCGTGATAATCTGAGGAATGACTGATAAGAGATCATCATCTTGCACTAGTGATTCTGATTGATATAGCTTTTCATAATAGGCATTGGCAATGGCCTGAATATCTGATAAAGACTCCTTCCGAGTACCATCTTCCCCAATGAGAGAGTGAATTCGTAATTTACGATGCTTAGTATTGACACATTCATGAAAATATGTAGTATTTTTGTCCCCCTCCAATTCCCATCTCAAACGTGCTTTTTGTCTCCAGTAATCCTCCTGCACAATCACTCGACGTTTGAGATTAGCCATTGCTTGATGAAGAGAAACTTTGTTTGCTAATGAGGCATCAGCCTCAAACCGCAACTCCGCTGCAAGCACATCATCTTCTGCCTTCTTCACCTCTTGGAAGATGTTGCCAAAAGTTTGGTGACTCCAACTTGATAATGCCTTTCGACAAGCCGCCATCCTCATCCCCAAGAATATCAAACCATCAGGATGATAAGCCGATGTCCAAGAGGACTGGACAACAGATTTAAACTCATCATGTTTAGTCCAGAAAAATACGAATCGAAAATGCTTGGGACCCTTAGCCTGAGAGTTCCTTAGCGACAGCAGAAGTGGGGCGTGATCAGATTCAGTACGGCTAAGATGATCGACTACAGAAGCAGAAGCAATCCGTAGCCAGTCACTGTCAAGGAGTACTCTATCCAATCTCGAAGCTTGTCTCTCCCACTCAGTAGATTTTAGCCACGTGAAATTGCTTCCCTTGAAAGGTATGTCAGTAAGACCAGCAGACACTTGGAAATTTAGAAATTCTTGCATAGAGACAGGACAAGGAGGCAGCCCCCCAACTTTCTCCTCAGAGTGAGACACAGCATTAAAGTCTCCTCCAACCGCCCAAGGATAATTATATTGTCTCTGTACACTAAGAAGCCGACTCCAGAGTTGACGTTGACCCTCTTTCTTGCCATGCCCATGCACCAACGAGAACATAACTTCCGTTGGGAATTGCTTATGACAAATAGAGATGGTTAATGCTTGATCAAAGGAGTCTCTCAACACCATTGTGTAAGTAGGTTTAGAAAAAACCCAAATATTACCGCAATCATTCGCGAAAGCAGTGGCAAAACCCAGTTTAAGCTGGTAGGAAAATAACTGAGAATTATCAACCTTCGGTTCAATGAGAACTAATAGTTGAACCTTGTGAATTCTACATAAACTCTTGACTCTTTTGAAAGTTTTCTTGGCAGCAACCACCCTCACATTCCATAGTAATACGTTAAACATTAATGGTGGGGGAGGAGGTACCAGCGAGTGTATGTTTCCCCGATGATCGAAGTCTTCGATCAGTCGGCTCCGGAGCTTTCTTTTTCCTGCTCTTTGTAATGGATGTGAATCCATTTTTTTCTGCATCAACAGCATCTGCCCAAGAATTCATTTGTATTTCTTCCTCTTTCATTTATTCAGGCTCATCTCCCACCTGAGCTGGGTCGCCGTCATCAGTCTCCTCAATATCTCCCTGCACACTTACGTCATGCTCCTCTTCATTATTTTCAATCTGTACTGGGACATGCGTTGGCTCATTAATTGGTTCCTGCGTAGCCTCCATTGTCTCAATTAGAGCCCCCTGCATTGGGACGTGCTCCTGCTCCGTGTTAGGTTTTGCAGGATTAATAGCTTCATTAATGTGATTGGAGGGAATCTCGATATCCGCCAGAGTTGATGTCTGTCCCAAAGCTTTGGGGACTGTATTTGATGGCTGTCCTTTATTAATATTGATGGCCTCCTTGCTCAAAAAAGGCTCAGAGCTCACGAGTGGCTCCTTGCCACGTGTATTATTTTTCTGCTTTATAAGTTTGCATGATTCTGCTGCATGACCTTGGTGCTTGCAATGAGAACAATAAAGGGGGGATGACTCGTAATCAATTGATTGCCAAAAACTTCTACCTCTTGGTAAATTTATCCTGATTTGCTGTTGTAAGGGTTTGGAAGCATCAATTTCAATGAAAATTCGAGCCAAGCTGGGACGGGATAGTTCGGAGGTAGCTTTATCTATCATTAATGGAGAGCATATAGATGAGATAATGCCAAATAAAGCATCTTTGTTAAACAGATGATGAGGAAGGTTTGGTAATGAAACCCAAGTGGGTATGATAGAAGATTCACATGAAGGAGAGAAATCTGGATCCCATTTAAATAATCTCATAGGAGCCCTTTCAATATACCAAGTATCCTTCGATCGAAGGCGTAAGTAATCTTCCACATTAGAAGGACGGATGAGGATGTGTTTGCCATCAATAAGACCAGCTTTAATGGATCCAGTGAATTCGAACCCCGAGAACGCTTTACGAATTACTTCGATAGGCGGACGTGAATGAGAGAACTTCCCAACTAAAGCGAACTTCAGAGGATCTATCAAAGACTGCTCTTCCTCCTCCGAAAAGGAAACCGCAGGGGCTCCCTTGAAGGTAAAAATAATTCAGAGGGGAAAGGCGTGGGTAGCCGAGGGTTGGCTCCCCACAACCTTCGTGAACGACTTCGCCATGAAACCCTAAAACTAAAGACAAAACAGTAGACTAGGTGACGGCCAATTGGTCCAGCCACCCGAAGGGATGATGCCGGCCTGGCCTAGGGCCACGCCGAAGTCGGTGGGGATCGAAGAAAGGTTAGGGTTTTACGATCGCTCCGGAGCGGTGCTCTCTATATATATATATATCTCAGTATCTTTGTATACAAGGTCAATATCTCCAATTTGATGATGATCTCTAAGAAAATGATGTCTAATCTCGATATGTTTAGTACGAAAATGACATACAGGATTCTTAGTTAAATTAATAGTGCTCGTGTTATCACAGAAAATGGAAATATGTGTATAAAATAAATCATAGTCTTCCAAGGTTTGTTTCATCCACAAAATCTGAGCACAACAACGTCCTGCGGCGATATACTCAGCCTCTGTTGTTGATAGGGCTACAGAATTTTGCTTTTTACTAAACCATGAGACTAAAGCCTTGTCTAAGAAATGACTTGTGCTACTGGTACTTTTTCTATCAACTTTGCATCCGGCAAAATCTGCATCCGAATAACCAGTAAGGTCAAAAGACTTAGTTTTGGGATACCACAAGCCAACAGAAGAAGTGCCCTTAAGGTATCGAAAGATACGCTTAACTGCGCACAAGTGTGATTCCTTTGGATTAGCTTGAAAGCATGCACACAGGCAAACGCTAAACATTATATCTGGACGACTAGCAGTTAAATAAAGTAAACTTCCGATCATACCTCGATACTTACGTGTGTCGACTAGCTTGCCTTGTTCATCAATATCAAGCTTTGTTGAAGTTGCCATCGGAGTAACAATAGGTTTGACATTGTCCAGATCGAACTTCTTTAGCAAATCTTTTGTGTACTTGGCTTGATTTATGAACGTCCCATTGTCAGTTTGTTTGATTTGCAGTCCGAGAATGAATTTCAGCTCTCCCATCATGTTCATCTCAAACTCATTCTGCATACACTTAGAAAATTCTTGACACAGAGATTCATCAGTAGATCCAAATATGATATCATCTACATAGACTTGTATTAAAAGAAGCTTACCATTAAAGGACTTAAAGAAAAGTGTAGTGTCAACCTTGCCTTTTGAAAAACCGTTGTCAAGTAGGAAAGAGCTTAGACGATCATACCAAGCACGAGGGGCTTGTTTCAAACCGTACAAAGTTTTCTTCAACTTGAAAACATGCTCAGGGTTTTTAAAATCTGTGAAACCTGGAGGTTGTGCTACAAAAACTTCTTCTTTAATAAAACCATTTAAAAATGCACTCTTGACATCCATTTGAAATAGTTTGAAATTATGAAAACATGCAAATGCACATAACATGCGAATGGATTCTAATCTCGCAACTGGGGCATAAGTCTCATCGTAGTCGATACCTTCTTCTTGATTGTATCCTTGAGCTACGAGTCGAGCCTTATTACGAGTCACTAAACCATTCTCATTAAGTTTATTTCGGAATACCCAACGGGTGCCAATGATCGAACGATCAATAGGCTTGGGAACAGGTTCCCAAACTTGATTCCGTTCAAATTGGTTTAATTCCTCTTGCATAGCATCTATCCAAAAATTATCACTACATGCTTCATCAATAGTTTTTGGTTCAAGCTGTGAAATAAAAGCAACACTAGAAACAATATCTCTACTGGATGTACGAGTACTAACACCTTTGGTAATGTCACCAATTACCAAATCCTTTGGATGATCAGCCGTAAATTTTAATCTTTTCGGCAGACTCTGAAGGTAGCTGGTTCCTGGATCTTCTCTAGGAGGATCAGCTAGTGCTGAGCTGGGTTAAGAATCAGCTGGAGTTGAGCTTGGTACAGATGTATCTTCGTCATTGTCATCGATAGTCATTTGATTCAATTCATCAAAGGTGACATTGATTGATTCTTCGATGATCATGGTTCGTTTGTTGAAGACTCTATATCATTTGCTCTTGGCTGCATAACCTAAAAATATACCTTCATCGGCCTTTTCGTTAAACTTTCCCAAAGTGTCTTTTATATTAAGAATAAAACATTTACAGCCAAATATTCTAAAATAAGAAACTGATGGAATTCTATCAAACCATAATTCAAATAGAGACTTCTTCGATTTGGGTCGAATTAGAACTCTATTGAGAACAAAGCAAGCAGTATTGACAGCTTCAGTCCAGAAATATTTGGGTAGACTAAACTGGTTTAACATCACTCTGGCCATTTCGGATAGAGTTCTGTTCTTACGTTCCACAACCCCATTTTGTTGTGGAGTCCTAGGGCAGGAGAACTCGTGTACAAAATCGTGTGTGTCACAAAAATGCTCAAACTCTGCATTCTCGAATTCGCCTCCATGATCGCTTCTTATACGAGTGATCATGTAACCTTTTTCATTCTGAACTTTCTTACAAAAGGCGACAAATTCGGATAATGCATCATTCTTGCGTATCAAGAAGTATACCCACGTGTATCTAGAGAAATCATCTACAATTACAAAAGCATAAAGTTTACCTACGAGGCTAGCAACTCTGCTAGGACCAAATAAGTCCATATGAAGCAATTGTAGAGGTCTAGTAGTACATACTGCGTTTACTGACTTGAATGTGGATCTGGTAGCTTTGTTCTTTTCACATTGGCTGCATACCTAATCCTTCTTGAATGTAATATCCGGTAAACCGCGTACTAGCTTCTTTGTGGATAATCTTGATATTGTGTCCATATTTGCGTGACCGAGTCTCATATGCCACAGATGACTCTCATCGCTTTTAGACATTAAGCATCTACCTGAAATATTTGTTTCTTCCAACAAATAGAAAACATATATGTTGTCTTCCATGATACCTTCAAAGATAGTACTACCAGTTGAGCTATCAACTATAATATATTTGTCTTTGCCAAAGTTGATGCCATAACCATGATCAGCCAAATGACTTATGCTGAGTAGATTATGTTTCAACTCGGTAACCAGACAGACATCTTTAATAACAGGATAGGGAGACTTACCAACATCATCGATACCAATAATATACCTTTTCAAGTTATTACCGAAGGAGACATAGCCTTCCTTCTTTTTCTTCGACAGTGTTGCAAATAGTGTAGCGTCACCGGTCATATGCCGTGAACAACCGCTGTCGAGAATCTATTTGCTTCTAGCATGTAAAAGGTGTTCCACCTACAAAAAAGTTTGCAGATGAAACTTTTGGTACCCATTTCTTGTAGGGTCCTGAAATGTTAGCCTTTGGTATCCAAGCATAAATATTTAAATCAACAAGCTTTCTGATTCTACATGCAGATAAAATGTGACCAATGAGGCCACAATAATGACATTTTGCATGTCGAGTGTTGAAAGCTGAGTGGTGTGCATGGTTGGTAGGTTTAGGTTTTCTAGTATAGAAGAAAGCATACCTATAATCCTGTTTGGGCTTAACCTTTTGGGGTAAAGGTTTGATAGGGTTAGGTCTGACAGTGTTTGGCTTGGAAATGTTTTGATTTTTTGGTAAGTGACACGTGTTAGGATAGGAAGCAGCAGGCTCGGGCTGTTTTCCTAACCTAATTTCCAATCTTTTGGAAGTGTCATACAACTTACTATAATCAGAAGTAAGTGTTTTCATTCTGATTTGTGCACTTTGAAGACTTTTCTTCTCTATAGAAAGTTCTTCCTTGAGTTGGTCAATAATTTTGTCTTTCTCTTCAGATGACTTGGTAGTCTCGTGTAATAAGAGCTTTATAGAAGAAAGCACACCAGACTCACTAACATTATTTCTAACCTCAGCTAGTAGGTCGGTGAGTCTATCTATTTCACCTTTGTACTCTTTGAGTACCTTCTTAGAGGTCTGATACTTGCTACACAGTTTCCTGTAATCAGTCATCAGTTCACTGAAGGCATCTCCTAATTGCTCAAAGGTGAAGTCATCATAAGTATCAACTACAGGTTCAGTAGGTACCTGATCGGATGCCATAAAGCATACGTTTGCAGCGTCTTCTGATTGTTTGTCTTCTGAGTCGCTGGCTTCACTTTCATGCCATATGCTGGTGTTGGCATATCTCCAAGATGTTGATCTCTTCAGGTTCCCTTTTTCATACATGTTGCTCTTCTAGCTTGATGATAAGTTTGTAGGACAATCCTTCTTTATATGTCCCTTCTTCTTGCAGCCATAGCAGACAGCATCATCTTGATACCAGTTGTTACTGCTGTTGTTTTATTTGGCTCTTTTCTCATATCTCATGAATCTTTTGAATTTCCTTGCTATGAGTGCTTGATCTTTAGCATCAGATTCACTGCTGTCTGAGTCACCTTCAGCAGCTTTTCTGTGCTGAGCCTTGAAAGCGATCGTCTTCTCCTTTGGTGCAGGCTCTTCAAAATCTTGTAGCTCCAGTTCATGAGTGAGTAGCTTACCCATGAGTACTTCGAGGGACATAGTTGTGAGGTCATTCCCTTCAATGATTGCAGTAGCCTTTGGAATCCAGTTCTTGGTAAGTGCTCGCAGGAGTTTGCGAATCTTTTCATGGTTACTGTACTCTTTGCCTAGGGAGGACAAAGGATTTACAATATCCAAGAACCTTTCGAACATCTGAGTAACTGTTTCGTTGGGCTTCATCTTGAATACCTCATACTCTTGAGTAAGTCTGCTGACTTTAGATTCTTTGACTTGAGTCGTGCCTTCATGTGTGACATCAAGTAGCTTCCATACTTCATTAGCCGTTGTGCAGATAGACACCCTGTTAAATTCAGTTCTATCTAAAGCACAAAATAGAGCGTTAATAGCACGTGCATCAAGACTGGCCTTTTTCTTTTCCTCCTCTGTATATCTGCTATGGGATTTTTCAACTAAAACTCCATCAACATTTATACGAGGTGGCTTTTGATAGCCATCAAGAACAATAGACCATAAATCAAAGTCAAGTAATTTCAAGAAGAAACTCATCCGTGTTTTTCAATAGGTATAGTTTGTACCATCAAACAGTGGAGGTCTGTTTGTGGCCTGGCCTTCACTTGTGAATTTCACAGTTGCCATGTGTTGTGCTGTGATCTATATAACAGTTAATTAAAATAAATAAATAATTGCACTGTTACCTTTGCTTTACCTGTAACACCCGCTCTGATACCAATTGTAGGAACGAAATCGTAAAGCACAATACTCTAGAGGAGGTAAATTGAGTAGGCAGCGGAATATTGCTAATTAAAAAAAATGTTAGTAGCAAGATCACAGAATAATAATCACAACTAAGTAAAGTAAAGGCAGAGATAAGAATGCAAACGTAAAGACAACGATGTATACTGGTTTCCCTCGGTTGAGGACTAATCCAGTCGGTAGAACTCTTGCTACCAGTTGAATCCACTATTGGTAAACCGTAAGTTTTCTTACGAAGTCCTTGCAACTTCTACAACGCGAGCTTTGATACGAAGAACTCGTCCAACTTCAAATGTGAAGAGGTATTCTTCAATCAAGCCTTCTGATTACAATCTCTCAGAAACTTCTAGACCGTACCGTACTGGCAAATCGACTAGAGGATTGTAATTGGCTTGGGATCTGAAATTTAAAGCTCAAGAAAAACTCTTTAGAACACTGAAAGCTTTAGATAGAGAGAAGATTGAAAGTAAATGAGTGAGTTGAAAAGATCGAAATCCTTCTCTATTTATAGGAGTTCCAAAGGCATAATTCTGGCAGAATTCGGACAGAACTCTTTGAAAAAATCTTGGTCAAATTCGCAACTGCATGAGGACTAAGTTTAAAAGAATTCAAAAATCAAACGGCCACCAACCGAACTCTGGCCGAACTCTGGCCGAGTTCTATCAGGGTTAGGTCAGGTTTTAAAAATTAGTTTTTGATGATTTTTGAAAACCTTTTTGAAAACCTTTTTGAAAGCTTTTGTCTAAATGAATATTTTTCAAAACAAAGGATATTTTTAAAAGTATTTTGAAAACATTTTGGAATAGCCTATTTGCCAGTACGACTCGGTGTACAATGTATTCCTAGAATCAATAAAATGAAAAATACATTGCTCAAAGGAAATACAGACTCGAACAGGCAAACGTAGCTTCGGTCTTGAACTGTGTAGATAGCTGTTCTTGTTCATGTCCAAGAGTCCGATACATCCTGACTAGCTTCATATATCGAGATAGAGTTTAATCAGTTATTAAAATCAAGTTGACCATATGACCAATGGGCTAACACGAGAGAGTACATAAATCGTCATCTTAGCAATTTGTAGGCGGGATGTGAGTTCAACGGTACCAGCGGGTACGTAACTCATCACCCTGGAGGATGTCATTTCAGACGTAATACTTCTTTAGAAACTTGCCGTTGATGGGCAACATGAGCAAGTCTCCATTTTGTTTTACGAGGCGGTAAGCTCCATTAGAGAATACAACATCAATGATGAACGGGCCTTCCCACTTTGGCTGGAACTTGCCGACGGTTTTGTGAGTCATAACCATCAGCTTCCGAACTGCCAGAACGAGGTCGCCCACTTGGAATATTCTGATTTTAACCTTCTTGTTGAAGGCTCCGGAGATACGTGCCTGGTATAGCTCGATTCGTTATTGAGCTAGTAGGCGCTTCTCATCTAGAGCCTCCAATTCTTGTAGTCTGTGATGGTGATTATCATCCGTCTTCAATCTGTATGTGAGAGCAACGCGGAGTAAGGGGATTTGAGTCTCCAGTAGGAGAATCGCCTCACTTTCGTATACTAGAGATAATGGTGTGTTCCCGGTGGCAGTCTGTACTGTGGTACGGTACGCCCATAAGCATTCACCGAGCTTTTCATTCTAGTCGCGTTTTTTTGATGATACGAACTTCTTGAGAAGCTTGATGATTGTTTTCTTGAATGCTTCAGCTAGACCATTAGCCACTGGGTTGTATCGTGTTGAAGCAATATTCTGGATGCGGTGCTTGTCGCATAACCGATAGACGACGTGGCTTGCGAACTGCGGACCATTATCATGGATGATCCTTCGGGGCAGTCCAAAGAGATAGATGATGTAATGCTTGAGGAAGCTGATCACGTTTGAAGTCTTTACTTCTGCAAGCGAAAAAGCCTCCGCCCATTTGGAGAAGTAATCTATGATTACGAGTATGAAGCGATGTCCTCGGGACGAAGGCAGAGTGATCGGACCGATGATGTCCATTCCCCATGCTTCGAAGGGCCAGGATGCTACCGTCGGGTATAGAAACTCGGATGGCTGGTAGATTAAATCTGCATGGACTTGACAGGCTTTGCATTTTTGTGCATAGACTATTGCGTCTGCAACCATTGTGGGCCAGTAGTAACCCATTCGGCGAAGGCGATCTTGTAGTTTCGGGCCAGGCTGATGGGCCCCACAGATGCCATCATGAGCTTCACGCACGGCTTCTTTGGCTTCTATATTCGACAGACATCGAAGCAGTAATCCATCGTATGATCGCTGATATAGCATTTGTTTCTCTATATCGTAGAAGAATCTGAGGGAACATCTTCTAATAGAAGTGGCTTCCTTCGAATTCTCCGGCAGGATGTCGTAGACTACGAAGTCAATGAACGATTATCTCCAGTTTGGTGCTTCGTCGACTGTCAGGGCAGAGTAGCTCTCGGCATACTGAATATTATTCCTGGGACAGACCAACTCACGGCCTATGATATCAATCAAGTGGTGAGCATGATTTGGAACTGCTAAGGAAGCGCCTAGGCCTGCTAGGGCATAGGCTTCAATGTTCTGGAGCCTGGGAACATGTTCTATGAAGAACCTTTCTAAGGACGTGATGATGTCAATCGCTATTTGGTGATAGGGGATCATGTCTTCATGACGCACTTCGTATGAGCCTCGAATTTGATTGACGATTAGCTGCGAATTATCGTATGCTTCAAAGTGCTCTATCCCCAACTCTTTTGCAAGTCGGAGGCCAATGACCAAAGCGTTATACTCAGCCACGTTGTTTGAACAGGGCTCCGTGAGGGAATAAGCTCGATTCATCACCAACCCGGCGGAAGAAATCGGTACTATTCCCACTCCAGCGACGATGTTGCCCTTGGGCCCGGTTCTAGAAGCGCCGTCGAAAAACATTCGCCATATGGTATCGTGGGAGGCCATATTTGAATTAGCGACCTCATCTTGGATCTTTTCGTTAATTTTGGTTGACTTCGAACCTGGATGAGCTGCTAAAAAGTCTGCCAGAGCTTGACCTTTAAAAGCCTTTTGTGGGATGAAGATCATGTGGTACGTGGATAGTAATATCGCCCAGGTAGCGAGGCGAGAGCTGAGTGCACCTGGCTTAGTCATGAGGACCCTGAGGGGGTTGACTCTTGATATAACGTAGATGGTTTGTCATGTGATGTAGTGTCGCATTTTCTGAATGTCGAAAACCAGAGCTAGGCACTCTTTCTCTACGGCAGTGTATCGATGCTCTGGCCCCATCATCATTCGACTGAGGTAATATATGGCTTGTTCGTGGCCTGTCTCATTATTTTGTGCTAGCAGAGCACCGAAAGAATGTTCCATCGCTCGTATATAGAGCAAGAATGGTCTTCCAGCAATCGGGGCTACCAGAACTGAAGGGTTCGTCAGATATTCTTTGATGCTGTCGAAGGCATGCTGGCATTCTTTATCCCATACGAATGAAATGCCTTTCTTCATAAGATGGGTGAAAGGCTGACATCGTCCGGAGAGGTTAGAGATAAACCTCCTAATGTAGGGTAGCCTCCTTTGAAGGCCTCGGAGTTCACGGAGATTTCTCGGGGGACCCATCTCCATGATTGCCTTCGTCTTCTCAGGGTCTACGTGGATACCCTGGAAGGTGATGATGAAACCCAAAAACTTCCCGCTGGATACGCCTAAAAAGGATTTGTGGGATTTATTTTCAAATTATGCGCTCGTATTAGGTCGAACATTGTCCTCAGATCATGCAGATGATCTTCCTTAGAGCAGCTCTTGACGGCGATATCGTCGACGTAGCATTCCACTGTCTTGCGTAAGTGGTCTCTAAAGATGACGCTCATAGCTCTTTGATAGGTGGCGCCAGTATTCTTTAAACCAAAAGGCATGACTGTGTAGCAGAACGTGCCAATCGGTGTTCGGAATGATGTATGCTTTTCGTCGTCAGGGAACATCTTGATTTGGT
Source organism: Iris pallida (assembly GCA_029216955.1). Lineage (NCBI taxonomy): Eukaryota > Viridiplantae > Streptophyta > Magnoliopsida > Asparagales > Iridaceae > Iris > Iris pallida. The sequence goes on from JANAVB010036019.1 coordinate 20,550,755, forward strand.
TGTACCCCGAAAAACCATCCATGAATGACATAAGCTCAAAGCCGCAGGTGTTACTAATCATGATGTCTGTGATAGGGAGAGGGAACTCATCCTTAGGACACACCTCATTCAAATTGCGAAAGTAGATGCAGATTCGAATCTTTCCACTCTTTTTGAGGACTGGTACTATGTTGGCGACCCAGTCAGGATGCTGTTCCTCACGGATGAAGCTGCTGGATATTAGTTTGTTTACCTCGGCTTCAATGGTATTCATGACGTCAGGACGGAACCGTCGTTGCTGTTGCTTGACTGGTTTTGCGTTCAAACGGATGTTGAGCTTGTGAAGTACAACCTCGGGGTTCAGTCCTGGCATATCTTCGTAGCTCTAGACGAACACGTCGATGTATTCTCTAACGAGTTGTAGTAGTAATTCTCGTTCTTCGTCTGTCAGATTCTTGCTGACGAAGATAGGCTTTGGAGAGGACTCATCACCGAGATCGACTTGTACAACCTCATCCTCGGTGGGAGGCTCTCTTTGTTCGAACCGCTTCTCCCACTACACATCTAGTTGTTGTGCCCATGGCTCTAGCTCAAGAAGTTTGGGAATGTCTTTATTTTCTTCGTAGGCATCGGCAAGTGCCATATTGACGGCCCAGACTTGCCTGAGCATGTCCCCAATACTGATATCTGAATCGGAAGTGGGTGATCCGGTTGAGTGTGAGTTCCAGTCGCATTCCTCGTCTGAGCTTTCAGGGGTTATTGTAGGTGTAACATAACCTAGCCCACATCTGGTTTTATTGTAGTAGTCCCGTGATTTCCCAGCCAAGACTGGCGATTGTAAGGGTAATCGCCATCCAGTGCCATATTTTAAGCCTGGTGTAGTGCCCAGATCATACCCTTGTTTTTGCATAAGGTACTTGGATTGGGGACTATACAGAAAAAGGGGCAATCATTCGGTGTCGGGTTCGAGCTCAACTTCTTCTATCTTGAAGGGCTGTGGATCATTCTTTCGGCCGAAGATGATTCGGTGATCCCCTCCCTCGATTATACGGTAAGCGTCTTCCACTGGAGTAAGTTGGTTTGCGGTGTAGACATTTGTCACCTGTATGTGCAGGTAAACGCCTATACCGTGTTCCATAGCATACATTGTACAAAGCTTATTAAGCTCGAGGTAATTCAAAGATAGCCCTTTATTGATGAAATAAGGTATCTTTTCCAGTAGAATTACATCATCTGCGGATGGAGCATCAATGTAAGCAGCCACATACTTGGCCAGCTCTGACTCTTCTTCAGCCACTCCCTGTGTAAATGCAGACTGAAAGGATGACTTGGGCAACTTGATTATCAGGGGCTCTATGGGTGGAGCAGAACGTGGAGTTGTTGGCATACTAGCTACTCCCAGTTTGGTTCTCGGTTGCTATTCGCTCTGGGAAGACGAATTATCATCGGTTTGGCAGAGGGATTGAGCTCCTCTGCTTGTGGTCGGCTAGCTTTAGACAGCCTGATTATCAGTGGCTCTATCGTGGGTCTTGGCGCTTGGCCATACCTTAGCAGTCGGATTATCATCTGTTCCTCCTGTGCAGAGATGCTAATTACGTCCTTACGCAGAGTGGCTGTAAGGGGTGCAGTTATGCCAGGCTTGCGGGATTGAAGGTGGATCATCAGAGGTTCTTCTGATCCAGTTACTGCCTCAGTTTGAGCTTGAGTATCTCGTTCGGCAAGATGCTTTTTCGACTTCTCGTACAAGTATGAATCTGAGTAGTAGGATTCGACCCCTTTAAAGGGATCGATGTCGGGAAATTCCGTCCTAACGAGGTCGTGCTTGTCAACATACTTGAAGCACTGGTACAGTGTGGAAGGCATGATCATGTAATCTTGTATCCAAGGATGCCCCAGAAGAATATTGTAGGAAGTGTCCGCATCTATGACATAACAGGTCACTTCTGACTGAAGGTCGCCGATTTGGCACTTTAGACGAATCTTTCCGATCGGGTAGCTCCTGCCCGAATTGAAACCGATGATGGCGGTGCTTGTCAGCATCAGGCGATGCATTTGATGCGCAGATGGTATAGTAGGCTCTTCGAGATGATGCTTATGGAGGACCCGGGGTAAATATGTATCCGATCGACCTTGATATTGCCAATGTACCCAGTATAATACAGAGGGCAATCGTGCAGGTTAGTTTTGATAAGCATATCCTGCGGAGTGAAGACAATGTTTGGCATTGACCCTATGCAAGCACTGTCTTGGAGATCTGCAGGCGAGCTTTCTCCAGTGAGATTGGACTGAGCCTGGTATGCGTCGGCATTCTGGAGTGCTTTGCTTAGTACGATGCGGACATCCTTGGAGAGTCTCAGGAGTTTGTATAGCGATAATTTGGCCGGTGTATTGGCCAATTATGCCAGGATGTCAAAATTGTATGGCCTCTCTAGCCCATGAGGCGTCTCTCTTCGGAGTGGTTTATCGAAGCGAGTCTCCTTCTGCCTAGGTTTGTCGGTCGTCGAAGGCTGCAGAGGTCCTGGAGCATCTGCAGCTGTTGGCTGCTGATCTTCAGCCGAGTTACCCGGTGGAGGTTGGGTTTGTGTGCTGGAGCGAGTAACAATAGCAGTAGCTTCTTGGACCTCTATCGAGATCGTGTGACATGATTTAACTTTCCCATTCTTCTTTTTGCTGATGGATGGGGGTACGGACTGAGTTACCTCAGGTACCAAGTCCGGATGGACCCACATGATCTCTCCTCGTGATGTGGTAAGGGGCACTAGACCAGCAACTTGGTCTCGGGGAGGTAGAAGGTTACAGATCTCCATCCTTGCTCGGGGGACCGGTACTACTCCGTCTTGAGTCCTTGTCGGAGGGAAGTTATCGAATTGTACTGACACCATGTTGGCTGCTACGGTTACCTCTTCGAAATCAAAAGCCAGGGCCTTAGAATCGATAAGATGTTGGATGTATCGCTTCAGCTGATAGCAGTCTTGTGTAGCATGCTGAACATAGTAATGGTAATGGCAATACTTAGGGCTCTCCATATCTACAGGACGAGGCTTACGCCTGGGAGGAGGGAGCTAAATTCGTCCTCCTTGGATGAGCATATCTAAGATGGGTTTAACATGGCCATCCTCGAAGGAGTAGGTCATCTGAGGCCACTGCTTTTCTGCCAGCGTTGATTCGGGCTTTGGGGCTGTATCGGTCACCATAGCCTGCTTGCCCTTGTTGTCGCGGTTGCTGGAGGAATTACCACCGTTATTGTTGTTGACGCTAGGGCATTTGCCCTTGTCTTCCCCTTCCGAGATGTGCAATCCCAGTTGGCGGGCTTTCTTCACCTTGTCTTCTGTGCTAGTGGCACTGATGATGAACGTCTTCCAATCCTTGAATTGACTTTCGCCCATCCAGAGGCTGATTGTGGGTAGCAGTCTCTTTTGGCAAATTTCAATCAAGGAGGAATCAGGGTTGCCAGAAGGCAGCTTCATCGCGGTTTGGCGAAACAGCTCGATATAATTTATTGTTAGCTCCTTTTCTTCCTGAACAACTTCCATGAGAGTGGACATTGTCACGTCTTGTCCTACTTTATAGAATCTCTCTAGGAACATAGATTGAAGCCGGTGAAGGAGTAGATGCAATTGTCTAGCAAGTTGCGGTACCAGTCGAAGGTGACCCCTTCCAAGGCTCCGATAAACAACCGCGTAAGGATGGCGTCGTCATGAGGCAGATGGTCGATTGTGACATCGAAGTAGGTGATGTACCTGCTTGCAGAAGTCTTCCCATCATATGGATTGATGTGGAATGGTTTATATTTTGGTGGGAAGGGAACATCTCTCCACGCAGCGGGATACGATTGTCGTATCCTGAGGTCTTGGCAGTTTTCTCGGGCATGGAACATGGCCCGGAGCTCCTAGACCTCTCTTCTTGCCTCCCTGGCCTCGTCTACAGCGTTAGGAGCCGATATTTCAAGAGGAATATCGCCCGGGTTTGGTGGAGCTGAGTTCGAGTCCGCATTGACCGTGGGACCCAAGCTTGTTTGGCCAGGCATTCTTTCTTGCAGAGTTGGAAGGGCTGCTTTGATCTCGTCAACAGACTTGACCAAAGCATTTAGTATGGCCTCTAGAGTGTCGATGCGTTAGCGATCACTGGAACCTTCTTGGTTGCTGTCTGCCATGAACACCGTCCTCACATGAGGAGAGATGGAAGGAACGGTTGAGGACGTGCCCTCTGAGTCATACCCTTGTACAGAGAAGTCATCCGGATATGTGGGAATGCTCTCCTCTGGTTCTGACTCAGAAAGAGTGGTACCCCCAGCTTCAGAGCTTGCCTCGTCTTGGGAATTGTGGACGTCCTCGGGGACGTCGGGATCTGCTGCATCTATTGAGTGAACCATTTCCTCCGGACTATCTTCTTGGAATACCGGGTTATTATAGATATTTGGAGGAATGCTACCCCCGGCTCCAGTATCTCCAATAGATGTGGACGAATCTTCCAGTGCAGCAGATTTCGTCTTTGAGCGGGTACCTTGGTAAACTCCTCCTACAACGGTGGTAGACAGCCGTTTAGAAGAAATTTTCTTGGTTACGCCGGTTGAATTTTTCGAGCTGGAGACATTTGTTTTCTTTCCTCTTCCGCTGCCAGGAATCTTCAGAGCAGAATTACAAGAGGTGACGAGAAGTGCCTCGTCTTCCGAGCTTGGGTGTTGCAGCCTTTGGAAGATGGACCGTCGGTCTTTTTGTGCTGCTACCTTGTTGCAGCAGCAGTTGACTATGACTTGGGTGCATTGATGTCCTTGACATGACTTTTAGTACGTCAAATCTTCGTCTCTTTCCTTACGCTTGTGAAGAATCACGTTGCGCGGGTCACCTGCTTTGTAGGCTGATGAGTGCGTTGGCCTCCTACCTGCTTTCTGATGTGGGGGTAGCGTGAGTACTCGCCCCTGATCCTTGTTAGAAGATTCTTGATAACTATCCCGTTCGTTGGCAGTCGGGGGCTGGACACGGGTAGTTCTGTACAACTTCCCATCAGGGGCCCGAGTAATAGTCATCGGGACGTCCTGGTAGTCAGAAGTTGGGACAGCCGACTGAGCTCGTCGAGCCCGTGCTGCCCGAGACTTCTTCCTCCTAGCACTTGAGAGTGCATAGTAGGAAGAGTCCAAGCTGGTCACAACAAAGTCTGGCATATGCTCCAGAGAGCCTTCATGGTCAGGACCGTATGAGAGGCGGTCAAAGACTGACCACGATGCACATGTGATAGATAGTATGCGGCTGGGATCAGTTGCCGTGCAGGCTGTCTGCATGCAGCTGGTATGTGTGGCCGCATGACCTTTCTATATGCGGCTAGGAGTCGTGGCCGTACAGGCTGTCGACATGCGGCTATCCTTTGTGGCCGTATGAACTTTCTGTATGCAGCTAGATGTCATGGCCGTGCAGGTTGTCTGCATGCGGCTGGAAATTCTGGCCGTATAGGTTTTTTGCATGCGGCTGACTTGTGTGCCGCATGAGTTTTCTCCATGCGGTTGACAGTTGCGGCCGCATGAGCCTGAATGCGGCTGGCGCCCTTATGCGGCCTGGATCGCACAGAGTTCCTTTTTGCCCCTGTAAGTCCGGCATCATAGTATTTTCTTCTGCCAGACTTGGGGACAGCAGAGTCCTCTGTGGTCTGAAGTAGGGCCGCAAGCGAGACTTCTCCGCTGTCTCGGGCAACAGAGAGTACTTCTTTGAGAGCTTGGAGAGGAGCAAAATTTTTAGGTCTCCACTCCCTGCGGGCCTTCTTTGTGCGGGCTCGCCGCTGGACCGGGCCAGCGCTCTCGTCGGAGAGCATTTCTTTAAACGCCTGTTTGTCGAACCGGGCAACCAGTATTTATTGAGTAGAGCCAAGTTTGGCTGCGTCTGATTGCGTCACCAACTCCTCAGCCATAGAAAAGTTAGTCCCCAGTAGAGTCGCCATCGTGTTTGCCATTGATTATAAGAGGACAGAATAATTATATGGAAGGACTGGACTTTTACTTCACAATACAAACTCGTTCGTACAAAGAAAGCCTAGGGACGAAAACCTAGGTACAGAAATCTAAGCACGATTGTTTAGTTTTGATTCTGGGGGGTGACGGTAGAGACTCGGGAAAGCGACGACCGCTCTGCCTTGCTCCTTGGACGATCAGATGTAGCTTTGGCTCCGGTGAAGAACTGCTCTCTAGATGGAAAGACACCTTGCTATTTATAGGAGTGGAGAGGATCTGTCTTGCAAGGGAATGGCACCTTGCTATAATTTTTTTCTCTGGATCCAATCCCTCTTTTTTTTAAAAGGGAATGGCACCTTGCTATTTATAGGAGTGGGATGTCATCATTAGGGTTTGCAATGATCACCCTAAAAAAGTTGACGGCTTGGGGACTTAATTGCCATTTTCCTTGATCCTATTTTGTGGGAAATTAATCTGAACCATTAATCTTGATTGCAACGAATCTGGACAATTAATATTGATTGTGTAAAATCTGTATGGGCCATCAATGTTGATTGTCATGAATCTTGGGAAGCTCGGATCTCCTGCCACGTGTTTAATCCATGTGATTGCCATAAATCTGTATTGATTCGGGTAATTATGATGATTGCACTAAATCTGGTCGTCGAGATTTATTGATGAGTCTTGATTGATTTAGTACCACGTGGGAAACTGATCTTCTGCCACGTGTCATAACCGAGAGCCAAAGTCGCATGAGGGTAGCTTCTTAGATTTTGAACCGCATAAAGGTGGCAGCCGCATAGGTGTAGCCTCCGACATCTGAGCCGTATGGGGATGGTTTTCAATTGAGCCGCATAGGACTAGCCACGTGTCAAGGCTGTATGGGCATGGCCTCTCGATATTTGAGCCGCAAGAAGATGATTCCCATGATCCGAGCCGCATGAGAACAGCAGCCGCATAGGGTGACTTCTTATAATTTGAGCCACATGACGAGGGTCTTCACACTCCGAGCCGTATGCGAGCATCAGCCGCATGGGGTGGTGGCAGCCGCATAAGAAGCTTTGTAGTTGGTGGATCGTACCAGCTGCAGAGGAGATTTTCTTCGTTTTTCGAGGAATACGCCGTCATGTCATCATTTCAGCTTTAATGTCAGAGTTATCACTTTAAGTCAGAGCATTTAATGGGAGCAGTCACTTTATGGCCAGCTATAAAGACAAGCTGCATAGCGTCATGTGATCTTTGCCTGAGCCGTATGAGGCTATTTGAAGAGTTTCTGAGCCGCATGAGGCTCTGATAGATTCCTGAGCCACATGAGGCTCCTTCTGTTTTGAGCCGTATGGGCTTTTTCTGCTTTGAGCCGCATGGGCTTCTTTTATTTTTGAGTCGCATGGGCTTCTTCTGTTTTGAGCCGCATGGGCTTCTTCTGTTTTTGAGCCGCATGGGCTTCTTCTGTTTTGAGCCGCATGGGCTTCTTCTAGTTCTTTTCCATGCTTCTACAACTATATGGCAGGAAGTGCAGATCTCCTTTAGCCTAGGACGATGTGGGCGAGAGGAAGATGCCTGGTCCAGAGATGGTTATGCAGACTACCGAGGTGGTCAGACAAAGTTAGAGATCATCTTCGGGTTGCACAAGATCGCCAGCACTATTGGACCGATTCTCATCGGCGTCCTCTTGAGTTTTCTATCGGCGACCACGTGTTCCTTATGATCTCGTCTACCCGTGGCGTTATTCGATTCGACGTACGAGGAAAGCTTAGTCGTAGGTATATAGGGCCGTTCGATATCCTTGAGCAAGTAGGTGATGTGTCCTATCATGTTGCTTTTTTGTCGTCGTTATGTGAGGTACATGACGTGTTCTATGTATCCCAATTGCGATTGTATATCCCGGATCCAAGGCATGTCCTTGATCATTCGGAATTGGTTGTTGGTACCAACATTTCATATGAGGAAAGGCCCGTATCCATATTGGATCGAGGAGAGAAGGTACTCAAGAACAAGAATATTAGTTTAGTTCGTGTTGCTTGTGGACACCACTCTTTGGGTGAGTCAACGTGGAAACGTGAGGATGATATCCGATCGCGATATCTACACCTGTTTGACTCATAAGGTATAATGTCTTCCTTATGCCTTATGCTTTTAAATTCCTTGCTTGCATGAATGATTGCTTGATTGGTTGCTAGTCAAAGATTGCTCGTGCTTTAGTATAGCTTGCCCCGACATCTCTAGCCTCTTGATTAAATTTCGAGGACGGAATTCTTTTAATGTGGGTAGAATTGTCACTCCCATTTTTTATTATACGTATTTCCAGTGTACATATACAGATTTTGTCCCGTATATTATTTATTGTATTTCTATATTTCTTTATGGCTTGCCTTGATGTATCTTTACTAGGGTTGACCTTGGGTTTGTTTGGTCCAACTTGACTTGCTTTGGATGGCTTGGTTTGGTTTATTTTGATGGTTGGTTCCACATGTTGGACCATCCCCTCTCTTTATAAACCCCAACTACTTTCTCTCTCTTCCTTTACACTTCATTACTTCTTCTTCCTCCTCATAACTCTCTCCACCTACTAAGAAACCCTAGGTAAGTGCAACTTGGTTCATAGAGGAACCTAATTCTATTTGTTCCATTGTCTTTCTTACATGATTCTGTGACACTTTAGAACTTGGCATTTTTCAATTTGGTAGATATTTTCTTGTAGATCTAAGTTTATGTCATTTTCGGTTTTTCTTGGTTTTGATCTATCAAACTTGCTTGTTTTTAAAATTTAGTTGTTCCATGTGGTAGAGAATTTTATTTTACCCAAATTCAACCTTTGAAAAGTTAGATTTTATTTTGTTTTGGCCGAGTTATGCAAGTCTGAAGTTCATGAGTTCCATGGCCATCATTTCAGATTTTTGGAGAAGATGAGCAGCATGGCCGCATGATCTCTTGGCCGCCTTGGCCCTGCGGACCGCCTTGGTCCTGTAGACCGCATGAGTCTCACAAACCGCATGATCTCTTGGCCGCCTTGGCCCTGCGGACCGCCTTGGTCCTGCGGACCGCATGAATCCCTTAGACCTCATGATCTCTTGGCCGCCTAATTGGCCTTGCGGACCACCATGGTCCTACGGACAGCATGAGTCTCGCAGACCGTATGATCTCTTGGCCGCCTTGGCCCTGCGGACCGTCTTGGTCCTGTAGATCGCATGAGTCCCGCAGACCGCATGATCTCTTGGCCGCCTTGACCCTACGGACCGAATGATTCCTGCAGACCGCATGATCTCTTGGCCGCCTTGGCTCTGCGGACCATATTCTTTGGCCGCATGGTTCCTTGGCCCCCATGCCCTTGCCCATTGCATGTTCTTTTATTATTATATTATTTTTATGTTTTAAATTGCTTACATCTTGTACTCAGCCTAACTTGTGACTACCCGATTTGATGATTGTGAATTTTAGGCATAACTTGTCTTAACTTAGCCATGAACACGACTTGATAATATGACTTAACATGATATTGGCCCATCGTGGCACACTCTTAACCTGTAACAAGTAACTCTAACCTGACAGTGGACAATCGTGGCGCACTCTTGACAAACAACCTTGGCATGATAATGACATGATAGTGGCCCGTCATGGCGCACTCTTGACAAGTAAACCTGACATATAATCTTGAATATTGTTGCGACGGCTATCTTGACATGCTGAGTAATAACCCATCTTGGCACCGTGGGTGATTGTTCTTGAATGTGCTTGTATAAGCTACCAGTCTAGTCTCGTATCATGTCTAGGACTTGCATCCCTGGTTACCACGGTCAGGAATTCATACTGAATCTGACTAGGTTAATGATTAGATTGATCAAAGTAGCTCATATAGATAGATGTTTTCGGTTACAGGTGATCCCGTTATCCCGACCACACCTGATGGACTTGTAGCCTACCGAAAACTAATCCTTTAAAACCATAAATACCATGTACTAAATAGCCTTAGAAACATGTAGGGAAGATAATGGAACGACAAAAATAGAGTTCCTCCATGATGAAAGCTAGCAATTGCCTTTAGCAGGGGAGAGGTTTTAATGGAGAAGAAGAAGTTATGGGAAATAATGAAGAGAGAGAAAGAGTAGTTGGGTTATAAAGGGATGGTTTTATCTTAAACCAACTTGGTTCAAACCAAGCCAAAAAAAACTAAGCCAAGCTAAACCAAGACCAAGCCAAGCCATGTAAGACATGTCAAAATATTGGTCAGGAGTCCGTACACATATACTGAAAATACGTATAACGGAAAATAGGAGTGACATCAATTTTGGACACAGGGCCAAAATAGTAATTTTGGTTCGAAATGGTATCCGTCGTTGAACCCGCTTTGCACCAAAAAATGTGCCCTTTGGAGCGACCAATGCGCCAGCGGTATTCGTGGACCTCATGAATCGTATTTTCATGCCTTACTTAGATCAGTTTGTGATCGTGTTCATAGACGACATCTTAGTCTATAGCAAGAATGAAGCAGAGCATGAGAAGCATCTCAGAGTAGTCTTTCAGATTCTCAGAGAGCACCAGTTGTACGCGAAGTATAGTAAGTGCGAGTTTTGGATGGATTACATCTCGTACTTGGGTCACATCATCACCAGAGGTGGAGTGAAAGTTGAACCCCAGAAGATAGTGGCTATAGAGACATGGCCAGTTCCCAGCACTGTCGTAGAAGTTCGCAGTTTCCTTGGATTGGCCGGTTATTATCGACGTTTCTTATAAGATTTTGCTGGATTTTAGCGCCTATGATATAGTTGACCCGCAAGGATGTACAGTTTTCTTGGACAGTAGACTGCCAAAGTTCCTTCGAGAAGTTGAAGCAGAGATTTATGACGGCCCCCATTCTCACTCTTCCAAATGGGACTGGAGGATTTTCAGTTTATTGTGACGCTTCCGGCAGAGGATTGGGATGCGTCTTGATGTAGCATGGTAAGGTAGTCGCTTATGCGTCACGCCAGCTTCGTGACCATAAGAGAAATTATCCTACCCATAACTCGGAGTTTGCAGGAGTAGTTTTTTGCATTGAAGCTTTGGAGGCATTAATTGTATGGAGATAGGGTGGAGATGTTCACCGACCACAAGAGTCTTAAGTATGTGTTTACCCAGAAGGATCTTAACATGCGTCAGAGAAGATGGCTAGAGCTATTGGTGGATTATGACATCAACATGCATTATCATCCTGGGAGGCCAACGTAGTTGCAGATGCGTTGAGTAGAAGAGCAGGAGCTTATTTCTAATAGCACAGCCAGAGTTATTAGTAGATCTTAAGAAGATGGGTAACGAGGTAGTTCTCCCTACTAATGTAGTATTGATGGCCAGTATACAAGTTCAGTCCAATATAGTTGAGAGGATTAAGTTAGTTCAGTCAACAGATTCTATGCTTCAGCGGCTTATGGAAGAATGTTAAGCAAGAAGTAGAACAGAGTAATGTATTCACGAAGGCAGTACTCTACGGCATGGAAGGCATCTTTATGTACCCAGTGGTAATATCAGATAGGAGATTATGGCAGAAGCTCACAGTTTGCAGTATTCAATTCATTCCGGTGGTACGAAGATGTATCGTGATATCTACCAACATTTCTGGTGGAATGGCATCAAGAGGAAAATAGCCCGGTTTATCTCTTGTTGCTGGTTTGCTAACAAGTTAAGGCTGAACATCAGAGACCGGCCGGACTTCTTCAACCTTTCCGATCTCGGAGTGGAAGTGGGAGCATATCACCATAGATTTTGTAACTGGGTTACCTAGATCTCCAGGTGGGAGAGATGCTATATGGGTTATCGTCGATCATCTCATAAAGGTAGCTCATTTTCTCCCATTGGGGGTTGGTCAGTCGACGGAGCAGCTAGCAGAGATGTACCTCAGGCAGATAGTCAGATTACATAGAGTGCCCGTCAGTATCATATCAGACAGAGATTTAAGGTTTACATCACACTTTTGGTGGAGTCTTCAGAAGAGTTTAGGGACTCGTCTCAAGTTTAGTTCAGCTTATCATCCGCAGAAAGATGGTCAATCAAAGCACATGATTCAAACTCTGGGGGATATGTTGTGATCCTGTACACTTGACTTTGGTGGTTCGTGGGAAGATTACCTGCACCTAGTAGAATTTTCTTACACCAAAAGTTTCTAGGCTACCATCCAGATGGCACCCTTCGCGGCACTATATTGCAGGAAGTGCAGATCTCCTTTAGCCTAGGACAATGTGGACGAGAGGCAGATGCTTGGTCCAGAGATGGTTATACAGACTATCGAAGTGGTCAGACAAGTTAGAGATCATCTTCGAGTTGCACAAGATTGCCATCACCATTGGGCCGATTCTCATCGGCGTCCACTTGAGTTTTCCATCGACGACCACGTATTCTTCAGGATCTCGCCTACCCGTGGCTTCATTCGATTCGGCGTGCGAGAAAATCTTACTCCTATATGTAGAAGCAATTGGGATCAGAATATATTACCTCTAGTTGCAGAACCAGCTTTGATACCAATTGTAGGACCGATTGTAGGAACGAGTTGTAAAGCGCAATACTCTAGAGGAGGGGTGAATAGAGTAGGCAGCAGAAATTAACTATTTAAAAATGTTAGTAACAAGATCACAGATAATATATCACAGATATGTAAATAAAAAGTAGAAAGTAGAGAGCAAACGTAAACACAAGGATGTATACTGGTTTCCATCTTGTGAGGACTAGTCCAGTCGGAAGAACTCTAGCTTCCAGTTGAATCCACTATGACCACAAGTTTTTATCCGAAGATCTTGCAACTTCTACAATGCGAGCTTTGATCCGAAGTACTCGACCAACTTCAATTATGAAGTATGTAACTTCAATCAAGCCTCTAATTACAACCACTCTGAAACTTCTAGACCGTACCGCACTGGCAAATCGACTAGAGGATTATAACTGGCTTGGGATTTGAAAATGAATAGCTCAGAATACTTTGGAAGAAGTAGTAGGCTTATAGAGAAGAGACATGAAAGTGAATGAGTGTATTGAAATGATCGAAATCCTTCTCTATTTATAGTTTTCCCAAAAGCAGAATTCTGACAGAATTCGGGCAGAATTCGGACAGAACTCTATGAGAAACTCTCGATGGGATCCGTAACAGCAGGGAGACTAAGTTCAAAAAGCAACGTTCACTAACTGAACTCTGGCCGAACTCTGACCGAATTCGGGCCAAACTCTGGCCGAATTCTCCTTGAGTTCTGTTGGAGTTCTGTCAGGGTTTTTGCAAATTGATTTTAGACTTTTTGAAAAGTCAGGCAGTTAGGAAGTAGTTTGGGCTTTTGTAAGTGGGCTTGTTTTCAAAAAGAAAGAGTATTTTGAAAATGTTTCTTGGGTAGCCTACTTGCCAGTACGATGCAGTGTACATCGTATTCCTAGACTCAATAAATATGAAAAATACATTGATAAAATAGGAAAACCAAGAGCCCTTTGATGACGCCTTTCTTCAAATATTTGAGCAGACTTGAAGACGCCTTTTTCCTTGACGGCGGTCGTCCAAAGATAAACAGATCTGGAAATCTGAATACCTTTCGGGGGTTCAGAGAAATCTTCTTGTATAATGTCGTCTTTGGCCCATCAATAATTTTCTATTGCATATGTCCTAGTTTGACAAAGCTTGATTACCGCATGTCTACAAATACATGTTAGACAAACGAAACCAATATGATGCAAGCATAGCAATATTGATATAGAATATTTAGGACAATGCTAACATTAGGACAATGCCAAGTTTAAGTAACAACATGATAGTGATTATATGAATATTAGTGATGTCATTATGTTAAACTTGATTGATTAGCCATATTCAAAAAACATGATATAATCATTGGGCTAACACTATGTATATAGGGTCGTTCGATATCCTTGAGCGAGTAGGTGATGTGTCCTATCGTCTCGCTCTTCCGTTGTCATTATGTAAGGTACATGATATGTTCCATGTATCCCAATTGTAATGGTATATCCCAGATCCAAGCCATGTCCTTGATCATTCAGAATTGGTTGTTGGTACCAAACTTTCGTATGAGGAAAGGCACGTATCCATATTCGATCGAAGAGAGAAGGTACTCAAGAACAAGAATATTAGTTTATTTCATGTTGCTCGGGGACACCACTCTTTGGGTGAGTCAACGTAGGAACGTGAGGATGACATCCGATCGCGATATCCACACTTGTTTGACTCATAAGGTATAATGTCTTCCTTATTCCTTATGCTTTTAAATTCCTTGCTTGCATGAATGATTGCTTGATTGGTTGCTAATCATAGATTGCTTGTGCTTTCGTATAGCTTTCCCCGACATCTCTAGTCTCTTGATTAAATTCTGAGGACGGAATTCCTTTAAGGTGGGTAGAGTTGTCACTCCTGTTTTCGTTACATGTATTTCCGGTATACATATACGAATTTTGACCCGTATATTATTTACTGTATTTCCATATTTCTTTATGGCTTGCTTTGATGTATCTTAACTAGGGTTGACCTTGGGTTTGTTTTGTCCAACTTGACTTGCTTTGCATGGCTTGGTTTATTTTGATGGTTGGTTCCACATGTTGGACCATCCCCTCTCTTTATAAATCCCCAACTACTTTTTCTCTCTTCCTTTACTCTTCATTACTTCTTCTTCCTCCTCATATCTCTCTCAACCTACTAAGAAACCCTCGGAAAGTGCAACTTGCTTCATGGAGTAACCTAATTCTATTTTTTTATTGTCTTTCTTACATGATTCTATGACACTTTAGAACTTGGCATTTTTTAATTTGGTGGATATTTTCTTGTAGATCTAAGTTTATATCATTTTCGGTTTTTCTTGGTTTTGATCTATCAAACTTGCTTGTTTTCAAAATCTAGTTGCTCCATATGGTAGAGAATTTCATTTTATCCAAATTTAACTTTTGAAATTTTAGATTTCATTATGTTTTGGCCGAGTTATGCAAGTCTAAAGTTCATGAGTTCCATGGCATCATTCTCGAATTTTTGGAGAAGATGAGCAGTCTGGCCGCACGATCTCTTGGCCCCCTTGGCCCGGGGGACCGCCTTGGTCCTGCGGACCGCATGAGTCCCGCAGACCGCATGATCTCTTGGTCGTCTTGGCCCTGCGGACTGACTTGGTCCTGCGGACTGCATGAGTCCCGTAGACCTCATGATCTCTTGGCCGCCTTGGCCCTGCTGACCACCTTGGTCCTGCGGACCGCATGAGTCCCGCAGACCGCATGATCTCTCGGCCGCCTTGGCCCTGTGGACCGTCTTGGTCCTGTGGATCGCATGAGTCCCGCAGACCACATGATCTCTTGGCCGTCTTGGCCATGCAGATCGCTTGGTCCTGCGGACTGCGTGAGTCCCACAGACCGCATGATCTCTTGGCCGCCTTGGCCCTGCGGACCGCATGAGTCCCATAGACCGCATGATCTCTTGGCCGCCTTGGCCCTGCGGACGGCATGCCTTGGCCGCATGGTTCCTTGGCCCCCATGTCCTTGTCCATTGCATGTTCTTTTATTATTATATTATTTTTATGTTTTAAATTGCTTACATCTTGTACTCAGCCTAACTTGTGACTACCCAATTTGATGATTGTGAATCTTGGGCATAACTTGTCTTAACTTAGCCATGAACACGACTTGATAATGTGACTTAACATGATAGTGGCCCATCGTGGTGCACTCTTAACCAGTAACAAGTAACTCTAACCTGATAGTGGCCCATCGTGGCGTACTCTTGACAAGCAACCTTGGCATGATAATGACATGATAGTGGCCCATCATGGCACACTCTTAACAAGTAAACCTGACATGTAATCTTGAATGTTTTTGCGACGGCTATCTTGTCATGCTGAGTAATAATCCGTCTTGACACCGTGGGTGATTGTTCTTGAATGTGCTTGTATAAGCTACCAGTCTCATCTCGCATCATGTCTAGGACTTGCATCCCTGGTTACCACGATTAGAAATTCATACTGGATCTGACTAGGTTAATGACTAAATTGATCAAAGTAGCTCATATAGATAGATGTTTTCAGTTACAAGCGATCATATTATCCCGACCACACCTGATAGACTTGTAGTCTACCGAAAACTAATCCTTCAAAACCAAAAATACCATGTACTAAATAGCCTTAGAAACATATAGGGAAGATAATGGAAAGACAAAAATAGAGTTCCTTCATGAAGCAAGCTAGCACTTGCCTTTGGAGGGGGAGAGGTTTTAATGTAGAAGAAGAAGTTATAGGAAATAATGAAGAGAGAGAAAGAGTAGTTCGGTTATAAAGTGGTGGTTTCATCTTGAACCAACTTGGTTCAAACCAAGCCAAAATAAACTAAGCCAAGCTAAACCAAGACCAAGCCAAGCCATGCTAGACAAGTCAAAATATTGGTCAGGAGTCGGTACACATATACTGAAAATACGTATAACGAAAAATAGGAGTGACATCAATTTTGGATACAGGGCCAAAATAGTAATTTTGGTTCAAAATGGTATCCGTCGTTGAACCCGCTTTGCACCAAAAAAGTGCCCTTTGGTGCGACCAATACGCAAGCGGGATTCATGAACCTCATGAATCGTATCTTCATGCCTTACTTAGATCAGTTTCTGATCGTGTTCATAGACGACATCTTAGTCTATAACAAGAATGAAGAAGAGCATGAGCAGCATCTCAGAGTAGTCTTTCAGATTCTCAGAGAGCACCAGTTGTACGGGAAGTTCAGTAAGTTCGAGTTTTAGCTGGATCGCATCTCGTACTTGGGTCACATCATCACCATAGGTGGAGTGAAATTTGACCCCCAGAAGATAGTGGCTATAGCGACATGGCCAGTTTCCAGCACTGTCGCAGAAAAGTCTAAGTTTTCTCGGATTGGCCGGTTGTTATCGGCGTTTCGTATAAGATTTTGCCCGAATTTTAGCGCCTATGATGCAGTTGATCCGCAAGTATGTGCAGTTTGCTTGGACAGTAGAGTGCCAGAGTTCCTTCGAAAAGTTAAAGCAGAGATTTATGACGGCCCCCATTCTGACTCTTCCTGATGGGACTGGAGGATTTTCAGTTTATTGTGACGCTTCCGGCAGAGGATTGGGATGCGTCTCGATACAGCATGGTAAGGTAGTCGCTAATGCGTCACGCCAGCTTCGTGACCATGAGAGGAATTATCCTACCCATAACTTGGAGTTAGCAGGAGTAGTTTTTGCATTGAAGCTTTGGAGGCATTAATTGTATAGAGATAGGGTGCAGATGTTCACCGACCACAAGAGTCTTAAGTATGTGTTTACCCAAAGGATCTTAACATGCGTCAGAAAAGATGGCTAGAGCTATTGGTGGATTATGACATCAACATGCAGTATCATCCTGGGAGGCCAACGTAGTTGCAGATGCGTTGAGTAGAAGAGCAGGAGCTTATTTCCTAACAGCACAGCCAGAGTTATTAGCATATCTTAAGAAGATGGGTATCGAGGTAGTTCTCCCTACCAGTGTAGCATTGATGGCCAGTATGCAAGTTCAGTCCAATATAGTTGAGAGGATTAAGTTAGCTCAGTCAACGGATTCTAAGCTTTAGCGGCTTAGGAAAGAATGTTAAGCAGGAAGGAGAGCAGAGTTATGTATTCACGAAGACAGTACTCTCCGGCATGGAAGGCATCTTTATATACCCAGTGGTGATATCAGATAGAAGATTATGGCAGAAGCTCACAGTTCGCAGTATTCAATTCATCCCGGAGCCACGAATATGTATCGTGATATCTGCCAACATTTCTGGTGGAATGGCATGAAGAGGGAAATAGCCGAGTTTATCTCTTGTTGTTTGGTTTGCCAACAAGTTAAGGCTGAACATCAAAGACTAGTCGGACTTCTTCAACCTTTATCGATCTCGGAGTGGAAGTGGGAGCATATCACCATGGATTTTGTAACTGGGTTACCTAGATCTCCAGCTGGGAGAGATGCTATATAGGTTATCGTCGATCGTCTCACAAAGGTAGCTCATTTTCTTCCATTCGGGTTGGTCAGTCGACGGAGCAGCTAACAGAGATGTACCTCAGGCAGATAGTCAGATTGCGTAGAGTGCCCGTCAGTATCGTATCAGACAGAGATTTAAGGTTTATATCGCACTTTTAGCGGAGTCTTCAGAAGAGTTTAGGGACTCGTCTCAAGTTTAGTTCAGCTTATCATCCACAGAAAGATGGTCAGTCATAGTGCATGATTCAAACTCTAGAGGATATACTGCGTTCCTGTATACTTGACTTCGGTGGTTCGTGGGAAGATCACCTGCACCTAGTGGAATTTTCTTACAACAACAATTTTCAGGCTAGCATCCAAATGGCACCCTTCACGGCACTATATGGCAGGAAGTGCAGATCTCCTTTAGCCTGGGACGATGTGGGCGAGAGACAGATGCTTGGTCCAGAGATGGTTATACAGACTATCGAGGTGGTCATACAAGTTAGAGATCATCTTCGAGTTGCACAAGATCGCCAGCGTCATTGGACCGATTCTTATCGACGTCCTCTTGAGTTTTCTATCAGCGACCACGTATTCCTCAGGATCTCGTCTATCCGTGGCGTCATTCGATTTGGCGTACGGGAAAAGCTTACTCCTAGGTATATAGGGCCATTCGATATCTTTGAGCGACTAGGTCATGTGTCCTATCGTCTCGATATTTCGTCGTCATTATGTGAGGTACATGATGTATTCCATGTATCCCAATTGTGACGGTATATCCCAGATCCAAGCCATGTCCTTGATCATTCAGAATTGGTTGTTGGTACCAATCATTCGTATAAGGAAAGGCCCGTATCCATATTCGATCAAAGAGAGAAGGTACTCAAGAACAAGAATATTAGTTTAGTTCATGTTGCTTGGGGACACCACTCTTTGGGTGAGTCAACGTAGGAACGTGAGGATGATATCCGATCGCGATATCCACACCTGTTTGACTTATAAGGTATAATGTCTTCCTCATTCCTTATACTTTTAAATTCCTTATTTGTATGAATGATTGCTTGATTGGTTGCTAATCGTAGATTGCTTGTGCTTTAGTATAGCTTGTCCCGACATCTCTAGCCTTTTGATTAAATTTCGAGGACAGAATTCTTTTAAGTGGGTAAAGTTGTCACTCCCATTTTTCATTATATGTATTTTCGGTGTACATATACGGATTTTGACCCATATATTATTTACTGTATTTCCATATTTTTTTATGGCTTGCCTTGATGTATCTTGACTAGGGTTAACCTTGGGTTGGTTTGGTCCAACTTGACTTGCTTTGCATGGCTTGGTTTATTTTGATGGTTGGTTCCACATGTTGGACCCCCTCTCTTAATAAACTCCCAACTACTTTCTCTCTCTTCCTTTACTCTTTATTACTTCTTCTTCCTCCTCATAACTCTCTCCACCTACTAAGAAACCCTAGGCAAGTGCAACTTGCTTCATGGAGGAACCTAATTATCTTTGTTTAATTGTCTTTCTTACATGATTCTATGACACTTTAGAACTTGGCATTTTTTAATTTGGTGTATATTTTCTTGTAGATCTAAGTTTATGTTATTTTCAGTTTTTCTTGGTTTTGATCTATCAAACTTGCTTGTTTTCAAAATTTAGTTCTTCCATGTGGTAGAGAATTTCATTTTACCCGAATTCAACCTTTGAAAAGTTATATATCATTATGTTTTGGCCGAGTTATGCAAGTCTGAAGTTTATGAGTTCCATGGCATCATTCTCGGATTTTTGGAGAAGATGAGCAGTCTGGCCGCATGATCTCTTGGCCGTCTTGGCCCTGCGGACTGCCTTGGTCCTGCGGACCGCATGAGACCCGTAGACCTCATGATTTCTTGGCCACCTTGGCCCTACGGACCGCATGAGTCCCGCAGACCGCATGATCTCTTGGCCGCCTTGGCCCTGCGGACCACCTTGGTCCTGTGGACCGCATGAGTCCCGCAAACCATATGATCTCTTGGCCGCCTTGGCCCTATGGACAGCCTTGGTTCTGCGGGCCGCATGAGTCCCGCAGACCGCGTGATCTCTTGGCCGCCTTGGCCCTACGGACCGCATGAGTCCCACAGACCGAATGATCTCTTGGCCGCCTTGGCCCTGCGGACCGCATGCCTTGGCCGCATGCTTCCTTGGCCCCCATGCCCTTGCCTTTTGCATGTTCTTTTATTATTATATTATTTTTATATTTTAAATAGCTTTTATCTTGTACTCAGCCTAACTTGTGACAATCCGATTTGATGATTGTGAATCTTGGGCATAACTTGCCTTAACTTAGCCATGAACACGACTTGATAATGTGACTTAACATGATAGTGGCCCATCGTGGCGCACTTTTAACCAGTAACAAGTAACTCTAACCTGATAGTGGCCCGTCGTGGCGTACTCTTGACAAGCAACCTTGGCATGATAATGACATGGTAGTGGCCCGTCGTAGCGCACACTTGACAAGTAAACCTGACATGTAATCTTGAATGTTGTTGCGACGGCTATCTTGACATGCTGAGTAATAACCCGTCTTGATACCGTGGGTGATTGTTCTTGAATGTGCTTGTATAAGCTACTAGTCTCGTCTCGCATCATGTCTAGGACTTGCATCCCTGTTTACCACGGTCAGGGATTCATACTGAATCTAACTAGGTTAATCACTAGATTGTTCAAAGTAGCTCATATAGAGAGATATTTCAGGTTACATGCGATCCCGTTATCCTAGCCACACCTGATAGACTTGTAGCCTACCGATAAGTAGGGCACATTTCCAGCCCACTGTCATGTGGGACACTTCTTGAAACAAGTACTATGCACACTGTCATGTGTTGCACTCCAAGTCGTCTAATAACTCTTGATAACTCTTGGCATGAACCTCGCCTGGATAACCTGGATAGCTGCAGGGCTTGTGACTGTAGGAACATCTCATTGCATCTTGCTAGTAACTAGGCTTGTGATAACCGTAGCTAGTTAAAGTATCAAACCATACTCTTTGCTTGGCCGTGGATGTTGGATGGAGTCCAATCCTGTCTAGTCTTGTCTAGATCTAGTACATGGCTATCTCAGGACTTGCTTGTTTACGCTTTACTCTTAGTGATAAATGGTTAGAGACCAGGTTCTGTTCAGACGAAGGGTTACAACCCCGGTCTTTGTATGGTTTACGGATTGTAACCTGGCTTCCGGAATTGTCCCCGTCCTCTTGTCAGTTGTTGCCTTATTTACATTTCATGTCTTCTTGTTATTATTCTTATTTATGTTCTGACATGCTGGTTTTAGTTCTTAAATGAAGCCTCCCTTGTGGCACTTGCTCCTTCTGGGGTCTGACCCAGCTGGTTTTGTATGACCAGATTTTGGAGCAGCTCCAAATGATCTCCCAGCCTTCCTGCCAAATGGTGAACACTAGAAAAAATACTGGCAACGAGTAGATTTTAATTGCTCTCCCTCTCTATTGTAAAATTATTCTTTTGAGGCGTTTAGATGCCGAGCAAGTGTTAGGTCATGTTGAATACTTATATTTTTTGTCTGCCTAAGGGCTGTAACATGATTGACAAATCCTAGGGTTGATCACGTATGACTGAAACTCTTGCTAGTCTTCGTATTTTGTACGACTAGCTTCATGATCATTTGTATATGAAAAGTATGGGATGCCTTACTATTGTATGTCTGATGATCTACTATCTTGTGACACGTACTTACTTGTTTGAGATTGAGACACTAGGCTTGTTCTTAACCATAAGAGACTGATGGCTTGTAAATAAACCCTTATGCATCTAGACAGCCGTGACCGTATGTCGAGGTGGATCACACTTCTATATACGTAGCTGGCTGTGTCTGTCCCTTGCTCTCCAGTATTCTGGTTCTGGGGCATGACATGATGCATGCCCAAATATGGGCTGTACGTACACAGAGAAGTAATTCCCTAACTCTCGTACCTATTATATAGACTATCTACTTCATACATTCCAAAACTAGTACTCAAGGACAACACATACCCAAATAAATCACTTACTCTGCTACCACGGGGCACTGGTCAGGTGCTCATACTGGCCCAACTGCCTAGCAAGGCAGTGCATCCCCTGCCACTGTGGCCTACTAGCCAGGTGCATCCCTGCTGCTGCTACAGCAAGGATGGCTAAGGCAAGCCATTGCCACATGGTATTGCTTCTGGGTTAAACCCTTCCATTACCTATCAATGTGCACTCCTTTAGGTGCAGCTCTCCTCTAGATATCGGTACAGCTAAACCCCTATATCCAACTGATACCAAATCACTAACCTTAACCTTTGATACATACTGCTATATATAGACACTTACCTAACACACACACTTGCACAAGGCACTTGACTGATACATTGACACCACCTTAACTCTAAATACTAGAGACACTCACACACACTAACAGGCACTAACCTCTACTGACTGATACATGAGCATCCTTTGGACACTCTCAAATACATATTCCTCTCTGTATCCAGACTGATACCAAAGAAGGGAACTGAACAAAATGAAGTAGGGACTCAACTGAATAAATGAGGAAGAAAATAACAATTTTATTGAAAAAAGGAAAGCTCTGAAAGAGCATTATAAGCGGTGACAGAGCCGAGAAACACAAAACTCGCTCTGATAAACATGGTTGCAAAAATAAGAAAGGCTATTAAACTAATTACGTAATTAACAAAAATTACGAAATAACAAAAGATTAAAGAGTCCCGCTTGGATTAGGGACAACAAGGCTCAGCCCTAGTTCGAAATCACAAAAATACGAAATTTTCGACTTTCAAAAATTTAGCTGGGCACGTTGACCGAAGCGTTGGGGGGAGTGGACGTTGACCGAAGCATTGTGGGGAGTGGGGCTCGCGGACCAAGGTGATACGCTGCCCGAGAAGCGATGCTCTGCCCGAGGTGGGGGGGAGGCGCACGGCTCGAGGAGCCTCGGTCTTCCCCCAAGCGTGCGGCCAGGAAGAGGGCGGGGGCTCCGCCGGGGGAGCGAACCGCCAACGACCGCCGGGGTTGGGGCGACGGTCGGGAGGGGGGTTAGGAGGAGGGGGAGACCAGGGAAGGCCCGGGGGCGGGGGATCCGGCTGATGAGGCCGTAGGAAAGGGGCCCGAGGGGGCGGAGGGGGGGAAACGAAAGGGCCTCCGGGGTCCGGCAGGAGGACCGGCCCGGCGAGACGAGGATGGAAGGAGGGTGCAAGCCGGGACTCGTCCTCCGGAGAGGGGACGGGGGCCCGCAACCGAGAGCGAGGAAGGAGCCAGCGAGAACCGGCTGGTCGACAGGAAGAGGGAAGAGGGAAGATGGAGGAGGAAAAACAAGAGAAAAAGGGTGGTGGACGCCCGGAAGGGGGGGCGCCGCGACGAGGGACCCTGCGACCGTGTCAGAGGGGACGGAAGAAGGGGAGAGGGGGGAGGGAGGAGGGAGCGGGCTCGACCTCCAGGGATCTCCGATCATCGGCGAGGGAGGCTGCCATAAGACGCTAGGCGGAAGGATCGCCGGAGTCCGGAGAGGGCGACTCGAGGACGGGAAGACAGCTCCGCCAAGCGCCCGCCCGATGTCGAAGAGAAGGAGGCCGGGCACGATGGCTTCCTCGCGGCCACCAGGGCCCACGAGGGGGCGGGGCCGCCAAGGGGGTCGCCGAGGGGGACGGGGGCTGGAAAGGAGAGAGCCGACGAAGGGGAGGAGTAACTAAGGGGGGCCAATCCCAGGCCGCCGGAAGGGGCCGGGGGGCTGAGAGAGGATGAGGCCGAGTTGGGCCACTGCCGGGCGCTGGCAAGAGCAGAAGGGGGAAGCATCATCGCGGAGGAGAGGTGGATGGCCACCGACGTCGGGGCGAGCTCCGGCGGAGGAGCAGGGGCGGGATGTGGGGGCGGCGTAGCGAGCGGAACGGCGGGGGGCGCCGATGCAGGTGGAGGACCGTTTGGAGGAGCGGACGACCCCGGTTGTTGGGGCGGCTTCCTGCGCCTGGAGCGGCGGCGCCGAGGTCGTCTACAACAAGGGTGAGGAGGAGGGGGGAACCTCCACGTCGGAGGAAGGTCGGCGGGGGAGGAGCCTCCCCACGGCGAGAGGACGCCGGCTAGGGGGAGGCCCCCCCACCAGGAAGACGGCTAGTCGACCGACCATCCTGGGAAACGCGGTCGACGGTGGAAGCCTCCGCCGGGGGATGAGCCTGGGGCCGGGCCGAGGAGGCCGGCCGGCCAGGCCACCCACCCGATCACGAGCGGCACGGCCAGGATTCCGTTCCCGAGGAACCCAGGCTCCGCTCCTAAGGAACCCGTTCTCATCAACTCCATATATATATATATATATATATATATATTTATATATATATATATATATATATATATATATATATATATATAATTTTTTTTACTTCAAGCCACAGCTTTATTGAGGATTAAACGGAAAATTACATCCATCAGTACAAAATTACTGCAAGACTTCAGGAAGAGTAGTAACATGTCGACACCTAGCTAGAGCTTTCTTTACTTGTCTCCTAACTTCAAATAAAATATGATTATGATTGTATGTGTACGATTCGTAGTGCCACTTGTTTCTGTTCTTCCATGATACCCAGCAGACAGCTCCGAGTGTAACTTCTTTGATGTGCAAGTTTTTGCGAGTCCACCATAATTTGAAATAAGCAAGAAGAGATCGTCTACGTCCATGAATACCAAAGCCAGCTTCTAACCTTGCCCATACTTCCGCAATGAGATCCCCGTCTTTGAAAAGATGAAGCAATGATTCTTGTTCAGGTTCTCGACAGCAATGGCACTTCGATGCCAAGTGGAAACCTATCTTTCGAATATGTCATCAGTAGGCAATTTGTCGAGAAGTATCCGCCAAAGCAAAATTGACCACTTTAGCAGAATACAAGTTCCCCATATGTGCTTATAATGCGAGTGTTGCATAGCCGGGATCCTAGTATTTGTCCAAGCAGATGATAGACTGAAAGTACCTGTTGGAGAGGGAGCCCAACGCCAATTAAGATTACCCGCAATTTGGGATGATTGAATAAGATGATTGCTGAGTTCTCATCCTTGTAATAATCTCTTCCAAATTCTCGATGATTGAGGGTTAGAGCTAACTGAATCAATCTGATGTCTCGAGCAATATTTGGCTCGAAAAAATCTCACCCATAACAAATCCTGCGTCTTAAATTTCTACCACAATTTTGATGTAAATGCATCCATAATTTCAGTTAGACTACGAACCCCCAGTCCAGCTTCTTTATGTGGTCGAGCAATAGCTTTCCAGCCTAACCATGTATGCTTGTCAACTCCGTCCTTTGCACCCCAAAAGAAGCGAGCAAATAATGTCTCGAGCTGATTGATGACACTAATAGGAGGATTACAAGCTGCCATTGTATAAATAGGAATCGACGTCAACACGGACTTAGCAGAACAAGTTTCCCACCATACGATAGTATCCGCTGCTGCCAGCCTTCAAGCCTCTGCCGAACCTTCATTATAAGTTCTTCATACATACGAGCATTATGCTTACCCGCCATTAGTGGACACCCCAGGTAAGTAAGCGGCGGAGATGCAATTTGAAAACCTGTGATATCATGTAGGTTTTGTGCTCTCTCGAGTGGAAATGTGTCAGGAAACTAAATAGAAGATTTGGCATGATTAATCTTCTGCCCAGAAACTAATTCATACCGTTTAAGCACCCTGATGATATGTTGAATTGAAGTAGAATCTCCAGATGAGAAAAGGATGACATCGTCCGCATACGCTAAGTGAGTAATCGGACGACACCCACTTGGAACATAATAATTGTTGAAAGAAGGCTTCACCAGTAGGTTATTGAGATTGCGAGAGAGTGCCTCAGCTGCTATAACAAACAAAGCTGGTGACAGTGGATCACCCTGTCGAACTCCCCTAGATGACTTGAAGAAACCCGAACATGCACCATTGACGATTGTAGAGAACCAAACATTATTCAACAGTCTGAAAATAATATCAATCCATGTTTCATTGAACCCAAATTTTCTCATAACTGCCATAAGAAAACTCCAATTAACACGATCATATGCTTTCATCATGTCGAGCTTTATAACAATATTACCCCCTCCATATTTCTTCTTCATTTTGCTCATCATCTCTTGAGCCAAAATAACATTGTCAACAATTTCACGGCCCTTCACAAAACCACTTTGTTCTTCCAAAATTATTTTGGATAAGATCGGTGCTAGGCGTCTAGAGAGCAATTTAGAAATGATCTTGTTCATCACTGAACAAATACTAATAGGCCGAAAGTCCTTCATAACTGACGGTTGCTTAGACTTTGGGATGAGGACAATTGATGTAGAGGTGATCGATTTAGTGAGATGGAATCCCGACATAAATAATGATATGGCAAGAAGAACATCCTGCGAAATAATATCCCAACAGGATGAAAAGAAAAGAGAAGTATACCCGTCTGGGGAATGTAGTTCAAAAACTGTCGTAGGCTGAGTTGTGAGATCATCATTGTCCTGTCGCATGACCAGCTGGGGAATGCAGTTCAAAAACTCACCATCTTGCACTCTGTCCTCTGATTTAAATAGAGATTCACAATAATCATTGACAATATCTTGAATGTCCGTTAAAGACTCCTTCGGCACACCATCTTCCCCAATTAGTGAATGAATCCGAAGTTTACGATGCTTGGTATTAACACATTCATGGAAATAGGCAGTGTTCTTGTCCCCCTCCAAATCCCAACGAAGACGAGCTTTCTGACGCCAATACTCTTCTTCAATGCTCACTCGACGTTATATATATATATATATATATAAATAAAATATATATATATATATATGTATGTATATATATATATATATATATATATATATATATATATATATAATAGACAGAACTAAGAGTATAGAATATATATCTATCCTAGACATACCTAGCTAAGAGAACAGAACTAAAGAGGCTAATAACTACAATTCTTACCCATGAGTAACCATAGCTACTGCAACAACTCAAAACCCTCTTCAAGGATTCACCTTATACATATATATATATATATATATATATATATATATATATATATATATATATATATATATATATATATATATACTCTATACCACAACCACTTATCAAGTATGCTACCAAAGTCACATCTTAGTATCTAATCCTATATACATACACTCTAACTAATGCACTAAACCTCCTCCCCCAACTTCTAGCCTACTGGTGACTTAAATGAAAATGCATATGAAGGTATTGGCACAAAGGAATATTCAAATGATGGTATCTAATGCAGCCACAATGGAATATTCAGAACAGCAAGATAATGTTGCTGCTACTGCTTTGCTCTAATCCTTCTATACTGCTCCACACTGCTCATACACTTACCTACTTAAACCTCTTCACGTGCTCGACCCCCCTCCTTAAGGTCTGACATCAAGGAACAAGGGCCTGAACAAAACATAGATAGTAAGACAGGTCAATCAACCTGAACCTCAAAGCTCTTACGAGATGTACCAACTGATCCCTAGGTCAATTACATCCCAAGGAGTCTGAACCTCAAATATAGACCTCTACATTACAGTCATTTGGTTTGTTGGTTCAAGGCAGGACACCACATAGCAGGACAGAACAAGCAAGTGATGGCAGGGCATATGTATAAGTGGACTGAACCCTATATTGTATTGGAATTTAATATGGGAAGAGGGGGTGGTCACGGGATGCAGGACAAGGCAAATGTAGGCTAAACATATGAAAACCTAGGACTAAAATTTGGAGGTAGGGCTCGACTGAACAATATGAACCTAGGTAGATCATTTATATGCAGGTAAGGGTCAGATGCAAATAGACAGATTGTAAAGGGTGGTATGAATGCAGGATATTAAAAGAGTTTTGAACATGGAACTGAGCCAATGGCTCGACTGAATGGATTACAAATAGATAGATCATGAGAATGGTTTGGTAGGGTTGAATGGTAAGGTAGTGTGCTAATTAAAATAAAGGGAAATATGTTTGAAGAAATAAACATTTATATCTGGATCAATTAGTGAGGACAGGACATGCCAACTTACCTACAATGTGCAGGACATAGATGTAATGGTATCATGGACTAAACAATAAGCATATTGTCAATTAGTTAACCCTCTATACATACCCATGTCTCAATTATTTCCCTCAAATCAATTAACACTCTATACAAATCCTAAGGCCAAGACTGCACAACACATAAGTCTACTATGAACAACCAATATGAATCCCGAGCCTCCCCTACCCAAATATTACACTAAAAACATATCTAAACTCATAAATAATAACCCACAGAGCTATACCACACATAATCAATAGGAAAACTAAGTCAGAACTGAAAATTAACCATTCAAGGCCCTATGGGTTATTTCATCGAACACTTGGTGTGTGTATCCAATACCATCGTGATATGCACATCAAATGAATCCTAACTTGACCCAAAGCATGCCTACATGCTCTACAACACTTGCATGACATAATCTACAAATTTTACAAACCCTAGATTCCTAGTTTCGGGTTTCCCCAAATTTGTACCAAAATACAATAGAAAGAACCCTCAAATAGGAAGAGAAGAGCCTCACCTCCTCTCTAATGGCACCCTAATGCAAATGGGGTCCTAAACGAATGTAGTTACACTAATAAAATGGAATGGAAAGGTTTAGAGAGATCATACCAAAAGGGAGATGGATTTTCATAGTAAAATCCCTAGATCTAGAATCCCTCCAAGCTTTAAGGCTCCAAATCCTTCCAAATCCTTCCTAGCTTGCTAATAGAGCCTTCTCCTCTCCAAGGGAAAGACAATAAAACAAATTTGGGTCAATTTGGAGGAAATTTGGGCGTAGAAGCAATTTGGGGGAAAAGCTCCTGAATTAGGGCTTGAAATAAAAATAGAAAGAAGAAGAAGATGAAGTGGGGTTTTATAAACAAAGTGGGCTACCATATGATGTTAGGGTTAGGGTTTTATGCAAGGGGAAAGGTCCACTACCCCCCTCTCTTTAGTCATGACAAGTTAGGAATTAAACCTCTCTTCCTTATTAGGTGTTTAGTCAAACCTTCCAGCTAATTCTCCTAATCTAGCTAGAGACTAACTAATGTTCAATTAGGCTAGTCCAAATCATCTAGTTGGATGGTCATGACAAGTTAGCTTAGGTCCTCTAGGATGACTAACCACTATTCTAGTTAAAGGCTAACCATTAGTCATTTTTAAGAATAACAAATATACACTATTTAATTATTTAAATAACTAACTAAAATATAAAGTTTTAATTTTGAAAATTAATTACCACTTAAGATATAATATGAGATCATACTAATAACAGTAATTAGGAAAAGGTCAAAAATATCCATGTTCCAGGAAAGTGGTAGTTACAACTCATAATGGTAAGACAGCAGCGGACTGTCGCCAATTATTAGAATTATGGGGACTGTGGGTTCGTCGCAGCCAGCAGCGCACTGGCATGGCATGATCCCCATATTGAAGTAATTTTGAGTAAGTTATCGAATGTTATTAAAACGATGTTCTAGTTGCCCTATTTGACCTTCAAATTATATGTTAATATTGGTAGAGCTAATAGAATATTTGATACAATATCATATTTGGGTAAACCAAAGGTTTACTGCTGCTAATTTATCGACATATGATTTTTTATTTTTCATGATCCGCAAAATCTTGCACTGTCACTCCAAACTGATTAGTATCCTATTTCTCATTATCGCAATATGAATAAAGCTTGTGGTCCTCCCCTTCTTATCTTATCTTCTAATCTCGAGTCGTCATTTGGCTCCTCCTCATTTAAAACCTATCAGCGGATTTTAATTCCATTCCACTAGATTCATAATCGTACCTAGATTATGATTCTATGATCATACCTACATAATTGATCATGCTAAAATAATTTCGGTTTACATCATCCGTAAACGACTTTTGATCGCAACTAGACTATTTTGATTATATTTCTATCGTGTCAATTCATATATTTTTCTAGGTTTTGATTCTGATTTTGCTTAAATAGTTAATCAGGTTAATCGTGCCAAACAAATTTGAATTCCGATCGTTCCTAAACGACTTTGATATTGACTAAACTATTTGACTATAGTTATAGTCGTGCCTATATTTCTACTCAATTATTACCAAGGTTAGATTGATATTCAATTGTAATCATGACTATTTTGATCATGTTCTTGCTCGTGCCAACTTTTTACTTTTGATCATGCTTGGATGACTTGCATGATTAACCTTGATCGTGACTGCAACTTAGTTGTATCTAAGTGATTTCAACCTTGTTTAAACCTTATCTAAATTTTGATTGTTGACCATGCCTATATAATTCCAACTGTAGTTAATCGTGCCTAACAACTTTTTCTTGTTTAAATAACCCTACTTCGATTACATCCTTGACCATTGTCACTAGACCCTTTGGACTATATTTCAATCATGCCATGCGATATCTTTTCTTAAAAATTTGATTATATTCACGATCTAACTTGTTTTGATCATTGATCATTCTTAATCATGGCTAATCGTGCCCTTCAAAATTTTGAAGAAGAATTTTCTAAGGTGCGTAGAGTCTTCGATTGATTGATTGTCCTTGAAGTTATTATTAGCTTCTGTGTCAAATTTTTTTTTCTTCTCTTTTGAGAACATTTTAGAGCATTTTAGGATTCGAGACCACGACCTAAGTTCTAACACCAAGCCACACCTATTTACCCCTTCCATTTCCACCCTAGTTGATCAATGCTCCTATTAAATATTTTTTCCTTTTTTTAACTATTTTATCAATATTTTTTATCATAAGCTTACCATATTTTTTGCCGATCAACCAAGTCCGTCTATCCTAGTAGTCCTCAAATTCGACGATGAATTTATTTCTAAGGTGGGTAGATTTGTAACTCCTCTTCCTAATTTTTTCCTTTTCGATTAAATCATTTTCGACTGTGACTAACCATTATTCATATTTTCTTGTGAAATCCGAACTCTATCACATCGACCCTAGCCAAATCGGACTATCCGGAATACAATGGTATTATCGATTTTAGCAGCTAAGGACCCTAGGCGAGTACAGTTCATTTTTTGTTTTCTGTATTATTAATTACTATAATTGTATCATTAGTGATACATATTTGATTTTTGACACATTCGGTACACGGGTTAGTGTCATATGGATTTTAGTCATGCTACCATGTTTATTTTTACCGTGTTTCATGATTTATTATCGTGACTAATCATGTGTAGTAGTCGGTTGGGGAAGTATGTACTAATGTGATCAACACCGTAGACCGTGTTTTATTTCATGCAATGTAGACCGTACTTTATTTCATGCAATGTAGACCATGAGGATGAAAATCCTATGTAGGCCGTGCGGTGTAGTGGATCAGCCCGATCACATATTGAAAGGTGTATTAAATTACGTAGATGTTATGTTTCATTGTTCCATATTTTACTTCTCTTTATAGTTCGTGTCAACTGTTATCCTTTATTTTCCATTTCATAATTTCAGTTTATTTATTCCATTATCATTTATATTCATTGTTTTATAGTCGTTATCATATATTTGGAACTGCATGCTTGGATTGAACTCGTTCCCTTCCTGACTGGAAATCATATTTTTTATATAGTCGCGGCTACTCTTTTGCACTGGACTCTTAGAAAGACATGAGTATATACGGAGGCTAAACCTAGAGACTAGTTAGATAGTTAAGTATTTATTTAGTTGTCTTTTTATAATTTGTGAGACGTTATATGTTGTATTCAAATGTGAACTTGGATATTGTAATTTTATTTAGTTAGTGTGAATGAGCAAATAAAAGATATTATTTTATGAGCATTATTGTGATTTTGAGCATTATGGCCGAGACAACATTCTACCGTTGATACCGTGGAGTAGGCTGGCTTGCGCATACATTATCATCCCGAAAGACGGGTGCGGGTTGTGACACCTCTTATCTGTTCTTCCTTAGTTTATAATATTGTAGTGAGTATTGTGGATGTATATTGATTACTTAGATTTTTACCTTATTTGGATAGCTTATACATATTTAAGTCGGAGTAGAGTCTGGTTAAATATATAGCGGGCATGTTTACGTATCCTAGCCCACGTATTTTTTGACTGGGGCATGACATATTTTTTGGTGGTCCATGCAGGTCAAGTCTTTGTAAAATGTGCGAAGTCGTGGTAGAACCTAGGATAGTCGTACTACTAAAAGCCTGTAACCCATTTATGGAATATGATTTGAGGATACATCCACAACTAGGATTATAGCCTTCCCTAGGACTCTTCGGTACGATTGCTTTCATGTTAACTTCTTTTTCGACATGATTGCTTTGTGTTCTTCCTTCATATGATTTGACTAAACCCTTCCATATTGACTCTTGGGTAATTCTTCTCGTTGGAATAATGTCTTATGGATTTGTCCAAGAAAAGTTCAACAAATTATTATCCTGCATTCTGAAATTAAAAGTTTTTGCAGCAAAAGAAATATGGGCGATACAAGACTTCAGATAACGTCATCATGGTTACATATGTTTCTCATATTCTACTTAAACCACGTCATATGCATTTTGACTGACCTCTTCTCCTGTATTTCGTAAAAAGCTAATTTGGAAATATCTCATGGATTTGGCCAAAGATAAGTTTAAGAACCTATATTATCTAGCATGGCAGACACGTACTGCAGTCATCCATTAAATTATAACATCGGGAGTTTTGCAGCCAGATGCGTGCTAGCAGGGTAGACTCCAGATGACATGATTATGAAAGTATATGGTTCTTTGTTTTTATCTAGACTACGTCATATACATCTCGTTTGGGTTCATACCGTTCTTGAAAATATTTTGACAATCCTTCCAACTTTGTTTGACCCTTCCATTGTTTGATATTGGCATGGTTTGCTTGATCCAGCCTTAGGTTCCTATTACCATCTACTTCTTAAATGACTAAACTAGACAACCTTATAGTTATATTATAGAGTATAAACAAACTAGGTTATTGGTGTGATTGTGATGTTGGGTAGCCAGACCATATAGATAGAATGTTAGTTATAATTATTGTATGGCTTAATATGTGAGAACTAATAGTATAGTTCTTGGATCTAGATTATGTATGCTTGACCGTTGGTCCCCAGTACCACTTCTCGTCTAATTATACTCGACCAAGTCATTTATTTCTGTCTTGTAGAAGGCAACCTATATATAATAAATACATATTTAGTATTGATTTCCTTATAGGGTTGTTGATCCAATAACCCCATGAT
The DNA here is from genome assembly GCA_029216955.1 of Iris pallida. NCBI lineage: Eukaryota > Viridiplantae > Streptophyta > Magnoliopsida > Asparagales > Iridaceae > Iris > Iris pallida. The sequence continues at coordinate 20,583,862 of JANAVB010036019.1, forward strand.
AGTACCTAGGCCTCATTGAAACTCTAAGAATATGGTCAAAAATACCTATTCTTCTTTATATATTCTTGGAGATAGACATTTCATGAATCTTGTAAATAGATCATGATTACAATTTTAATGCCAACTTGATTCCTATAAGTTGGGTAGTGTCTTGAGCCAGTGGACTCTAGCCTTAGAATGTGACATCAAAATAGGATCCCATTGGTAGTCATGCCGCATCCTTTCAAGAAAATCCAGTACGAGTAGTGGCATTTGATTTATTCTGCAGTGAACATTTTTATCCCTTTTTCTTCCGAGATAATTTTTAATTTCAAGAAAGAAATGCTTTAAGGTAGGTAGAATGTTTACCCTTGAATTTTTTTAATTTTTTATATTATTTACTTGACCTAATTAGTGACTTTTGGATTTTTATATATTTTAAAACCATATTTATTTTATATATATATATTTTATATATATATATATATATATATATATATATATATATATATATATATATATATATATATATATATATATATATATAGTCTTAGTCATAATTGAGTTTGAGATGCATGACTAGGAATTATGGTATACCTAGTATAGTCATGTGCTTTGGCTAGCATATTAGCCATGGAAGGGATGACCTAGCCATATTTATGTTCCTTGTATGGAATTAAGTCAAACTGTGGCTTAAACCATATATTTTTCTTAATTAAATATTTTTAGAGGATTTTGACTTTTTAGGAGACCCGGTTGCACCAAACTAGCTCAAACTTGACCCGAATCGAACCCAAACCAATGTAGGCATGTAGTACATCCAAACAACTCCAAATACCTAATTTTACCAAACATGCTTAACCGTGACCTAAACTGACTCGCTCATGTTGTTCCTTGATTTTTTCGATCCTATTCGTTGAACTCGTGCAACGATTCATTCTCGATACTCCAACTATCGCTCGAATCTGCTTCCATTTATCGATTTTGCTGCACTGATGCAACAATTATCTCGTTACATGATGCACCAAATATATATATATATATATATATATATATATATATATATATATATATATATATATATATATATATCTATATATATAAAAATATATATATATATATATATATATATATATATATATATATATATATATATAGTCTTAGTCATAATTGAGTTTGAGATGCATGACTAGGAATTATGGTATACCTAGTATAGTAATGTGCTTTGGCTATCATATTAGCCATGGTAGGGATGACCTAGCCATATTTATGTTCCTTGTATGGAAGCAAGTCAAACTGTGGCTTAAACCATATATTTTTCTTAATTAAATATTTTTAGAGGATTTTGACTTTTTAGGAGACCCGGTTGCACCAAACTAGCTCAAACTTAACCCGAATCGAATCCAAACCAATGTAGGCATATAGTACATCCAAACAACTCAAAATACCCGATTTTACCAAATATGCTCAAATGTGACCTGAACTGACTCACTCATATTGTTCTTTGATTTTTTTCGATCATATTCGTTGAACTCGTGCAACGATTCATTCTCGATACTCCAACTATCGCTCGAATCTGCTTCTATTTATCGATTTTGCTGCACTGATGCAACAATTATCTCGTAACGTGATGCACCAATGCAACAAACATCGCACGAGCGTTATACTTGATTCAACCAACACTGCTCATCATTACTCCCCTGTGGACTTAATACCGATATTAGCATATAATAATACATTTTAATTAGGCATGAAGAAGTATAGGAGAAGGGACAAACCCACTCAACTTAAGCCATTCTGCATATCGCTTCATCAAACTGATGCGACCCGACACCTTATCATCGTTGCACAATCACCTCATCCGAGTTACCATGCGAACACTTTGTGTTCCCTTGAACTAACCACTGATTTGAACTATCATGTCCATACTTAAACTCATCATAAGGCAATACTCTGATCGCAAGGAACTTCGCATATTCCTGCACATAAAACCAACCAAGTTAATACCTCTTCAAATTAAAATCATGCTTCTTCGAAATGAATTCAGAGCTCATCGAATTAATCAACTCAGTGTAATACCAAACGGTGTCGGGCATTACATAATATACCACTCGGAATAAGGTTTTTCCTCGAATCTAAACCGACATTCAATCCACGCGTTTCTCTTGATCATTTCAAAATTTTGTTCCACTATCATCGTTCCGACATTCGTGATTTTTTCTTTAAGGGCTCTAAATCCTACCTGCAGTTTATTTGAATTTGGTATACCATTGAGTTTGGATCGTAGACATATTTAAGTCGTCCCCGAAACATATGCATTTCAGCAAGCACAATGGTAGAAAATTCGAGCAAAGCTAATAGGTGCGACTTCTATTCCTCGAATATTATCTATCTAATACTCTCGACTGATCTGATCATAGCGTCTATTCCCCAAAATTCTTTGCGTATGCATTATTCCATACCACGTGATCATCCAACAAGCATCTCTGTATACAACATAATTCAATCCGTATTTCTGATTCCATATGTTTCGCTAACGTCTAACATATGTGTTGTATCAAATCGTTAAGCATCTGATTGCAATAATTCTCCGCAGTGTCTATTCGTGTAACTATTTTCTATTTCTCGCAAAAGTCTTTGTCCAACTATTCTTAAAGTGTTACCTCAACGACATGGTGTAAGTCCAATATGTCCAAAAAAATGGACAATGATTCGTACGATGCCTCGCACATAACTATTCCAATATGACTTATATTCTCTGAACTATCTACGTATCGCATCTGGGACCACCCTGCTAGACGACTCACCCGGACATGGCGCTTAATCTTTTCCGACATAAGAGGTCAAGTTGACTCGACGCTGTTCAAAGACCACAATATCTTCGATACAAGGTCTCTTCGACAAGTCATATGTTATGTCCTCTATCGAGTACGAAATCACCAACCAAATTTCTTAATCCAATCCCGACTTGTTCGTCTCGCTAAATTCAATCGTGCATTCAAAACACATAGCCTAATTGTTACTAGAATTCGATAATGTATATCATCAGCAACATCCTCTGTACTTATACAGGGGCAACTGCATGGATTTTTCAGTAGCAATCACAGGATTCGTCAGGGAGAACTGTTGTTACCATACTTATTTACGATAGTCACGAAGTATTTTTCTTGCTTGTTAGATACGACAGCCTAGAGGAAGTAGATTACACCAATGTATAAGAAGGTGCATCCATAGGTCATGCATTTGATATATAATGATGATCTACTTGTCTTCCTGACCCATCCTTCTCCAGTCTCTAAGTGGTGTCGGACATTATGGATAAGTTTGGAAGGCTGTCTGGCTTGCGTCTCAATAAAGAGAAGAGTTAGGTATATTTTAGTTCTTTCTGCCAAAGCAAAGAAGCTCAGGCGGCCATATTGAGAGTTGTCAGAGGTGAATTACCTGTCAAATATCTGGGTATTCTACTAACAATGAATTATACATGTGATATAGATTGTCAGAGCCTAGTGGAGTATGTCCAACGTGGAGTAGAGGGTTGACAGGTGCAGTATTGATCATTTGGGGGTCGCATAAAGCTAGTCCGATTGGTAATCATGGCAGTTAGTACCTTCTGGCAGCAATCCATACTTCTAACGACAGTTAGTATTCGACGTATGGAGCAAATTTGCGCCAATTTCATTTAGAGGGGCAGGATGCATGCCATTGCTTGGGAGGTTTTATGCCGACCCCGAAGAGAAGGGGGAGTTAGACTCAAGAAACTAGACACGGCCAGTAAGGTGGAAGAGATAAAACTGACTTGGCGTATCATCACTGAGGATTCGCTGTGGGCCTGATGGATATGGATCGATACTTTAAGCATGTGAATTTCTGGGAATATCGCTCAAATAATAACGAGTCAATATCGTTCAAGCACATCTTACATCACAGGTGGGATGTTAGACAACTGATAGTGAGTGTATTTCGAGATGACAGGAATACGGATCTCTGTTTGGACCCTGGATAAAGCATAAGATCATGTTACATAGATATGATGCTCCAATACAAAATATTGCATACAGGCGAGACAATTTTAGTCAATTGATTGAGGCAGGCAGGTAGCGAGTTGATCATGTTCTTCAGGCAAGACTGTCACGTCCTAGTACCAGAATACAGAACGGACTAGGTCAGCTACTCTATATGAGGTATGCAAACATCCTACGGGGATCGTGGCTGTAAAGAGACAAGAGGGTGCATGCAACAATCAAGTCTCTTATGGTATCATAGACCATCTATGTCTTAATCATTCAAAGCAAGAAAACAACAATTAATGAGCATATGAGATAAAGCAGTTAGGCGTCCCCGATGCTTCATCAAAATGATCATGGGGAACTAGCTTTAGAAATTAGCTAGCCCAGATAGTCATAGGCACAAAATCGTATTCAGCTGCAGTCTGATTTAATTACAATTATATAAAAGACAAAATATCCAGATTAACCGGCTAAACAGGTGCCGGTGGCTAAACGCCAGAACATAAGTAATGAATACTAGAGTGGTGGAGAAGAAACCCACTCAAGTCCCTCGCCAGCCATGCTCCTAGTATGCACTAATGACGTCAGGAAGGAAAGTTGGATCCTCAGCCTCTACTACGTGATCTGGCCAAACAAAACCAGTGGGGTCAGCCCCGAATAGCAAGTACCACACGGGAGCACAAAAGAGTGAGATAAAACCCAAGAATAAAATAATAATACTAGTAATAATAAAAGCTTCCGGTCGTAACCTCGGTCCACAACCTGTCATAGCACGATAGCCCAACCCAACAACAAAACAAGGACATGGGTTGGACCACGCACCATGACAGTCTATGCCCCTCGGCTATGAACGAAAGGTACAAGGCACAGTCAAGTCATTTTTCAAGAGGCCATTCATTCTTGCGGCTTTCTATATTTGGCGGAGTTATCCCCGTAGTGCTATTATAGGAATCCTCATATCGTGTCGTTCCAGCAGGGCTAGCCAATCTATTATATATACAAACATATAGCACATTAATTATGCACCGGTCCCCCGTAAGGCTACCGCGCTAAAACATATAACACATAGCACAAAAGAGTCGGATATAGTCATCTACCATAGGCGGATGAAACCATATCCATGGCAGCCAACCCGACACGTTAGGACGGGACCTGTGGCGGCTAGTATGGCACGATCTCGAGATTCTTTCCTCCTAATGCATCTACCAAATTGAGTTACTTAGTTAACCCTAGGTTAATCTCAAAATTTCACATGTCGTGGTCACATGCTAATTCCCCTAGATGTCGTACATTGTACGAGTACCCCAAGTAAGGATCCGTACTGGCTCAAGGAGTCTTACCACGTCATTACTACCGACCATTTATTATGTAAGTGCTGGAGGCTTTGGATGTACTGACATATATTGCGTAGGAACACTTAGCACATGAGATAGCACTTCGGTGCTCACATAGAATGTACCTCAGTACATGCATAAGATTTACCTGCACATGCATAGGTAGTTAGGTCGGGAATGAAGGTCAAGTACAGAAAAATATGCAAGAAAGATCAAGAACATCCATAGGGGATTGAACTATCAATCGCATATAAACTCTAGTTGGAGTAAGACAGGAAGATTTCTGAAGCCAAGACAAAGATCTACAACTTTCATGTTTTGAGTTCTATAAGATTATAGCTACAAAATAGCTCAAACAGGAAAAAATAGTAAATTCGGAGAATTCCAGCGCTCGAGAATCCCAGCACACGAGAATTTCTACCACACTAGAATTCTAGTGCACGAGAATTCCAGCGTATGAGAATTCCAGCTCAAGAGAATCCCAGCGCATGAAAAATTCCAGCGCACGAGTATTCCAGCGCATGAGAATTCCAGCGCATGGATAAAACTTATGTTCCGTCTTTTGTTCATGCGCAGAAGGAACCTACGCGCATGAAACGCACGAAGTCAATAGGATGCATTGTCGAGACTTCACGGCGCACAGCCTCCCGGGTGCATGAAAATTTCGGCGCATGGACGATCCCGACGCATGGGGGTCGTCGTCCCCAAACAGCAAGTTCAACCATGAAAGTTCCAAAAACTTGCCATGGCCATAAGTTCCTCATCCGAACTCGAAATCAAGCAAAATAAAAGCCAAAACTGCATGAAATCAAATTCTCTACAACATGGAACAATTAGTTTTAGAAAACAACCAAGTTTAATAGATCAAAACCACGAAAATCCATTAAACCCTAATTTTAGAAGCTTAGATCTACACAAAAGTAGCCATTAAAATCAAAAACACCAAGAACTAAACTTGTAGATAATGAAAAGATGAACAATCTAGACTAATAATATCAAAGAAATAAAAAGAAATAAAAAATACTAGTGGTCTCTCATTTGAGCAATATGTACTTGCCTAAGTGGGTTGGTGGTTGAGGAAAATGAATGAGAGAGTGAATGAGGAAAGAGAGTGTGGAAGAGATTATTTATAGGGGTGGGGTTGGTTTATTAAAACCCTAGTCCTAATCATGCTCTAACCATTCCACTAATGACATGCTTAACGGCTACATGCAATAATTTATAAAACAATAAATTAAAGGTGCACATATACAAATACTGTATACAGGAATCAAAAAAATGAAAATACGTATATCGTTATCGGGGAGTGACATCTCTACCCTCCTTAGAAAAATTCCATCCTCGAAATTTCTGCCAAGACATGATAGAGAAATCAAGGAAAGTAAGATACTAATTACAAGACTAACTACACATGTAATTATATCAATTCTAGCAGGCGTTAGAGATCAATCATCTACCCTAGTGGGTGCAATACAAACATAGAAACATGTTTCGAAGGCATAAGAATAAATATACCTTTTGAGTCGAACAAGTACAGATATCGAGATCTAATCTCGTCCTCTCGCTGTCACCCCCCGATTCGTAGAATCATGTATTCACATATTTATCTCTTGGAATCGATCGTCCTCGCTAGGGCGTGATGTCGTATAAGTCTGGTATTGCACTTGTACAAGGCAGAGATGGTACATAATTGATTTTCTTCAAATAGGAACACATCGCAGCGGCAGAAACAGACAAATTAAAGTTAACGAGGACATTCTTTCTTATCGAATGGGAACACATCATTTGATTTGTAACAGCAGAAATGAGAAGATAACTTGTAGTCATAGAGAGATATATAAAACTTTATTGTCTTTATTGATAATTGAAAAAGAGTACAAGACTTGTATTGAAGTACAATGCTTACAACACATCTCACTTTACATTGAAAGCCAACTGAACAATGCTATAAAGCATACATTTGATACTTTGGATTACAACTTGATATACTGACTTGGCTTACAACTCACTAGTACAACTGATTACAATGTTCCATACATTATGCCCTTTATAAACATAAGACATGATCTTTTACAAGGAGAGCTTCTGTATGCCCAACAAATCTTCGATGCTGCGGGACCAATCAAGCCAATCTTTCATGAGCAGAACATCCCAAGCACGAGTACCTATCCACAAAACGTAGGTCAGTACATCATCTATGTACTGGCGAGAAGAATCCAACACATTCGCCTAAACCAACAATAAGTAGTCATTTAAGCAAGCTTTTATTAGAATGATCTTTCTACTTGGGGCCTAGCATCAGTTACAGTTCCTGAGCAGAAACATTGAATAAGTAAACTTGTTATATCCTTTCTTAGGTAAAGGCAACAATGAAACATACTTGGTGTTATCAAGTCCTGACAGTGTACATTTAGAGGCATCTTTTAAGCATCGTTGAGTTAACATTAGCCAAACATGTTATAGGTATTCTTTTAGCAAGGCAACATTCTAGCATATTGCATTTAACATGTTAAGCATGTTATAGAGTTCTCACTTAAAGGCAACATCATAACATTGTATTGTTTAGCATGATTAAGCAGACAATTCAACCAACATATATTGCATATATCACATTTAAGTGATTTCTTACCGATATCCGACTCCATGTACCTGCATAAGAATATAGGATAATATGATATACTTACTATGTCTGCATAAAACATTCATTAGCATACATCCTGATACATGACCACTGGTGCTATGCACCATTTAAGTACTTTGCCATATAGGACTTTATAGGGTATGGGATGTGCCCTTCACCAGGTTGCGAGCCTGAATGATGGTCCCAATACTGTGTGCCACCAAAGCACGCCGATTCCCTCCTAGGCCGACTCCGATTCCCTCCTAGGCCGACTCGATCCCACCGTCGTGGGTGCCGTTCGAGAAAATAATACCTTGTATACAAGTTTTCCCATGGTAATGCGAATGCGTATCCGACTAGATCGTGTTTGAAGTCGCATGATAAATCATTAAGATAAGTAAAGGCAACATTTTATTATCTCACCTTTCCAATATTACTACCTGTTCACTTGGTGATCTCAACGATCCCAAGCCTCATTATTTCTCATTGCATTAATCATTACAACATTCTTCATATCATTCCTTTCTAAGAGGAACAAACAATATTTCATTCATCTCAATAGGACCTGCAGCATTTTATATCTTTCCTTCATTACTTATAAGGAAATAGGAAACATCAACAGTTACGCAGAAGGTACATGATTATAGTGTTTTATTTAGTTCTTTGTGTTAATAGTATAACCAGTTCATTTCTCATGTATAATTCATGTAGCATCTCACTACTCAAGTATTTCATTGCATAAGCAGTATTAACAGAAGGGACGTTATCAATTCATTTCAAGCATCAAGTCGTATTAATAGTTCAAGTGGGATTCGTTCAGTAATTCAATGATCATGAGTTGTACGTTCCAACGTTAGGCAACTTAAGCATCTCTATTATCCAGTAACCAAAACACGGGACATTTATGGATAATTCATAACATTTCAATACTCTATTTTATTAAGCATGAAGGAGTAAGAAGGAAGGACAGTTCCACTCACTTGTATAAAAGGGTCTTCCTGTTTTGATTACACATATTCCTCCTAAGTGCAGCTCCACCAGCTGTAGAAGCATGGAAAAGAATAAAGAAAGATCCATGCGGCCAGGGAGCCCCAGGCGGCTCAGAGAGCTCATGCGGCTCAGGGATCCATGCGGCTCAGAGAGCTCATGCGGCTCAAGGATCCATGCGGCTCAAGCGTCTATACGGCTCGAATAAGTTCTATGCGGCTCAGAGAGGAGCCACGTGGCCTGCAAACCGCTCTTCCCTTTGTCCTTTACTGCATTAAATACTTTGACGGCTTACAGCTCTGATAAATGACAGCTCTGACACAAAGAAACAATAATGACTCCGTCATAATGACAGACTCCTAGGAAAACGAAGAAAATCTCTGACACGATCCACCAAAATCCAGAAACCTTCATGCGGCCTTGACACATGGACAGTCGCATGCGGCTCAGGCAGAGACCACCCCATGCGGCTCAGGCCGAAGCTATCCCATGCGGCTCAGGTCGAAGCTATTCTATGCAGTTCAAGCAGAGGCTACCTCATGCGGCTCACAAGGACTATCTCTATGCGGCTCACGAAGAAGGCACCCATCATCACCATGCGGTTCAAATGTTCAGGGGTCACTACCAAGCAGCCTTGACACGTGGCCAGTCTTATGCGGCTCAATGAGGAGCAACCCTCATGCGGCTCAGATTTTCTAAGTGGCTCGCGGTTAAGACACGTGGCATGATAATGGGACACGTGGCATCAAATCAACCGAAATCTATCAACAAATCTCAATGAAATATTGGGATCAAATCAGATCATCTGTAATCAAGCAAATCAATGACACGTTACGGGAGATCCGAGATTGGCATAACAAATCATGTGGATTTATGTCAATCATCATTAATTATCCACAAAGATTTGATGCAATCACATTAATTGCCCGGATCTATTATGTTCAAGATGAGCGGCCAAGATTCATTGATCTTAAGTCGCCGACTTTGGAGAATGGGCAATCATTACAAACCCTAGTGATGCCCTCCACTCTTATAAATAGCAAAGTGCCATTCCCTTGCGAAGAAAGGGACTCTCTTATTTTTGCAAAAGAAGACACATACAGAGAGACAGGAAGAGACAGACAAAGACGAGCGAAGAGAGAGAGAGAGAGAGCACACCCCCCGGATCCAAAGAGAATAAGGAGAGCATTTCTTCATCAACGCCAAGTACTTCTTCTACAGAGCCAAGGCTGCACCCGATCGTCCAAGGAGTAAGGTAAAGCAGCCGTCGCTTTCTCGAGCCTCTACCGTTACCCCCCCAGAATCTAAAATAAACAATTGTACTTAGATTGCTGTACCTAGGTTTTCATTCCTAGGTTTTCTTTGTTCAAGCGAGTTTGTATTGTGAGTCTAAGTTCAGTCCTCCGATAATTGTTCTGTTCTTTTACAATCAATGGCAAATACGATGGCGACTCTGCTGGGGACAAACTTCTCCACAGCTGAGGAGTTGGTGACGCAATTGGATGCAGCCAAACTTGGATCCACGCAACAGAAGATGGTCGTCCGCTTCGACCAACAGGCGTTTGAAGAAATGCCCTCTGAGGAAAGCGCTGGCCCGGTCCAGAAGCGAACCCGCACAAAGAAAGCTCGCAGCGAGTGGAGGCCAAAATTATTTGCTCCTCTTCAAGCTCTGGACGGAGTACTCTCTACTGCCCAAGACGGCGAAGGCGACTCTCGCGTGGCCCCACTTCGAGCCATAGAGGACTCTGCTGTCCCCAAGTCCGGCAGAGGAGAGCACTACGATGCTGGACTTGCAGGGACAAAGAGCGATTCTAAGTGCTCTAGGAAGAAATCGAACAAGGGCACTAGCCATAAGACGAAGACTCATGCGGCCAAGATTGCCAGCCGTATGAATGATGACCATGCGGCTGAGACTGCTAGCCAAATGCATCATACTCATGCGGCCAGGATTTCCAGCAGCATGGAGAACACTCATGCGGCCAGGATTTCCAGCCGCATGGAGAAGACCTATGCAGCTACGACGGCCAGCCGTATGAAGATTATTGATTCCAGCCGCATGACGCCTACTCCACGCGGCTCTGTCTTCGACCGCCTCTCCTATGGTCCTGATCTCTTGTGCTCCCAAGATGACATATCTGATTCTCTTCAGCACCACTTAGACTCTTCCTACTATGTGCCCTCACGCACTAGAGTGAAGAAGTCTAGGGCAGCACGAGCTTGGCAAGCTCGGTCCGCTGATCCGACCTCTGACCATCCGAGCGTCCCACATACTGTTATGCGGGCCTCTGATAGGAAGTTGTACAGAACCACTCGAGTCCAGCCCCCGGCGGCAAACGGACAGAGAGGTTCCCAAAAGTCTCCCAAAATCCAGGGAGCAAACATGGTCGATCCGGACCCATCTAACTTGCGTGAGGACATCCTCTACAAACGCAAGGAAAGAGAAGGTGCCTCGGGGTGCAAAAAGTCCTCCCACGGACGTCACTGCACCAAAATTATCGTCAACTGCTGTTGCAATAATGCGATGGTACGAGAATATCGGCAGTCCGTCTTCCAAAGACTGCGACAACCATGTTCAGAGGATGAGGCACTTTCCGTCGTCTCCTGCAACTCTGCTAAGAAAATCCCCGCTGATGGGAGAGAGAAGAAGACAAATATTCCCAGCCTGAAGATTTTAACCACTACTACTAAGAGACTGTCGTCTAAGCGGGTGCCCACCACCGGAGTTTTCTAAGGTACCCATTCAAAGACAAAATCTGCTACACTGGGAGATTCATCGTCCGTACCACTCGGGGTTGCTGCAACTAGGGGTAGCATTCCTCCGAACCTCTACGACAATCCGATGTTCCAAGAAGACGAGATGGGAGAAGCAACTCTCCCATCAGATGCAGCAAATCTCGACGTCCCCGATAACGTTCATAATTCCCAAGACGAGGCGAACTCGGAAGATGGGGATACTGTCCCTTCTGAGTCCGAACCAGAGGAAGATATTCCTACATACCCCGATGACTTCTCATTACAGGGGTATGATTCGAAGTGTACGTCATCCACCGCCCTTTCTACTTCTACTCATGTCAGGACGACATTCATGACAAACGACGAACACGACGGTCCCAGTGATCGCCAATGCATCGATACTCTGGAGGCCATACCGCGCTCTTTGGTCAAGTCCGTGGACGAGATCAAAGCAGCCCTCCCTACTCTGCAAGGAGGGACGCTTGGCCAGACAAACTTGGGCCCCGTTGTCAATGTGGACTCGAACTCAACGGCACCGAACACGGGCAATAATCCTCCTGAGATATCGGTTCCTACCGCTGCAGACGAAGCGAGGTCCAGGAGCTCCGGGCCATGTTCCACGCCTGAGAAAACTGCCAAGACCTCAGGATACGACAACCGTATCCAGCTGCATGGAGAGATGTTCCCTTCCCACCAAAGTATAAACCATTCCACATCAATCCATATGATGGGAAGACCTCTGCAAGTCGGTACATCACGTACTTCGAGGTTACTACCGACCATCTGCCCCATGATGATGCCATCCTTACACGATTATTCGTTGGGGCATTAGAAGGAGTCTCCTTCGACTGGTATCGTAACCTGCCAGACAACTGCATCTACTCCTTCGCCAGCTTCAAACGCATATTCTTGGAGAGATTCTACGAAGTAGGACAGGACGTCACAATGTCCACCCTCATGGACGTTGTTCAAGGGGAGAAAGAGCTGACAAGGAACTATATTGAGCGGTTTTGCCAAACCGCAATGAAGCTGCCGTCTGGTAACCCGGATTCCTCCTTAATTGAAATTTGCCAAAAGAGACTGCTTCCAACAATCAGCCTCTGGATGGGCGAAAGTCAATTCAAGGTCTGGAAGACGTTTATCATCAGTGCCACAAGCACCGAAGAATGATTGAAGAAGGCTCGCCAACTGGGATTGCACATCTCAGAGGAAGAAGACAAGGGCAGGCGTCCCAACGCCAACACCAACAATAGGGGTAGCTCCACCAACAATCGGGATAACAAGGGCAAGCAGGCTATGGTGGCCGACACAGCACAGAAACCTGAGCCAAAACCGGCAGACAAGTAATGGCCACAAATGACCTACTCCTTCGAAGACGGCCACATCAAGCCCATCTTGGATATGCTCATACAAGGTGACAGAATTTATCTCCCTCCGCCAAGACGGGAACCTCGGCCGGCAGAAATGGAGAGCCCAAAGTACTGCCACTACCACCGCTACGTCCACCATGCTACATATGACTGCTACCAACTGAAACGGTACCTCCAACATCTTATCGATTCGAACGCTCTGGCCATCGATTTCGAAGAGGTAACCGTGGCAGCCAATATGGTGTCAGTACAATTTGGCAGCTTTCCTCCAACGGAAACTCAAGACGGCGTGGTCCCCATTCCTCTGGCGACAATGGAGATTGCTAATCTTCTACCTCCCCGAGATCATGCTGTTGGTCTAGTACCCCTCACCATATCACGAGGGGAGGTCATGTGGGTCCATCTAGACTTGGTATCAGAAGTGACTCAGTCCACACCATCTTTTATTCGCAAGAAGAATAGTGGAAAAGTCAGATCCTTCCGCACAATCTCGACAGATATCGAAGAAGTCACAGCCGTCGTCACTCGATCTGGGGCACAATCCCAACCTGGGACTGATAACTCGGCTGAAGATCATCAGCCTACTACAACTGACGCTCCGGGACCTTCTCAGCCTCTGACGACCGACAAGCCTAGGCCGAAGGAGACTCGCTTTGACAAATCCCTCCGAAAAGAGGCACCACAGGGGCTGGAGAGGCCCTACAACTTCGACATCTTGGCCCAATTGGCCAACACACCGGCTAAATTGTCATTATACGAGCTCTTGAGACTCTCAAAGGATGTTCGCGCGGCTTTGAGCGATGCACTCCAGAATGTCGACGCCTATCTGGCTCAAGTCAACCTCACAGGAGAGAGCCCACCTGCAAATCTCCAAGACAGCGTTTGCACAGGAGCTATGCCCAATATTGTCTTCACTTCGCAGGATATGCTCATCAAAACTAATCTGTACGATCGTCCGTTATACTACACCGGATACATCGGGTATGTAAAGGTTGACCGGATGCATATTAATCCTGGTTCTTCCATAAGCATCATCCCGAAGGGTCTGTTACATCATCTCCTTATTCCTATGCATCGCCTGACGCAAACAAGCACCGCCATCAGCGGTTTTAATTCGGGCAGGAGCTACCCGATCGGAAAGATTCGCTTGAAGTGCCAAATTGGCGATCGTCACTCAGAAGTAACCTGTTACGTCATAGACGCAGACACTTCCTACAACATCCTCTTGGGGCGCCCTTGGATACACGATTATATGATCGTGCCTTCCACGCTGCACCAATGCTTCAAGTATGTCGACAAACACGGCTTCGTGAGGACAGAATTTGCCGACATCGATCCTTTCAAAGGAGTCGAATCTTACTACTCAGACTCTTGCCTATATAAAAAGTCGAAGAGGCACCTTGGTGAAGGAGATGTGCAAGCTCGTATCGAGACAGCCACAGGATCAGAAGAACCTCTGACGATCCACCTCCAAGCTCGCAAACCCGGCAAGTCCGCACCCCTTACAGCCACTCTGCGTAAGGACGCGATCAGCCTCTCAGCACAAGAAGAGAAAATTATAATCTGGCTGCCAAGGACCGACCAAGTTCCAAGGCCCACAACGGAACCACTAACAATCAAACTGCCAAGAGTCAGCCAGCCACAAACGGAGAAGCTCAATCCCTCCGACAAACCAATGACGATACGCCTTCCTAAGAAGAATCGTCACCCCGATACAAGGTCTGGGGCTTCTAGCGAACCAACAACTCCCCGCCCAGCATCAGGTACCAAACTAGGGTCGCTAGTTTGCCAACGACTCCACGTTCTGCTCCATCGACAGAACCTCTGACGATCAAGCTGCCCAGGTCGTCCTCTCAGTCTTCATTTATACAGGGGGTAGCCGAAGAAGAACCGAAGCTAGCCAAGTATGTGGCTGCCCAAACTGATGTTCCCTATGCAGATGATGTAATCCTGCTAAAAAAGATACCTTACTTCATCAATAAAGGGCTATCTTTGAACTACCTCGAGCTTAATAAGCTTTGTACAATGTATGCTATGGAACACGGTATAGGCACTCACCTACACACATAGGTGACGAATGTTTACACAGCAAACCAGCTTATCCCAGTGGAAGATGCTTACCACATAATCGAGGGAGGGGACCATCCAATCATCTTCGGCCGGAAGGACGATCCGCAGCCCTTCACCATAGAGAAGGTCGATCTCGAATCAGATGCCGGGAGACTGCCTCTTTACCTGTATAACCCCCAATCCAAATATCTCATGCAAAAAGAGGGGTATGATCTGGAGACCACGCCAGGTTTAAACTACGGCACCGGGCGACGATTACCTCTAAAGCCACCAGTCCCGGTTGGCAAACCACGAGACTACTATAGCAAGACCCGGTGTGGATTAGGGTATGTTACGCCTACAACGACCCCTGAGAGTTCAGATGAAGAATGCGACTGGCATTCACATTCAATCGGGTCACCAACTTCTGATTTGGATACCAGCATCGGAGACGTATTCAGACAAGTCCTGTCAGTCAACATGGCATTCGCCGACACTTATGAAGAAGATGAAGACATTCCTGAAATCCACGGGTTAGAGCCATAGGCCCAACAGTTGGATGAACAATGGGAAAAGCGGTTCGAACAGAGAGAACCTCCTACTGAAGATGAAGTTATACAGGTCGACCTCGGCGACGAATCTTCTCCAAAACCAATCTTCGTCAGTAAAAGCCTGACAGTCGAAGAGCGAGAGTCGCTACTGGAACTTGTCAAAGAATATATTGATGTGTTCGCCTGGAGCTATAAAGACATGCCGGGACTAAACCCCGAGGTTGTCCTTCACAAGCTCAACATTCGGCCAGATGCAAAGCCGGTCAAACAACAACAGCGACGCTTCTGCCCGGGCATCATGGATGCGATCAAAGCCGAAGTCAACAAACTGATAGCCAGCGGCTTCGTGAGGAGTAACATCCTGACTGGGTCGCCAACATAGTACCGGTCCTCAAGAAGAACGGGAAGATTCGAATCTGGATCGACTTCCACAATCTAAACGAGGCATGTCCCAAAGATGAATTCCCTCTCCCTATCACAGACATAATGATTGACAACACCTGCGGCTTCGAACGTATGTCATTCATGGATGGCTTCTCGGGGTACAACCAAATCAAGATGTCTCCTGACGATGAAAAGCATACATCATTTCGGACACCGATTGGCACATACTGCTACACAGTCATGCCTTTCGGTTTAAATAATGCTGGAGCCACATACCAAAGAGCCATGAGTATCATCTTCCGAGACCACTTGCACAAGGCGGTGGAGTGCTATGTTGATGATATCGTCGCCAAGTATCGTTGTAAGGGAGACCATCTCCAGGATCTGAGGACGGTATTCGACCTGATGCGAGCACACAACCTAAAGATAAATCCCATAAAATCTTTCTTGGGCGTATCCAGCGGAAAGTTCTTGGGTTTCATCATCACTGCCCAGGGTATCCACGTAGACCCTGAGAAGACGAAGGCAATTATGGAGATGGGTCCCAAAAAAATCTCTACGAACTCCGAGGCCTTCAAGGGAGGCTAGCTTACATCAGGAGGTTCATTTCTAACCTCTCCGGACGATGTCGGCCATTCACTCATCTCATGAAGAAGGGCGTCTCATTCGTATGGGATGAAGAATGTCAGCGTGCCTCCGACAGCATCAAAGAATATTTATCGAACCCTCCAGTTCTGGTGGCCCCGGTTGCTGGAAAACCATTCCTGCTCTATGTACGAGCAATAGAGCATTCCCTCGGCACTCTGCTGGCACAAAACAACGATGCAGGCCATGAACAAGCTATATATTACCTCAGTCGAATGATGATCGGGCCAGAGCATCGATATACCGCCGTAGAGAAGGAATGCCTTGCCCTGGTATTCGCCATTCAAAAGACGCGACACTATGTCACAGGACAAACCATACATGTGATCTCACGAATCAACCCCCTCAGGGTCCTCATGACGAAACCAGGGGCACTCAGCGCTCGCCTCGCTACATAGGCAATATTACTGTCCTCCTACCATATGATCTTTGTCCCACAAAAGGCTGTTAAAGGTCAAGCCCTGGCAGACTTTTTAGCAGCCCACCCAGGCTCGGAGTCGTCCAAAATATACAAAAAAATCCCAGATGAGGTCACAGACTCGTACGCAACCTCTCACGATGATATATGGCGAATATTCTTCGACGGTGCCTCAAGGACCGGACCTAAAGGCAACATTGTCGTCGAAGTCGCGGTGGTGCTGGTCTCTCCTTCCGGATTGGTGATCAACCATGCTTACTCTCTCACAGAGCCTTGCTCTAACAATGTGGCCGAGTAAAACGCTTTGGTCATTGGCCTCCAACTTACAAGAGAGCTGGGGGTAGAATATCTTGAAGATTACGGCGATTCACAGTTAATCGTCAATCAGATTCGGGGTTCTTACGAGGTTCGCCATGAAGACATGATCCCCTATCACCAACATCATCGCGTTATTCGAGGGGTTCTTCATCGAACAGGTTTCCAGACTCCGAAATATCGAAGCCGATGCCCTAGCTGGCCTTGCCGCTTCCCTAGCGGTTCTAAATTATGCTCGCCAGTCCGTAGATGTGATAGGTCACGAACTAGTCTGTCCCAAGAATAATGTTCAATTCGTGGCGAGTTATTCCGCTCAGACGATCGACGAAGTCCCAGACTAGAGAGAACCATTCATTGACATCGTAGTCTACGATATCCTGCCCGAGAACCCAAAAGAGGCCACCTCTATCCGAAGGCGTTCCCTCAGATTCTTTTAAGATACAGAGACGAAAATGCTGTATCGTCGATCCTATGATAGATTATTGCTTCAATGTCTGTCAAACGCAAAAGCCAAAGAAGCCGTACGCGAAGCTCACGGCGGTGTCTGTGGGGCCCATCAGCCTGGCCCTAAATTGCAAGATCGTATTCGCCGAATGGGCTACTACTGGCCCACGATAGTAGCCGATGCAATAGACTATGCAAGAAAGTGCAAAGCCTGCCAAGTCCATGCAGACTTCATCCACCAACTATCTGAATTTCTACATCCGACAGTGGCGTCCTGGCCATTTGAAGCATAGGGAATGGATATCATCGGTCCGATCGCCCCACCTTCCTCCCGAGGACATCGCTTCATACTCGCAATCACAGACTACTTCTCCAAATGGGCAGACGCTGTCCCGCTTACAGAAGTAAAGACTTCAAATATGATCAGCTTCCTCAAGCATCACGTCATCTATCGCTTTAGACTGCCCCGAAGGATCATTCACGATAATAGTCCGCAGTTTATAAGCCACGTCTTCTATCGGTTCTGCGACAAGCACCGCATCCAGAATATTGCTTCAACACCATACAATCCAGCAACGAATGGATTGGCAGAAGCATTCAACAAAATAATCATCAAACTTCTCAAGAAGTTCGTATCGTCCAACAAACGCGACTGGAACGAGAAGCTTGGTGAATGCTTATGGGCATACCGTACTATAGTTCGAACAGCCACTGGAAATATGCCATTTTCCCTGGTATACGGGAGTGAGGTAGTCCTCCCATTGGAGACTCAAATCCTCTCACTCCGCGTCACCCTTACTTACCAATTGACGACGGATGATAACTACCGTCGCCGACTACAAGAGCTGGAGACCTTAGATGAAAAGCGCATCTTGGCTCAGCAACGGATCGAGCTATAACAAGCACGCATCTCCGGAGCCTTCAACAAGAAGGTTAAAATCAGAACATTCCAAGTGGGTGATCTCATTCTGGCAGTCCGGAGGCCGATGGTCATGACTCACAAGACCGCCGGCAAGTTCCAGCCAAAATGGGAAAGCCCATTTATCATTGAGGTCGTATTCTCCAACGGTGCTTACCGCCTCGCAAAACAAAACGGAGACTTGCTCATGTTGCCCGTCAACGGCAAGTTCCTAAAGAAGTATTACGTCTAAACGATATTTCCCAGATTATTGAGTCATATACCCGCTGGTACCGCTGAACTCATAGCCACAAAATTTTATATTATTGAGTCATGTACCATCCCGTACCGCTGAACTCACAATCTCCCAGATTATCGAGTTATGTACCCGCTGGTACCGCTGAACTCACATTCATAATATTCCAGATTATTGAGTCATGTACCCGCTGGTACCGCTGAACTCATATTCCCAGAATTCTAGATTATCGAGTTATGTACATGCTGGTACCGCTGAACTCATATCACATTTTCCAGATTGCTGAGTTAAGTACCCTCCGGTACCGCTGAACTCATATTCCAAATTCCAGATTATTAAGTCATGTACCCGCTGGTACCGCTGAACCCACATTCATAAAATTCCAGATTATTGAGTCATGTACCCGCTGGTACCGCTGAACTCACAGCCACAAAATTCCAGATTATCGAGTTATGTACTCGCTGGTACCGCTGAACTCACATTCATAATATTCCAGATTATTGAGTCATGTACCCGCTGGTACCGCTGAACTCACATTCCCAGAATTCCAGATTATCGAGTCATGTACCCGCTGGTACCGCTGAACTCACATTCATAATCTCCCAGATTATCGAGTTATGTACCCGCAGGTGCCTCTGAACTCATATTCCGGTCACTCTTTCAGATATTAAGTCATGTATGACCATACCTCTGAACTTTCTTCCTGAAAGAGCTCCTTCCTCATGATCCACTACTCGCACTCCCAGTGCACAAAAAGGGTAACAGATCCACGAATTTCTAAGACGACCATGTCGATGTTACCTCTGAGTCGTTTCACTTCCGCCAAAAACAAATCACCCCTTTACATAGAACTTCCATGTCCTCATTACCTCTGAGTCATTCTATGTACCCTCCTTCATTGAGCCCACTCCTGCCATGTCCTCATTACCTCTGAGTGGGAAGGCTCCATCGAAGAAACCTTCATGCTTGCCATGTCCTCATTACCTCTGAGTAAGCATGTTGATCCTCTTTCGACTTATTATCCGTACCCACGATCGGAGTACGCCAAGGATAGTAGGTCCACAAACATCCTCCGTTGAGTCCACTCATGCCATGTCCTCATTACCTCTGAGTAGGAAGGCTCCGCGGTAAAACCCTCATGCTTGTCATGTCCTCATTACCTCTAAGTAAGTATGTCGGTACCCTTTCATCCTATTATCTGTATCCTAAGCCAGGGTACGCCAAGGATAATAGGCCCACAAATATCCTTTGCTAAGTTTCTTAGTTCAGGCCCATCATTTCTCATCATGCCACGGGAGCCTAGCTGCTCCATGGCATTCTATCTCCCGATGCCCGGAACACCCACGACCACCTTATCGTGGAAGTGTTCTAGGTATCCCCAATAAAACTTGTTATCCGTACCTAAAACCAAGGTATGCCAAGGGTAACAGGTCCACAAATAAGTCCCTCATACGGGGCAAACACCGCCATAACACCACAAGCACAACAAGCAGTACAGATAAAGGGTAAAATAAAACATACTCTTTTATTTGGAAGCCAAAAAGTATTACATGTTTTGGGACCACGTCCCTCTCAAAAAGAAAATAAAAAGAAAACAGAAACAAAAGGAGAAAAAGGCCGACTATAGTTCGACATTACACAATTCCAGGTGGCGGTTTCTTACCAAGGTGGTCCCCCGCTCAAGCCGCTATCTAGCTCGGCGCTCAGCCTCCTGGGACAACTGCTCCCCATTATCCAAGTCCATCAGTGCCCGCCAGTCGTCTTCCAACTTCTTCAGGGCAATTTCCAGGTCAGTCGAAGCTTGATTAACTCTGTCAGCCTCCTAGATAATTAGCCCCCTGTCGATACGGGCAGCCTCGAGCTCAGACTCAAAGAAAGCTAACTTCCTCTGAAGCTCAAGGATCTGCTCCCGTGTGTCAGTGATCCCGCGGGAGGCAGCCACTTCCCGAGCCGTAACATATTCACTCTCGTGGCTCAACTGATCATATCGATCAGACAGATCGCGGAGATCCTTCAGTATGGCCGGCCTGGTTTTATTCCGAGCAGCCCTTGCCTTCTCTATAGAAGCTGTGAGGGAACCGCACTCCTGATCTATAGCAGTAGGCAGATCAGTCTGCCGCAATACCTGAAGCTGGGCCACCAGCTGATCAGTCTCCAGTAATTTTATCTCCAGAAGTGTAGCCACCCCTGCCCACTGGGAAGGGCCTTAAGGATATCAATTTGACCCTGGGTGCGTTGCCGGGCCAAGACGAAAGAGGTCCCTCTGTCCACAGCAGTCTCTATCCTCCTTTTCAAGTGACGATAAAAGCTGTCGACCACGTCCTGTAACGCTTCGTCCAGGACCTCTGTAGAGGACGGCGTCAGAGGAAGCGTGGCCGGCAACATCGAAGGAGTTGTGCTAGAACTTGCCACCAAGGGGACAAATTCCGAGCAGAACGATGCGCGGATAACGGCTAACTCTTCCTCTGCCACCCTAAGAGCCTGTACACTTGGCAGGGCGGAGAGATCGACTCTTGAAGCCGTCCAAGCAGAGGAAGACGCAAGGACCATCGTCCCCTGCCCCGGCTGTCCCATCACCTGACTTGCCGAACTCGATCCCGCGGGAGGCCCATCAAGACGAGCCGGAAGGGGAGGGGGTACGCTCCTCTCTGCCAGTGCCGTTTCGGCAGAGTCTGTCTCAATAATAGCCATCATCGGCACTGAAGAGGCAGGACCTGCATGTCCATGACAACAATCAATCGACGTGACCCGAAGAATGTGATGATAGAGCAGATAGGCCTCCTCGCAAGTTAAGATTCGGCTTATCTTACCAAGGGAGGAGCGTGGAGGTTGCTGCTCGCTCGCAGCTGGCATGGTCTCCTCACCCGCGATCTCCAAGTTAAATTCGGCCGGCTCCTCTGCCCCAGCCACCTCGAAGGGAGAGGCAACTCGATCAGCATTATCTTGATGGAATTCAGCAATTTCAGGAGCAGGCTCCCCGGAGCCTCTGTCATCCCAAGTCACGACCTCGGCAACTTGAGATTTCTCTTCTTCTGACACCTACAAGAGTGAAGGGAGATGATTAAAATCAAAGCTAGAAGAAAGAAAGAACCGGTAGCGACTTGTTTACCTCTGATGCGGGGTCAACTTCCTCGTCTTCTTCCATGATAGTTAACTTGCGGTGTCTGGTCACAGCCAGTTTTTGGGAGCGAGGAATACCGCCAACAGGAGAAATTTGCCTGCTACGCTTTCGTACAGGGCCTGGTGCAACGGGTGGCTGATCTACCGCCATCTCATCTGGCAAAACAGGCGGCTGATCCGCCCCAACATCTTCCAACGGAAGGGAAGAATCATCTGCATCATGTTCGTCGCCCTCATCATCCGCAGTAGTGGAGTCCGAATCTGGCACTTTGACTCTATTCTTCCTCTTCCTCGTCTTGGCCCCCTGGGACCTCTCCTCCAGGCCGGTACCGACAATAAAATTGGCACCCGGGTTAAAACTGACAGGGGGTTTGTTCGCCATGACATGGTACAGAGCCGCCATATACAAAATCTCTACTGGCCCCTTAATAGCATGGACCGAGAAAATGGTACAGGTATGGAATGTATCATAGTAGTGCCAGGCCCTGATGCCGTCAAGAAGGCTACCTTCAAATCCCAAACAAGAGCTGGGACTGTCTAGAAAAAGCTGGCTGTATCCAAACTGTCGGCAAACCTGTTGGGCAGATAAGGCTCCAGAAAGACAGTATTGCGGTTGCGATACACCAGATGAGCGGGGCGGATGTTACGCAGCCACAGGAGCATCTGGCCGTCCAGAAGCTGAGGGGGCCCAATACCATCAAGATGTACAGCCGCTATTTTCTCAGCAGTAAAACGAGGGACAGATACGAAAATATTTTACATATCTGCCCTCGCCAGCGCCATTCGGCAAGCGCGCATGGTCTCGCACTCCCAAGACTCATTACGATAACGGAAGATAAAAGCGTCGTCGTCAGTTACGCCGTCTTCAGAGCCCGGTCTCATCAAAGACGGATAATGCATCAGCAGCCACCCCATCAGATAATGATAGGGCAGCTCAGTCCGTTCAAAATCTTTTGTCACATCGCGAGCGATGACCTTGGACGTAAAAGTACGAAGGCCATGGTATATGCTGCACACCATGGCCGGGAGGAGAGCTAGCTTGACTCGTAAAACTAACTTCACAGCCGGAAGGATGAAATTACGACTGATCCTTTCAATAGAACCAGCTCCTCTCGAGACTACACAATTTCGCAGCCATACCATCAAGAATCCCGCCAGGAGCGCCTTCTTTGACACTTCTTTGGTATCCTGATAAAAATAACCAAAAGAGTCAGTTTTACTCCCGAATCTGTCACTAGTGGTGGCCACCCTCTTGGCCGACGACATCAAAGTTTGAACCGCCTCCCGGGATTGAGGACGTCGAGAAGGAACTCGACCTGAGGCACCCGTCGTGAAGAGATAGCGCACCCAGTCCTTGGTGTGGGGAGCATTCCCTTCCGAGCCGCTGTCCTTTTTGGCTATCTGCTGACATGTGCTATAGTGGCACAATATCTCTTGATAAATAGCCACCAAGCCTGGAGACCGTCCCTCCAACTCTTCGAACTCCTTATTCGTGGGAGTATACGCCTCAAAAGCTTCGTCCCCCCAAGGAAGCTTGGAGACTGCGTGTATTTTGTAGAGCGCAAGCCCCATTTCCCCTATGGGTGTATAGAAGGTTCCCGTACGGCGGTTATACATCTCCAGCAGAGATATGAATATTCTCTTGTTTATGGGCAAGCCATGGCTGGTGCCCCAAATAGTATGATAAAGACCAATCTCACATAGGAAGACCTTATACTTTTGCAAGATCCACGTAGACAGATTGGCCCATGAGGGAATGGGGTGTATCCAACTCGGGAGCGCCAACCGGCCAATGGGATAGGAGCCCTTCCGAGCAAGTTGGTTCATAAAAGTGTTGGCTGCAGAAAACGTGAAATTGGGACCTGGCACATTCAAGAAAGTACACGGGGCCAATCCCATTACAGAACGGCTGGTGTGCACCTTGCCCGCACACACTGACTTCATACTATTGTTATAATGGATGTCTTCCACAAACATTCCACTTCGGGTAGGAGTTAAAGACTCCTCCATCTTCCGGTCCAGTGGGAGCATATTGAACCAAGATAGTGGGAAGTGACGCTCCATTTGGGGGATACGGATCGCCTTCCCATTAGAAACAAAACTCCAGTTCTCTGACACATCCAGAACCTGACTGTTCTTCACAGTCAAGGCCTCTCCGAAGAAGAACGCAGGCTTCAAGTATTTCCCTTCTAATTTCCCCGAGTTCATCATAGCATTGAGAAAATAGAAAGGCTGGTCCTTGAGGACATTCAATCTTGCCGGAGGCTCGTCACTAGGAAACTGGTCCGCTATAAGCCTAACTATATGGTCGTACCTATAGCCCAGAGCAGCTTGGGCACGACCTACCAGGAGTTCTCCAGCAGCATTAACCGGCAAATTCACTGAAAAGAAAACAGAAAAAAATAAGTTAAAAAGACGAACAAAAAGAACTGACGGGTGTTTTTCGAGCTTATGCGGCTCCAACTTAACGAAGTCTCATGCGGCTCAAGCTCAGAAGAACACTTATGCGGCTCCAACTTGATGAAGCCTCATACGGCTCAAGCTCAGAAGAACACCTATGCGGCTTCGTTCAGTGAAGGTTCATACGACAGTGCTCTCATAGGGCCCTCAGAGTTCGGATAAGTTCGTACGGACCACGTGACAGACAAATTTGTACGAATCTATGCGGCTCAGCGTAGCTTATACGGCTTCGTTGGAGAAGTGCGTATGCGGTCACAGTGACGATTCTTATGCGGCCCGCAGCTCGGCCATAGGGCGAATATGCGGCTCACATGAAGATAAAGGCTCGCGGATAAAGCATGCGACGTAGCCATAGCAGTTAGGGTTAACTCACATAATGTCCTTACCAGCAATAGGGGGATGGACGTCAGGGTGAACAGCGGGCACGTCGGTTGGCGGAGAAGCGGCCACAGTCGAAGTAGAAGCAGCCTTCTTGTCCTTCGCCGCCGTAGTCGACGAGGACGCCGCCTTCTTACTCTTCGCCGCGACGGTCTTCTTGGGAGCCATTGATGATCGAAGAAGAAGAGGATAACAACGCGGTAGGAAAAGTTTGAAGCAGAGGAGAAAGTAAAGAAGTTTTCTCTCTTAGAATCCTCTTATTCATAGGAGGACAAAAGAGGGGGGACACGTAGACTAATAACCGCCTCGGGAAAGACGAAACCGACTCCTCTGATTTCTTCCTCTCTCTCATAAAGGAGATTCATCCAGGGCATAAAATCCAAAGATTTAATGAGCCGACCCTTGGGATTTCCCCTAAAGATGGCACTAAAATGAATTAAAGGCAATTAAAGACAAGCACACGTGGCAAAGAGCTATGCGGCCAGAAAGTCCCTGCGGCTAACTGACCAATGCGGCTGAGAAGACTATGCGGCTGGGACATCCATGCAGCCAGGACATCATATGCGGACAGAAGAGTTTATACACAGCCATGCTTCTTATTCAAAGTATTCTGATTTTGAAAATTGAAAACTTTGAAGGGGTTCTTGTAGAAGCATGGAAAAGAATAAAGAAAGATCCATGCGGCCAGGGAGCCCCATACGGCTCAGAGAGCTCATGCGGCTTAGGGATCCATGCGGCTCAAGCATCTATGCGGCTCGAATAACTTCCATGCGGCTCAGAGAGAAGCCACGTGGCCTGCAAACAGCTCTTTCCTTTGTCCTTTACTGTATTAAATGCCTTGACAGATGACAGCACTAACACAAAAAAATAATAATAACTCTGTCATAATGACACACTCCTAGGGAAATGAAGGAAATCTCTGACACGAACCTCCGAAATCCAGAAACCTTCATGCAGCCTTGACACGTGGACAGTCGCATACGGCTCAGGCAGAGACCACCCCATACGGCTCAGGCCGAAAGCTATTCCATGCGGCTCAGGCCGAAGCTATTCTATGCGGTTCAAGCAGAGGCTACCTCATGTGGCTCACAAGGACTATTTTTATGTGACTCACGAAGAAGGCACCCATCATCACCATGCGGTTCAAATGTTCAGGGGTAACTCCCAAGCAGCCTTGACACGTGGCTAGCCTTATGGGGCTCAATGAGGAGCAACCCTCATGTGGCTCAAATTTTCTAAGTGGCTCGCGGTTAAGACACGTGGCATGATAATGGGACACGTGGCATCAAATCAATCGAAATCTATCAACAAATCTTAATAAAATATTGGGATCAAATCAGATCATCTGCAATCAAGCAAATCAACGAAACGTGGCAGGAGATCCGAGATTGGCATAACAAATCATGAGGATTTATGTCAATCATCATTAATTATCCACAAAGATTTGATGCAATCACATTAATTGTCCGGATCTATTATGTTCAAGCTGAGCGACCCAGGTTCATTGATCCTAAGCCACCGACTTTGGAGAATGGGCAATCATTACAAACCCTAGTGATGCTCCCCACCCTTATAAATAGCAAGGTGCCATTCCCTTGCGAAGAAGGGGACTCTCTTATTTTTGCAAAAGAAGACACATACAGAGAGATAGGGAGAGACAGATAAAGATGAACAGAGAGAGACAAAGCACACCTCCCCCCCGGATCCAAAGAGAATAAGGAGAGCATTTCTTCATCAACGCCAAGTACTTCTTCTACAGAGCCAAGGCTGCATCCGATCGTCCAAGGAGTAAGGCAGAGCTGCCGTCGCTTTCCCGAGCCTCTACCGTCACCCCCCAAAATCTAAAATAAACAATTGTACTTAGATTGTTGTACTTAGGTTTTCGTTCCTAGGCTTTCTTTGTACAAGCGAGTTTGTATTGTGAGTCTAAGTTCAGTCCTCTGATAATTGTTCTGTTCTTTTACAATCAATAGCAAACACCAGCGAGCCACATTCCAATGCTCATACTATTCAGCCCACCAAGAGACTGTATCAGTCTCAATTATCTTGATTTCCAACATAAGTCATGGTCCAATATTCTGATAGCATCCAACAAGCCAACCAAATGCCTCGTACGGGGCGGGGCATTACACTCGCTCTCATGTCGACTCTCCTGGTGAGTGATGGCCCCAAACGACACGGACAAGAATAATAGTCTGGTTCTTTAGCACCTTCTCTTGCCGATCAAAAATGGATATGGGTTGCTCCTCGTAAGTTAGGTTGTTACCAACAACCAGCTCAGAATGATCGAGGACATAACTCGGATCCTGGACGCACCTACGCAACTGAGATACATGAAACTCATCATGTACATCATGTAGCAAAGGCGGAAGGGCAAGACGATAAGCAACATCGCCTACCCGGGCAAGAATATCAAAGGGACCGATGTATCTTGGACTAAGCTTCCCTCGGGTTCCAATTCTAATAATACCCCGAGTAGGTAAAATATGCAGAAACACTTGGTCACCAATACTAAACTCTAGAGGCCTTCGGTGCTGATCTACCCAATGTCGGTGTCGGTCATGTGCAACTAGTAGCCGCTCTCTGATCAACCTGACTGTCTCTACCGTCTGTGTGATCATTTCTGGTCCAAATAATTTTTGTTCTCCTACATCGTCCCATGCCAGAGGGGACATGCATTTTCTTTGATATAATGCTTTGAACGGTGCCATCTGGATACTTTCCTGATAACTGTTATTGTAAGAGAACTCTACTAATGAATATGATATTTCCAAGTTCTGCCGAAGTCCAAGGTACAAGCTCGCAAAATGTCTTCCAATGTCTGAATGGTTCTTTTTGACTGTCCGTCCGTCTGCGGATGATAGGCTATACTGAACCTCAATTTGGTACCCAAACTTTGATGCAAACTCTGCCAAAAGTTAGAGGTGAACCGTATGTCTCGATCTAATACTATGCTGACTGGAACACCATGATGCCTCACTATCTGCATCATATACATTTCTGCAAGTTGCTCAGTAGACTGTCCCACCCTGAAAGAAAGAAAATGAGCTACCTTCGTGAGTCGATCCACTATCATCCAAACTGTGTTACGACCAGTCGGGGTTATAGGTAAACTGGTCACAAAGTCCATCGTGATGTGCTCCCATTTCCATTTCGGAATAGGAAGCGGTTGTAATAATCCTGCTAGTCTCTGCTTCTCTGCCTTCACTTGCTGACATACCAAACATCTGGACACAAACCTCGCTATCTCCCTTTTTATGCAATTCTACCAAAAGTGCAGCTTTATATCTAGGTACATCTTTGTGCCTTCGGAATGAATGGAGTAAGGAGAACTATAAGCCTCTGACATAACTTCCTGTCGAAGGTCTCCACTTGGTACACAAATACGATTTTTGAACCTAAGCGTGCCATCTCTATGGATTACTAACTCTTTCCTGAGACCTGACTCTCACTCTGATCGAAGCTTCTGGATCAGCGGATCCTCTGGCTGGGCTGCTTTGATCCTCTCCACTAAAGTAGACTGAACCTTTAAACTGGCCATAATTCCCGTATCTTGTGGCAAGATTACTTCATTTCCCATTTCTTGAAGATCTTCCAAAATATGCCGCTGCGAGGTTAAAATGAATGCACCACCTCTCCTGCTCAAGGCATCTGCTACCATAATCACCTTGCCAGAATGATACTGAAGATTCATATTGAAGTCCTTCAGTAACTCCAACCATCTTCTCTCTCTCATGTTCAGGTCGCTCTGGGTGAATACATACTTTAAGCTCGTATGATCAGTGTAGATTTCTACTCGATCCCCATATAAATAGTGCCACCATAACTTAAGCGAAAACACCATCGCTGCTAATTCCAGGTCGTGAGTCGGATAGTTCTTCTCATGGTCCCGAAGCTGTCGAGGCGCATATGCTATCACCTTACCATGTTGCATCAATACACATCCATGTCCCTTCCCGGATGCATCACAATATACTGTAAACCCTCCCGATCCTACTAGAAGCGTCAAGATCGTGACTGAGATTAATCTCTTCTTCAACTCTTCAAATGACGTCAGACACTCTGTTGACCAAATAAACTCTATCTCCTTGTGCGTCAAACGCGTCAAGGGTGCTAAAATCATGGCGAAGTCAGCCACGAACCTTCTTTAGTAACCTACCAATCCTAGAAAACTACACAAATCTGCTACTGTCTTCGGAACCGGCCAATTTTCTATTGCCTCAACCTTCTTCGGATCTGCTGACACTCCTGCTCCAGAAATAATGTATCCCAGGAACGAAATACGATCCAACCAAAACTTGTATTTACCAAGCTTCGTATAAAGTAGATGCTCCCTTAAGGTCTGCAAAACTGTCCGAAGATATTTCTCATGTTCTTCTTCACTACTGGAATAGAAGAGGATATCGTCTACGAACACTACTACAAACTTATCCAAATATGGCATAAAGATGTGATTCATCAAATCTATGAACATTGTTGGGTCATTAGTCAGTCCAAATGGTATCACTAGAAACTCATAATGCCCATACCGCGATCTAAATGTTGTTTTGGGTATGTCCTTCTCCCGGACCCTCACTTGATAATATCTGGATTGAAGATCAATCTTGGAGAAGACGCAGGCTTTAATCAACTGACCAAACAAGTCATCAATCCTTGGTAACGGATACTTGTTCTTCACTGTTACTGCATTCAACTACCGGTAATCAATGCACATTCGTGTCAATCTATCCTTCTTGGGTACTAAAATCACTAGCGCTGCCCAAGGCATGCAATTCACTGTCTCGGATAAACTGCTTCGCCTTCAGTTCTTTTTCATGCCGATACTACTTGTCCAACTCTGACTACGACATCCTGTAAACTCTGTCGACTTTAGGCTCCGTTCCAGGATTCAACTCAATACAAAACTCCATATCTCTCATCGATGGTAAACATGGAAGCTCATTTGGAAATACATCAAGAAATTCTCTGACCACTCTTAGAATCTGCTCATGCTCTGCCAATGTTGCTACAATTATACCCTTGGGCTGATCCTCCAATGATCGAACAAAGACGAACTCCTCAATGCTAGGTACATTAAATGCCACCCTACCTCATCGTCAATCTATCGTCGCATGACTGTCTCTCAACCAGTCCATGCCTAGGACAATGTCAAAGTTGCCTACAGAGAACTCAATCAAAGATGCGGACAATAATCGCCAACTCACTACGACCGGGCACGCTAAGCACACTCTGCTAACTCCTACGAGTCCATTACTAGTGAGTATATTCATCCTCTCTTGCAATGCCTCAAACTCCAGTCCAATACGTGTCGCAAATCCTGCAGATATAAAAGAGTGGGAAGCCCCCGATTCAAACAATGCTACTACAGGAAAAGTGGTAACAGAAACATTACCTGCAACCACGTCACCTGAAGCTAGTGCATCCTCCAGTGATAAGGTGAAGGCCTGGCCCTGGCCTTGCTGAGCTCCATGTTGCTATCTTCTTTGACCATGCTGTTGTTGTGGCCTCTGCTGGCTTTCCTGGTTCTGCGCCTGGCAAAACATCTGATCCTGCGTCGGCAGACGCTGGGCTAGCGGCCTTACGTCCAATTTTGGTCCTCTGTTCGGTACTGCCCCCTGAGCTGGCAGTGTCAAAAATTGCTGAACTGGCCCTCCTGGCCTCTACATCATAGGACAATTGTCAATCCTGTGGTCTGGATTTCCATACATCATTTACAACCCATTAGCTGAAAGGTACATATCCCTAGTGTGCCCTCCCATAGTAAGTACATCCAATGGGCGCCCCCTGGTACTGCTGCTAGTTTCTTGGCTGTCGATGCCGAACTGGGGTTGTTATCTCTGATGCCACCGTCCTCCGCGACGCTCCTGACTCATGAATACGGACACCGGGTGTTGGTGCCGATGTTTGTTGCACTGCTCCTCTGCCCCTACTTTGGAAATGAGACCTCTTCTGGCCTCCAGTCCTTGCCGCCAACCTTTGTTGGGTAAGCTCATGCCTCCGTGCTGCCATTAAAACGGCATCAAAAGTCTGATAGTCGTGCCCTTCTACTAGCTATAGAATCTCCAAAAGAAGTCTCTGCTGGAATCTCATAGCCTTCTCTGGCTCCGTAGCCACCATCATTAGTGCAAACCGACTCAGTCTGCAGAACTCTGCTGCATATCCATCCACCTTCTTACCAGCCTGCTTGAGACTGATAAACCTCTGCTGTAGCCCATACCGCACTATCACGCCGAAGTACTTGGCCTTGAATCTAGTACTGAAGTTATCCCAAGGAACAGGACGCCCCATTCCAACCTCTTCCGATGCCCACCAGTTGCGGGCGAGATCCTGAAGTAACACTCTGATTTTGTCAACCTTCTCTTCTGCTGGAACCTTTGTTGCTATCAATATGGCCTGAATATCCTGAAGCCAAGAATCTGCTGTGATAGCATCCTCTGTGCCATTAAAGTATCTCGGGTTAAGTTGACAAAGCCGTCCCGATGCTCCCGAATCATTCTTGACACTCCTCTCAAGGGCTGCTGGGTCTGCTGTTGCTGATGGGCTGCCACCTAACGCTGCTGAGTGGCCAGGAATCCCCAGATGACCTCTAGGAGCCCTGCAGCATCGGGTACTGCCGCGGCTGCCAGTACCGCCGGTGGTGCAGGAGTTTCCAGAACCTGCGGTTCCACTGGCTCTGATATCACTTCCACTCGGATCTGGTCAGGAGAAGGTATTTTTTCCAGCTACTGCTCCATCGAGCCATGCTCTACTGGACGTTCGTCCATGTTGTCCTCACCAGCTACTGAGAAAGAAGTACCCCTATAGGGAAAGATACAATATATCAAATGACAGGACGAGGAAGATTCGAGGAAGCAATTCAAGTTATCAATCAAGGTGAGGAAGAGAAGACAGGACAAGAGATTAAGGAAACAAGTTTTGATTGAGACTCCTATAATAGTAACACCCCACAAGTCTAAAAATCAGATATGTATGGGCCACCAATAAAACCTTGTCACGTCCAGTACCAGAATACGGAGACGGACTAGGCCAGCTACTCCATATTGAAGAACAGATGGCAACTCTAGAGGGGGGTGAATAGAGTTTATAGAGATAATATCCAATTAAAAATTCAACTCTATCACAAACAAAACTAATCAGAGTAAATGCGGAATTTAAAGTGAGAAGAAAGAGAGCATACGCAAACACAGCCGATTTTAACCTGGTTTCCTTCGTGGAGGACTAGTCCAGGCCTGAGAACTCTAGCTCAAGATTAAATCCACTATTTGTGAAATAGTAGTTTACAACCCGTGCCTTTTCTTCAGAAGAGCATGTCAACTTCTTACAGAGGATCGCAGTGGCGATTTGCTTGGAATTTTCCAAGCGACTTCTTCAACTCTTGTACAAGACTCCTAACTGAGAGATGCTGAGCACTCGAGACTTAGGAAGCTTGTGGCTAGTAGATGGGAAGGATATGGCTTATCTGAGCTTTAAGAGAGAAGAAAGAGAAGATTGGATGATTTGAAATGAGAGAATTCTTGGCCTATTTATAGGGTTTTTGTAGGCAGAATTCGGCCAGAATTCGGGTAGGAAATTTTAAATATTTGGCCGTTGGACAACTTGCAACCAGCTAACCCTAAAATTAAGGTTGCTGATTTTTAGGGGACAGAGTTCGGCACAAACTCTGTGTGGAGGCAGAGTTCGGCCCGAACTCTGTCTCCAGAGCACAGAACTGGTTCTTGGGGACCAATGGATATTTTCTGGATGGTGGAGTTTAGAGATTATTGGGTAGGCTATAGATCAAGTCTCAAGAGCTCAGCATGACACAGTTTACATCAATCTAGACTCAATAAAGTATAAAATATAGACTCATATACAACTGAAATGCAAAGACTGAGATGTCTTCTGACTTGAGCTTGATGTAGACGTCGTGTGTCGTATTGAATTATTACAAGTATTATTTAGTCAATGTTATCAATATTTGGTTGACTGTGACTTTGTGTCAACAATCTCCCCCATATTGATAATTGACAAAATAATAAATGTATATTCAATATTCATACCTGGACACAGACAAGGACGAAAATATAGCTCCCCCATAATCGGTGCCGAGCTAAACAAGATAGCTCCCCCATAAACAATACGTTGAACCTGTTGGCCTGATAGAGAATATCTCCCAAAAGCACATATATACCAAAAAGAATATAAAACCAGAATATACATATCTCTCCCCCTTTTGGCATTTAGCAATAAAATAAGAATTAAGTAATAATGGGCAAACACACCAAAAGAGAAAAAACAGCATACGAGCAAATTAACTAACATAAGGAGCAAATGTCATAGAATAATAGAACTATAAGAGTCACAACTCATAACTAGAACATATAAGAGTCATAGCATAAAGAGTACTGATAAACCAAGTACATAAATCCAACTAAGCAACTAAAAAACTAGAAAGCATAAAAACATAAACTATGATCAGTAGCAGCATCATCTGGTAGAAGCCATCTACATCATGGAGCACGAGAAGGCCCAGCGGAGTCGGAAGGATCAGTGTAGGAATGGCTGGGGTCCACAATAGCAGCACCCGGATCAAGGTAGCGCATGACCCAGGGATCGTCAATGCGATATCCCTCGCGACCGGGATCCCGCTCAATGGGAATGGGCATAGAAGGATGACGGGATATGGAATACCGAATATCGTGCAGCGAGTTGCTGAGGGCACTCATCTGCAGGGTAGTACGGTAGTCCATCTGAGTCCAGCGATCGTCCTCCAAGACGATACGGTCTCGGAGCATGGTCTGGATGGAGTCAAGGGTAGCAGGAGGAGGTGGCACATCCTGTCCAAGTGGAGGGGCGTCAGGCTCCTCATCATCGGAATGCTCAGAAGTGGCAGGAGAGACTACGACTGCCTGAAGACGTCGTGCCTTAGATAAGAAGACAGGAGCAGGCAAGAAAGGACAATCATAAAGAGGGACAATGAAAGCACGAAGGTCCATAGGAAGATACAAGGGATAAACCAGGGCTCGTGGTTTCTTCCTACAGTTAATCATCCAGTCCATCATGGTACGTGGAAGATTGAAAGGGATGCGATAGTGAAGGTGATACAAAGCTGAGATCTCATACAAGTAAGGGTTGAGGTGTTTGGCCATAAGCTTGCGAGGACATATGTTTGGGGCACATAAGTCTTCCTTGAAGCTCTCAAGGGACGTTCTATCTACAAATTGGAACGAGCGAGCTTCAACAAGCTTATCCCAAGTATCGAGGTCTAGAAGTTCAAGATACTCGGCCAAATCCGAATCAGCAAAGGCGATATCAACGCCCGCAACTCATGAGGAAATGTGAGTGTCATCAAAAGTTAAGTATGGAAAGCCAATAAAGATAAAGCTTAAAGGATTCAATAAACCAGATAGTAGAAGTAGAAATATAGCAATATGAAATTGAAAAATAGCATATTAGCAAGTGATAAATCAAATGTGCCGTATAATAAACAAGGAGTTATATTATAATTCAATATTATGAATTTGCCATGAGTTAGCTGCAGGGGCCGGATCCCAGCTAGCGATAGTCCTGAGGACTAGTGCACCGTGTCGCTTAGGCTTTTACGCCTTGTTGTCAGAAAGGCCCTTTCGGCTTGTACTTATAGCAAGTTCATCATAAGAGAATCACAATATAATCAATATTTACGCAGGTGTATTTTAATTTATGACGGCTTCATCTAAAATTCCAAGTTCACGACAAAGGAAATTGAAGCGCTCTTCGGATAATGGCTTTATGAAGAAGTCTGCTAACTGATGATCAGTGTCAATAAATTCTAAGTTAATCGTGCCATTTTGCTGATGATCACGCAAAAAGTGGTGTCGTATCTTAATGTGCTTCGTGCCTGAGTGACAAATGGGGTTCTTAGTAAGATTTATTGTACTAGTATTGTCACAAAAGATAGGAATATGCATGAAAGATAAATTATAGTCTTCAAGGGTTTGCTTAATCCACAGAATTTATGCACAACAACGCCCAGCTGCTATGTATTCAGCTTCTGTTGTGGATAGTATAACAGAATTCTGCTTCTTGCTAAACCAAGAGACTAAAGCCTTTTCTAATAAATGGCACATATCGCTTGTACTTTTACGGTCGACCTTGCATCCAGCAAAATTAGCATCAAAATAACCAATGAGGTCAAATGATGTTGACTTGGGATACCATAGGCCCACTGTAACCGTACCCTTAAGGTATCTGAAGATACGCTTAACTGCGGTCATGTGCGATTCCTTAGGATTTGCTTGATATCTAGCACACAGGCAAACGCTAAACATTATATCAGGGCGACTAGCAGTAAGATAGAGTAGACTGCCTATCATACCTCGATACTTACGTTGATCTACGGGTTTGCCGCTTTCATCCGGTTCAAGTTTGGTTGAAGTAGCCATAGGAGTGCTGATTGGTTTGACATTATCAAGTTCGAATTTCTTCAGCATGTCCTTTGTAAACTTTGACTGACAGATGAAAGTTCCATTTGACATTTGTTTGACTTGCAGCCCAAGAAAGTAGTTGAGCTCCCCCATCATGCTCATCTCAAACTCGGTCTGCATACACTTGGCAAAATCTTGACAGAGAGTCTCATCAGTAGAACCAAAAATAATATCATCTACATATATCTGTACTAAGAGAATAGTGTCCTTCAAAGACTTTATGAAAAGTGTAGTGTCAATTTTCCCTTTTGAAAAACATTTCTCAAGCAAGAAGTTGCTAAGCCGTTCATACCAAGCTCTAGGGGCTTGTTTGAGGCCGTACAGTGCTTTCTTTAGCTTGAACACGTGGTCGGGAAACTTGTGATTTTCAAAACCAGGAGGTTATTTTACATAGACTTCCTCCTTAATAAAACCATTCAAGAAAGCACTTTTAACATCCATTTGAAATAATTTGAAATTTGAAAAATTTGCAAATGCGCAAAGCATCCGAATGGATTCTAATCTAGCAACAGGAGCATACGTCTCATCGTAGTCGATACCTTCCTCTTGGTTGTATCCTTGGGCTACTAGACGAGCTTTGTTGCGTGTAACTGAACCATCTTTATTTACTTTGTTTCTAAAAACCCACTTAGTACCAATAATCGAGTGATTAGCCGGTCTAGGAACGAGTTCCCATACTTGGCTCCTCTCGAATTGGTTGAGTTCTTCTTGCATAGCAGAAATCCAAAATTCATCATTGAAAGCTTCAGAAATGTTTTTAGGCTCAATTTGTGAAATAAAGGCAGTGCTAGCAATAGAGTCTCTTAATGATGATCTAGTAGTTACTCCTCGTGAAACCTCACCGATTACCAAATTTTCTGGATCTGATGGCTTGAAAGAGAATTTCTTAGGTAAGCTTTCCAGAGAATTTGTTTCGGTTGTGGTGTTCATTGGAGTAGACGTTGATGGCTCAACATCATCATCAAGAGTAGCTGCTGCACTGTTATATTCATCAAAAGTCACATTTGTAGACTCTTCCATAATTAAAGAGCGTTTGTTAAAAACTCTATATCCCTTACTCTTGGCAGCATAGCCAAGGAAAATACCATCGTCAGCTTTGGCATCAAATTTGCCTAAGTTGTCTTTGGTGTTAAGGATAAAGCATCTACATCCAAAAACTCTAAAATAAGAAACATTTGGGGTTCTCCCAAACCAAAGCTCATAGGGTGTTTTTTTCGTAATAGGACGAATAAGCACCCTATTTAAAATATGGCATGCTGTACTGACAGCTTCAGCCCAAAAGTATTTCGGAAGTGAAAACTTGTTCAACATGACTCTAGCCATATCGCCAAGAGTCCTGTTCTTCCGCTCCACAATACCATTTTGTTGGGGAGTTCTAGGACAAGAAAATTCATGATCAAAACCATTGGAATCACAAAACTTTTCAAAATCAGAATTTTCGAATTCGCCTCCATGGTCACTTCGGATTCGAGTGATCATGTAGCCTTTTTCGTTTTGAACTTTCTTGACAAAAATCTTAAAAACTAAAATAGCATCACTTTTATAAGTAAGAAAGAAAACCCAAGTAAATCTTAAAAAATCATCAACAATAACAAATGCATAGAGTTTTTCACCAAGACTGGCTACTCTACTAGGACCAAATAAATCCATATGAAGTAGTTGCAGGGGTCTAGTAGTGCTTACAGAGTTTATGGAATGGAAAGATGATTTGGTTGCCTTATTCAACTCACATTCGGCACATACGGTGTCCTTTTTGAATGTGATGTCGGGCAAGCCTCTAACTAGCTTCTTGGTTGATAGCCTGGATATAGTATCCATGTTGGCATGACCAAGACGCTGGTGCCATAGTAACCGTTCATCTTTGTGAGCATATAGGCATCTACCTGCATTGTTAGTATTCCCAGACAAATAGAAAATATAAATGTTATCCTCTCTTACCCCTTCAAAAGCAATGTCTCCTGTTGACCTATCATATATAAGGCATTTGTTTTGTCCAAAGTTAATGTCATAACCATGATCAGCAAGATGACTGATGCTGAGCAAGTTATGCTTTAACTCGGTCACTAGGCAGACATCCTTTATTACAGGAGAGGGAGGATAACCAATGATACCATTACCTATGATATAACCTTTTAGATTATTTCGGAAGGATATATATCCTTCTCTCTTCATCGACAGTGATACGAAAAGATGTGTGTTTCCTGTCATATGCCGCGAGCATCCACTATCGAGAATCCACTTACTCTTAGTTGAGGAGGAAAGGTCCACCTACATCAAGAGTAGATGTGACCTTTGGTACCCAAGTTCTTGAGGGTCCTGAAGAGTTAGCCTTTGGAAACCATGCATATATCTTTTTATCAACTAATCTTTTGATTCTACATTGTGGTGATATGTGTCCATGTAGACCACAATAAGTACAAGTAGCATTTCTATTCACATTAGGAGCATGCTGATGATGTCTATAAGAATATTGATGATATTTAGATCCAGTATGGTGATAATGTTGATATGGCATGGCATGATAAGATTGTCTATATGGCATGGCATGAGATTGTCTATATGGAATGGCATAATGAGTTTGTCTATATGGCATGGATGGTGAGATTGTCTATATGGCATGGCATGATGAGATTGTCTATATGTGGAGTGATGTTGATTGTGTCTTTGTGCAACATAATGATGACTGTGTGTAGCATGATGATTTTGTGACATATGATAATTATTTCTACGTGCATGTAGTTTGTGTCCTTTGTGAAATTGTGTGTATATGAAAGCATGATTATGTGTTGTAGATGGATGATGCGGATGACTATCATGAGGAGTGTTATGCTTTGTGGGTGTCTCATGAGATTGGATTTGAGGTTGAACAACCTGTTTTCCCAATCTAGTCTCTAATCTCTTAGAGACAGCCTGCAGTTCAGTAACCTTAGTATTTAAGCTATATATCTTAGTCATAGAAATCTTGTGTCTACTCTTTTCTTCAGCAAGCATCGTGTTGAGTGTTGTGATTTCTTGTGTTTGTTGCTCAATACGTGTTTCAGCATCATGAAGGCTTAGTTTAAGCTTCGATACCTCATCTGTGACTTCCGTGGGTGAAGTGTCTCTAATGTTATCAAGCAATAGAGAAAGTCTTTGAATTTTGACTTCATGACTTTTGATTTTGTCCTTGGCGTGTTTGTATTTACCAATGATCTTTTTGTGATCATCGAGTAAATCGGTGAAAGCATCGCCAAGTTCATCAAAAGAGAAGTCGTCAAGAGTTTCGTTTGATACCTTATCGGATGTTGCCATTAGGCATACATTAGCCGTATCTTAAGGAGAGTCCTTTTCTTCCTCGGAGTCACTAGCTTCGCTTTCATGCCAAATGCTTGTGTTGGCATATTTCTTTGATGAAGTCTTCTTGTATGGCTTCTCATAGCGGTTGCTCTTCTTCAAGAATGGACAATCTTTTCGGACGTGTCCAGTCTTCTTGCAACCATAGCAAGTTGGCTCTTCTTCACCATCTTCTTGTGGTTCCTTCTTTCTTCGGTTGAAGCGAAGTAATTTCTTGAAGTTGCGAACCATGAGGGCTTGATCATCATCTTCTGAGTTGTCGTCATCCGTCTCTTCGGGTTCAGCCCTCCGTCGGTGAGCTTTGAGTGCGATCTCCTTAGCCTTAGGAGCAGGCTCTTCGAAGTCCTTGAGGTCAAGCTCATGAGTCATTAGCTTTTCCATCAAGGTCTCCATGGACATGGTTGTGAGATCGTTTTCTTCTATGATGGCTGTCACCTTAGGGTTCCAAATTTTTGGTAGCCCCCTATGTAGCTTGCGAATCTTCTCGTGATTTGAGTATTGCTTCCCAAGCGAGGACAGGGGGTTGATGATGTCGAGGAATCTTGTGAACATTTGCGTAATCGTCTCGTTTGGCTTCATCTTGAAAGCCTCGTATTCTTGAATGAGACGGCTTATTTTTGATTCCTTGACTTGGGTGGTTCCTTCATGCATCACTTCTAGAAGTTTCCATACTTCATGGGATGTGGTGCATGTGGAAACCCTGTTGAACTCATCCCTGTCTATAGCACAGAATAAAGCATTAATAGCTCTCGCATCTAGACTTGCCTGTTTCTTCTCCTCGTCAGGATATTTGTCATGTGATTTCTCAACGAGATCACCGTTGACAACTATCCTGGCGGGCTTTTTGTAACCGTCAGTGACGATAGTCCACAGGTCAAAGTCTAGAGACTTGAGATAAAAACTCATCCTTGTTTTCCAATATGTGTAGTTAGTTCCATCAAATAAGGGAGGCCTATAAGTGGACTGTCCTTCACCGTGATTGGAAATCAAGGATTGTGTGGTTGCTATGGATCAGCTCTAGGATGTAAGTCCTTGTAAAGAGAATAGAGCTCTGATACCAATTGAAGAACAGATGGCAACTATAGAGGGGGGTGAATAGAGTTTATAGAGATAATATCCAATTAAAAATTCAACTCTATCACAAACAAAACTAATCAGAGTAAATGTGGAATTTAAAGTGAGAAGAAAGAGAGCATACGCAAATACAGCCGATTTTAACCTGGTTTTCCTCGTGGAGGACTAGTCCAGGCCTGAGAACTCTAGCTCAGGATTAAATCCACTATTTATGAAATAGCAGTTTACAACCCGTACCTTTTCTTCAGAAGAGCACGTCAACTTCTTACAGAGGATCGCAGTGGCAATTTGCTTAGAATTTTCCAAGCGACTTCTTCAACTCTTGCACAAGACTCCTAACTGAGAGATGCTGAGCACTCGAGACTTAGGAAGCTTGTGGCTAGTAGATGGGAAGGATATGGCTTATCTGAGCTTTAAGAGAGAAGAGAAGAGAAGATTGGATGATTTGAAATGAGAGAATTCTTGGCCTATTTATAGGATTTTTGTAGGCAGAATTCGGCCAGAATTCGGGTAGGAAATTTCAAATATTTGGCCGTTGGACAACTTGCAACCATCTAACCCTAAAATTAAGGTTTCAGATTTTTAGGGGACAGAGTTCGGCCCGAACTCTGTGTGGAGGCAGAGTTCGACCCGAACTCTGTCTCCAGAGCACAGAACTGGTTCTTGGGGACCAATGGATATTTTTTGGATGGTGGAGTTTAGAGATTATTGGGTAGGCTATAGGTCAAGTCTCAAGAGCTCAGCATGACACAGTTTACATCAATCTAGACTCAATAAAAGTATAAAATACAGACTCATATACAACTGAAATGCAAAGACTGAGCTATCTTCTGACTTGAGCTTGATGTAGACGTCGTGTGTCGTATTGAATTATTACAAGTATTATTTAGTCAATGTTATTAATATTTGGTTGACTGTGACTTTGTGTCAACACATATGAGGTATGTAAACGTTATACGACGATCGTAGCTGCCAAGAGACAAGGGGGTGCATGCTACAATCAAGTCTCCTATGGTCTCACAGAGCATCTATGTCTCAATCATTCAAAGCAAGAAAATTGCGATTAATGAGCATATGAGATAAAGCAGTAAGGCGTCCCCGACGCTTCATCAAAATGATCATGGAGAACTAGCTTTATAACTTAGCTAGCCCAGAGAGTCATATGTACATAATTGTATTCAGCTGCAGTCTGATTTAATTACAATTATGCAAAAGATAAAATATCCAGATTAACCGGCTAAACAGGTGCCGGTGGCTAAATGCCAGAACATTAGTAATGAATACTAGAGTGGTTGACAAGAAACCCACTAAAGTCCCCCGTCAGCTATGCTTCTAGTATGCACCATTGACGTCAGGGAGGAAAGTTGGATCCTCAGGCTCTGCTACATGATCTGGCCAAACAAAGCCAGCGGGGTGAGCCCCGAATAGCAAGTACCACAAGGAAGCACAAAAGAGTGAGATAAAACCCAAGTATAAAAATAATAATACTAGTAATAATAAAAGCTTCCTGTCGTAACCTCGGTCCACAGCCTATCGTAGCACGATAGCCCAACCAACAACCAAACAAGGACATAGGTTGGACCACGCACCATGACAGTCCATGCCCCTCGTCTACGAACGAAAGGTACAAGGCATAGTCAAGTCATTTTTTAAGCGGCCATTCATTCCTACAACTTTCTATATTTGGCAGAGTTATCCCCGCAGTGCTGT
Source organism: Iris pallida (assembly GCA_029216955.1). Taxonomy (NCBI): domain Eukaryota; kingdom Viridiplantae; phylum Streptophyta; class Magnoliopsida; order Asparagales; family Iridaceae; genus Iris; species Iris pallida. The sequence continues at coordinate 20,625,372 of JANAVB010036019.1, forward strand.
TATAGGAATCCTCAGATCGTATTGTTCCTGCAGGGGTAGCCAATCCATTATATATGCAAACACGTAGCACGTTAAATATGCACCTGTCTTCCGTAAGGCTACCGTGCTAAAACATATAACATATAGCATATAAGAGTCGGATATAGTCATCTACCATAGGCGAATGAAATCATATCTGTGGCAGCCAACCCGATATGTCAGGACGGGACCTGGGCAGCTAGTATGGCACGATCTCGAGATTCTTCCCTCCCAATGAATCTACCAAATTGAGTTACTTAGTTAACCCTAGGTTAATCTCGGAATTTCACATGTCGTGGTCACATGCTAATTCTTCTAGATGTCGTACATTGTACGAGTACCCCAAGTAAGGATTCGTACTGGCTCAAGGAGTCATACGTAAGAATCCCTTCTTAGTGTAATGCAACAAGCAATACATACCACGTCATTACTACCGACCATTCATTATGTAAGTGCTGGAGGCTTTGGATGTACTGACATATATCACGTAGGAACACTTAGCACATGAGATAGCACTTCGGTGCTCATATAGAATGTACCTCAGTACACGCGTAGGATTTACCAGCACATGCATAGCTAGTCAGGTCGGGAATGAAGGTCAAGTACAAAAAAATATGCAAGAAAGATCAAGAACATCCATAGGGGATTGAAACTATCAATCGCATATAAACTCTAGTTAGAGCAAGACAGAAAGATTTCTGAAGCTAAGAAAAAGATCTACAACTTTCATGTTTTGAGTTCTATAAAATTATAGCTATAAAACAGCTCAAACAGACAAAAATAGTAAATTCGAAGAATTTCAGTGCATGAAAATTCGAGCGCCTGAGAATTCCAGTGTACGAGAATTCCAGCGCACGAGAATCCCAGCACATGAGAAATCCAGCGCACGAGAATTTCCAGCGCACGAGAATCCCAGCTATGAAATTTCTAGCGCACGAGAATTCCAGTGAATGAGAATCCCAGTGCATGAAAATTTCTAGCGCATGAGTATTCCAGTGCATGAGAATTCCAGCACATGAAAATCCCAGCGCATGATAATTCTAGCGCATGGATAAAACTCACGTTACGTCTTCAGTTCAGGCGCATAGGGAACCAACGCACATGACACGCACCGAGTCAATAGGATGCGTTGTCGGGACTTTACGGCGCATGGCCTCCCGGATGCATGAAAATTTTGGCGCATGGACGATCCCGACGCATGGGGATCGTCGTCCCCAAACAGCAAATTCAGCCATGAAAGTTCTAAAAACTTGCCATGGCCATAAGTTCCTCATCCGAACTCAAAATTAAGCGAAATAAAAGCCAAAACTGCATGAAATCAAATTCTCGACAACATAGAACAATTAGTTTTAGAAAAAAAACAAGTTTGATAGATCAAAACCATGAAAATCTATTAAACCATAATTTTAGAAGCTTAGATCTACACAAAAGTAGCCATTAAAATCAAAAAACTAAAATTGTAGAGAATGAAGAGATAAACAATCTAGACTTATAATATTAAAGAAATAACAAGAAATAATAAAATACAAGTGGTCTCTCATTTGTGCAAGATGTACTTGACTAAGTGGGTTGGTGGGTGAGGGAAATGAATGAGAGAGTGAATGAGGAAAGATAGTGTAGAAAAAATTATTTATAGGGGTGAGGTTTGTAAAAGCATAGAAAATATGGGGTTCATGCGGATCATAATTTACCGCATAAATACTTTGGGCCAAACAGGTCCGCATAAAAGAGAGCCGTATAACAGATTCAACACCCTATGTGGCCCGTCGACAACCAGACTGATTCGAGCCGCAGAAGAAAGATATGCGGCCAAGTTGATCAGTTCGTCTGATAAAGCTGACAAGTTCTGTCAAAACTGACAAAAATGATAGCTCTGACACTCTGACAAAAAGATAAGACGTGAGACGTCACCAAAAGCAGGGTTCATACGCTTTCATGCGACCATAAGGTGTGTTACCCAAGCCGCATGAACCTTATGCAGCTCAAACATATGCGGCCCTAAAGTCTCCGAACTTCATGCGGCCAAGGGTGACTGTGACCCAAGCCGCATGAGCTTTATGTGGCCCAAAATACAGAATCTATGCGTCTTAAAAGTCCTTAAGCTATATGCGGGCTAAAGAAGATTGTGACTTAAGCCGTATGAGTCTCATGCGGTCCAACATGGTCAAAAACTGAGAGACTCATGCGGCTCAAAATAATTCCTATCCTGCGATAGGACACGTGACAAGCTGACCAAGTCTTAACCACCCAGATTTGCTGCAATAAAATACCAACAATCAACAGCCAGCGGCCAAAGAGCAGGTCTTCACAAGCTGATTAGCCACGTGGCTACAGGACATCTATGCGGCTCTAAATACATACCACTATAAATAGCAAGGTGCCACACCCCTGCAAGAAACTGGCAACCTTCGAAAGACAATTTCTTCAAGAGCTAAAGACTGCGTCAGATAGTTCACGGAGTAAGGCAGAGTTGATACACTTTCCCGAGCCTCCACCGTCACCCCCCAGAATCAAAAACTAAACAATTGTACTTAGACTGTTTCCTAGGATTTCTTTCTAGGCTTTTCTTTGTACAAGCGAGTTTGCAATCAATTTCAGTATTTCTGTAATACCTGTCTTTAATTTTTAATGGCAAACACGATGGCAACTCTGCTGGGGACGTCATTCTCTTCTGATGAGAAGCTGGTGACGCAATTTGACGCATCCAAGCTCGGCTCTAAACAGCAGATGCTTGTGGTTCATTTTGACCAACAAGCCTTCGAAGAATTGCTCTCTGAAGGGAGCGCCAGCCCGTCACAGAAGCGAGCCAACCCAAAAAGGACTCGCAAGACGTCGACGCACAAAACTGTTGCCCCCGTCCAAGTTCTCGAAGAAGCTCCATCTGCAGTCCAAGACAGAGACCAAAGCTCTCCTGCGGCTTTGCTTTCGACCGCAGAGGACCCCACTATCCCCAAATCTAGCAAAGGAAAATACTACGATATTGAGTTTTTGGAGGCATAAAGGAAATCTATGCGGACAAAGAAGAAGCCGTATTAGAGAGATGGGCAGGCAGCCAACTCTGGTCGTATGCAGATAACCCATGCTGCAGCCAACTCTGGCCGCAAGAAGATGGCATATGCGGCAGCCATCCCTGGCCACAGGAAGATAGCCCATGCGACAACCAATCCTGGCCTCAGACATGATGTCTCATGCGGCCCTGTCAGAAGCTCTGTGTTCAACCGTCTCTCATGCGGGCCCGACTCCATGCGGCCCATTGAGAATATGGGATGTATCAATCTAGACTCTTTTTTCTATGCGCCTTCGGGTGCTAAGTCAAAGAAGTCTAGGGCAATACGGGCCGAACAAGCCCAGTCAACTGTCCAAGTAGCTAACTGTCAGCGGGCCCCGTTAACTTTTACGCAGGCTCCTAATGAAAAGTTATCCAGAACCACACCGCGTCCAGTCCCCCAGGGCTAACGGACAGGGTGTGTCTTTAAAGTCTCCCTCCAACGATCCACAGGAAGTGCTTTTACTAGCCTCGGATCAGGAAGCAAACATGATACCTAAGCACCTGTGCACTCAAAATACCCGAGTCCACAAGTTTGGTGCAAAAGTAGATCAGGTTGCTACCAACTTGCATGAGGTGATTACTCATAAATGCAAGGTAGCAACATTGGCATACGGTGAGTCCCTCTCGGGACGTCGTTACACCGAAGTCATCATCAACTGCTGCTGCGACAAATTGGCAGCACCTGAAGGTCGGCAGTCAGTTTTCCAACGACTACAGCAGCCAACACCTGTCCGACAACAACTCAAGAAACAGGTACAAATTCCAGGAGACGAGAAGTTTCCTTTCGCCTCCTGTAATTCAACTTAGAAGGTTCCTCTTGGCAAAGGAGGAAACAAGACGGGCTCTTCCAGCACGGCAATCTCGGCCAGTATTGCAAGGAAACTCTCATTTGGAGGGCTACTGCCGACAGCCACAGGGGTATCTATTTAGGCACTCGATCCAAAAAGAAGCTTCCAACACCTGGAGGTGCATCCTCGACCCCACTGGGGGTAGATGAAGCCGGGGGTAGTAGTCCCCTCAATATATGTGACAACCCAGTGTACCAAGAGCACACACAGGGGGTAGAGATCCCTAAGAACTGCATAACAGACTTAGACTCTCCTGAGGGCCACCACCCTCGCCAAGATGATGCAGCTTCCTGCACAGGGGGTAGCACCCCTTCTGAGTCCGAGGAAGATGACATTCCGACATTCCCTGACGATTTTTCTGTACAAGGGTACGGCACAAAGAGCACCTCTGCTACGATCCCTTCCAACTCTACCCACATGAGGACAGTCTTTATGGCTGACGATGATCATGAAGCGCCTACTGACCGACAACGTCTTGAAGCCATGCTTCTGTCCTTGGTCAAGTCTGTAGACGAAATCAAAGCCACCTTGCCAACTCAACCAGCAAGAACGCCCGGGCAAACAAGCTTGGGACCGCAGTCAATGCGAACTCCAACACAATTGCCTCTCCTTTGGATGATGATCCTTTAGGAGCATCCGTTCCTTCAGCTGTGGACGAAGCCAAGGAGGCGAGGAGGGAAGTCCAGGAGCTTCGAACAATATTCAATGCCCGAGACTCCTCTCAGGAACTCAGAATACGGCAGCCGTATCCCCTTGCATGGAGAGATGTGCCTTTTCCACCACGGTACAAGCTGTTCCATATCGATTCGTATGACGGGAAGACCTCTGCTAGTCGGTACATGACTTACTTTGAAGTCACAACCGACCACTTGCCGTATAGTGACGCCATCCTCAATGATTATTCATCGGAGTATTGGAGGGGTTCGCGTTCGACTGGTACCGCAACCTTCCCGACAACTGCATCCAATCTTTTGACGGCTTCAAGCACATATTCCTGGAGAGATTCTACAAAGTGGGGCATGATGTGACGATGTCATCTTTTATGGACATCGTTCAGGAAGAGAGGGAGCTAACAAGGAACTGTATCGAGCGGTTCCGCCAAACCGTAATGAGATTGCCCCAAGAAAATCCTGAGAGCTCCTTAATTGAAATCTACCAAAAAAAATTGCTCCCCGCAATTAGCCTCTGGATGGGTGACGATCAGTTTAGGGATTATACGACCTTCATCATAAGTGCTACCAATGTGGAGACAAAATTGAAAAAGGCTCGCTAGCTGGGATTACACATCCCAGATGGAGAAGATAAGGGCAAATATCTCGGTTCCATCTCTAGCAACAACAACAGTGGCGGCACCTCCAACGGGAATAATAAAGGCAAATAGGCCATGGTCGATGATGCAACCCAGAAGGCCGAACAAAAATAGGTGAAAGGTCAGTGGCCCAAGGTGAATTACTCATTTGAAGATAGTCGTGTCAAACCTATCTTCGATATGCTCTTGCAAGGGGGTAGGATCCAGCTCCCTCAACCAAGGCACGAGCCCCGAGCGACAGAAATTGAGGACCCAAAATATTGTCACTTCCACCGCTATGTCCATTATTCCACTCATGACTGCTTCCAATTAAAACGTTACATCCAGAGTCTTATCGACTCCAAAGCTCTGTTGATAGACTTTGAAGAGGTTACCGTAGCGACGAACATGGTGTCAATTCAGTTTGGCGACTTTCCTCCAACAAGCACTCCTGACGGGGTAATACCTGTCCCTCGGGCAACGATGGAGGTTACTAATCTTTCACCCGTCCGAAACTAGACATCTGGATTGGTACCTCTCACCACATCGCGAGGCGAGATCATGTGGGTGCATCCGGACTTAGTACCCAAAGTTACCCAGGAGGTGTCATCTCCTACCAACAAAAAATAGGCACGCAGTCTAGATACTGCCATACAATTTCAGCCGAAGCTGAGGAAGCGGCAGCCGTTGTTACCCAGTCTGGAACACAAGTCCAGCCCACACGGGAAAGTTCAGTCGAAGATCCTCAGCCGGCAACGTTTCCTTCCTTTGATGTTCCAAGGCCATCTCAGCCTCCACTGGCGGATAAGTCTAAGTCAAAGAAAACCCGCTTCGACAGGCCACTCCGTAATGATGCACCTCAGGGACTGGAGAGACCTTACAACTTTGACATACTAGCGCAATTGGCTAATACGCCAGCAAGGTTGTCGTTATACGAGCTCCTAAGGCTCTCCAAGGATCGTCGTGTCATATTAAGCGAAGTACTCCAAAATGCTGATGCCTACTTAGCTTAGGTCAAGCTTCCTGGGAAAGACCCGTCAGCAGATCTACAGGGCAGCAGCGGTACAGATGCAATGCCCAACATCATATTTACTCCACAGGACATGTTGATCAAGTCTAACTTGCATGATCGTCCCTTGTACTACACTGGATACATAGGCGACATCAAGGATCAGATGCATATCGACCCTGGCTCGTCAATAAGCATCATCCCGAAAAGCTTGCTCCAACTTCTTGGCATTCCTATGCACCGGCTAGCGGCGACCAATACTACCATTAGCGGTTTCAACTCGGGAAAGAGCTATCACCTAGGAAAGATCCGATTGAAATGTCAGATTGGTGACCTGATGACGAAGGTTACCTGCTACGTCATAGATACAGACACCTCCTACAACATACTCATGGATGTTCGTAGATACATGACTATATGATCGTGCCATCCACCCTCCACCAGTGCTTCAAGTATGTCAGTAAGCACGGTTCGTGAAGACTGAATTCGCCAACATCGATCCCTTCAAAGGGGTTGAGTCTTATTATTCTTCGGAGGCTTGCCTATATGAAGATCCAAGAAGTACATCACTGACAGACTGGAGACCATCACAGGGCCAAAGAACCCTTTATAATTCATCTCCATGCCCGTAAACCAGGCAAGCCGCACCCTAGTTGCAATTTTGCATAAGAAGGTGCCCGGTTTCTCTTTCTAAGCTGCGCGGTCGGAACCAATGGTCATCCGACTCCCAAAGCCAGAGCTAAATCTCGTCATAGTGCTGATGGTGATCTGATTGCCAAAATTCACTCAAAGGCAATTGGAAGACACAAAGTCTCTTATCGAGCCATTGTCATCCGTCTTCCCAAGATGATCGGCAACCATGGCCGATCCAACACACTCAGACAAGCCAATAT